>OZ025296.1:129023200-129655700 GCA_964019185.1 Maratus speculifer
AGGGGTTACTGTACTCTTTGTTTAATGCAATAAAATGTTATAAAAAATAGATAACTGTCTTTGGCTGGGATTTTTCATTTCTAGAAAAATAACTTTTAAATTCAAATTATTAATGATTAATTTTCAGTTAATTATTGTAAAAATGTTCTAATTATTAATACAACTTATATCTCATCAATATAACTCCTCCTCCCCCCCCCCCCCCAAAAAAAAAAATAATAAAAATAAAATAAAATACTAGCATTAAAATATATACACTATTCTATTAAAAATAATCTCAACTTTTCAGTTCATTTGTGCAATACTGTTTAATAATAAATCATTCATCTTTTAGTGAAAATGAAAGTTATCAAGATATGATAAAAACCACATGAAAAACTTGTTTTTCCAGATAATGAATACCTGTTAAAGGCAACTTTAATGTACTTAAAAATACAGTGCACTACAAAGAACAGCAAATCCATTAATGATATTTCTCTCTGAACCTTGTCACATATAAATGCAATAAGTGAGTCTCTGGAGATGATAAAAAAATTTTTTAGCACACAGATTAACAAATAATTATTCTGACATCTTTTAAACATTGCTTTAAGATTATTCTCTAATCCAAATGAGCTAATTTCTGACAATTTTTGAATTTATTTTTGTTCACAAACTGATGAAATCGGCAGGTTCTCTCATTCAAAAACTAATGAAAAGTAATTGAACAATGGATTTTTTTTTTTCCTATTTTTCGGTAAGATCTAAAGATCATTCAGAATTTTGTCAAAGTTAATATTTTGAACCAAACTTCTGAACATGACAGTGTGGGAAAGGGAAAAATTGCTATCATAAAACAAGAACCATTTATAATGTAATTGAGAAGTTGGTTTCAAAATTTATCACATTGAAGATTTAAAAAATCAGGATTTTACTACCAAACTATTCTATTGGTACACCAGCGTCAAGTTTTATCCTGTATTTCTAGCATAGTAAAATCTTGGTTTACATTAAAAATTAATGGGCAGCAGACACAGTTAGAGGTTCCCTTGCGTCCTCAATTCTTTTGTTTTATTGAAAAAACGTGTTAAATTTAAAATTGCTTCAATAATTATACCTGAAAAAAATATACTTTTACATTTAAAAATGAGTCGGAAAGTTTAATGTTGTTGAACAGCAGATTTTTTTTTTTTTTTTTTTTTTTTTTTTTTTTTATAAATACAATATTTAAAGAATAAAGTAGACTCCCTCAATTCCATAATGCTAAAAATTTGCATACCATCACAGATGAAAACAATGAGATGATGTAGGGACAAAATTACAGATTTTTTTAGTTTTATATCATTTTGTTTATATTTTAATATGTAATTCTCGATAATATGACTCAACTCATGATTTTTTTATGAAGGAAGTATAAATTTATTTATTGTTGATATTACTGGTATTCAATCTTTTTACCAAATATATTGATGTATAAATAAGCTTTCTTTGTTTATGAATTAGTAAGATACCTTTAGGAGGCACATTTTATTAAATAATTAAAAAAAAAAAAATATATATATATATATATATATATATATCACCTTTATTATGCATATTTAACGTTATACATCATTAATAACAGCCTTACTTTTAATAATTTAATTATTTAAAAAATTCTCATTTTTTATCATTTTAATTTATTACTTACTTAAATTATTTTAATATTTTACTATATTGCGAGCATTTGTTATAATTTCAATTCTATCATTATATTCAAATTACTGTTTAAAAAATGTCAACAAAGCAATGATCACAAATCTGCAAAATTTTAATATCCACACGACCTCTGATCCCAAGCTGTGCAGATTTGAGGGAATCTATCTTACAACTTAAATACAACGTGTTAAATATATTTAAAATACTTGTTTTAGCTTATAAGTTGCATCATACACTTTTCGTCCATTGTGAAACACAGATAAAATGTGAAACCTTTTTGAATTTTTGGAAGAATTGTTGGCAGCTATGCAAGTACTAAAATTTATGTTAAAAATCCAGAGTTGCCACGCAACCTGGAGAACCGGTAAAACACAGGGAATTTTAAATCTCCTCCCAAAACAGGGAAATTCCAGGGAATTTTTTAAAAAAATCCTAAAAAATCTGGAAAACACAGGGAATTTGTTAATGGCAAATTATATCATTTCTAATTAGCCTTCATACACGCATATATTTTTTTGCACTCGACATGGAATAAACGCGTTGCAGTACAGGGAAAATACAGGGAATTTTTTTTCAAGATTAGAGTGACAACCCTGAAATCAGTATTTTTAAATCAAATGACTCACTAATAAAAACAATGTTTTATTAATTTGTTTTTATAATAATGTCATATAAAAAAAAAAATCATTATCATCATAAATATATAAGTATCACTTAAGGTCAATGAACATACAATATTTTTTTAAACAAAATATTAACAATAATGTGTGAAATAAAATGTAATATTGACAAATATATTTCAATTATAAATTAATGACTTTGTACCAAAGAATACACTAATAATGAAATTAATTTTCAGAGGTTTCAATTAATATCTCATAATGTAATGTACAAAAGACACATTTAAGAATTTTCTAATATTCTTTATGATAAATAAATTAATGAGTAACAAATTATGTAGATCTGATATACATATTTAAAGTAGTAAAGTAAATTTAGGAATATAAAATACATTTATACAAGCAGAATTCAAACATTTAAGTTCATAGCAAATACTTATTATATTTTATTATAGAGACTTGCCAAGTTCTGACAGCCAAAAATCAGGAGATTTCAATTCAGAAATCCGAAGACATTTTTGTCAAAGAAAATTTATTTATTTTTAAATGTAAACATATTTAGTGCAAATTTAGTTTTAAACAGGGCTTTGTTATTACTAAAGATAATGAAATATGTCACTGCTACTCAAATGAAAAAAATATATGTGTCTTAAAAATAAAATGCATTTCACAAAATTTGAAATGAAATTTGTTTGAAATTAAGTGCATATTACAGAGTACAGAAAGGTTTGTTCCGTATAAACTTACATAAAATTGTAGTGAAGATCTCAAATGTCGTAATAAAAAAAAAATGATTAATAATCCACAATATATTCACAGTAAAAAAAAAAAGTCTTAAAAGTCCAATGAATATAAAAGTAGTTTAGACGTAAAATATTACTGGATAGAGGATCCATCACAATAAAGAACTACTATACCTACTGGAGTTTTCAAAGAACTAGTATACCTATTGGAGTTTTCATCGCAGAAGCATGATACATTTGATTTTAAAATATGTGAAAAATCAGGGGAGATATGTCAAAAATCAGGAGTATAAAAAAACATGTGAAAACCAGGAATCTCCTGCCAAAATCAGGAGACTTGGCAAGTCTGATAATATAATGCAAGTAAAATAGATATACATATATATTTTTTTTAAAAAGGTGAATTTTATGCCCATAAATCTTAGATTTAAAAATAGTTAACAAAACAATATTAGTACATTTTAATGCTTAACACTGACACAATTCTGTCTTATATAAAACTAGGAATGTATCTGTTTTATCTTTTCTAGTCAGATGATTTTAGTTTTTAGATGAACATCAGCGTATGTGATACAAAAAGTGCTCTGAATCCTAGATTATTACTTCCAGTAATTTTTAGTTGAAAACTCAGCCTTATAAAGCTATATATGAAAAATTGCTTGAAAATACTGAACTAATCTAATGTTTGCTTAAAGGAAAGAAATACTTTTAAAAGGCACAAAAATACTTTTATTTATCCATATTCAACATGTTTCATTGCTCTGACAGCAACATTCTCAAGAATTAAAATAATTTTAATTATTGAGAATGCTGCACAATGAAACATTGAAAATGAATAAACATACATACTTTTTGCCTTTAAAAAGTATTTTTATCACTTTAAGCAAATATTAAATTTGTTTGAACTCTGCCTTAGTCAATCAAAGCATTCTTCATAATAAATTAATCAAAAATTTCTATTTTAAAAAAACATTGATAAATGATTAAAAAATCAGTAAAAGGTGCTTAAAGAGGTTAATTTTAGGAAGTAGATACTTCAATCAAGGTTCTATGTTTTTAATTAATTTTTATCATCCACACCATTTTATTATTTGTATTTACAAGATTTTAATACATATTAACTCTGTGGCATCCTAATTTGTTGAATTTCCACTGCATAAGATCTTTTGATTTCTTCTGGGAAAAAGAAATGCCATATTTTTGCAGAATTTTATAGAGTTACTTTATTTGTCAAAAGTATACTCAGGGGTGATTGTGACTTGGAGTGAAAAACCCTGAAAATTTATTGACATAAAATAAAAAATCCTGAAAATTATCAATACAAATTTACATAACATTTGCAAAGTTCACAATCACTCAGAAAGATTTGGAGTAGCAAAAAAATATTTTTTATGAAGAAAAACCAGTTTTTGAGGAGAGCAAAGAAAAAAAAAACAAATTTGTAGCAACAAAATCAGTTTTAGAACAGAAAGATACACTCTGACAGTGACAATAACTGCTGTTTTCCTTCACAATCTTTTGACAAAATTTACAAGTTTTTTGTGATCTTTTAACAAAATCTGCTGTATTTCGCGACCTTTTGACAAAATTTGTTTATTTTTCAGGAATTTTTGAAAAAAAAATTTTTTTTGCAACCTTTTGATGAAATTTGTTGTTTTTTTCGTTCCTTTTGACGAAATTTACTGTTTTTTGTGCATTTTTGACAAAATTCATCCTTTTTTTTCTTCTTGTTTACAAAATTTGCTTTTGTTTCTCGCAATTCTTTATGGAAATGCATGTGTTTTCCATGATCTTTGACGAAATTATCGTTTTCTCTGCGATTTTTTTAAATGTCTGAATTTTCCACTAAATGTAACAATATTATAAACCTGGGAGGATTGACTGAAAAACCCAGAAATCCGGGGTACACCCAGAATACAATCACCCCTGTGTTAAATTTGATTTATAATTTTAAAACTGATTGAATTAAGATGATGTCATTTTGGCAAACTACCCATTTTATGTTTAATGGTTTTGTGAAACAATTTTTCAAAAATGATCAATTTGTAACAGTGTATATTTTTTTATCTTTAAATTTAATTTTTATAAATGTCAATAATTGTCCACCTAAATATAATGATTTTAATCTTGTTCCTTGATTGAATGTGAAGTTGAAAAATTCAACCTGTCTAAAAGTTAATATACTGTGCCATGTACGTGAATGGTACCTGATGCATGTAAAATCCACGATGGATGCCAAGTCCAGTCCTTCAAGTTTCCTATGAATTATACTTCTGGAGTATACTCTGCTTAGTAAAGTGAAGATCTTGTTACCTGATCAAGGTTCTAAATTACAAGATCAAATTCATAGCGATGGCTGCCCTTATAGGTGGTGCATATGAGTTCTGTAGAAAAGTGAGCATCCCAGCACTCTTTCTCTCTCTCTCCCCCATTCCCTCGAACAAACAAATTCAAACAGCATAATTAATAGCAATCTAGAATCTGGCCAACAGAATAACAAAAGTGATAAAATTAGTAGTGATGCAGTCACAAAAGCCTAGGTACTATCAGGAAGATCTCTGCATGTGAGGCGATCAGGTTAAAAACTTGTTAAGCTAGGTATATTTGCCTAACAGGTAGGGGTCTAGTCTGTAATACAATAATAATATAATAACAACAATTTTTGTTTCTGTAGAATAAATTGATACATGAAACTTGAATATGCAAGAATACATTTATTTTTTAAATTTTACAGGAAAATTTAATTTATTCAAGTTTTTGTTTTATCATCTATTCAAATTAAAAATAATTTCTTTTTTCAATTTTAATGAGAAAATGTCATATATGAAAATATATTCTGTTCTATTTCTCCTTTTATTCACAAAAATGGAATAATTTAATCACCATCTTTAGAGAAAATTTGTAAAAAGTTTAAAAAAATTATCGCGGAAACAAATTCAAATTTTAAAATTCTGAGAGTTATAACATCCCTGAACCTATGTGGATGGCTGGTGTTAATTTCATCATGCTACATTTCAAATTTTAAGAGGAAGACTAGTGAAATACATACAGATCATCAGCCTTTAATATAATACATTCATATTTGGATTATTCTACATGAAATGAAGAAAGATTCTTTTTTTTTGTTTATTTTTAATCAGGCCAAAAAATAAATTATAAGTAATTGTATACGATAGTTATATATATATATATAAAATTCAAAGAACATTATTTAGGGAATTGAAGGATCCAAAATAATAAGATAGATTTTATTTACTTTTTGTTCACAATTCATTTCTTCTTTGCCCTTTATTTTGCTATTAGATTGTATTTTAATGGAATTAATTACCAGAAAATTAAATAAAGCTATTAAATGAGGAAAATAATTCCCCATATATATATATTACAAATTTAAAATTTTTTTCGCCAAAACTAACCTTTATACTACCTTAATTTTCTTATAATAATGTTCCGTACTTACTTCAAATTATTAAATTAAAATCTTGTTTCTAGATCTAATCTGTTAATCTGTATGCAGACGATATAAATTCTTAATTTGCCTTAAAAACATTATTCCAGTATGCGTAAATTTAAAAAGATGGCTCTAAATTAAAAATATTCTTAATTAAAACTTTATTTCTTAATATTCCAAATAAAACTGATTTCTTCTATGTTTTTATCAACCCTTTTTAAGAAAATCTTATTAAATTTATTCCAAAACCATACCTTTCAAAAAATATCATTATTTTATTTTATCTATTTATTTATTTTTCCGCCGTCAACCTTTGATGTGTGCATTAATAAATTCATTTCTTTTCTTTTTCTCTTAAAATTAATCATTTATAAAAATCGTCTGCCTAAGAAATTATGAGTCGATTATAAATTGGTTAAATAATATTTTTTAAAAAATAAATTTATCGTCTGTGTAAAATAGTCTCATATCTGGACAAGAATTCTGTTTACATAAAAGGATGATGGTTTGAGATTACCGAAAGTTCTAGAATTTTCTTTTTAGTTTTAAAAGGGGGAAGTCTCGAGATGAGAAGGGGAGAGATTCTGGAGTTATTTCGTCGATGAGTACGGCTGATTGAAGTAAATGATGGAATATTTTTTGGACATTTCGGTAAAAGATCGTTTGCAAAAAGGAGTTTTTCCCTCTATAATGACTACAGTTGAATAAATAAACTTACAGCCACCAATGAGTGATTTATTGGATATTCTACATTTATTTATTTTTTATTTTTTTTTCCTCGCTGGCCATGACTTCTGTGCAAAGAACGGGGACCCTGGCGATGATGTTTTTGGCTCCCAACTTTAAAATGTCACATATATATATGTTTAATAAATGTCTAGTATTTTTCATTGGATTAAACTTTGTATTGGCGATTAGTAGGGTAATTTAGAAATCATTTTTAGGTTTATCCTGATTTCTAATCAGAAATTAATTGCAATTAATGTGTCTGTTTGATATTACCCTTAACAACGAGCCAAATACCACATTTCCAATGCTTTGTATTTGTTCCAATATTTGCCAACTTCTCTGTTTTGTTACAATTTGTTATTTTATGTGTTATTCTATGTTCATTATAAATGTTAAATTGTAGTAATGTATAATGGTTATATATATATATATATATATATATAAGAAGCCGAGTTTTATAACTTTTTAAATTGACATTTTGGTGCAACCTACTTAAGAAATGAGATCTGTTGCTAAACAATATAACCAGGCATAAAAACAATAAGAACTATGCTTGTTTATGTTTGATAAATAAATCATTTCTAGTAAAGTATACAGTATACTCCCTCAAATCTGCAACCCTAAAATTCAAAAACACCTAAAATCCACACATCATTACAGATGTAAACAATGAAACTTCCATTTCTATTGTAAGGACAGAATTATTGATTTTTTTAGTTTTGTATCATTTGTATATATTTTACATGTAATTCTTGATAATATGACTGAACTCACGGTTTTTAATGAAGAAAGTATAAATTTATTTCTGAGAAAGACAAGATATTGCTAATATTACTGGTAATCAATCTTTTTACCAAATATATTTATGTATTAACAAGCTTTTTTTGGCTATTAAGATTGGCTAAACCCAAAATAAAACTTCCTTTCTTTATTATTTTAATGTGGATTGATGAAATACCTTTATGAAGCAAACTTCACTGAATAATTTAATGAGAATATCTCATCTTTATTATGCATATTTATACATTAATTATTCACTTGACCTTTGCTTTTAATAAAGGTATTTTTATTTATTGCTTTACTTAAATACTGTACTATATTGCAAGCATTCATTATAATTTTAATTGCTTTATTACATTCAAATTACTGTTTAAAAAATGTAAACAAAATATTGACCAGAAATCTGCAAAATTCTAAAATCTGCACAACCTCTAGTCTTAAACTGTGCAGATTTGAGAAAGT
This sequence comes from Maratus speculifer, assembly GCA_964019185.1. Classification (NCBI taxonomy): domain Eukaryota; kingdom Metazoa; phylum Arthropoda; class Arachnida; order Araneae; family Salticidae; genus Maratus; species Maratus speculifer. Next base: position 129,031,663 of record OZ025296.1, read on the forward strand.
CTATTGTATAAGGGATGTACCAAATGATATTGGCCGAATGCCGAGTATTCAGCTGGCTAAATAAAAAATATTTGGCTGGCCAAATACTTTTATATTTCAAAGTTTAAAGGTATTAAAATATTAAATTTAGCAATTTTATGTAACATTTAATAAAGAAACCTACATTTTTATTAAAAAAGAGCTTTTTACAAGTCAGCGTTAAACAACAACAACAAAAAAAAAATCTGCTTTTTGTTTATTTAAAAGAAGATAGTTACAAAACTTTTTTTAATTAATAAAATTTTAAATTTCATGGTTTCTTATGTGAATTAAAACAAATGAATAAAATTATTTTAATTTCTAAAAGTAACATTTTAAAAAAATCAAAGAGAAATTGGAAGGAAAACTTTGCAGAGTCATATACTACTTATTTTTCAGAAAGACACTAAAATAAAAATAAATAAATACTATCTATTCAAATTTCAAATGGTGGCAACTCAAGAATAATAACTTTTTTATTCCCTTTGATTTAGCAAGGATGTTTGAAAATATATCCTAGATCAATGGCTAAAATAGGCAATAATTTTCAGATATTATAAACACACAGGTACTTCCTAAAATCTTGCAACAAACTTTCAATGAACAAAAAAACATCTCAATCCATTTATTCCATCAAAATTATAATACATTCAGTCAAAAACACTACTTGTGTAACTACAAGCTGAAACTGAATTTTTGTTCGCAATTTTATCAATACAGACATTTTATTGAGATTTGTTTTACATCAATTTTGCTTGCATTAAATGTGTTGATATCATTGAAAATGGCTGAATTTGGTCAGTGACATAGTATGAATACAATAAATTGCATTCTCAATAAAAGAATGCTTATCTTATAGTAGTCTTTTAGAAATGAACAATGACAATTTCTAGCACTTATGATATATTTCACAGAAATCAAAGCAAATCTGTCGAAAATATAGTTATAATATCCTTATTATTTTTAAAATAACAAACAAAAATCCAAGTTTGATCTCAAGTGAGATGAGATACAATGTATTCATGACTGAATAAAGTGGATTACGAGTATGGTTTCCAGTGCAAAAACTGTCTGTCTTGATATTGATTATAAACCTTGAAAAATTTTCTATTTTGTTTAGAAACATCCTTTTTTGTAAAAAAGTAAAAGACTGATTATTTACCAGGCAATGTTAGGAAATTGCATTTGTACATCATTAATTATGCCTATATTAATGATTAATTTTTTTAAGTGATACTTTTCAAACAAGTAAATAATGTAAAAACATTCTGTTTTGTTTAATTGTGTGTAACTGTTCTGAGTATCTTGAGTATTAAGTTGACAGTTAAAAGTAAAAACTGTGTAAGGTTTTTAAAAATATGTTATTAACGGTGTTTGTTCTCAACTGCTCGGCTCAACAAGCACAAAACCTTTTGACATATTAACAAATTCATTTTTTAACAGAAATATATAAAATTGGAATGCCTGACAATGGAAGCGATTTCGAAACGAACTTATTTTTTCATTTTATGATAGTTAAATTACCTATCCAGTGTCCATACATTTAGGACAGCACACTGTTATATAATTTAATGGATATTTTATAATTTAAATCTTTGATCATAATTTATTTGTGTATATCAGCAAAACTGTTTTTATTTATTAAATATCTCACAAATTTTAATTGTACTTTATAACTTTTTATGTTAATGCAAATTTTATTAATTCTCCAAACTTTTGAGGCATGGTGTATCATAAGTAATTTATTATTTTCAGCACAGCATAGATTCAGGTTCTAAAGTAAAGTATAACAGAGTTGTACAAAATGTATTTAAAATGCCAGTTTAAAACTTTTAAAGAAATTAATTTTTTTTTATTATTCATTTTCTTATTTACTTTTACATAATTTTCACTCTGAACCAAAAAATAAAAATAAATAAAATAAAATAAAATAAATAAATAAAAGGAGTTTTTTCTTAAAAACAATTTTATTCTGTAGTTTTTATATTAATATAATGAATAAAAAATTTAATATTTTTTTGCATTTTCATACACTAAAAAATCTTTAAAATAATTATATTTTGTGCATATGAAGAATAAGTGTAACTCAAGCAGGTAAGTAGTGCATAGAAAACATCTATCACAGACAATGCTTTATAATCAAATGTTTCTCATTCTCATACATACAAACATTAAATACACAATCCATATAAGTTTGATGATCATAAGTAAAATCAATTTAAAGACAGTAATTTCTGCTTTGAATTTTATCTTTTTATGTCTGGCTTATTAATGGAACACATTTCTACATCAAAGCATTAAGCATTACTATATATAAAAAAAAAAGTTTAAAGCTTTTATTAGAAACATGTGATAGATTAAACTTTTCTTTTTCCACTACTCTTTTAACAAATTAATGCAATAAAAAGAAGAGAGAGAGAAAAAAAAAAAAAAAAAAAAAAGAAAGGAAATAAAAATAATAGGACTAAGATAATAAAATTTTATTTTAAATATAAACTATAATATTTATAGTATTGTATGAATATTTCTAAAGTTATTATATAATTTTTTTTTTAACAAAAATTGTAAAAAAAAAAAATTAGAAGGCAAATGAATATTTTCTGCATCAAAATTCAAGAAACAGATTAAAATATTTCAATTCATTAATGACAAATTATCCTAAAATTGAGATATCTTGGCTGATTCTAATATTCTTAATGATATTTGATTCTGATTTTAAAGTAAAACATTCTTCTATTTTTATCTAACAGATGCAGAATTTCCTATAATCATGTTGCATAGTAATAAAAAGTATGGTAAAACCATATACCATATTATTAATTATCACTTGTTTCAACAATTTAGTTAAAAAGTAACTTAGTGACAATTTGTTAATACAAGAGAAAATTACTGAGGACAAACAAAATATGTATAGAAATTGCCATACTTACATAATTTAACTTTGGTAATCTCTCACTTTTCTTAGCATAATAAATTTGAATAAATCATATTTTCATCCCATATTCGAATTTTGCATTTGAAAATTTGGTCTTTTATATCCCATTTTGATTGGTAATATCAGCAAATAACTATTAGCAATTTGTGAATTTCTAAATTTTTTTTATGGTATAAAGGTAACTTTTATTCTTTATCGTCACTGATAATTTTTAATCTCTTAATAATTGAAGTTTCTTTTGAAAAAAAAAAAATAAATAAATAAAATAAATAAAACAATCTACAACAGCAATTTTAATTCTGATCAGCCAGTATTTGAAAATATTGCCTGCATGCAGAAAACAATGAGAAAAACAAAACTGTCCCATGAACTGGAGCATGGAAATGTCTTAAGCAGAATTGCATTAACAAGAGTCCACTGTAGTTGTAGTACAGGCTTCATTGTATTTTATTATTAATAATATTAAAAAATAATAAATAACTTTTTCAAAATTGCCAATTCTACACATGCATATTACATAGTAATTAATTTACAGTATTTTACTTTATTAAGGGAATATAAAATACATGACGTAAATACAATAATTTAAATAAAATAATAAGACAAAATGCAATTTTTCACTTTGATTTAAATATAAAATATGTAATATGAACTTTAAAAAGTTCACTGTTTTACTTAAAAGGTGACTAAAATAAGAAAAGAGATATTACAAGTCAAAAATACACATTTTATTTAAAGCTTCTTAGTACTTCAAGCTTTTCCTCAGGGAATATTTAAAAAGGTAATTATTGTTTATTTATACAATTATGTCACTTTGTTTTGAAAATGAGAGAGCCAATAATTATAAGAATTGAAAGTATAAGTAATATTTTCTTGAATTAAACTTAAATAGAGAAAATATATATTACTAGCTGACCCACCTAGGCAGAAACAGTGCCAGGATTGTCATTGAAAAATATAACACTGGAGTGGATTTAAAAAAAAAAAAAAAAAAAAATACTGAATAATAGTTATATGGCACATATGTCATGCACACACCACATTGGCACGATTTTTTTCAGATGCCAATTTGGCAAAAACCTTGAAGAAGTTTGAGAAATTTAAATTTTAACCCATTATGGGACCGTAATGTGACCCAGAATGACGGGAGAAAAATTTTTATGCTAGATTTGTAATGTATGAAGCATAAGCTTTCAATAGACATAGTACATCAAAAAATGAGAAACGTCTCCCCCATCACCCTTTCAAAACAGTCCAATGGGGAAAACCAGAAAAGTGAAAAAGAAAGCCGAGAAAAAGTTAGCTATGCTAGAATTTTCCATAGAAGCAAAGTTATAGCCTTTTAAAGATTGAAATGAGAAAAATTAGGCAAGGTGTATGTTGGGGGGGGGGAAGGGTTACAAGCACCCCCCCAGGAAGAGGCTCTCAAAGACAGAAATTTAAAACAATGTGCTTATACTCCAATAACTTCACAAAAAATTTTCAACTTGTATTTTTAATGCGAGATGTCCCCAGCAGACCTGCATATGATGCACAATACTTCGTAACAAACCGGATTTACCTCCTCTGCCTAAATCATGCCAAAGGACTTTTACAATAATTTATGAGATGCATTTTGTTTGGGCATTTCCACTAGATAATAACAAATAATTGTGATTTCTATGCCACATATGTAAATGATATGTATATATAGATTATTAACTGTAGTTATATTTTATAACATTACTCTGTTCTCATAAGTCACTTTTCATTTTAAATACATAGCTGGAAAATCAAAGTAGCAGTGTTTTTCTACCCCAAATTAAAGAAATTAAAAAGAAAATTAACCTGAAACAATGCACCCTAATCTCTACTTCTTAAAACAACATGTGTACTTGATCACAACTCTGTCTTTGATGTGATAGGTTGTCAAAAATTTAGGTTTATTTTTTTAATAATATCAGTAACCAATATCAGTTTGGATGAACTTCCATGGGATTTTATTAAAATACTGTCAGTAATTTTATTTAACAATCTTTTTTTCTTTTGAAGATTAGGCATATAAATACATTTATATTATTAAGCATCTATACATATTTTTTTCATGTTTCAAATATAAGGTTGTTATCCCTATTACCCCTAATTCTCTCAAGAATGGGATAACTGGAACACGTTGAATCTACTTACCCCCAACAGTTATAATTTTTTTTAGTTCTTCTTACCAACAGGAAATTAAATTTCTTCATTTTCATCCTCTTACAATGAAGAAAATTATATAATACCTTATTAAAGGTATACATAATAAAATTTTTAAAAAGCATATAGGGGAGTATCAAACCAAATTTTTTAAAGTGAGGTAGCCAAACTTTGGAATTTTAAAATACAGATGAAGAAGTGGGCATAAGCCAAAGTGACATTATTAGAAAATTATTGAAACCATAAAAAATAGTTTTGTTTGATACAGAAATATGGTTACATTCTCCATAGATTTAATGGACATATTGCACTTTTATTGAGGCAAATAAAAATGAGAATGTGATACTCAAGTATTTATTTAGCCATTTGTTCATAGATTTATCTTGTTATTTTTTTTCATAAAATACCTGTGTAACATTATACTTATTACCTAAGCTAAAAAACATAAGTACTTGTAAATAAATCTATTAATTTCACATTCAGCGCCTTGGCAACAAAATTTTCCTTTACAATGCCCTTTAGCTGATGTATAATTTACATGATCTGTTTGATTTATTTTTTTTAAAGTCGTTTATATGTTCTCAAACAGGACCTAATACCCTATATTAAAAAACACAAATTCATGTGGATCACAGGCTTACCTGGTCCAGATGCACCATTTTTATGGGGCAACTGGAACCTTGGAAAAAAAAAATTAAATACATATACTTTTTTATTTTTAGACATTAAAATGTAATTTTTAAAATTTCTGATTGATATAATTAACCTAACTGAATACATTTAGAGCGGTTCAAACTTTAATTCAAATGAACATTAGCTTTTAAAAGCTGAATTACTAGAATCTCCACAGCCATAATATAAATCATGTCCCAGTTGCCCTATGTAACCTTAGTTATTCAAATATTTTTTGATAAAGAGCTAGAAAAAGCTTGAAAGTACTAAAAAACTTTAAACAAAATGTATATTTTTAACTTGTAATATCTTTTTCATTATTTTATTTGTCTTTTAAATAAAAGAGTGAACTTTTTAAAGTTCATATTATATATTTTATGCAATAAATTAAGTTCAAAAAATGTTTATTGAATCAAAATTATATATATATATATACTTAAATTCTTGGAATTTTTGTCATTTAATTGGTATGCTTTGTTTTCTATACTAAGATATGACTTATTTTTCTCTATAAAAACAAATTGTGCATTATACATACGTAAATATGGTCTCTATTTTCAATAAACAATCAAACAAATTGGATGGCAAAATTATAGTATAAAAACTATTTCAATAGAGTTATTGCAAATTAAAATAGTTTCCAATATCATCTGTTAACATAAAAATGCAACAGATTGTGATCTATGATATATTATTTTTAATGTAAGTATGAATAAGCTCAAACAACAACATTAAAAATTGCTTTGTTTTTCTAGGAGTGCGGATGGGACCTAATAAAACATTTTTAAATAGCTTCTTTAATTTGAAAAAAAATAAAATAAAATAAAATACTAAAAAGAAAAGGAGGGTACACAAAATTTGACATGATGGAGAGCCGTGCTTTTTATATAGGGTGCTGTAAATTCATTATCCAATAAGCCTGCTATCTCAATTTTTAAATGTACAAAAAAAGTTACAATAATTCTTTTACAATCCTCCCCCCCCCCCCCTACTCCCACACTCACAAAGGAATTCATTGCATATTCAAAATGAAAAATAATGCTAATTGATAATGTTTCAAAAGAAATTGTGATAATATTAATAATTTTCAAAATAAATTTAGAAATAAAAAACATACGCAATTTATTATTTTTGAAAATTTAAAAATATATTTTTGCCATTTATAATGTAGTATCAAAAAAAGGTTAAAAACTACTAAACATTCTCTCCTCCCCCATCCTCAGTGTCTCTAATATGATATTAATATAAACATTGTAAGAGGTAATATAAAATCCATCAGATAAGGAGCATACATAACATACTTGTGTACATAAAGATTCCTTATTAAAACAATAAAACAAATATATTTTTTTTATTATTATTTAAAAATAAAAATTTTAAACCAAATAGTTGAAGAAAAATTCTATATTAATTTTTCTTAAATCATCAGAAAAAAAAAAAAAATAAATAAAAAGTATGACAAAAAAATCAATTAATAACAAGAATCAATTTTAAGTTTTATTTTTAAAAACCACAACACACATAAAGTGACCTTATACATCAAGATTTTTAAATAATAACAACAAATAATTCAACTAAAACAACAAATTAACAACAATTATTAAACATAATTACAACAAAATATACATTTTTTCCCAAATATAAATTATTTTTCCGATTAATAAATATGGAATAATTTTTTTAAAAATTAAAGCCTACAGTTAAAAAATTGCCTTGTATGACAAAATATAAACATTTATAAATAAGTAAGTATATAAACTCGTTCCCACTTTCTATAATTACTGTTACGTAATGCTATATATTGACAGCAGAAACAAATGGGTCACTGCAGTTCAATAAATTTTGAAATTTAATTAATTCAATTTTCACTGTTGATAAAAAAGACAAAGAATAAGATTTATTCTTCCAAAGTGACTCAGAATAATCAAGTCACTAAAAGAAAAAGGAGCTAAGGATTTTCTACCAACCTCCTGAATCTTCCATGGTGAAAACAATTTTTAATATGCTCTTTTTTGATATGTTTAAAATTTATCTTAAATTAGAAGATTCAGAAGCCGTGTCCTCCTCCCCAATGAACAATAATAATAATAAATTTATAGTAATTTTGAAAAAAGAAATTAGTTGAAGGTTACTTTTTGGAATTTTTAGTTATTTCTTAATGGTGTATTTCTGTACTGCTTTTTATGACATGTTAAAAAATTTTCTTGAGCAGTCTAGGCTGCAAATGCCAGGCAAACTGTTTTAAAATCCTATCCCTCAATAGATTCTGTTCTGCACTCATGATATTACACATAAAACATGAAAAAAATTTAGTAAAAATTGAACAAGCAAGACACAAGAAAGAGAGGAGAGTTTACATGCTTATTTTATCTTTTATAAGAAAATTTGTATGAAGGTAAAAAATTACCAACATAATAAAATATTAATTGTACAAATTAGCTGAAGTATTGATGACTTCCTAAATATTTAGAATGTTCATCTTTACAATCTATCACCTTAGAGATGAATGATCCACATTTAACCTATTAGAATCTACCATCACATTAAGATGTTTGGCACATTGAAGGTGTGTTATGGTTGAATTGGAATGTCTTGCAAAAGCAGGTTCTAGAAAAGAATGTTTGCACACTGCACATATCCTGAAAATTAAAAAATGTATATATTAAGATTTTTAGTTATTACATGTTAACTTCTTACACTGTACATATACTTTAAATGTACATATACTTAGTGAGACTTAAAAGCACATATAATAATTGAAAATGCATTTCATCCATCCATAATATACAATACTTCGGATAGAATATACTATTTGAAATATCTTGTGTGTCCATGTAAATACTGTGCTTTTCGTATTATGCTTGAAATAATTCATATCAAGCCTCAGCAACATATATCAATTTGATTATATATGAAATCATTTACCATAATTAAAATATGTTGCAAACAATTCCCCCTTTATTATTATGTAATGGAATTCATCCAATAGCCATCATCCATAATATGCAGTGCTTTGGGTAGAATATACTGTTTGAAATCTTTTGTGTGTCCCTGTAAATGCTAAGCACTACCTATTATGCATGAAATGACTCATATTATTCCTTGGCAACATATATCAATTTGATTATACATGAAATCATTTATCATAATTAAAATATGTTGTAAACAATTTCTCCCTTTATTATTATGTAATGGAATTCTTTTGTATAGGCCTGTAAATGAATAATACCTATTCTTTTCACTGCATATTTTACAGAATACATATTTTAATGCACGTCGTAGATGCATAAAAATTTGAATATTTTTGATTGAGTGTAACACCTTTAAAATTCATTTGAAACGATTTTTCCCCATAGGCCATAATGCATGCAACAGAACACTTTTGACTGCCCCTGTAAATAAACTAATCATGCTAGAAACTTCATTTTCAATAGGGTTTGTGTTAGGGCAAAAGTCAATAATTCCAAAAATTTCATGGCAATCCAAGCATATTTACCAGAGTTAGAGCGTTGACAGATGGCCAGACAAACCAAAAGCAAAAGAACTTTTCAACTTTGTTGGAAAGTGCTAAAAAACATTAAAGCCAATACAAGGTATCATTATGTCAAATTATCAAATTCTTGTTTTCTATTTGCCCAGGGTTTTCCACAATTTTGCAAAATTCTTGTTTTAAGATAAAGGATTGAACAATAATTCTGAATTGTTTCTTATAACATTTCTAACTTTGAAAACAGAAGGGGGGGGGGGGTGGACTTGGTGGATATTAGGTTCCTCTTCTTAGTTGATTAATACTTTGAGCATATATGCATTAAGAAGACACAGATTATACCCATATCCTAGTTTAGAATTTCTCAGACTGTGAGAGAAAAAATTAAAAAAAAAAAAAATGGAATTGATTTTAATATCACACACTACAGTAAAACTGTGTTTGGAAACTATGTATGGCAATCCACGGATAGCTCAAGCAGTCAAATTGCAGATGGCACAAGATTCTGACTTATACAATTAGTCCCCGCTCGAAAAAAAGATTGAAAAATGCTGACCTAGTTAATATATATTCTTATTTTTGACAGTTTTAATTAGAATTTCAGCATGCATAATTTTCAGTAACGCTTAAATTTTCACATGATTTATATAAAAAAAGTCCTTCCAGTCAGTACCGGGAGGAAGAGGTAGCTTCATATTCCTTACTAAAAAAAAATTAAATTAAATTAAATAATAATCAACCATACAAAGCTCAAATTAGTGGAACTAGGTAATAGAAGATCAATACTTGTTTTTGTCAATACTGAATATGATTGGGAATTTCAAGAAATTAATAAATTTTATACAAGCTGGTTTTTTTAAAAGCGATTTATATTTGATATAATGAAGTGCCATGTTAAAACTATTTATGGGTTAAATTAACCAATGAAGTTGATCGAGATCTTAGTCAGTCTTGTGCACATGCTAACCCATATTGAAATCGGGTGATATATGAGAATGCTCAAGCAGACAAATAGATTTTTCAAAATGTCACTCCTTTTTAAAAATTCAAACGGTTATATTTAAGTCATTTTTTAAGATAAAAACAAAACAAAAAATGCTCCATAATCTTTGCATTAATACCAAACCTTCAGAAAAAAAAACCTTTTTCCTATATTTATTATTTTTTTCACATTATTATAAATTTAAAACATTTTTGACAATTTTAAATGACCGCCATTTTGAGACAAGATGGCAGATGAAGTTGACCTACGAACTCGGTCAAAACACTGGTTTATTCTATGTTCACACCAAGTTATATCCAAATCGATTCATGAATGTGCATATTATCACATGACAAAAATCAGATCATATTAAAATGTCAGCCACACTAGAAAATCCAAGTGCTACAACTCAACTATTTTTTAAGATATAGACAAAACAAAAAATTCTACAAATTCGTTGCATCAAACTCATAAGAAAAGAGTCTTTTTCAATTTCTAATTTTTATTTAATTCATTTTAAGATTAAAATAAAAAAAAAATTCAGATCACCTACATTTTGAAACAAGGTGGCGCATGATGTTGGTCAACAAACTCGAACGAAACATTTGTATTTACTCTTTTCACATTAAGTTACATCCAAATTGGTTCATTAATACATGTGTTATCACGTGACAAAAATCAGAACATTTCAAAATGTCAGCCATACCTAGAAATTCAAAGCGCTATAACTCAGCCATTTTTAAGATACAATCAAAACAAAAAATGCTTTGGAGTCTTTGTATTAAGCTAAAACACATAAAAGAAAAATCCTTTTTTGCATCTAATTTTTGTGTACCTAATTTTAAATTAAAAAAAAATTAAACGGCTGCCATTTTTAAACAAGATGGCAGATGAACCTGGTCAATGAATTTGGTTCAAACATCGGTATACACTATGTATACACCAAGATACATCTAAATCCGTTCATAAATAAGCACGTTATCACATGACAAAATTCAGACCATTTCAAAATGTCAGTCACACGAGAAATTCAAAGTGTTACTCAGCCATTTTTTAAGATATCGAAAAACAAAAAAGGCTCTAAAAATCTTTGTATCAAGGTCAAATACACAGAAGAAAAAAATGTTTCACATTCTAATTTTTTTGTACACAATTTAAAAAAAAAAAATTAAAAATTTAAATGCCCGCCATTTTGAAATAAGATGGCAGAAGAAACTGATCAACGAACTCAGTTTAGACATTGGTGTATAATTTGTACTCACCAAGTTACATCCAAATTGGTTCATAAATATGGATGTTATGATGTGACAAAAATTAGGCCGTTTTAAAATGTCAGCCACACTAGAAATTAAAAGTGCTATCTCAGCCATTTTTTAAAGATAGAGACAAAACAAGAAATGCCCTGGAATCTTTGTACCAAGGTTAAACACACAGAAGAAAAATATTTTTCAATTTCTAATTTTTTTGTACTTAATTTTTAATTTTAAATTAGAAAAAATTAAATGGCTGTCATTTTAAAACAGGATGGCGGATGATGCTGGCCAACAAACTCAGTTGAGACATTAGTATGTACTATGTACACACCAAGTTTCATTCAAATCTGTTCATAAATACAATAGTTACAGCATGACAAAGTTCAGATACATATGTATGGATATATATATAAACATTTGAACGGAGGGTGGTTTTGTGGTCTGGGGGTCATGATCTGTGAAAATATACCAAAATTTTCTGGAAGTGCTTTCCTCAGAAATGCTGCAATAGGTAGCTTTTTAGTTTTGTAATGAAAGCTACCTAAAAGACCAGAAATAAACTGCGTTAGTGGTTTGCATTTTAATTTTTAAATAATCTAAATTTTCTGAAAATGATTTTACAGTTCTGTTTTTTGTTTGAACAGAAATAACTCTTTTTTCTTATTTTCAGAACAGTTCTGACTCAAAGCCCTTTAATAGTGGATCTTTGAAATTTCTTCATTTTCATTCTCAAACTACCTAAAACTCGCATAAATAATTATAAAAAAAAACCAAGTACAAAAAAGGTGACCTTAAAATCGCATGGCTGAAGTGAATTTATACATCATATGAAATGCATTAATTTGATTTCTATTCATGATTGAAGAAGCTGTTTTGATTCATCTTCAACTTTCAAATCCATAAAAGGCAACATTCAAATATTTGTACATGCATATGTATGCACATATTTTGTACAACAGTATACACACACTTATAATATTAAATTAAACAGGAAGATATATTGATTATTATTGCAAGTATAATTAAAAAAAAAAATGAAGTAAAAATTATAATTAATTTTTTTTCCAGAAAAATTCCCGTCTGATAATAAGAATGAAATTAACTTTGTGCCAAACAGGATGAAATATGGCAATATTTCATCGAATAATACCAAGCCTGGTAACAATTTAGTGCAGGAGGGTTCTCATGCGTGTTATATGCGACTGTTTCACTTCCAAATTTAGTGGATGAACTATTCACTAAGCAAGACAAATATCTAATTACATTTCTGTTTTCTTGCTGCTTAAATAAACTGTTCACTTTTAAGCAAATCAAATCTTTTTAGTTTATTGTGGATAGATGAAAAGACAGATAATTCATTCTATTGATATAAAACTACAAGAAATATTTTAATTATAGAGGGTAATCCTAACAGCACTGAAAATCATTCTGTGAGACTTTAAAATCTTTCCACATTACACAGAGATTACTATGCATGATGCTTTCAACCCCCATAGTAATATTTTGTTTAGTTGCGTACATTTTTGTTTGCAAACTATATATAGAAGTAGAAATGAGATCTAGTTGTAAATAACAGTAACATAATTGAAAATTTATCACACCTTTGATAACTGTTTCTTTTAATACCCAAGCACCAGATAGTAAAAAAAGTTGAATTTTAAATTTAAACTTTACAAATAACTAAAAAAAGGACATTTCAGAAATTTTCTGACCACATCATTCATTCAAAAGAAAAAACTAACCTGTCCTCTGTCATTATGACAGAAGTACTTTCAATATGCATTTTGGAAAATTTCACTTGCAGATTTTCACCCCGAGAAAGAGCACTTTGGAGACGGCAGCAGTAACGATGATGAATACTAGAACGTAATGCTCGAATAAGAAATTGATCCAAAATAGCAACAGACCAGTGAGATGGTATAAGCTGAAGAACCTACAATGAAAAGAAAAATATTTAAATGATATTACAAATAATTTAAATCAAATACAGCAAATTTAATCTTTTATTATTATTCCTTTAAACTCATAATATTCTTTTATTTAAAGATTTAATTCAAATCTTAAATTTCTGTATTTTTTTTTTCTTTCTTGGTAGAAAAATAAATAAAAGAAGATGAATTTTTAAATGAAAAAAAAAAAATTGCCTTTGACTGATGTCGAAAATGTATTTGATATAGATAATGTTAAATTTAACTACAGTTAGATTCTAAAGTAGTATTATGGCTGGAAATGTCAGAGGGGGGATTGCGTATATGTCATCAACCAGCATTCTGTCACAACAAATAATAATAATAAAAAAAACTCAGTTAACAAGAATAAGAAATCATATTATAACAATAGATTAAATAAACAGAACCAATAAAAAACAACTAAATTAAAAATTAAACTTAAATAAAAACAATGAGACTTGTCTAAGGCTTGTTCACTAGGAATGCAGAGGTGAGGTTATGCTTAAGGATAAATGGATGCTGAGAGCAAGAAAAAGCCATGACCAATGCCATCCAAAAAGCAGAAAATAATATACAAAGAATAAAAACAATATTTGAGTTTTCTCACACTTAACTATGTGACTAGTGGATCAAAGCTCAGGAAAAATAGCAGGTTGTTACTAACATAAAGCAGCCAATCCAGAATCCACCAAGCAACGACTACTGTTCAGAATAGAGATGTACCAAATATTCGGTATCTATTCGGTATTCGGCCATGCTACCGAATATTCGGTTAGGCCGAATATGAAACTATTCGGTTAAGCCGAATATGAAACTATTCGGCCTACAGAATATTCGGTTTGGCCGAATATCAAAGTATTCAGCCGAATCCAATACTTAATAAAGCCTTTTAAAACACATTTTAAAAAACTTTTCACAATTTCTTCTTTTAACTGTCAATTTATAAATATATTTAAAATAATTAGAAATAAAATCATATTTAAATAATCTAGAATGCTTTTACATTATTTATTTGCTGATTGTAAAGTTTAACTTAAGAAAATTAACCATGAGAAGGATTAAAATTATGATTTATTAGGATTCTCCTTAGGAATAAATGATGCGAATGCAGATGCAAGTTCCTAAATTTTATTTAGTAAATAATTTGTTTCCAAATTTGTCCCCAAATAAGAAAGGAAAACTTTTGAGATTAGTAATAGCTATCAAAGCAGACAATTTTTGTTTATAAAACCATAATTATAATCAACTTATTGAATCATAAGTACACTGTATTTCATCTTACTCTAGGTCAAACTTATGTTTTCGTTTGTTGCATTAACAATAAATAAGATACCATAACTATATTTTCAACTCACATGCTTTGATTTCTGTAAAATATGATATGAGGGGAAGGGTGGAAAATGCCACCATTCATAAGAAAAGAGCTATGAGCTAGACATTCTTTTATTCAGAGTTAAGTTGAAAAGTATTTATACTTTATATTGAAAAAAATCTGCCTTGAGTTATCTAAAATGAACAAATATGAGACTGTACAATTTTTCTTCAACTATTTTTTCATTATTTCTCTTTGACTTCAAAATATTTGTTTCAATTCGTAGAAGAAGTCATGAAATTTAAAATTTTACTAATTGAAAAAGTCTCATAATTATGCTTCTTAAATAAAAAAGATCTTTTTCAATACTGAATGTTCTTATAAAATGCTCTTGTTTATCAAAATATAAGATTCTCGTACAAAATATTATGTAAAATTGTTTTAAAAAGTAACATTTTAATACCTTTAAACTTTGAAACATAAAAAGTATTTGGAAAGCCGAATATTCGGTATTCGACCCATCAATTACTATTTGGCTAGCCGAATATTCGGATCAGCTGTCAGCCGAATATTCGGCATTCGGTATTCGGCCAAAATCACTATTTGGTGCATCCCTAGTTCGGAATAGAACAGAACTGTTACAATACTTTCCCCAGCTTGCTGTCAAAATGTTAAAGAATGTCTGAATCTTGCTGCATTTTCAGATGAACATCTACAGAGTATATCAAAGTTTAAGCATGGCATTCAATTGATCAAACTCCAAGTGATGACTTCTTTGAGGATCACATGAACAGGAAATTGTGGAATAACATAGGGAATCTTGAAATGGACAACAAAAAGTCTATGATGATGAAACTTGGAAAAAACAACCTGATTACATTACTGAATAAATTAAAATATTTGCTAATCATAAACAGAATCAAAACTTTACTCAGGTGACTAATTCATAAGCAGCATCTTTTCCGAGAAACACATTAACTGGAAATCAAGAAATAACATGGAGGAAATGTTAAAACGAGCAGAGAAAAAAATGTAGTTTAATTTGAAAACTATGAAAATTTTCATTAAAGATAGTTCAGGAAATTCCAATATGTTTATTTAGCAATTATTTACCTAATTTAATTAGAGATTACAAAGTAATAACAGAATGTAGAAATAAAATTTATTTATGGATAAAAAATATTTTATCATTCTAATTATATTTCTGCACTTTCAAATTCTATATCACATGGTTAGATATCATATTTCAGATATTGCCAACCAAAGTAAGCCTATATTTTAAAAGTTACCAAATTTATTAATAGATATCAAAAATAGATATAAAAATAGATATTTCTTTTATAGATCACCTATTTCTATGTAACATTTTAATGAAAAGATTATATTCAAGTAAGCAGTTTTATCACTGTTGTGACACTGCTAAATAAGTTATATATATTCTTAAAATGATGTAATATATTATTAATTCTCATATAGTAGTTTAAGACTAATATGTAATGAAAACTTGATATTTTAAATTTATAATGAATATAATTTGCAAGTAAAGCAATTTTAATCCTTTTTTCAAACTATAGATGGTGCCATTGAACAGTATTAACTCTCTCTTTTTTAATACATTATACCTTTAAACTATGTAGTTTTAAAACACTTGTTCTTATCAATCAAATTACATTATATTTTCATTAATTTACATAAACTGCTTAATTAATCGCTTATAATATTCTGTTAACTTATCAATCCCTGATATGCCTAACTGCCTTAATTCGCAATTCAAATTGTGGCATGCTGATTGTTAATACATTTATAATTTATCAAGTAAGTTATCAAGTTAAATTACCCATATTGATATATATATTTTTTTAAATAAGATTTTAAAATATATTATTAATTCTCCTTTAGTTGATTATGATCAATTTGTCATGATAACTTTATTTTTTATTTATTTATACTGAATATTACATGCTTGTAGATGGCGCCATCAAGCATTTTTCTTTTTTTTTAATCCTTATATTTGACAACTTCTGCTGTCATTCTTTTAAAACTTTTTATCATTTTAATAAAATTAAATTTCAATTAATTTGCAGAACATGCTTTGTTTAATATTATTCAATAATTTAAAATTATTAATAATAGTTAATTTTAATTAAAATAATTATCTACACATATTTGGTTTCTGTTATTTACAAGTTACCATTAACTGTGTCTCATCTCTTAACTATTAGTGATATCAGATTGCAAATGTGAATTTTTCCCCCCTCACATGTTGGCAATTGTATAACATAAGTTTTTTCTCTTTTCTCATTCTATTATTATTGGTCTAAAACATGTCTCATTTTTTCACTGACTTAAATTTTGGTTTTACGATTAATCAGGTATTTTAGAAATCACTTTTAGGATTGTCTTGATTTCTAATCAGAAATGAATGGTAACTGATGTGTCTACTTGGTCATACCCTTGAAAACAAGCCAAGTACCACAGTTTCCAATAATCATTATTGTTCCAATATTGCTAACCAGGGTTTGATTTAAGCGGTATCGCATCGCAATTTGCGATTCAAATTTAACTAAAATGCGATCCAAGAAATGCATTAAATCGCAATCATTGCGAAGCAGAAATAGAAAATTTTTCATCTAATCGAGCTGTGAAAATTTTTTTCTCAAAACCTCGTTGACCAAATATACAGAAATATGGAAAAAGAAAGCAAAATTTTAATGAGGATGATTAATTTAAACAATGAAGTTTCAGAAATTTTGTAAATAGCCTGTAAATAATATGAACAAGAGGTATTTTTTGTGTAATAATACTTGTGTATTTAACTTAAATGAAGATTTCATTTTTTTTTTTCTTTTCCGCTTTATTTTTTACTTAAAATTACAAAAATTGTATTGCTGAGTTTATGGCTTATTAAGGGAGACCCGTACCCCATTTTCGGCCAAAAATCATCAAAAGTTCAAAATTTTTTTTATCTCAGAAAACGATAAAATACATATTTGCGAATATCCATGCAAAATTTCAGAACTCAGGGACACTTGGAACAGGTAGAAAATGAGCTTTTTAAATTGTACTCACTATAGAGTTTAAAGGACTAGTGGCCATTTAAAACGTGTTTTCCTGAAAATGACTTTTTTCATATTTTGCCTAAGTTCAAAGTACTAAGGCTCAGTGGTAAAATGATTTAGAAACAAAGTGTTTATGTTTTTAGAATCTTAAATTATTTGCAAGAAAAGTAAGGAGAGATTTTTTTTTAAATATTTCTGAAAATTTTACATAAATTGGTAAACATGAAAACTATAACGAATTTAAGGAAATTTACCATGCATATTTTTATTTATTTTTTTCTAGCCGATTAAAATAAAAAATTAAAAATAGCTCTCCTTAGTTCTTTTCTATGTACTATAACACTATTTAAGAAATTTTAGTAATACCAAAATATTGAAAATTGAATGAGGAGTAGTAATTTTAAAAAGTGTATTTTTCGACCAAAAAATATCATAAAAATCCACATAAAAATATACTTTTTAATAAAAAATGAATTTTTTTGCTAATTATTCCTTACAAAAAGATTCTTAAGTAGTACACCAAAATTCATTACTTTAAAATCAATAATAAAAATTTTGGGTTTTTTCTTACGGGTCTCCCTTAAAAAATATTGACCCTCACAACAAATAAATTTTTTAAGAATTGGTACTGTGGTAAGTTGATACATATATTTAATTGACCTGTGGCGAACGTAAATTGACCTATAAGTCATTCAAGAGCCAGCTTCCGATTTCCTAAGTAATTTATATTGGGTAGGTGAGTTATCATTTATTTTTTATTCTTTGTATAATTTTATTTACTTTCATTTATGCTTTTGGTTAAATATTGCTTAAAAAAATTTTTTTTTGTAAATT
Organism: Maratus speculifer; assembly: GCA_964019185.1. Classification (NCBI taxonomy): domain Eukaryota; kingdom Metazoa; phylum Arthropoda; class Arachnida; order Araneae; family Salticidae; genus Maratus; species Maratus speculifer. The sequence goes on from OZ025296.1 coordinate 129,050,339, forward strand.
TTCAAGATAATAAAGTTACGTTAGCAATTTTTTACTTGCTATACGAAAGTGTCTAACTGCTATTCAAAACTGACTTTGTATAGCAGTTACTGCTATGCAACTTTCTTTTTCTAAATCGACCCCTGTTGCTAACTCCTCTTGTCTTGTTTAAGTTTGTTATTTATTGGGTTATTATATATTTATTGTAGATGTTAAATAGTAGTACTGTATAATGGTTATACACACATATATATATATAAGAAAAAAATGGATTACTTGAAAACTGCATTCCATTTTAAATTATTTGTCAAACATTGACATTTTTTAAAATCTTGCAAAAAGATTTTTAGTACAGTAACTTTGTCTAAGGAAGAATACTGTCTACGATGAAAACTTTTCTCAGTTCTGATTGACTCTACCTTATGCAGAGCTTATGATACTTATAAAACATTTTAGAAATAAAAAGCAGAAATAAAAATTTATAAATACTTTTTAAAGACAGGAGAACTCTGAAAATAATACTGGATGTAATATTCTTAATAGAATACAATATTTCTTTAAAACAAAAATGTAACATAAAAGTACAGAAATAAAAAATATATCCATAAACCTTTATGACATCAAATTCAGCCAACTCGCTATTGAGCAACTGTATAGCAGCAGGTAACATTTCTTCTCTCTTTTGTTCTCTGTTAAAAAATAAATAAATAAATAATAATAATAATAAAAATAAATAAATATATATATTTGTCAACAATGACATATAATTTAGATGTGAAAGAAGTGATTTCATATAGATAATATTACTTTGATAAAAATTGGCAACTTAATAAAGCATTAACAGAAAAATAAAGTTAAAAGTAAGTATATTTACTATAAATAGTTTAATACCAGACCAGAAGATTTAGAACACCATAAGATGACCAGAATATCAACCTGTTTTTCAATCTTCTGAAAATAGTTTATCTTTTAATGAGTTTTAAGTTAAAGAAATGTTAAAAAAACATTTTGTGCAATTTGAAATTTAAAATTTGAAATAATGTTTTAAATTACAATGAAATCTTTGTAAGTATACAACACAAAGATAACTGAAAACATGTTGATAATAAGGTTCTATCTCTAAGACAAATAATTACAATGCTTACTGCAAATAGTTGTATTAACAGCAAAATCTTTTTGCACGAATAGCCTGAGGTTAACCCTTATTATTCTAACAAATACCCCTTGGTAGCACCAATCACACCTTTAAAAAATACCTCTTTTCTCTTTAAAAAACATTTTATTAAATAGGTGTAATTTGGGCTCAAAGACTAGGGGGGCAAAAGTCTTGAATTATTTTTCTAGAAAAATATATCCTCCCCCCTTTCCACTCATAGTGCGCACACACATACAGTTAAATGTTTAAAATTTTTAATAGTTGAAAAAAAAATGTTCAAACATATACACAAAAAAACCGAAATTACTCATTTCATGTTTTTAAAAAGAGATTTTAAAATATTGAATGCATAACTCTTATGTTTGATGCACTTTCCAACCGGAAAAAAGTTAAAGGAAAAAAATTTTAAAGTCTTGTAGATGTCCACAGGGGCTAGAAATTCTGGATCCAGGACGACGTGAACAAAAGTTATTTTGGCCCGACCCAATGTAAAAATTAAAAGTTAGCCCGGTACAGAAATAAGTGAAACAGGCGAGGTCCAGCCCAATCTGGCCCACCTCAACTTCTACAAAAAAAAAAAAAATTGGATTATACTTAACATACAACAAAGATTCTTTTAAAGCATACTGCACACATATTTATGGGATAAACCAACCGTATGTTTTAAAATTACTATGTGAAGGACAGACAGTACACAATAGTAACAATAACGATTATTGCAGCACATTGATTAATTGAGCTTCGATTAATCGAGGTTTCTGTTAACCCAGCCAATAACAGTCTGTTTTTGTGAATGAACTTTGAAAAATACCGAGCATTTTTTAGTCACTGTTCAAGCCTGGCCCAGCAGAATAAAATTGAACAGATTTACAGGCCCATATAAAATTTTAAAGAAGGTGATAAAATATGAGCCATTTTCAATGAATATCACTTTTCTGCGAATAAATTTGAATGTGAGTCACGAACTGATGCTAATTTGACAACATCAGTACAGAAATGTAACATGCCCAGTTGGCATCGGACAGTTACATTGGTGTTCAACCCCAGGCTTAGTTTTTTTCAGCAGATTCATGTAGGACTGAGATCAGCCTTGCATTTTTTCTACATAGTCGTGCCGGGCTGGAACTGGACTTTCTCATTTAGGACCTTTGAATATTTTTTCAGAAAATCAATATATTTCTTACTTGAATTATATTTATTGAGTTTAAAATATTTCATAATAAAAACAACACATTTCTTCATCATATTAACCATAAACTAAACATTTTCCAAAGAAATGAAATAAGTTGTGAGGATTTAAAAAGTTGAAAGATTTTTGTTCAAACGTGCTCCATGTAGGGGTACCCTTGAACAAGCAAGGAGCACCTTTGAACAAATGAATAAAATATGAAAATATTGAGAGTTTTTATAAAAAATTGCACATGTTACAAAAATATAAAGTAATATGAATAAAATTAAATAACTATAACTATCAACTAAATAATACATTTAGTTGAAATTACTAATTTTTTTGTTATTTAACCAAACTTAAATCCATCAAAGTTGATGTCAAAACTCATTGTTGATAAAACACAAATTGTCCCCCCCAGTTGTGTTTCTTGTAAAAACTTTACTATATCCTTGAAATACACCAATGTGATATCTGATGCTTCTGGAAAATTACAATTTTTCATTCGCTATTTTTTTAAGAGACCTGATATAAAATTCTGTTTTATCCATTACAGAAACCCGAAATAATGTTTGGAAACCTGTTAAATCATGAATCATTTTTTTGTATCCAGGATTTGCAATTATCCAATAAATGAATTTAGATTTGAAACTTCCCATCACTGATACATACAGAGGTCGGAATCTATGTGTGCAGTAAGGGGAATTGTTAGCAGTATAAGTCCATGTTCTTTGACATTCTTAATTAGCCTCTTTTCACATAAAAAATAATTCAGAAATAATAATATTTAGGTAAATTAACAATTCTTCACTTCATAGTTTTAAGTGTTCTCTTTAAATTATTTCAATTATTATTTATCACCAGTTTATTTGGCGTTTCTTCACTGTTCAGTGGTGCCCCATCACATGGAGTTCAACATTACAACCGTTTACTCAATTCGACGGAAGAATTTGAATAAAACAAAGCTTATAAACTAAAGGTAACATCTTTTGTTTAAACATTGAACAATAAATTAAAATTTTAGGGATAGAAGTTTGTAAACAAAAATTTTACAACTTTTTTTTCTTATGTTTAGATTCAAGAGGGAGAAAAATACATATCTTGTTTAGACAGTACTGTTCATACAAAATGGTATAGCTTTGTATAATTATTCCCTTGAAGGAGCAGTAATGTATTACCATATACATTTTTTTAAAATAATTTATTTGAAGGAAAATATTTAGAGTGTTCAAAAGTGCCCCCCCCCCCCTCTCCCCTACAATAATAATAGATATTCTGATGGAAAGTAGTCCATCAAAAATTCCTTAACTTTTCCCTGATTTTTTGCGTAATCTTCCAAATTTCCCCGATTCATAGAACCCTGGAAAGTATTATCTTCCCATGATAAATTGAAAAAAATCTTAATTTTTTCAATATATAATCGCCGAAATTCACAAGGATGATTTTCAGTACATAAAAAAAATTCTGAAATTCAAAACAAATTTTCTGAAATGTTACAGAAGATGATAGGGTGAAAATCCTTTTCCCAATGTTAATTATACGTTTTTTCTGTGAATTTTGACGAAATTGATCTTTTTTGCTACCATCAACAAAATTTGCATTTTTCCGCGGTACTTTGACCAGATTCGTGCTTTTTTCTGAGATTCTTTCACGAAATTAGTGCTTTTCTGTGATCTTTTAGCAGAATTTGTATTTTTTAACAATGACCCTTTAACAGAAATTTGAGCTTTGATGTTTTGTCAGAAATTTTGATTTTTTCTGCAATCTTTTCACAAAATGCGTATTTTTCCGCAATCCTTGGACAGAATTTGCATTTTTACAGTGATTCTTTGACAAAATTCACGTTTTTCCTGCAATCCTTTGACGAAATTCACATTGTTTTGCGATATTTAAGGATGTTTGCATTTTTTTTCGCGATCTTGTGACAAAATTTGCATTTTTTCGCAATTCTTTAACACAATTTGCATTTTTTGTGATTCTTTGACAAAGTTTGCGGGTTTTTTATTTTTTTGACAAAATTTGTGTTTTCTTCACGATTTTTTGATAAAAAAGATTTTGCATTATTTTAAAATATTGAACCAGATTCCCGTTATTGTATAATACTTTGACGTAAATCAGATTTTTCCACGATCCTTTATCAAAATTCGCGTTTTTCTGCCATGTTATGTGATATTCAACAAAATTTGTGGGTTTTTTCACAATCTTTTGATAAAATTTGCACATTTCTGTTGATTTTTTTTTTTAAACAAAATTCACTTTTTTGCAACTTTTTAATGAATTATGCCCATTCTTTGCAATTCTTTGATGAAATTCATTTTGTTTTCTCGATCCTTTGATGTAATTAGTGTTTTTTCCACGCTTCTTGGGTAAATTCATATTTTTGCCATGATCTTTTGACAGAAATCTATGATTTTTCTGCAATGCTTTGACGAAATTTGCACTATTTCTGCGATTCTTTAAAGAAATTCGCCTTTCCTTCCGCAATCATTTCATGAATTTCCACTTTTTTCTGCAGTCCTGTGAAAAAATTCATGTTTTTTTCGTGATTTCTTGACAAATTTCTCGTTTTTTACGATTTTTTGATGAAAATCATGTTTTTTCCTGGATCCTTTGAAGAAATTTTTGTTGTTTTTCTATTCTTTGATAAAATACGAGTTTTTTTTTTAGACTTTTTTATTGAGATTTGCATTTTTTCCATGATTTTTTGACGAAATTCGCATTTTTTTTAGTTAGACTTTGCCAAAATTATCAATTTTTTATGCAAATGATTAACAAAATTGATATTTTTGGTGACCATTTGTCAAAATTTGCGATAATTTACCATAAAGCATTTTTATGTCTAAAATTTTGGTCTAATGACCTTTTTTACTTTCTTCTATCTTTACAAGAAGAAAGTATTGGATTCATGTTCCGGTTTTCGACGGATTTATACGTTTTAGAAGGTCCTGAACATGTTTTGGCTATTTTTAGAAAATGTCTGTCTGTGAGTCTGTCTGTCTGTATGTGACAAAAAATTTGTGGGCGCTCTATCTCAAGAACTAATGCTCGAAATTTAATAAAATTTTATATTCAGTTAGACCTTGACATGAATTAGTGCCTATTTGTTTTTGGTGAAAATTGGCCTGCAGGTGGCGCTGCTATACTACGTTTTTCATGATTTCAACATTGCTATATCTCAAGATTTAATGCACAGAATTTCACCAAACTTCAGATTCTGTGACCCCTTGATATACATAAACGCTGATTAAGGTTTGGTGTAAATTGGCCAGCAGGTGGCATTGCTATGCCACGTTTTTCATGATTTTCATGATAGCTATATCTCAAGAACTAATGCACAGAATTTCACCAAACTTCAGATTCCGCGATACCTTGAAATACATAGCCGCTGATAAGGTTTTGGTGTGAACTGCCCTATAGGTGGCACTGCTATGCTACATTTTGCACGATTTTTGCGATAGCTATATCTCAAGAACTAATGCAGAGAACTTCATCAAATTTTAGATTCTGTTACACTAGAATATATAACATAATTAGACGCTGATTACATTTTGGTATTAACCTTGTAACAGGTGGTGCAGCTATGCTGCATTTTGCACGATTTTTCCGATAGCTATATCTCAACAACCAACGCACAGAATTTCATCAAACTTCAGATTTTGTTACGGAATGACATATTACATAATTACACGATGATTGCGTTTTGTTATAAATCCTTCAACTGATGGTGCTGCTGTGCTATATTTTACACGGTTTTTTTAAAACTAGCTATATCTCAAGAAGTAATGCACAGAATTTCATCAAACTTCAGATTCTTTTACACCATAACATAATTGGACGCTTTTTTATGTTTTGGCATAAATTGTCCAAGATATGGTGTTGCTGTGCTATGTTTTGCAAATTTTTTGTTATAACTATATCTCAAGAACTAATGGACTAAATTCCATCAAATTTCAGTTTCTGTTAGGTCTTGATTCAAATCAATAGATGCTTATTAGGTTTTAGTATAAATTACCCAATATGAGGCACTATTAAGCTCATTTTGTTAGAATATTAATTAAATTTTGCGTTTTAGGCTTTTCGAATACCAGAATCTCATTAGGCTAGGTCAAATGTTGGAGGAAATTCGATAGTGGGTAACTTTGGGGGTCACCACGTTTTTTTTTTTTTTTTTTTTTTTAATTAAAATGTACTTATGAGGTAGAAGAAAGTTTCGGGATTGACACATCCAACTAGTTTTTATAAATTTTTGCCACTGAGTGCTTTAAATTTTCGGAACAAATAATATGGAAATTTGTAATTTGCTTTTGTATCCGATTGATAAAGCTAGCTATTTTAAACTTAAAGAATTATTACATTTTTGGAAATTTTCAAAAACAGTTTATTCTTTGAAAATGAATACTTTTTATTCCAGGACTTTACCTTTTTTTCAGAAAGTACAAACAATGAAATTGATTTTTGTGCTTTTGCAAGTGCTGGGAAAGAAAAAGATGAGTTTTTGATGAGAGTTTTTTCTGACTTTTAATTAATAACTGCTCAACTACTTATCAGAAAAATAAAATTCTGGATCTCAGGTACATCAGGAGGGCCTTAGACTATCTTCTTTAAAATTTCAGACTTGTATATGCAAACTTTTCTAGCCTTCCCGCCGCACACTTAGCAGAAATTTATTTTATTAGTATAGATATGTTTTTACATTTATGATTTTTAAAATGACACAAATTGAAACGAACATAGAAAAACTGAATATGATAGCAGATTTTTCTATTTCTCTTTAAAGTAACTATATGGCTACTTAATTCTAATTTTCTGCTCAACACATAAAAAAATTATTAAATGAGATTTATTTTATAAACATTAATGACTATCACCAGTGACGCTCTGCATAGTTTTATGATCATTGTGTATTACTAGTGTGTAACTAATGCCTTGAAATAGAGGACTATACAGCCAAAAGCAGTGGCACCAACTTTTGAAAAATATTGGGTAGGATAAAAAAAATTGGGTGGGCTCAAAAATATTTCAATAAAATAGTATGACCAATTTGTTCTCTTTTGAAGGGTGGGAAGATGAAAATTTTAAGTCGAGCTATTATGTTTTATTAAAATTGCAATTTTGTTAAATTATATTCTCATGCATTTTTCTTTATAAAGAAATTAATATTTATTGCAATATCATCATGTCATGAACATGACTACAAATTGAAATAACAGAAAGTTAAACATGGACACTTCAGTCATTTGGGATTTATGGGAGTCAGTTGGAGAATTAAAACACATGATCATTGACAAAATAAATTTTGTTCTAGGGAGAAAAAAAAAATAGTGAAATAAATAACTAAGTAGAACAGTGAAAATTTGTCATGCTAGGATTCAAAAATATTGGGTGGGTTCAGGCCCCATGAGCTCATATAAGTTGCCGCCACTGGCCAGGTGTATTCATATAATCATGAGATTAGAAAATGACAATAATGACAGCCTCGAGAAAAAGACAAGAGATCCAAACCATACAAACAACTCTAAAATTAAAAAGGTCTCATAGTTTCAGCATTTCTGGAGGGGAAAAAAGAGCAGAAACAAAATATTTTTTATTGAACAAAGAATGTGCCATCAAAAAGTTTGCTAAGATACATATCGGAAATATAATTGATACGAACTTAAAGATATTATTGCTGGGTTATTTGGAATTATCTAGCATTTATTTTAGTTTGCACTCAATATATAGCATCACATTTTTGGTTAAATAAAAAAGAAGAGAAAATTTATTCACTAAAAAAGGAAATATAAAATTGGTTCTTAATCACAGAATAATGCAAAAAACTGGAGGGACAAAAGGTAAGCCTTGCCCCTGCTCTTGAAAAATTAAAGGAGCAAGTGCCCCCCTCGTCCCCGACAGATTACACCTATGTTTTATTATATTTTTTTCTGCTAACAAATAACGCCTCTAGAGTGCTTAAAGAAGTACAATAATCAGCCAAATAAAACAAATAACTGAACTTTCTATACTGTTAGTCTCAAAAAAGTGTTGCATGATGAAAAAAAAATTGTTGGTCATGAAAGGTGAGCGAATTTTGTGGAAATTTTAAATTTATAAACAAGTTTATTGAATATGAATTATTATGTTTGAATGCCCTTCCTATAGATCATGTTTAAAAAAACAATATCTCATACTACATTAAGCAATTTTCAATTTGAAATGTTGCTGTACTGTATGGTACAACTACATTTTAATGATAGCTTTTTATAAATAAGTTTGAATGTATGTGTTTGTTTATTTCAGTCACGTTCTATGACTTTAGTTATAAATAATAAATTTTCATTTTTGAAGGGACCACCTTTTAAAATCAATTAATAACCAGTGATTCAAATTAACTGTTATGTCAAAATTTTCTAAGCTGCTTATGACAGAAACAAACTTACAAATACAAAAAATATTGAAATCATTTATGAATTTTAAATATGGTATTAATTTTTAGAGGGGCTGTATAAATATTAAAATACAAAATTTAATTTTTATACTCTGACAAGCAAAAAAGTATACATATGATTCTCCTAAAATTAAAAATAACAGAGCTATGATGCTGGTAAAATTTATTGAAATTTTGTAGCTTTCTGGCACTAAAAGGAAGAAAGAGAGAGGCAAACGAGTCTATATTTCTATGTATGACTACGTACCTATGTTTGATTTTTGAAAATCAATTAATACCGGGTGATTCAAAATAAATGTTACATTGAATTTTCCTAAGCTGTTGATGGTAGAAACAAGCTTCCAAATACAAAAAGTATTCAAATCATCTGTGGGCTGATGTTAATCCAATGCCAAAGCCCAGACAATCAATCGTTTTGCTATTGTTCTATAAAATAAAAAATGTGCACAATTGTGTAGTATTGACCTCAGGTGGAAATAATACCAATTACTCCAGTTAAAAAACTACAACTCACTGCTGGTAGTTGTAATTTCAATGTGCAGAAAATGTCATAATCACCCATGCCATTCTTATCTTTGGATCCTGGGCGATAATTAAATTCCAATGCCATGACAGAAACAATGGAAAACCAAGTTCTCATTCCATTGGGCCTGGTTTCCAAGAAATGTTGTACATAAAAAGAAATAAACATATTCCCAAGACTTTTTGCATATTTAATCTGCCACAAAGTCTCTTAAACCATTCCAAAACCCACAGATTGTTTTATGCCGGTCTAAATGTCAAATAATGTCATGTGAGAAAGAGAATGGAGCACAAGTCCCGACCAATGAGTGGACATTACTTAAATATATTTTTTTAACATTTAACAGTTGAAGAAGCACTTCAACTACTTGACGAAATAGATTTTTATATTGATACAAAAATGTGATTCATAATATATTCGAATTCTGTATGATTTTGTAATATATTTTCGAGTGTCTGATAAGATCAGATTTTAAATAATGAACTATCTAGTACAAACCACTTCAAAAAGGCATCATTGTGCTGCTGTGTATTGCAAAAGTTGCATACTTACAGAATATGCAAAATGCAATGTAGTACTCTGTGTTGGTTGCTTCATGGTTTTCATACAAATGTATAATTTAATTTGAATTTTTAATAATAACAATTTTATGGAAGAATAAAAATACAATCTGTTCTTAATAAAAAATTTTTTGCTACTGATTTTGGGAGGGGAAAAAAAGGTACTTGCAATGATATATAGTACCAGCAATTTCCGACTAATTTTTTATTTTTATTTATTTTTTTTAAGGAAAAATTAAAGCTTTATATTATATTAAAATAAGCAAGTGACATACACTAAAAAGTAAAATAAAATTTTGGGGAAAAAATTAATTTAGGCTTTGACAGCTTAAATTTTTATGAATAAAGAGATTTAAGGGAAAAAATAGTAAACTCTCCATAATAAAATATACATTTGCTTTTAACAACAAAAAAAAAAAAAAAAAACTCACTCTGATGCCTACAATTTTTATTGCTTGAAATTCTACTTTTCACATTTATTTGAATAGAGCTGTTTTCATGCTATTTTGTTATGATTTATACAGATGATTTATTTTTAAACTTTTATTTTTTATTTCAAAAAATTATTAAAATTACAGTATTAAAGTCAACTTTTACTACAGACTTAAAAATAACAAAATTGGAAATAGTTCAAATATTAATATAAATAGTTGTACAAATTAGGAAAAACTATAAAAATAACATTATATAAATAAAATGAAAAATACATGGGCAGGGGGAAAAAAAAAAGAACTTACTCAAGAGAAGTATCTAGATACACACTCAATAAAGCATAGAATAACCTATGCCGATACTTTTTATCTTTCCCATTTGACATTCGAATGCAATATTCTTCAGCAGAAGTATGATCTTGTAATTGATGGACAAGGATTTTTAATGCTTTTTCATGTTCTTCCAACTGTAAATAAATGTTAGATAATATTAATATACAGCATGCACCATTTAATTTGAATTACTGTGTTTATACAATATCAATTTATTGCTTTTGAAATAATGGATGCATTTTCATCTAATTTGTAGTTATCCAAAGAAAGCTATTTAAAAGGAAGAAAAGGGAGGGGAGGGGGGGGGGTAATATGACTGTAGTTCATAGTCAGCAAATAGAAATTGTAGCACATTTTAAGCTATAAATGAAATTAGTGATTTTGTCCACTTAGTGAAAACAACAAGAATTAAAGATCATAAGCTTTTTAAAATGTGAACAAATTTTTCACTACAGATATGTGTAGCTTCTTGTAATTCATACATTGTATTTATTTAATTCATTTTTAAATTTTGGATAAAACTTGACATTAAAAATGATTATGATGAAGGCTTGATACAACAAAAACACTAAATTGAGAAACTGCATACACTTAAAAATATTGTAAAAAAAAAAAAAAAAAAAAAAAAAAAAAATCCTACAAAAATTTCTTACACATTAAGAGCTTATTTTTAAATGTAGAAGCATGACTGTTCAAGTGATATGGAAATTATATTTTGAATTATAAGTGTTTGCCATCTTGTGACAAACATCTGGAAAGTCAGTTTGAAATGTCAGGTGTTTTTTTTTTTCAGATTTTGAGTTTCTAAACAAAAGTTCCTGTCAGCCTCACACTTATGAATAAAAATGAATTTAGGAATGTGTCTGAAACTAGCCAGATTAGACTTGAGCACAAAGCTATGTTTCTATTATAATAATGTGAAGTTGCTGAAGTCATCAAATTTTAGTTTTACACAAACAGTACATTCAGATTTACCAACCTTTGAAAATGAGAAATCATAGCATAGAAAATTCAAATTAATCTGGAGGTTGGTTGGTTGGTTGGTTTTTTGTGTTTCATGGCCATTTTTTAGCATTAACAAAAGGAATATGGTTTCAGTCTTTCAACTCAATAAAGCAATATTTATGCAAAATTCGTCTCATTTTGCAGCTTTTTTTTTTTTTTTTTTTTTTTTTTGACATTTATAAAAGGAGCCCAGTTTTAGCTTTTTAGCCTAGTACAATAAATTTTGTCAAAATTTGTGATAGTTTATTATGACCAATTGACAAAATCTGCAACAGTTTTGCGAGACCAATTGACAAAATTTTTTATATCTTTCATGACCAATTAACAAAATTCACCCCTCATTTTCTGCACCTTTTTAATGAAATTTGTAATTTTTTTCTTCAATAATATATCAAAATTAGTGATCTTTTGATGAAATTCATAATTTGTTTCTGAACTCTTAATGAAATTAGTGATTTTATTCAGCAATCAATTGAAGATGATCACTATTTGTTTCTGATATCTTTGAATGAAATACTCAATATTTTTCCTTGGTCGTTTAAAGGAATTCTCAATTTTTTTTCTGCAATCTATTCACGAATTGATTTAGAGAAATTCACAAAAGAAAAAAAAAATTGCAGATTTACAAGATATTTTAAAATATTCTTGCAGAAGAATGCTAGATCTGTGGAAGAATATGCAGGTGGAAATACTACATAGTATTTTTCACTATGCAGGATTCCCCTTTTCTGTGTACAAATCGCACAAGTGCGCAAACAATTTCAAACTTTGCCTCTCAAAGAATCTCACCCTTCAAGAAACTCTTAAAATGGCACCCCTAGCTCAAGAAGAAAATTCATGTATAAATATTTACAGAAACAAGATTCACTCGTTGTTAAAATCCATTAAAAGGGTTTCATGTTAAGAAGTTTGTTTTGCAGCCCAGATTTTTCCCCCTTGAGCATTTTTTTAATGTGGCAATTTTCAGACTAGGACTAATTTTTTAAAACTTTTGGAACTGAATACCTTAAAATTTCAGAACAGAATCACTCTTGAAAAATATGCTGCACTAAGAAAAAATCCCAACTGGGAAAAAATGTGTTGCTATTTTTTGCAAAAAATCGTAGTTTAAGTAGTTTTATTTTCATGGCATCGTAGTTTACAGGTCCAAATCCTAGCATTTTTTTTTTTTTTTTTTTTTTTTTTGGTAGCAGTTGGCAGGTTTGTACATTAGTATAATCTCTTGGAAATCTTATAAATACCTTAGAGCAATTTGTATATAATAGAAATTAGGGAACCCAGCTCAGGCTGCACAGATTACTTAAAATAGATGAAAGCTATTTATTTTTATTACTGAATATGCTAATAGACTTTTTGTATTGAATATATTTTCTAGATTGCTTACACAAAAAGCATTTTTATATATAAATATCAATAAAGTATTCCAAAGAAATTTGAAATTTATTAACTCATCAGCACATGTGCTGGGATAATTTTTATCCCTATCACATAGTGCATTCAATCTGCAAATATAGGTATGTGCTTATTGGTTAAAAAAGATACTCTTGTATTTGCTTCATATTAGGAGTTATTAGCAGATGAAATCACCAAAGATTTCACATTTACAGCAACTTTTGCATCTATAATAATTACAGTGGTTTATATGCAGTTTGTTTACACATCTGTTAAATTTACATTTTATTTATTTATTGATGAAGGTATAATTTCATATATAATTCATAAAATAAATTATATATGAAATTATATTCATATATAATTTCATTATAGAACATTAGCAGGAAACAAGTATTGAACTATTTATATTGTTTCAAATACAAATGCATTGATATTATGTAATTGGGTAACATCTGATAAGGATATATTTACATAAAAATTCGTGCTTGAAAGTTATTTTAAAAATCATAAAACACTATTAAATTCTGATACAGCTTTCAAAGAAATTTCCTTTGTAAGAATATTTTTTTTCTATTTGATGGTGTAAAATTGAAATTGTGGAAATTAAAGCATTTGCAGTAAAAGCAAATTTATTAATTTGTAGTTGAAATTATCAATATCGCATCAGCATTATTAGTGGACACATTTTAGCTTTATAATATAGATACGACAATTAACATAAATTTTTGGGAAACACAATTTTGAAATTAATTTACTTATTGTGCATCTTCTATACCAATCTGTAAGTAAAATAGTCTTAATTAAAATTTTGGATAAATGAAGCATTATTCATGACCCCCAAGAACAGAAGTTTATAACTTGTATGTATTCATGGCCTGCTCATCAATGATGTAGCAAAAACATTTTTATTTAAATGCATGAAATTTCTATACATATCAAAGAAAGATATTTAAAAGAATTATCAAACGTCACTGGGTTTGAAAGAAATTGTTTTTTTGCTAGAATTAAAAACATTTCTTTTGCAGAAAAAAAACAATAATAATAAATAATAAATTCCTGGAAAGAACTCTGTAAGATGCATTTAACTAGCTAACCTCTTCTCTAAAGATTGAATTAAAGAGTTCAATATCTAAATTTAAAAACTCAAAAAACAAAACAATGCTTGTGAGAAAGACATTGAAACATTAAACTGAAACAGATACAAAAATACCTTTCCATACAGAATTGCACATTCTTTATGTAGTTGACTTTCTAAAGCTTTTCCAAGCAAAAGTTGAACTCGGATTAAAGATGATGTATGGAGAAGATCCTGCAGTTTTTTTCTGAAAATATTAAAACTTAATAACTAAAAGAAACCCCCAAAAATAAAATAATACTTTTCATATAAATTATTTAATTTTTTTATAAAATAAATGTGAAAGAAAATTTTAGATTAGGATTTTTAATACACAGGCATTAATATATTATTTAACGCTGTGATAATCCTTAAAAAGAATCACAAGAAAATGTTTATTAATTACATCATGTATTTCCTGAATTGAAATAATGTGAAAATTGTAAACAGAAAAAACTTTTAAATTTCTGTGCAAATGTCAAAAAAATTTACCTTGCATCAATCAGACCACTCTGTTCAGGTTCAGGTAACTTTAAAATATGGAGCACAGAATCCATATACATCACAGCTAAATGCGTATGGAATTTTTCTTTCTAAAGCAAAAAATAAATAAATAAAAAAATATTTTTAAGTTTATAATGGTAATTTAAGATCTTAAGAAAAAAATCTACACAATGATTTAAATGTCAATGAAAATTTCTTTTTATAAACAATAAATACTTTATGCAACAAAAGATGCATATTATTAGTAATATTTATGATACGCTTATTTTCTCATTCTTACATTTCTTTCCTTAGTTAGTAAAAAAAAAAAATCCAAAACTGTTAGAGTGCCTAGATGAACTATACAAAAACTTGTTTAAACTGCAAATGAATAATAAAAGAGCAACGAATATATATACAATGATAACAGAGATATGTCAAAAAAAAAAAAAAAAAAGTTTCCCTGTCAACTACATTATTTTGCCATATATACCATAAAAATTTTTTTTATTTATTTACTAACTGGCCTGTTCTTCATCTGAATGAGCCAATGATAATAATCTTAAACAAACCTCAAGCTTTTATGATTTTATATCATTAACCCAATTTTGTATAAATTTATATTTTTTAATGAAATTCTCAAAAAATTGATATTTAATGGTAAAAACACTTTTAAAAAGACATTTTCTTTTCATGAAGAGTCATTTTAAAGCTTTAAAAAAATTCTTGTTGCCTGAAACCTTTGAAAATTTTATTGGTCATAAATAACAGTTTTAAAGCATGTATAAAAATTTCACAAAAAATATTGTTATCTAGTTGTAAAAGAAATATATTTTTCTCATGCTTTTTGTTTGTTTGTTTGTTTGTTCTGTTTCAATGTTGAGCCCTTTAATGTAACAAGAGACAAAAAAGTTATCTTTTGAGCGCTCTTGAATTTTAATTACTTAGAAATGTAGCTGTATCCAACTTCTCATTAAAATTTTGTGGAAAAATAGAAATATTTAGTTTTGCATACAAGAACTGAAGTTCAACAAAATCACGCCTAAACAGACCATGCTTTGCCACTTTCAATGAAAATTTCTCAAATTTTATTTTTAAAATATTCCTACTTTTCTTTTTTTTTCTCTTTTTGTAGGAGCTGTAAATCTGGTCTGCTGAGATGTTCTTAGATGTTGTGTTGAAATTCAAGCATCTGGTTACTTTTAGAATGTATATACAGGGTGTTTCTAAATTCATGGTACAAACTTTAAGGGGTGATAGTACACATCAAGACAAATAATATTAAATAGGAAATTAAGGGTCTCAAACGTCTTCCGAAGGAGATAGGCGCCATTAAAGTTTAGGGTCCAAAAATTGAAATGATTATAAAGAATAGAAAAATTGGTCAATTCGTTTGCGGTTTTCACTAAAAATATTCTTTATGTCAGTATTGTCTTGAAAATAAATTATAAAGATAAGTTTCAAAAAATTGCCGATAGAGGGCGCTTTAGACTTTGGAGTGACGAACAACTACTTTTTGCCATTATTTTTTGCATCTCATTAATTTTTTTAGAAGCTTAGACAAAAAACTTAAATTTTGAGATAAAAATCTTAATCGTTGGGAGTGGTTAAGTAGCGGAAACTGAATTGTGGAGGGAGGTTCAAATTTCAAATGATTATAAAAAACGGAAAAACTGGTCAATTGATTTGCAATTTTCACTAAAATTATTCTTTATTTCAATATTATCTTGAAAATAAATTATAAAGATAAAATTTAAAAAATGCCGATAGAGAGCACTTTAGACTTTGGAGTAACGTACAACTATTTTTTACAGTTATTTTTTGCATCTCATAAATTTTTTTAGAAGTTTATACATAAACTTAAATTTTGAGATGAAAATCTTAATCGTTGGGAGTGGTTAAGTAGCGCAAACTGAACTGTGTTCAAAGGGGGTGGGAAGGTTCAAATTTCAAATCATTATAAAAAACGGAAAAATTGGTCGATTCGTTTGCGGTTTTCGCTAAAACTATTCTTTATGTCAATATTTACTTGAAAATAAATTTTAAAGATATCTTTCAAAAACATCCGTCAGAGGGCGCCTTAAACTTTAGAGTAACCAACAATTATTTTTAACCGTTATTTTTTGTATCTAATCATATGCTTGTAAAAGTTCAAAGTTATATTTTGAGCTCAAAATCTGCATCGTTGTGAGTAATTATGTAGCGGAAAATTGAACTGTGTTCGAGGGGTGGGGAGGGTAGCATTTCAAGTACTGAACACAGTTAGTTTGCGATTCTTAACCCTCCCATCGATTTAGAATTTGAGGTCAAAATTTAAGTCTAAGCTTTTACAAACATTTAATTAGATGCAAAAAATAACGGTTAAAAATAGTTGTTGGTTACACTAAAGTTTAAGGTGCCCTCTAACGGAATTTTAAATTTATCTTAAAAATTTATTTTAAAGGAAATATTGATATAAAGAATAGCTTTAGCGAAAACTGCAAACAAATCGACCATTTTTTTCGTTTTTTATAATCATTTGAAATTTTAACATCCCCACCCCCATTGAACCCAGCTCAGTTTGCGCTACTTAACCACTCCCAGCGATTTAGATTTTCAGCTCAAAATTTAAGTTTATGTCTAAGCTTCTAAAAAAATTTTATGAGATGCAAAAAATAACGGTAAAAAATAATTGTACATTACTCCAAAGTCTAAAGCACCCTCTATCGGCATCTTTTTGAATTTCATCTTTATAATTTATTTTCAAGATAATACAGACATAAAGAATAATTTTAGTGAAAATCGCAAATCAATTGACCAATTTTTTCGTTTTTTATAATCATTTGAAATTTGAATCCCACCTACAGTTCAGTTTGCGCTACTTAACCACTCCCAACGATTTAGATTTTGAGCTCAAAATTTAAGCTTATGTCTAAGCTTCTAAAAAAATTAATAAGATGCAAAAAATAATGGCAAAAAATAGTTGTTCGTTACTCCAAAGTCTAAAGCGCCCTCTATCGACATTTTTTGAAATTTATCTTTATTTTCAAGACAATACTGATATCAAGAATATTTTTAGTGAAAACCGCAAACGAATCGACCAATTTTTCTGTTTTTTATAATCATTTGAATTTTTGGAGCCTAAACTTTAATGGTGCCTATCTCCTTTGGAAAATGTTTGGGACCCTTAATGTCCTATTTAATATTGTTTGTCTTGATGTGTACTATCACCCCTTAATGTTTGTACCATGAATTTAGAAACACCCTGTATATATATATGTATATATATATATATGTATATATATATATATATATATATATATATATATATATATATATATATATATATATATATAACTCTTTGGGGGGAGCAAAGTGACCTGCAGTTAAACTGTTGAAAAGGTGTTTTTTTTTTTTTTTTTTTTTTTTTTTTTTGAGGATAATTTTTTTTTTTTTTTTGTAGATATCTCTAAAATGTAGTCTGGAGAGGGAGGAGGAGGTTCTTCTGAAAAAGTTGAAATATCACCTGCGAAAACAACCCATTTTGAAACATTTTTTTTCCCAAAGGATTTGGACGGTGGAGATTAAAGGGCTATTTCACTTCACAAAAATACTTACTAGCTAATGTTAATTCTATTTATTGTGTGTACATATTTTTAAAATATCTCATTTGAACTTTATTTTATTTATCTTGTCTAAGACAGCTGTGGTCAATCTCTACAATTACAGTTTATTACTTTTTTGATTTTTATTACAGTTTTTTTAGAGAACACTTATTTATGAAACCAGTTCTGAAAGTTTAAATACAATCATAAAAAAAAGTTGAAAAAGTAAAAAAAAGGTCTTTATAGTGATCAATCTAAGCTATCCAATGATATAAATAAATAAATAAATAAAAAATATGTAATTTAAAAGAGACATTTTTAAAAATATGTCTCCATTAGCAAGTGAATGTTTTCACATAAATAAATGAGTCCCACCAAAAGGCCAAAAAACACTAGCATTTGGTTCTTTACACAATGTCCTTCTACCTTTAACCTAGTGTGGTTACTAAATAATAAGTCCTATTTAAAGATAAAAAACCAACGATTATAAATGCACAAATAAATTAAGAAAAGGTAGCAAACAGCTGTTTCGAATCTACTATGGAGATTCTTCATCAGTGCAAAACTCAGCGAGCTAGAAAAGCAAAACTGAGCTAAGAGACAGAGAGATGCAGGCTTATGTACCCGCTACGGAAACGATCCGGCCTATAGGAAAGCAACCAATGAGAGGAGAGCAGCCTAACAACTGGCTGGACAAGTAGCGACATCTACCGGAGAATAAACAAAACAAAAACTAGAAAGCGAGGGGAAAAAAGTTTAAATTAAATTAAAGATTTCCAAATGTTAGGAAAATTAGGCATACTTGATAAGTCATTTACTAAGGAGTGAGAATTTTTAATGATGTGGTAAGCTTCCCAAAAATCAAGATCAAGAATGGAAGGACACTTTTGGATGATGGTAGCTGAAGAAAAGTTAAACTTATGTTGTAAAGACCAACAATGTTGAGCAATGGAAAAGCGTTTAAGCTCTTGATTTTTGACATACCTTTTATGTTCCGTTAAACGAAATCTGAGAGCACGTTTAGTCTGACCAATATAAGAAAGGCCACATTGGCAAGAAATTTGGTAAATACCCCAGTTATCTAAGCGTTCAATGGGATGCTTGAGATTTGAAAAGGCAATTTTATTAACAGGAGAAAAAATAACATTGAAATCGAACCTTTTTAAAATTTTAGCAACTTGCTGACTGATTTTGGGGAAAAAAGGCAAAACAACCAAAGTATTGGAATTTGAATTAAAGTTTTTTCTTTCAGATTGGGTGGATTTTGTTAATTTTCTATGAATTGAATCTATAATATTAGGGGAATAGCCACGATCAACAGCAATAGCTTTAAGATGATTAAGTTCATCACTGAGTAACTGAGGAGTTGAACAAATATTGGAAGCCCGGAAAACAAAAGTTTTAAAAGCCGCAACTTTCTGGTTAGGAGGATGAGAAGAATATCTATGAGGTGGAAGA
The DNA here is from genome assembly GCA_964019185.1 of Maratus speculifer. NCBI lineage: Eukaryota > Metazoa > Arthropoda > Arachnida > Araneae > Salticidae > Maratus > Maratus speculifer. The sequence continues at coordinate 129,069,952 of OZ025296.1, forward strand.
CTGACCGCAAAAGGTTTACGAAAGACAGTAGTCTGAAAATTATCATCATCGCGAATAACAAGGACATCAAGAAAAGAAAGGCAGTTGTTCGCTTCAACTTCAAAAGTAAATTGACACTTGGACAATTGACACTTTGACAATTGAATGATTCTTACATTCAATTTACTTTTGAAGTTGAAGCGAACAACTGCCTTTCTTTTCTTGATGTCCTTGTTATTTGCGATGATGATAATTTTCAGACTACCGTCTTTTGTAAACCTTTTGCGGTCAGTCTTCCACCTCATAGATATTCTTCTCATCCTCCTAACCAGAAAGTTGCAGCTTTTAAAACTTTTGTTTTCCGGGCTTCCAATATTTGTTCAACTCCTCAGTTACTCAGTGATGAACTTAATCATCTTAAAGCTATTGCTGTTGATCGTGGCTATTCCCCTAATATTATAGATTCAATTCATAGAAAATTAACAAAATCCACCCAATCTGAAAGAAAAAACTTTAATTCAAATTCCAATACTTTGGTTGTTTTGCCTTTTTTCCCCAAAATCAGTCAGCAAGTTGCTAAAATTTTAAAAAGGTTCGATTTCAATGTTATTTTTTCTCCTGTTAATAAAATTGCCTTTTCAAATCTTAAGCATCCCATTGAACGCTTAGATAACTGGGATATTTACCAAATTTCTTGCCAATGTGGCCTTTCTTATATTGGTCAGACTAAACGTGCTCTGAGATTTCGTTTAACGGAACATAAAAGGTATGTCAAAAATCAAGAGCTTAAACGCTCTTCCATTGCTCAACATTGTTGGTCTTTACAACATAAGTTTAACTTTTCTTCAGCTACCATCATCCAAAAGTGTCCTTCCATTCTTGATCTTGATTTTTGGGAAGCTTACCACATCATTAAAAATTCTCACTCCTTAGTCAATGACTTATCAAGTACGCCTAATTTTCCTAACATTTGGAAATCTTTAATTTAATTTAAACTTTTTTCCCTCGCTTTCTAGTTTTTGTTTTGTTTATTCTCCAGTAGATGTCGCTACTTGTCCAGCCAGTTGTTAGGCTGCTCTCTTCTCATTGGTTGCTTTCCTTTAGGCCGGATCGTTTCCGTAGCGGGTATATAAGCCTGCGTCTCTCTGTCTCTTAGCTCAGTTTTGCTTTTCTAGCTCGCTGAGTTTTGCACTGATGAAGAATCTCCATAGTAGATTCGAAACGGCTGTTTGCTACCTTTTCTTACTTTATTTGTGCATTTATAATCGTTGTTTTTTTATCTTTAAACATTTTTGCACAAAGGCTTAATTTGCTATTTTAATTAGTCCTATGCACTTAATATTTTTCATTTTGATTTCAAATTATTCATTTACTAAGGTCAATTTATTTATTTAAAAAAAGAATAAAGTTTAAAAGATTATTTGGAAATAATAAATTTAGAATTAAATGTTTTATTGAGGATACTGTAACTACAGTAGACTCTTGATTAACCAGAATCGGATTATCCGGGTTAAGGATTAACTAGACCAGTGTCAACGAACCTATGCGAAGAGGTTCGCCAACACTGAACTAGACACTAAAAAGCTCAGTTCTGCATACCAATTATTATGATGATGGAAAATAATAAAATAGAAATTAATAAAAAACATCGTAGTTAAGAAGTCACTGAGGGCAATTTTTTCGGATGAGGAAAATGAAATTTCTATAGAAGTTGATAATAATACTGATTTCTAAAAAAATAAATAAATAAATAAATAAATAAATAAATAAATAAATAAATAAAAATCATAGGAGAATTGCAAAAGTTAAATTGTTCTGAAAATGTGGACGAAGAAGCAGTGTAACAATGGATTAACAATGATTCAAAATTGAAATGTTACAAAGTTTTAAGTGATAATGATATTGTGTTGCCTGTTGCATGTGAATTCAGAGGAAATAAAATATTTCAAAAAATCTTGTAACACAGTCAAAATTAAGTCACAGTGAAACATTAGTACACTCTGAGGCATTACTTAATTACTTGGAACAAGAAGATGAAAGCACAGCTGTTGAAAAAATACTGTTGAGATATTTGAGTAGTAAAATTAGTCGAAGAGTAAATGAAAAACAAAATCTAAACTGCATTGTTTTATTCTTCATAAAACAGTGAGGTAAATCACATTTGTATTTTTTTTCTATTGTACTAATTGTAAATATAAACATAAAAGTTTAAATTTGTTCTCTTTCTTTTCATATCAATCAAATTATTAAGGCTCTATTGTACAATAATTTGACATTTACTATCCTTTTTCTGAAATTTTTTATCAAAATTTTAACAAATTCAATTATATAGGATATTTGCTTATCCGGGATGAGGCTTTCCTGACCATCCTGATTAATCAAGAATCTACTGCAATTAAGATGAAGAAAAATAAAAAGTAAGAAATGTTATATAATCTAATAATAACACTTACTTTTTTAAAATCTGATCAAAATCTTTGATCAAAACTGATTTTGAATAAAACATATTAAAATCTTTTTAAAAAATACATAAAAAAAAAAAAAAAAAATCAAAAGTTGAGAAACTTTTCATTATTAGGCTCAAAGGCCTGTTACAGCTTACTGCTGGAACTAAGGTTTGAAATGAAACAGTAATCAGGAACAATATTCATGTTCATGAAATCATGACAAATATTGTTCTGGTTCGTGAAATTATGATAAATATAGTCCTGGTTCGTACATTTTGAAAATCATACTTTTACAAGTGCCTAAAAACATTAATATTTCCAAATCCAGTTAAGGTTTATCAGCAAGAAAAAAAAAAAAAAAAAAAAAAAAATACTGTATAGGGTGAAGCATTTAACACCATAATCACTGTGATAAGACATTGTTCATACCATGGCCACGAAGTAATTCCAATAGCTTCTACTCCAAGTGAAAAACTCATGAGGCAGATGATTATTAAATATTAGTGACTAAATAAATATAAGAAGCCACATATCCAAGCTTTTTAAATTTCAATATTTTGATATAAAGAAGATGGAAACCAGCTGGGTTTAGGCCTTAACAGAAGCCTATCTATACCTCCATAATGGACCCTCCCAAATAGTGGAAACTTCTATTTAATGGACAGTTTTCCAATCCTCACACCCAAAAACTTAATTTTTGTATGTTTAACATCTGAATAACAGGAATTCCAAATAGCAAACAGTAATCTTGGCGATAAAGGATGAAAAATAATTTTTTAATTAGAAAAAAAAAAAAAAAAAAAAAAAAAAAAAACCTTAAAAAAAGTAAACAGTCAAAAAGCCTTTAAATTTATTAGGGCAATATGTCACAAATTTTGTGATCACAAACAAATGTAGGGGTGAGATGGGGTAAATCCCTCCCTCCATGGCCAGTGTCGAATTCAAGGGGTGGTCCCGAGAGGGACATTCCACCAAAGCATTGAAAATCCCCCGGAAGATTTGAGATTTTATGCTATTAATGATCAAAAATTGACCCCGCCCCACAGGAACTCTATAATTCCCCCCCCCCTCCCCCTTCCAGGTACAGAAATTCCTCCCAGAGAAAAATGTCGAAATTCAACGCTGCCCACATCTGAGAAAGATGAAAACTTTCCTCCTTGAAAGAGTTAGGATTTTCTGCTAATTAATCAGAAGCACAAATTTCTTGATCCACAGAATTCCATAATACATACATAATTTTCTCTTTCGTTTTAAAGGTGCATATGATAACTTTGATTTTTATCATATGAATATAATAAACAGTTGATAATGATACACACAATTTTATTTCAGTTTTATTGCTTAAAAAAATAATTTAATTTCCGATTAATCATATAATACAGATTTTAGGAATTTTAAAAGTCAATTCATGAAATATTAAGCATTTTTTTAGCAATTTTTGAATCTCTGAGGTTTTTTACAGTAGCAGATGTTGTGTCTTACCAAAACTGAATATTTTGAAAATAAGAAACAACCAGAAACTAACCCCATTAAACAATTAAAGAATAAATTAAGATATCTTGACTTGACCAAATTATTCTCAGAAATATACTGACCATAAGTAAATACTTTTCCCAAACTGTAATTTAAAATTAATCAACTTCAAACAAGGTAAAAATTATTTTAGAAATGTCCAAACACCCGCACCTTAAATATAATGAAGTGAGGGAGCTCATTGTGACCCCCCCCCCCCCTCAAAGAAAATTTTTAATTTAAATAACCTGCAATAATTCCAGGTATAGTGAAGCTGATACATTCAGCAAAATAATTTAAAGATGAAATATTACTTTTGTAGTCCATCAGACACAATCAAAATTCATTATTGTAACTCATACTGATAATTTAATAATCTACTTTAAAAAAAAAAGTGAAATACCACAACTACAGGTAAAATTTAAACAACCAGTTTTTGACTGTCTCTGATATAGCCTGAAAGATAAATAGTTAAACTATTCTCGAGAGAATACATAAAAAAAATGAATAAATAAATAAATAAAATATTTCAAACAGTTATTAAAATTTACTCACAAAATCTAAAAATTACTATATTAAGGATAAAAAGGCAAAGTTAAAATTAGGGATACTCTCATGACAATAATTCAACTCCCTGTAGAATAAATCTCTACTCAAGGAATCATAGGCATTGCACAGATAAGAAATAGGATGACAGGAATATTTATTTGACACATGCTAAAATATATAAATGTAATTAAAATATTTCATAGGTCCTTCACCTTTCATTGTCTTGTAATACAATTTTATCAATATTTAGTTGGATGCCACATATTTATCCATTATTATAATTTTATATTATCACTTAATGGCAACATAATTATTTCCTGTCTAAACATAATTATAATTTTTACACAAAGAAATTCAACATCAATTACAGCAAATTAACTAAAATTAACTGAAATCAAAATATTATCATAATTAATTACTGATCCTTATAATCACATACTGAATTTATTAATTTATTATAGTAGTTACTGAAAAATTATTTATTATTCCCTGACATCCTAAAATGAATTTAAAAATTTGGAGCTACTGGATGGATATATCTATAGAACATAACGTCAAAATGGATATGTGACATAAAATAAAATAAAAATAAAATTTAGTAAGACATGCAATAAAGTTACATATTAATAGAAAAAATAAACGATTGAAAAATTCTACTCATGTATTGGCACAAGGGGGGGGGGGGGGGTCCCCATTATAGCAGAGCAAAAAACAGCATGCCAATCTCTTCTCAGGTCTTCTATCAGAATCACCTAATCTCTTCCAACCACTTCTCACCTTTTTCACCCCATCTTGCACATTCAAAAATAGTGTATGTTAAACAAATATTTATAAGCAAGTTTAAATCACAATTTGTATTGCAATTTGGGAAAAAACTTATATGGTAAGTGAACTTGGATGGCTTTACATCAGAAAATGTAGTGATTTTATGAAATTAGTAGAGTCTTATATGTTCATATATCCTTCCATGGGATCACATTGTCCTCCGTCTTAACAGATTTTCCTGTCACAAAACCCATGCTACTTTTTGGTGGGATCAACTGATACTTACTGAAACTTGACGAACATGTTGCCAATGAAAAACAAAAATTAGAAAAGGGTGAAAGAGAGAAACGATGGTCAACACAAAAGAAAAAAAAAAATAAATAAAACTAGTTGGATGTGCCAATTCCAAAACTTTCTTCTATCTCATACGTAGTATTTTAATATTTTGAAAATATAGTTACTCATTTTAATGCTTTAATAATTTCAATTCAATACCATTTTGATTTTCATCTTAAATTTCTGCTTCAGTCAATTAATCAGAGTAAAAACGAATTTCCGTCTCTGCACGAGCCGATGGACAATAGAATGATAGGCAGATTTTTTTTCAAATTCAGGGAGGACCTACTTGCCTTACAAAAAATAATCATATAAAAAAAATTTAGTTCAGTTCTAAAACTAACTTCATACACTTTTAGGTGATGCAATATTGAAAATGGCATAAAATGCCCTATTGCAGCGCCCCCTTCTAGCAGATTTTTTTCAAATTCAGGGAGGACCAATTAGCCAAGGTCTTACACTTTCACAAAAAATTTGGTTCAATTCGATACATAACTTCATATACTTTTGGTCGGTACAATATTAAAAATGGCACAAAAATTGCGAGTGCGGTGCCCTTTCTGGCAGATTTTTTTCAAATTCAGGGAGGACCAATTAGCCATAGTCATACACAAAAAAATTGGTTCAATTCGATGCATAACTTCATATACTTTTGGTCGGTACTATATTGAAAATATCACAAACATTGTGCCCCCTTCCGGCAGAATTCAAAACTGAAGGAGGACCTGCTTGCCACAGCCAAAAACATTCGCAAAAAATTTGGTTCAATTCTATGCATAACTTCATACACTTTTTGATGGTAGAATCGCGTCATATAGACACACACAGAGACAGACATTTTGTAAAAACATGTTTTTTAGAATCTCCGACCCCTAAAATGTGTAAATCCGTTGAAAACCGGAAGTCGAAAAAAATTTTGATTACAATACTTTCTTCTATTGAAGATAGAAGAAAGTAAAATTAATGTTAGCAAAATGCAGTTCTTATTTTTAACTATCCAGTAAACTCCAAAATTTATTATCACCAGTAGCTCCATAAAATTTTCTACACTAATAGTTCCAAGAAATTATAACTCATATTTTATTAAAACCAATTATTGCTTAATTACTTTTTAAAAATAACCATTTTGTAATTATTTCACACAATACAAATAATTGAAATTAATAATCATTTAAAGTTGACAAAAGGAAGGCAAGCAATTTTCATCTGTCAAGTGTCAATTACACAATCATCAAACAAACTAATCGATTGAAGGAGCACATAACAAAACATGTTATTTATTAACAATTTAAAATCAGACTTTCATGGACCCTGTGCAATTCATACCATTAGTTAAAATCAAAATTCTGTGCCAATAAACCTAATAAAATAATATTTAAAACTTCATTCTTAACTGGTAACCAGCTAAAGATCATTACATGTAAACAAAGCAAAAGATTGTGATTTGTATACAAGTTGCCCCAATTATTGAAAAAGAGAAACTAAGTATTTATTAGGTAATTATTTTCTATTATAGGTTTTAAATTTAATTGTGTACGACATAACAACAGATATTTACCACGCTCCCGAGGTAACCGTTATTTAGAGGTTTTACTGTAGTTTACAATGCTCTCTGTAACTTGTTTCATTATAGTCAGAACTTTGAATGCCTTTTTTAATTTGTTTTGTATGGTTAGGATAAATTTGTCTACACTTTAAAAAATATTAGTCAAGAATAATTTAAAAATAGTATTCTGTTTATGATTTTTTCATTTTAAGCCTTGAATGTAACCATCCTTGACTGTGCCATGTGTTTAAATTAGAGCTGTGCTGTAATGAATGCCCCCATAATTCTTATTGGTGGTTCACAGCTGTAATTTAATCAGAAAATCCTTTATAACATCTTATTAATACAGCACAGTAATTAAACATTTCTTCCTTAGACTAACCTGGATTTTAAAATTAATTATGGGTACTTCCAATAAAACATAATAAAAATCATAATTATAAAAATACTTATAACTTATTAGAGAAGAGTTTTTACTTCTAATTTTTTTTCCAGAACTAGATATTCTAAATATCTGATCAAGGCATCAGGGAATCTGTGAAGATATTCTACTATAAAATCTGGACGAAGCCTTTCAGAAGAGGGTTCATTTGCAGGACGATTAGTAAAAATCTAAAAGTACAATATCAAAGAATTAATAACACACAGATAAACAATATGAATATTACTAATAAGAAATTTTCAAATTTAGCTGGAAATAAAAACACACTTGATATAAATACGTTTAGAATGTTACCAAAATCATGGTTGTCAACCTCAAGATTAAACAAATCGATAAGTGAGATGCAAATTCGCACAAAGGATTTTGAGGAATATTCTTTTTAAAATACAGTCGATGCTCATTATAATGTACTATTAAGAAACCAGAAAATATGGTAAGTTATAAGCAATCACCAATAAAATGTAGTGCATAATGTGAAAGAAAAAGATGCATAATAGCTCTAGCAATAATAAAGATTTTAAATAGAAATTTTATGGGTTTCTCAAAATATAATAAAATAAAAAATATTTTTACTGCTTACTCGTTATATATTTACAAAAACAATCTATTTTTTTCCGGGGTTTCCTTTGATTAGATGTCACAATAAAAATTACATTTTATATTTATTATGGAATTTAATCAATATTTATCAGTAATGGAGTCTTTTCTAGTGATTTGGGGATGATTTTGATCTTTAATGGCTTTAAAAGGAAACTGATGTCCTGCAAAAGGGGAACCGTTCTGTCAGATAGAGCTAAACTCTCTAACTCCAGATCCATTGTCTATTCCCTGCATGCTTTTTTGAAAAACCATCAAAAGAATCTAGAAGAAAAGATTTTCTGTATAAATGTAGAAAGAGGGCAATATCCTTTTCAGTGACTTAGAACTCACTGAAATAAACATCCGAGATAAACAAACAACAATTTCTAAACCAGAAATGCAAGATTGAAATCTAAATTTGGCTTTTTATTTGTTGAAAATACTTTTGAATGTAACAGCATAAAAGGTTTCTCATGTATTAAGGAGAAAGATTTCGATTGTGAGATCTTTAGAATGAATAAGCACAAGAGTGTGTGCTTTAGCCAATAGGTGAAATAAGATCTAAGCACTCATTAGAGCTGCTGCATATGGATGATGCAGGGCTCATATAAAGAACTAAAAGAAGGGCAGAGAAATATTTTTTAGGCATTATAGATATATTTTCTAGAAGAGAATTATATCATGAGAGCAGAGAGGTTTTTAGACCATAAGATCAAAGGTATAAGTTAATCTAAATCTATTTTTAATACTTCCATCTGAGTATTGATGAATCAGTCAAGACAAAGCCTCTTAGAGGTATAGATTTTGATTTAAAACAATTAAAATAATGGTAACAACAATGGGAATAACAAGTTTAGTTTTCATTTAAAAAAATCTTTTTCATGTTTTTAAGTGTAATAAGGTTTTGAAACAAATATTTTTTACATTTACTGTACGCAATTATAAGACATTTATCTAAAAAATACCTTATTTCATAGTTGTAATAAAAACAAAATAACTTATTTTTTATATATACAAGAGTTGCCAAGCTTTAAAAGCAGAAATCAAGAGATTTGTTTAAAACTCAAGCTATTGTCGTTATCTCTATAATCAGTGGTCATAGTAATAGAAAACCAAAAATGTATATGCTATAAGCAGAGAATGTGCACTTTAAAGCTTTATTTGCTTATTAATAAAATAAATTGCTAAATAAAGCTAGCATGATATGAGAAACAGAGGGTTTTCAGGGTTCTTTTAAAAAAAATACAGAATGTATATGGCATATACCCCCGAACACAAACCACTACATCCAGGCTCTGGGTAATAATTGTTATGACAAAAAAAAAAAAAAAAAAAGAGATGCCACAGTTTTGGAATATGCAGAAAAGATTGGAAGAACTTGAATTAAATCAGAACATTTAGTAGCTATGCCAAAATTGTTACAATTGATTTTTTTTCATTATGTTTATCTCTATTTTATTTCTTTCTACTTTTAAACATCTATGAAAGAGTTGTATGAACATCAGCAAATAAATAAGTAGAATGCTATATTCATCTTTTAAAAAAAGGTAAACTTAATACTACACTATGTGTGAATTACTTAAAGATGAGAAAAAATAATTTAAAAGGTGTTAAATTACTTTTAATCCTTAGTACTTTTAACTGCAAACACAACCATCGACCGAAAATAAAAATAAATAAATAAAAACAAAGTATGAACAAATTTGCCTTGAGAGCTTTAACTGATAAAGAATCTAATTAGTGGCTTTTTAAGTACAAAACAGACCTGATTAAAACAGGTGATACGTAATGAGGTAAGAGACTTTTAAATGTGTTCATGATAAGAAAATATGAAAGTATATTGCACATAAATGAAACACTTTATTAATATACCTCCTATGATATTGTAAAGTTCAGGTCTACTTTGGGAATTTTACAGAAAGTAGGAAAACAGGGTATGTATAAATAAAAGAAAGATATGCAGAACAGGATAAAAACTAAAACTAATGGGCATTTCACTTTTTGAAATGTAAAATATTTTATTTCTAACAACTAATAAATTATGTTCTTTTGAATAAATAAGATACTACTTTGTTTTTCATTACTTAAAATTACAGCCGGAATTATTATCAAATAGTTATTAAATGGACTATCACAAAATTATCAAAATTTAAACAATTCCAAGTTTATTTTTTTCATTTATTAAGGAAAACATGTATTAATGGTTTCACTGTTGCAAGAGCCTCTGCAAGTCTTATCTAAGAGATAGTTGTCCAGTTTAAACATGCTTATGAAGTCTCTTAATTTTAATACCATATAATTCTCAAAATACTTTTAATTTTTCCTTTCTATTAGCATTAAATTAAAAAAAAAATACATGGCATAAATTTCTTTGTGTGCAGCTATATTTAATAGACAGCAAGGGCAGCCAATTACAATTAAAAAAGGAAATAAAATAAAGAGAAAAAGCAGCAGATCTTATCTTCTGAGTAGAAAAGTTGACAAATATGCTAATGATATGAGTTTTTAAATTTTTTAAGCATCATTATCAACACCACTTTCTTAATAAATTTACCACACACAATTTTATATATGTAACAGGATGACTGCCTTCCTTAAATTATAGAATCTATAGGTGGCGCTATTGTCACTTTCAGCAAAATATTCTGAGATATTTTGCCTTTTTTTCTAAAAACATGAAGTGAAGTAATTTAGTTTGAATGAGAGTAAGATTTGGATGTGTGTTCGAAATACATCTCCCTTAGAGATGTTCTTTGTGCTAAGTAATTTTTATGAATATTCAATTGATTGAGTTGCGCTTCATCTTGCGATTTGTATATAATGTGATATATGTTGTGTCGTCTACAATAAAAATGTGACTGTAACATCTCTGTTCTATATTTTAAGTACCGAACACCTACCACATATGAGGACCTCAGAAGCCAAGGGGTATAAGTGACAAAATTGAAAAAAATAAACTAAATACACAGACGACCTAAAAATATGCTTTTTTCATTTCAGGTAAAGAAATATAAGTGATTTTCTTATTATTTGCTGAGTTATAGAGGCAAACCACTTTTTTCAAAAAACAAAAAATATTGATTAATTATACATTTTAAGAAAATTGTACTTTATTTTTTAACAGTTATTGAAATAAGAGTTCAAAGACCAGAATGCAACAAGCAGAAATTTCCTATTTCAATTCACTCAATTGTTATTTATGTTCCAATTTAACATCAATTATCTTTAAACTCAATTTACTCCAAATCGACATTTTGTCACTTGTACCCCTTGGCTTCTGGGCTCCTCATATATATATTGAGTTTACTGTCTATCTCTCTATATATGCATAAATAAAAAGCATAAGTTTGAGTGACACACACGCACCAAAAAAAAAAAAAAAAAACCTATAAACAAAGAAAGAGATAATAGTAATGGATGTATTCCCAATAAAATATTTTTTATCAACTGAAAGTTTATAGTAAAACATTCAAAAACGTACTGTTATGGAGTAAACATATATCCTAGATGACTACAATAATATCACAAAAAATTTAAAACTAAATAAAACATCACACAATAGTCATAAATTGAAAAATTAAATTCTTACAATATTAAGTTATCATACAACAATCATTCAGAATGCACATAAATAATTTGAAAAGTGGGACAAATAAGAAAAGCTTTATTACTTTGACACCAAGTTCTTGATCTCTCTCTAACACAAAATCAACATATTTCCATAATAACAGATGATCACTTAATCTAACAACAACAAAAAATAAACAAATGAATATTAATAGGCAATTAATTGAATAACCAAAACAGATAAATTAATGTAAAGTAACACAAACCAAATTTTATAATACTATGCACAGATACATGAAGCAATTAGAGTCAGAAAAGAATGTTGTAATTTTAGCTGTTTTAAGAACTACAGAATTAAATTAGGATTGTAAGTGCCCCTATCCTTTCCCTCCTCTTCAAAAGTAAAAACAGATAAATCAGGAAGGGAAAGGGGGACTTGAAATGAAAGAAAATATATTTATAAAACTGTTTTTTATCATTAATTTAGGAACAAACAAGTTGGAAATTGCACGTGAAGCGTAGCAAACGAGGTGCGTTCGTACGATAACGAAGTTTTAAAAATATTACTCTTATATCTCAATCTCATAAAATTGTAAATAGTGAATTACAATTAAAACGCTCATCAAGCAATGTTCTCTCTATACCATTATGTAATGGAATACTTTTGTGTGGCCTTGTAAATCAATAACAAATGTTCTTTGCATCACAGATTATGTAAAATGTATATTATAATATGTACTTTATAGTTTCATATAAATTTTATTAAGTTCGAATGAGTGCAACACCATTAAAATGCATTTGAAACATTTTCCCCCATTGACCGTAATGTAACAGAATACTTTTGATTGTCCCTGTAATTGATCTATGCATCCGATTTTCATAAAATTTGAAATAACTCGACAAAATTATTTAATAACTATGTATTTTAAATTTCAAACGTATAAAATACATTTGAAACTTTTTCCCCATTGACTATAATGTAATTGAATACTTTTGATTGCCCCTGTAATTGATCTATGCACCCGATTATCAAAAAATTTGAAATAACTCGACAAAATTATGTAATAACTATGTATTTTAAATTTCAAACGATTAAAATGCATTTGAAACATTTTCCCCCATTGACCGTAATGTAACGGAATACTTTTGATTGTCCCTGTAATTGATCTATGCATCCGATTTTCATAAAATTTGAAGTAACTCGACAAAATTATGTAATAACTATGTATTTTAAATTTCAAACGTATAAAATACATTTGAAACTTTTTCCCCATTGACTATAATGTAATTGAATACTTTTGATTGCCCCTGTAATTGATCTATGCACCCGATTATCAAAAAATTTGAAATAACTCGACAAAATTATGTAATAACTATGTATTTTAAATTTCAAACGATTAAAATGCATTTGAAACTTTTTTCCCCATTGACCGTAATGTAACGGAATACTTTTGATTGCCCCTGTAATTGATCTATGCATCCGATTTTCATAAAATTTGAAATGACTCGACAAAATTATGTAATAATTATGTATTTTAAATTTCAAACGATTCGGTTGGGTAGTTTTTGCGCTGTTATATGCGGACGGACAGACAGACAGACAGACGGACAGACAGACAGACGGACGGACTGAGCGACAACAATAGGTGCTACGTATTTACATAATTACGAACGCACCTAAAAAGGTAAATATAAGATTTAAAAAATCTACATTTTTGCAGATTTTTACTCTTGCAAAAAGAATCATCTATATTAACAACTTTTTATGCCCCCCTCCTACACCAGCAACACAAAATTTAAAATCTTTAAAAGATTATTATTTTTTAATTTCTCTGATTTATTTGTTACTTTATTGTTACAATAAATAATCTATCATTTAATTCTCCCTAAAAATTACAGCTCCCCCTTCAATTTTTCTGGTACCAAACACACATTATTTAATACTCTACAACAACTTAGACTTACTTAAAGTCAACAATAAATAAATAATGTATCATTTAAACTATCTTAATATTTCCAGCAAAATTTCTGCTTACCTTTTTTTTTTGCTTCCGTCCTTACCTTATAAAGTTCTTATTTTTTCTATTCATGATTTTATTTAACAATTAAATAATTATCTAAATTTAGTCTTCCAAAAAATATGACAGAGAAGTAAAAAGTCCTCGCTTTTTTCTCTTTACCCACACCATTTGGGCATTATTATTGTTATGTTGATTATTTTGGGTCTAAAATAACAGGAAAATAATAAAAATAAATAAATAAATAATAAGTTGTTTCATTTAAATAATTAGTTTTACTTGCTTATAGGACATATCTCTTTTTTTAAACAAAAAACAAATTACTCCATATTATATCTGATGAATATTTTTAATGTTTAATAACTTTTGAGGAGGTTTTGTTTGTGTTGGCTTGGCGCCTGCCGATATAAACAATCCTTCCTTGGAAAATATTTAATATAATGTGTGTGAAATTCAGATTTAAAATAATAATTTGTAAAAAAAAAAAAAAAAAAAAAAAAAAAGGATTGTTCTGGAAGTTTGTAGAAATAGGTGATTGGAAAATATACAAAAATATTATATGTTTTAATATTTTGAGATACACATGTGTCCAAACATCGATGTCATGAATTCATACATGGCAGGTGGTCGATGTTTTGATGGACGATATTGCTTTCTTTTTATAAAAATTTTGCTAACAAAAAAAAAATTGTACAACTGATGAAAAAATAGATATGTATAAAAAAATGCTGAATAACCAAAATGAAATAACAACAATACATGTCGGCAAGCAAACAGACTCTTTAGTCTAAGCACCGGGAAATTGAGTGATGAGATACGCCATAAAAAGAACACTCTCTTCGGACGGAGAGATTGATTCAACTAGCGAAGGTGAGAAGGAAGCGAATGCCAGACTGCACAAGTGGATGATACTGTTATGGCAGTGAGGAGGATCGATAGAATGATGTGAGCAGCGAAGAATTGAAGGAATGAGCGAGTTGAATTAACGGTTGCACAGGACCTTGACGATGAACCAAATGTTTAAGATGGCGATGGAAAGTCAAGAAAACATCCAAATCCTGGAGAAAAACTGTACCTAAACTGATGACCTATAGATTGTTAATGTGTATTCAACCTTAAGATATTATTATTCTATTTTGTTTCCCCGGGGTAATAAAAAATAATTTTGTTATAATGCACTCAATTATTTAATATTGCTTTGTATATCATGATGATTCGATTAATTTTTATTTAAATTAAATGGAAGTTAAAATTTAATTTCATGATTTAAGTCTTTAATTATTTTACTCCCACAACAGCAATGTGCATATTTATGTTCCCTTTTTGATTTTAGGTAATTTACTTGATTAAACTATATAATCTATTTATATTGACTGATTATCCTTGAAGTTTTAATTATTTAAGCTTATGATTAAGTTCGGTAGAATATATTTTATTCTACCACGTGTTAGTGTCGGCTTTTCTTAATTTGGGGAGCGACACAACATTATTTTTTTGTTCGATTTATAAATTTCTTATAACAATAGTTAAATAATCATCTAAATTATCTCTTCCACCATAAAATAATAATAATAATAAAAAATATTTTGTTTCTTACCTCCTCCAGCACACATGTAACTCTCCTGTTAACTTTTAAGGAAGGAATCCAAATATCAGAGATAGAATGTTTGTAATTTAGATGATTGATTATTTACTTATTCTTATTAGAGAACAACTAATAGAAATTTTTTTAAGAGTTGAAAAAATTAATTTGTTTTGCTGGAGCTGGCCAAGGATGAAAGCAGACAATTTTGAGTTAGACTGATAGTTTAAATAGCTAATTAAATATTTATTGTTACTAAAGAGCAACAAATAGAACATAACTTTTTTTTTTTATAAAAAGCTTGAGCTATGTATCCTGAGGGGGAAGAAAGTTTTTCAGACAGAAATTCTACATCAATGTATGAAAAATTCATTTTTGATATGTACAAATTTACATCAAAATGTGAAAGTCAGGAATACTTATTACATATAACTTCAAAGGCCACTTTATGCTAGATTAAAACAATTCATATATTCATACAGTTTTTGTAGTGATAAATGAAGTTATAAACTAAAATTCAGTCCTAAAATAATGAATTTATAAAAAATTTGAAAAAACTACATAATGCACATGATGTAAAATTACTCATTTTACATTATATTTTTAACATTTGCAAAACCAAAAAAAGAATAAATGTAATTTAATTATTAACAAAATACCATGGTTTCTTAGTGAGTACTAAATTGTAAATACATCTCACTGATACAAAATATATAGAAAAGAAAAAAAAAATATTAAATCCCCTTTCACATATTTATTTAAAAAAAGATAGAAAGCAATTAAATTATGCTGTTTAGTATGGTAGTAATAATTCACAGACTTACTTGCATAAAAAGTCAACAAAATATGATAAACCAGGAAAATGTGAATCTTCATAATCACCAGAAATTATTCTGAAATCACAAATATAAATCAATAAAAAGCCACAAAAATAAGAAACTTCAATTATATATATAATATGTGAAAGAAAAGTTGGTACTTGTATACATAGGGAGATAGAAAACCCCACACATTTTAATTTCCAAATTGCCACAAGAAAAAATAACAATAGACATTCAACTGGACATTATGTCCTTTTTCAATTTAAGTTTAAAAAAATAAATAAACCTAGGAATTAGCCTCAGATTAAAATTGTACCAAATGCTGAAAATTTTAATACAAATATCTAATTTTGACATATTTTACTTTTTCATTAAATTTTACTTCAGGATACCAAATGGGTAGTTATTTGATCAAGTAGCTTAAGAATTATGAAGGTTTTAAAGCTTCAAAGTGCTAACATTAAACTCATTTGTAATTGTAATAAAATGGAATATAATGTGGGTAATTTTTTGAACATAACTAAAAAGCTACTTAGAGGAATATGGCGTAATTTTCAATTTGCATATTTGAAGTTTCTAGAAATAGATTTCTGTTAAAAAAAATATATAGATTGAATTTTTTTTTTTCCAAAAAAATTATTAAAAGTTTTTGTTTTAATCAATTTTTGAAGCTAATAAAAATTGTAATCGATAATTTTTTTTTAAAACATAGATATCTATGTAGTATGATTCAAAAGTTCGGGAAAAAGTTGTATAAAACATTTCAATGACTACATCACAGCACGAAAGCACATGCACCTTTAAAGTAATCACCTTGGGCGATGATACACTTCTGCCAGCATTTGTATAACTTCTGGATGCTTCATTGGAAGCCATTTTTCAGAACATTCCACAAAGCCTCCTGCGATGTTATTTTATTGTATCTAATGATTTAAAATGGCATCCCTGTAAATGTGTTTTCATTGATGAGAACAGGTAAAAGCCGCACAGGGCTATGTCCAGTTGATAGGGGGAATGTGGAAACACATTAGTGCGAGTTTTGATAAGGAATTATTTTAACAGTTATATCGATGTGCTGGTGTGTTCTCAAGCAGAAAGCATCAGTGTCTAGCCTCAGCAGAGTTTGTCCAACAAGTTTATCGTCTTCAATGGATTCTCAGTCCTCTTTAAAATGTCGATACCATTCGTAACCTTCTGTCTCACCATTGTAAATGCATCATACACATTTCTTAGCATTTTCAAAGTCTCCATTGGTGTTTTACCTAATAATTGACAGAATTTAATGCTGGAACACTGTTCAAGAAAAACCATCTTTCTTACATCGCCGAGTAACTTACTTCGGAATATACTAGCTGTGTGTGTGGTTTAGTCACATGACATGTACTAAACCAACATGAGCATGTAGGAGAGGGTTGGGAGAATACATTTCAGGCAATTTTACTTTAGACACTTGCTTTCATTGTCAAGAATAGCCGCATTCCCCGAATTTTTGAATCAGTCTATGTAGATGCTTGAAATATACAAATTCAAAATTACAGATCATTATGCCTAATAGTTTTGAATTGTTCTTAAAAAACTATCTGCATTTTAAACTCATTTAGAATAACTACAAATGAATTTAACATTGGGAGTTTAAAATTATTTGCCCAAAAGACTTCCCACTTAGTATCCTGAGGTAAAATTTAACAACAAAATATATATATGATTTAAAAATTAGATATTCATATTGAAATTTTCAGAGTTTGATAAAATTTCCCTAAGGCGATCTTATTTCCATCCAAATGGGTATTTTCATTTTTTTCTAGAGCAATTTGGCGATTAGAATGTATGGGGTGTTCTCTTTTTTTTTTTTTTTTTTTTTTTTTTTTTTTTTGCCAACTGTACATAAAATGTATAGTGTATTTACATTCATTCATTTCCAAGATGATTCATTTTCAATATGGCAGGAATCCTATATATTAAATTACTGTTTTGAACATAGTTGGTACTCAGCAACAATAAACATGACTGGCAATTAAAATTCCATTATTAATTATTTTTATCATCAAAAGCTGTCACCTGGTGTTGTGTAGTTAATAAATGTATACTAATTCATTCTTTTGTATTATTTCAACTTGCTTTTATATTACTTAATATTTTAAAGAATGTTACATGTTTAATAAATGTATATTAAATTACTGTTTTGATATAATTGGTACTTAGCAACAATAAATGTGATTGGCAATTAAAATTCCATTTTTAATTCTTCTTATTATCAAAAGCTGTCACCTGGTGTTATGTAGTTAATAAATGTATACTAATTCACTCTTTTGTAATATTTCAACTTGCTTACTTAATATTATTTAATATTTTAAAGAATGTTACATGTTTAATAAGTGTATATTAAATTCTGTTTTCAACATAATTGATATTTAGCAACAATAAACACAACTGGCAGTTGCCAACCATTTTTATGATCCCAATTCTCATCACAGATAATATGTCAGTACTAAAAATGTTATTACAGCATACCTGCCAACATGTCAATTTTGAAATCCTTACAATTTTCACAATGTATTCTAACATGCTTAAAAATGCATAACATATGCATATGCAATAGGAACAACTTAATTTTTAACAATACTTTCTATGCTACTTTTATATTTATTTTTCTATTTATATTTTGAAAAATAAAAACTTGAGGTTGCACAAGAAAATACTTTTCCAATTTCATACTTTGGGAATGTGTTTCCAAAGAACTGTCCTGCACGATAATCTGTAACAGATAAGGGCAGATTAATTTCACAGCAAATTTCCTGAAAGGTTACAGCAGTTGAAGGGGGTGGGAGGGAGAGTATACCTATAAGCATTAATTATGCATTTTTTACTGGGTATCTTTGATGAAATGCACATTTTTTTTTTTACGATCTTTCACAAAATTCATGTTTTTTATGAGATCTTTTGTTAAAACCAGCGTTTTTTCAACGATCTTTTGACAAAATATGCATTTTTACCGTAATTCTTTAACAAAATTTACTGTTTTCCGCAATCTTTTAACAAAATCAGCGTTTTATCTGCGATCTTCAGACGAAATCGGCATTTTCTTGCAATCTTTAGACAAAATGGGCGATTTATCTGCGATATTTTAACAAAAACGGCAATGTATTGCGATCTTTTGTCGAAATCGACAGACTTTCCACGATCTTTTGAATAAATCGGCAGTTTTTCTGTGATCTTTTGATGAAATCAGCAATTTTTCAGCGATCTTTTGAAGAAATTGGCGTTTTTTTCGACGATCATTTGACAAAATTTTTATTTTTACGCGATCTTTTCTCGAAAATGGCATTTTATCCCCGTGACCTTTTGATGAAATCACCGTTTTTTTCTGTGATCTTTTGATGTAATCAGCATTTTTTTCAATGATCTTTTGACAAAATTTTTTAAAGCTATCTTTTATCGAAAACAGCGTTTTTTCCAGCGATCTTTTGACAAAAATTGCCGTTATATCCACAATCTTTATGAGGAAATTGACATCATTCTGCGGTCTTAGGACAAAATCAACGTTTTGTCTGCAATATTTTGGTGAAATGTTTTTTCCGCGATACGTACAGGAAATTCGTGTTTTTCCACGATCTTTTGATGAAGTTCGTTGACAAAATTGTCGTATTTCAACGAAATATTGACGAAATGTGCATTTTTCCTCCACGATTGTTTTATTCCGCATGCAAAACCGTACAATCATACTCTTCATCCATACAACCATACACTTCAAACAAAATCAGTACATTGTACGGCCAAACCGTCAAGTTGGCAACTATGTTATACTTCAGTTCCAAGAAAATAACAACTTTTCAATCAATGCTCTAATTTAAAACTGATTTTGAATACAGTATAACTTCTTTAATCCAAAATCGTTGCGATTACAGCGAATCCGAATTATAGAAAATTCCGGATCACAGAAGTTTTGTAGCTAAAATGGATGAAGATTAATGATAATACTAATATATTTTATTAATATGGCAATACAAAAAAGCAAGGAACTAGATAATTAAAAACATCGAGAAAAATCAATTTATTAAAAGCAGTTCTGATTTTTGAATTTCCACAACTTTTAAGGCATTTTATGCAGCTTTAAAAACACATCAGTCTGAAATTTCAGACAATAAAAATTGTCTATTTTGACAAACGACTGACGTAAAAAATCAATTTCGTCATTTGTTCACAGAAGAAAATCTCCAAATTCGTCAAATTATCATGGAAAAAATACAAATTTAGAAAAAGTTCCATAGAAAAAGAGTGAAATATCATTGGAGAAGCACACACAAAAGAAAACACAAATTTCGTCAAAGGATAGTGAAAAAAACCCACAAATTTTTTCAAAACATCATGAGAAAAAATAAGAATTTCGTCAAAAGATCTTGAAAAAAAATCATAAATTTCGACTAAGGAGTGAGCAAAAAATGCAATTTCGACTAAGCAGTGCACAAAAAATGCAAATTTCATCCATGAATCATAGAAAAAATGAAAATTTGATCCACGAATCTTGTAAAAAACATGAATTATGTTCAAGAATTGTGTAAAAAATGAGAATTTTGTTGATAGATTGCTAAAAAAATGCGAATTTCATAATTTCATTGAAACATTAAATTAATTTGCAAAAAATTTTTGAACAAATATTTATATGCACAGAAAGTTTTTGGTTTTATACAAGTCTGGCTATCTGAAATAATATTTCCAATTGACCGATTTTAAAGTTTTTGCAGAAAGAAGAGCAATACAGTGAAAGTTTCACATGTGCACATATATTACTAGATGCATGGCATAACTTGGTGCCAATAAGTACAATTTTAAATAGAAGTGTATTAGAAAATGTACAATATTGGATAGAAGTATTGCTTTTCCAATAAATTGCCTTTTTCTAAATTCATATTAACCTTTAATCTTGATCTGGTCTGATTCTTAATACAGTAAACTCTGTCAAAGGTTGAATTGATTTGGACCTAGAAAGTTTTCCCTAGTAGACAATATTCCATCTGAAACATATTTTACTCTCTGTCTATGGACTTGAAAATCTTTCTGAGTTAGAGAGTTTTTTATCTTATATTAAGTCCACCTTACAAAGAATTTACCGCATGTTTTGAAATCAGAAACAATCCAACAGCTACATGTATTCAACTAATTTGATCAAATGCATGTTGCTTTAATACCCAACCAGTTATTGAGAAAAAATAGTTACATGTAATATATCTGACTTTAACTATTAGGATAAATAATTTTTTACAGTATTGTATATACAGGGTGCCTGAAAAGTATTGGCACATTGTTTGACACTGACATTTCACAACGAAAATTGAAAAAGAAAGATGATTTTTTGTAGTATTTTTCATGTGATGTACAACTTATTTACTTTCTAGGTTCTCATGAAGCTCAGTGATTATCATGAATTCATCTCATCTGAATGTCCCACTTAAAATAGTGCAGGAGATTGTTAAGAAATGGAAAGAGTCGGAAACAATGTTGTTAAAAAATAAAATAAGATCAGACCAAGCATTTTTTGTCAATACTCCAAGAATTTGCAACATTATCAAGAAAATAAATATCCAAAACAATGGCATAAGCCTGAATTTCATTGCAAAGAGATTGGCTATTTCTCATCAAAGAGTCCAGGAAATGTTAAAAACTCTCTTGGACTTCTTGGTTATTGTTTTTTAATATGGATAACATTCGTCAAATGATGCAAAGCAAAAGAAATAAACAAGATACAAAATGATGAGTCAAATTTTCAAGGCATGTCGCATGGAAGATGTTTTGTGGTCGGCCGACTCAAAAAATTTTCATCATTGAGAAAGCACACAACCATCAGAATGATCGATGACTATTAAGTCCAATGCAGAGAAATGCTACAATAACAAAAATTGTCACAATCATTTTTTTTTTTTTTTTTTTTCAAAAGGATTAATGGTTTCGACAGGAGTTGCTACCATGGAAAAAAATTTCTTTGATTTTTATTAACCTTTTCTACGCCAATGTTCCATAAATGGAACATCAAGTTCAAAATTCTTCAAAAAATACATTTTTATTCGTATGGATTAGTAAAAATTAGTATTTGAAAAGAAAGTATGGATTGATTTTTTGGCGTCGATAATACATTTATAAATTAAATCATGTCTTAGGGGGGAAAATCGTAATTTAGGCCTTTTTTTAGACTTTTTGTTGGGCAAAATTCACAAATTCATATAAAATTCAAAATTTAACAAATATTTTTATAACTAAGTGAGATCAAGTAAAAATAATCATTTTATTAGTAGAGTACAAGTTATTAAAAAAAAAGATTAATTTTTATTGTTTCTTTTAGATAAGAAATGTACATGTTCCAAAAATGGAACATTATCGTGTAAAGGTATGTTTTTTTTACATGATAATGTCCTTCGGTTGCAGTGCAAGTTTTGATAAAAAATTTCCAAATATGAGATGGTTTAGTAAGTGTGGACAAAAGATGGTTATGACTTTGATATACTTTCTTTTTTCCCCACTCCACACCATGTCCCCCCCCCCTTCCTTCTCTCTCTGCCACACTTGTTCTCCCATCTGAAGTGCATTAGTTACAACTGACGGGGGAAACATGTTTGTTGATAGTCAGATGTTGTTTAAGACTCAAATAAGCTAGAATGTAAGAGATGACTTTGTAAAATAGCGTGATAAGGAATTCATATTATTTTACTTTACTCTGTGTTTTTTTTTTTTTTTTCAGTTAGTTACAATACCTCATACAGAATGTCTCTTTCATATCTATTTTAAACAGTAGAAGAGGCACTAAAATATTTTTATGAATTAGCAGATTACTCTGAAGAGGAATGCATCGATTTGAATGCATTTGTCAATTACATTATCTTGTGCCATCAACACAAAGACAATGTGTTGTATGCTAGAAGAATAATAGAAAAAAAATGTTTTGTGTGAAAAAAAAAAAAAAAAAAAAAAAAAAAAAAAAAAGACTGCATGAGAAATGCTTCCTTCATTTATCATGGATAATAAATCAAATGTAGGACACAAAAATTAAGGACTATATAAATATATATATTAAAAAAAAATTAGTAATTTTTTTCTCCTTCGTATTTTTTTAGATTTTGATTTATTTGATTATTTTGCTGTAAATTGTAGTACAGACATTATTATTATTATTTTCCATTACATGTTTTGTATATATTTCTTTTTTAATTTTGATAAATAGTTGTAAAGCTGCTTTCCTACAGTAATAAGTGCCCATCATCTATATGATAATTTTTTTAAGCAAATGAGAAAGCTTTCTGAGGTCTTGAGCATTTTTACTAGAATAGTTGCTGCAATCCCGAGTCAAACAAAGGCTCGACGGGCGAAGCCCGGCTATTTACTTGCTTAACTTGAGTTATTACTGAAAAAAGCTTATACATTATCTATAATCATGAAAAAATTCTGCACAGAAATAGAAACTTTAATTTAAATATTGTTAATCATATTTTATAAAAACATGTGTAAAAACTAAGTGTTTCCCACCAATGTTCCATTTTTGGAACATGTTATAAATCATAACCAAAAAAAATTTTTGAGAAAAAAAATTACTCATAGTGTTTATATTTGAGTTTTAATAGGATTTTTACCAATAAATAGTTTGTGTTACCTTTCGATCATAGTGCAGCGTTTAAAAGGTTAATAATAATAACATTAAGATAAGTGCAAAAACATACCAAGACGCAGTGTTGACCAAGATTGTGGTCCCATGGAACAAAATAGCCCTAATGGAATCTTTCAGCAGAATTAGGCATGTATACATGTAGCAAAAATAACATTGGCCTTCCTTGATGCCCACATGTGTGGATATTTTACAAAGAATAAATGGCCTTCAAACAGTCTGGATTTCAACTCACTCAATTCTTCTTTTTTGGGACTACTTAGAAAAAAGTTAAAGGATAAAATAATATACAAATTAGATTTTCTGCAATGCGAAATTCTCAAAGCTTTGGATGATTTAGATGAGAGTTATCTGCAGACCACTATCAATTATATGATCCCTAATTTGAAAGCCTGTATAAAAGTGAATGGCAGACATTTTGAACAAGTTGTTTAAATATTGTTATCTGTAGCATATATATATATATATATATATATATATATATATATATATTTTTTTTTTGAATAAAAAATGGTCATCAGAAAGTGTATATTTTTGAAAAATAAAAATAATTAAATTGTGTTTTTCTGCATGCCAATACTTTTCAGCCATTATGTACATACACATTCAAAAGTTCAAAGACTCAATTAATTAAAAACTAAATCATAATTATTAATTTTATATGATTAAGTTTCAATAAATTTTTCGAAATTTCTTGCAAATTTTGTAGCATAAATATTTGAGACAATCATTTTTGGGACAATCAGGAAGAATTGCCTACAATGAAAGCTTCTGGAATGGTAGCCTTCTTTTTTTCCCATGCTCTCTTTGCATGTACTGATTTAAATATTATTTTACCATCTTCAATTGGTATTTTATAAGCTTTTTACATTTTATGTTTCATCAATAAACACGTTAACAATATTTCAATTTCACACTGAAAAAAAACTTATTCTGCTCTTCCAAGAAAAATAAATTTTATCATGCACAAGTTCAGAAAATTGTTTCTTAGTAGAAACAACACCAAATAATTATGAACACCAAAAATCTTATGCATTTATATTGATAGTCTTTTAATGAGGTATGCTATTCATAATTAAGCAAGCTCATAGTTTCAAAAATATTTTTGTTTTAAAACTTTCATTTCATTTTTCAGTTATTTTAACAAAAACTAGAAGTAACATAACTGTCATTATATATTTATTTTAAAAGTATCTCATTTAAACTTATTTTTTAAAAAATATAAGAAAAAGATAAGTTTTTAAATATTTACTTTGCCCAGACACTTAAAGCTTGGTCATTTTCACCCAGTTTCAAATGAAAAAGAGCTAAAGCATGGTATCGTTCATAATGCTGAAGGACATCCACACCTTCCCTGGGCTGGCACCCAATATCTGGATTGTTAAGAAACACCAAAAGAGACGGGTAATCCATTGCAGCATACAATTTAAGCAGGGCTGTATCTATTTCCTATGAGAAACAGTGACAAACAATAATTAAAATAACATTTTAATATCCATTAATAATTAATTTAATGAACATCTATTTCAGCAAGTGACATGCTAAAAATGTAAATAAAAGTGTGTAAGAAAGAAACAGCAAGCACTATCCAATGCATATAGATAAATTGTGATTCTGAAATTGAATCTGAACATGCATACCTAAAAAAAGATAAAATATACCACCACCAACAACAAAAATAACATGTATTAAGGATTTTTATAAACCATTATTTCTCATTCGAGACAATGGCAACATATCATTGACCAGTAATCCCATTTAAATAAAACAGTTCCAGCTCAGCCAACAGTGGCATAGTGATATCCAAATTTTGGAAGTGTGGAATGATTCTAGGAAAAATGAGAATAGAAAATGAGATCACCTTAAAAAAATAAGTATTTTATCCAAAAAAAAAAAAAAAAAATAATAATAATAATAATAATAATAATAATAATAAAATAAAATACTTTACTATGATTGTATTAATATTGCTTAAAATTAATTAACCTTTATTCATTATGGCTAATAACGTTTGGTTGATCATCATCATTTAATCATCATTAATAATGTTTTTGTCTGAATTATCTTCAACTTCTTCAGTTGTACATAAAGTGATTATTTCATCACCTGTAAGTGAGGCGGAAACTTCATTATTTTTTGTTTCATTCAATTGCTAATGTTGGTAATATCAACATCTCAGCAATCATCAGTTTTTTCTTTTCTTTTCTTTTTTTTTTTTTTTTTTCTTTATGAAATGAATTAATGCTATCAAAATTTTGCCCATCGCTTCTCAAACTTTGAAAAAAAAAAATTGACCAGACTGATCTGAATTATGCAGAGATCTGGATTAACAGGGTCCGAATTAACAAGGTTCTACTGTAGTTGGAAAGATTAAAATGAAACACAATACAGATAATAGATAGGTTATTCAACTGATTGATACAATCTGTAAAAATATAATTAACAATCCATAATAATATATCTTGTACTTACTAATTTAGAACCAATAGCAGTAGCAGAATTTCTTATACACTCTAAATAATGAAGTAAAAATTGCCTACAGGACAATATTTTTTCAGAATCATAAGAACACATTTCGTTTACATTGCCTATATTATGCAATGGTGGATTCATACGAGTAAAAGAAGAATTAGATGGAAACAGATCTGGGAAAATGCTGATGAGCTAAAGGGTAAGATAAAAATAAATTAGAAATTAATATTACATCAGACAGTACAGATAAAATCAATAATAAATTTATTTAAATATTACAAAATCAAAAAACAGAAATTTTATTAACAAAGGAAATAGAAAAGTCATCAACAATATTTAATCAAATATATAGACATACATGAAATTTTCATAGATATAGTAAAATTGCAAAATTCACTATACATATTGTTAATGGAATATGAAAAGAAATAAGAAAAATCGACATAAGTAGGAATTAAAAAATTATGTAAGTACTAATTCATAACTAATTATTGATTGTTTTCAAAAGATGGCGCTTAGGTCAGCTTTTTTAACTTAAAGAGAGTCCAAAAATGATATTTGGAAGTAATAAAGTCTATTGCAGGAAAATAAAATCATCAGGGAAAATTGCTTTTAAGCATCAGAATTAAAATCTAAATAAATAAATAAATAAATAAATATTAGATAGGATTTAGACTTAAAATTTTTTTTTATTTTAATTTTAAATTAAAGTTTTTTAAAAAGGGGTTAACTCTATCCTTTTATATCCCCCCCCCCCTCATTAAAACAAGAGCCATAGATCTCTCACTTACAAGGTCTATGGGTATCAGCTCCCCTAAATATTTTAACTCAACTTTAATTTAATTTTCCTTTTCTTTTCTTTTCTCTATTTTAAAATGTCAAGCCAGCTGGACCGAGTTTTTACATTATTTACATTGGAGGTTACATGAAAATGTTATTCTTGACACAAACAATACTATATTATTGCAAAATATGTCATTTTCTTGCAGTTTAGGCAAAACAAATGTTAATATTAATGCAAATGCTAATGATGCAGCAAACATATAAGGGACATTCTCGAGAGGGACACAGAAACATTAATTAAAATCAATGTGCAACTTCTGATGATTAAAATATATAACATGTACAACATTCAAAATAATAAAAAACACCCATTAAATAACAAACAACAAATTAAAAAATACCCATTTTTTCAAATTAAACACAATCTTCACAAATATCAGAAAATTTTCTCATAACTTAAATGCCTCTGACCTTTTATTCAAAGTTTAAAAAAATATATATTTTTGTAAAAAAGTCTTTTAGAACCATCTTTTTTGTGTAAAATTGCGACAATGGATAATAAAATAAAATATTCAAAGGTAATGTTAGACAACATTTAATAATTTTTATAGTTAAATAATAATTAATTTTAATTATTCAAATTTTGATATTTAAAATTTTAAACTATTTTATTTTAATATTCATAATCTAAAATTTAATCTTTAATTTATCTAATAAAAAAATAACTGAACTTTATTAAAAAAGTAATCTTACTTCACTATTCTAAAAAGATAATTAACTATAATTTTAAATAAAAGAAAAATCTTAATTCTAATATTTACTTAATTATTTAATACTTTTAAGCCCAGCAGCAGAATTTTTGTCTACAGTCAGCAACACAAGTAGGAAAGTTAAAAACAGTCTGCAGAACTTATGCTCAAATGCCCTTTTTCCAATCCCTTGTACTAAGTTAAATGCCCTCAAACTTTCAAGTATTCTTAGGTATTTTATTTGTTCATATAAGGAAAGTACTTTAAAAAATAAGTTACCTTCATCCTCATAATTTTTAACACCATTACACATTGTGCAAAACAGGGAGAAAATCCACTCCCAGCACTATGAGATTTTTTCCTTCACCCTTTTGAAGAAATTTGCGTTTTTCTGGGATCATTGGATGTGTATTTAGCAATTTTTCATGAAATTAGCGTTTTCCTCATGATCTTTTGATGAAATGTGTTGTTTTTGTGACCATTTGACGCAATTTGTCTTTTTTTTTTCATAATTTTTTGATTAAATTTGTTGTTTTTTTTTGTGATTTTTTGACAAAATTTGTCGATTTTTTCACGATATTTTATGAAATTTGTCGTTTTTTCACAAGTTATCGATGAAATTTGCCTTTTTATTTAACGATCTTTTGACAAAATTTACATTTTCCCCAAGATTCTTTGTCAAAATTCACTGTTTTTTCAGATTTTTTTAAAACAAAATTTGCCATTTTTTATGATTTCTTGACGAAAATTGCTACTTTTCGCAATCTTCTGACAAAATCTGCATTTTTTCCCACGATTCTTTGATGAAATTTGCTTTTTTCCCCCGTGATATCTGGATGAAATTCTCGTTCTTTTGACAAAATTTTCATTTTTATCATGATCCTATGACAAAATTTGCGGTTTTCCCACGATCAATGATGAAATTAATTTTTTTCGGCAACAATTTAGTGTAATTTGGAATACATTTTATGTCCGAATTTTCAGATTTATGACTGATTTTATTAAATTTTCGGAAATGATTGCCTTAATTTTTCAGAAAATTCAGAACAGAATCGACCCTGATTTATAGTTTAACTGGAATCGGAGCTTTGTCAATCGGTTGTATCGCAGATCATATTAGTATGGCACATGGGCAATTAATTTCTGTAATTTAATTTATTTTATTTTTTTTATTTTAACAGTTGAAAAATAGTTTGCAGACCTTGTCAAGAATGTCAAGTTGCAGCGTTGTGCCATTTCTGCTCCGGGGCTTTTAAGCATAATTTATAATAATAATTTTCAAATTAATATATTCTAATTATCTTTTCATTAATTTTCAAACATTTTTACTGTGTGGCAGCAGCTGCACTTGGCCAATGAACGGCTTTGCTGCACTAACGATTTGGCCAATCACCACACAGCATTTTAAACTGCTTTTTTTAGGTGACGTTAGAGATAGCATCATCTTTCCCTTTTGGCTGGTAGATTTCATAAAGTGAGAACATGTGGACTTCGCCCAGTAAGCTGTGTTTATGATATTGCCAATCCGGGGAGTTGTACACTGTCCAACTGATAATAGACTTTCCGCGATTCTTTGATGAAATTTGCTTTCTCCCCCATGATATCTGGATGAAATTCTCGTTCTTTTGACAAAATTTACATTTTTATCATGATCCTACGACAAATTTCGTGGTTTTCCCATGAACTATGACAAAATTAATTTTTCTCAGCAACAATTTATTGTAATTTGCGATACATTTTATGTCCAAATTTTCAGATTTATGACCAATTTTATTAAATTTTCGGAAATGATTGCCTTAATTTTTCAGAAAATTCAGAACAGAATTAACCCTGATTTATAGTTTAACTGGAATCGGAGCTTTGTCAATCGGTTGTATCGCAGATCATATTAATATGGCACATGGCAATTCATTTCTGTATTTTTTTTTTTTTTATTTTTAATTTTAACAGTTGAAAAACAGTTTGCAGACCTTGTCAAGAATGTCAAATCAAGAATGTAGCAGCGTTGCGCCGATTCTGCTCTGGGGCTTTTAAGCATAATTTATAATAATAATTTTCAAATTAATATATTCTAACGATCTTTTCATTTAATTTTCAAACATTTTAACTGTGTGGCAACAGCTGCACTTGGCCAATGAACGGCTTTGCCGCACTAATGATTTGGCCAATCAGCACACAGCATTTTAAACCGCTCTGTTTAGGTGACGTTGGAGATAGCATCATCTTTCTCTCTTGGCTGATAGATTTCATAAAATGAGGACATGTGGTTTCGCTTAGTAAGCTGTGTTTACAAAACGATACCGCCAACTGGGGAGTTCTACACTGTCCAATTGATGATAGACTTAATAGTGTGAAGTGTACAGAGTTACAGAGTAGTTTGCATTTCATTTTATTTTCATTATATTAAATCTGTGTTTAATTTATTTTCTTTAAAATAATCTCTTGCCTTTTGGCTCATTGAGACGTGCTCTTTCAACAGCAAATCGGCATTGGGGTAAACGGGCCCTTCGCTTGATATTACCAAAATATAATTTCCCCCAATATTAAAATTATAAGAAGTTGAAATATTCACTAATGATTGTTGCTTCGTGTATGAATGTAGCCGCATTGGGTTGTTTGGCTGTTTTGTAGGATGAAATGAGATTGGAGTGGCTACTGTTTGTTCCTGGCATACCTACTCAAGTGATGCACATCTGGTGAGGGTTTGTTGCAATAGATGTAAACCAGCTGCAGAGTATTGTACACAGGTATGGATTTTTTTGTGTTCATTCGTGTGTGATACGGATGTCAGTTCTACGATGGCATTTTTTAACCAGTGCCGAAATGCTAAACGGCTCATTTGGATATTGCCATAATAATAATAAATGCTTTCTCACATCTATCCATAATTAACTATACAGTTTGCCTACTGAGAACTATTACATACATCTTCTTACAACTGACTTTGCAACTTGAGATAAATTCAAAATTGACAATCATCAATAGCAGATTTAAATATAATTTTATAACATTTAAATAAATTGTAATATTCAACAGTACAACAAGGGAACATAATTGTTGGATATTCAATATTCTTAAATCATGATAGTAACAATATCATATTATTTAAAATTCTATAATAGTTAGAATGTTATTACAAGGGAAACAAACTTTAATCATTTTGTATATGTATTCAAAAATGTGTGCAGATCGGGTAAATTACCTATATATATATATATATTTGTGTTTGAATAAAATAATTTGTATTATAAGTTTTAGTGATTATTTGTATAATATTTTATGTGCATTATCTTTTTATGCATACAATAAAATTAAGAAAGTTTGAACATCAAAAATTTATGTGAAATGGTATTCAATAAACAAAAAATATACACTATAATAATATTTGGGTAAATAAAATGTAGGAAATGGATTAGCCATTTGGATTTACTTTATTTCAGTTATAGAAAATATTGGTTCAGGTGAGCGATTGTTTATTTATTTTCCCACCATGGAGTATCTATATTTATTTATTTATTTATTATTAATCCCACACATTGTACTGGCCACTTAATGGATCACTAGTGTGTAAAGGGACAAAATAATATCAATTTAATATAATTTTAATCATTAAGTTTTAATCATTTATTTATTTATTTATTAATATATTTTTAAAATTTATAACAGGTAAATATACTGAAAAATATACAAGGTATTGAATGCAAACATGATTAAAAATACAAAATATTCAAAAATATAAAATATTCACTAATATTAAATATGTAATAATACTATCAACAAAATAATACTATCCTACTACATATACTAATACTAATATACTAATATATACTATAGCTATACTACATATATAGTACTGCTAGGTTATCCCGTCGACCATTTTTGCAAAATTATAAAAATCGCCAAACTAATAGCCAAGTTATACATGTTAACATAATTTTTATTTTAAATAACGGAAAAACAAATAAATTAGTAAAACCCGAATAAAAATACAAATAAAAAGTGGAATTAAAGACCACTTAATGATGTTTTAAACATGTTATCGTGTTTAATGTCATTGAATGAGACATTCACAATCATCCATTATTGGCATGTAATCTCAAAATTTGGCTATAGTTTTTTGGTCGACTGGATAACCTAGTAGTACCACATATACTAATACATATACATACACTAATACTACATATACTATAGTATATGTAATAATACTATCAACAAAATATAATTGTATAATAAATGCATTTTTTTTTTCTTTCTTTTGAAAATACTAAATTTTTTGACACTGAGATACCAACAAAAGTAAGTACAACACAACACTAATTATGATACTATATAAAAACTCTACTTTCCCCACTTTATTCTTAGATACTTAAATGCACCTTTAGGATTAAAATTAGCAGCACCTTATGCAGTTTTAGGATTAAATTCAGGGTAACTTAAAAATACAAAAATGACGAACCTTGGAAAACTATAGCTAAAAATAAAAATATAAACTTGCTATAATTCTCACCATGCCTAGTATCAGTACAATATGGTTTTAATACTCCAAGATGAAATACCATCCCCAAAAATAAGTCACTTGTACGATAGAAAAAGGAAGGTGGGAGATTGATATTCACCTACAGAGAGGAAGTGAAGATGTTTTGCAAAATTCTCTGTCCAACCAGGAAAGAGAATCTGGGAAAACAGTCTGGCTAAAAATGAGTGGCCACAGAGCAGAGGGCCCCCCATTGAAGTAACAAAAATCGTCAGATAATAATAATAATAATAAAATCCAACAGTGCTTTTAAACCACTATTTTCATCCTATAACATTGGGTGTTGGGTTAAACATCCAGCTGGGTCCTCTTCCAAATGCTAATGATAGAGGGACAATACAACAACAAAAATAAAAAATTGAAAGATGATAGAGATAGATTACTCAAGGTTGAATTTGACATTTTGAGGAAGATGGTAGTATCTTAACTTGGATGAATGGAGAATTTCGGAATTTCCCTTAAAATGTGGACAGGATTTATCCATTTCAAAGGAGACTGCAGAAAGTTGTTTTAAAATACTGTATGGTCCATAATTTGGGGAAGTTAATTTACGGGTATAAAATAATAAAACTTTTCACAGATTACAATACCACCAATTTTAAATTTTATACAGGAGGGAAACAAGCATCATAGCAAACTTAATTTTTCTTATGGCAAGCAATTGTTCTTTCTTTATCCAATTTTCTAGCATCATCAACAGTAGGATAACTTTTATTCTGCAAAGAAGGGTCATATGGTAATTTTCCTAACAATAAATAACTAGGTTGAAATTGAGTTACAAAATGGGGTGTATTGTTGCATTCGAATAAGACATCATCTAAGAGTTTAGTCCATGGTGCTTTCTTTTAAGAAGAATTAACTTTACGCTTAAATCTAGTTACAATAGTCTGATTTAGGCATTCAATTTTCCTGTTCATTTCAAGATACTCATCAATCTGGATTTAACTTCTTTACCAGTGACAGGCATGGGGCAATAATGCTTTTACCCTCCCCCGACTTATTTTGGGGCAACCGATGAAGTGGTTAACATTGTAAGTACAAAGAAATCTCTTAAACCTAGGAGCTCTAAATGCTCCATTTCTGTCAGTTAGCAATTTTTCTGGTACTTGTAGTTGAAAAAATTACTTCAAAATTTTTGTATAAGTTTCAGTAGTAACTTTTTGAAGAAAATCCCCACATATAATGAATTGCATGGTCAACAACAAATGCAAATATTTTTTGTAGAATTGTAGTAATTAAATCCACTAACAGAGTCCACTGCCAAGCATTCAAAAGGTATATCTGTTTGGGGTATCAACTGTAGCACATCAAATCTTTTTTGTCTACATTTTTTTGTTTAATTTACATGTATGACAATATTTTATGAAATTTTCAACATCCTGATCAAAGTTGGGCATATAACACTGAGAGGAAATTAAATTTATCATTTTATAAATTCTAGAGTGGCCAAATTTTGTGTGGGTTTTTTCTAATAGGGATAAATGTAAAGATATGGGGACTATAATCTTATGCAAACATTTCTTTTTAATTACAACATAATTTGTCTCAGTGTATTTTTTACCCTCTACTGTTACATTTTTTTTTTTTTTCTGATTTTCTCTTACTTCATTCACATTTAAGAGATGTATAATATGATGTACATTTTCTGAAGCAAGCTTTCTAGATATCATATCAGCTTCAACATTAGTGGAGCATGTCTGCTATTGAATTTCATAGGCAAACATACTAAGTTTTAGAGACCAGCAAAAAAGACGTCCTCTTAAATTTTAAACATTTTTGAGCCAGGTAAATTCTGCAGGATTTGTATGTATGACAAATTTTCAGCAGTGTAAATAAAATTTATCTAAAGAATCCATAATTGCCAAACATTCTTATTCCATCATTTTTTTCATAATTGTGAAGATTTCTAGAGTGATATGTTATAGAATGTAATGTTCCATTTTCCTCTATTTGTTTTATAACACATCCTACTCCAAAACTTGAGTCATCTACAAACTGTTCACAAGGTGTTTTGGGATCAAACAATCTTAAGATAGGTTTTTCATTCAAAGCCTCTTTTAGCTTCTCAAAAAATTTTTGGCAATTTTGGTCCCATACATAAGGGATTTCTTTAACAAATGATTGAGAGGGTATCTGATTTTGGCATATTTAGAAATACATTTACTATACACATTAATAGAGCCCAATTACTTTACATTGATTTAATTTATTAATATCTTCAACATGAGGATTGTAAGAAGTTATACACCTATCAGAAACTTCATAACCTAGGAAATTAAATGTGGATTTAACAAAATTATACTTTGATAATTTCAATTTTAGGGTTTTTTTTTTTTTTTTTTTTTTTTTTTTGATGCAAATATTAAATAATGTCTTGAAATGGATCAAATGTTTCTCTTCATTTTGGGAAAATGCAATAACATCATCAAAATAACTACATGCAAAGTCAATTTTGTATTTAATAAAGATTCTTGGAGTGTACGGTTAAAAATTCCAGGTGCATTTTTTAAGCCAAATGGAATGGAAATTGCATCCACTCAAACAATCAAAAGGTGGTTACAAATGCCAATTTTTTTATGTTTCGAGGGTAGATAAGTATTTGCCAATATCCACTGGCTAATTTGAGGGTGGAAAAGACCTTAGCTTGTGATAATTTATCCAGGAGTATCAATTAAGGGTACGGATTCAGCAGCTGTCTTGGTAATTGCATTTAATTTTCTGAAATCTACACATAAACAAGTTTTCTTCCCTTCTTTACACTTGTAAACTAAAGTGACAGGCAGCAAATAAAGGGAACAACTTTCTTTAATGATTCTTACTTCTAACAAATTTTGAATTTGGTTTCGGATTTCTTCTTCTTCTTTGGGTGATGTACGGTAAGCCTTAAGTGAAACTGGTAGGTCTGAAGTTAAAAGAATTCTTTAAGGTTCTATATTGACACTGCCTATTTTGTATTTACAGTATCTCACAAAAGTGATGGGACACTTGTGCTTTATAAAAAGAAACTGCAATAAAATAAAACAAACATGTGCAAAAATTTTTTGGGTGTGTTTCATATTTAAAGTTAGTAACAATTATTACATAACATACATTTTGTCAAAATATTAAAATATTAATTTAGTAAAAATACAATTATTCAGAACGGAGCAAAAAATGGCTCACATAAGTGATGGGACACTTACTTTTCCATCAAATATTTATCCAAAAATTTTACTTTTTAAAAGGTTTAATATTTTGTTGGATTTCCTTTTACTTTTAAAACATGATTTAATCTTTTTGGGATGGATTCGACTAATTTTTTTGTGATTTCTGGAGTGATTTTACCCCATTCTTCTTGAAGCACCGATTTTAGTTGTTGTTATGAAGAAATGGTGTGTTTGCGAATTCTTGATTTCAATTCTTGTAAAATATTCTCTATGGGATTTAAGTCTGGAGATTGTGGTGGTGTTTTTATTCTTTCAGGACATTTATATAGCAGCCAGAGTCTAACGTTCAGAGCAGTGTGCTTGGGGTCATTGTCCTGGCAGAATTTAAAATCGTTATGAAAGTTCAATTTTCGTGCTGAAGATTTCAAATTTTGCTTTAAAATATCAATATACTTGTACTGATCCATTATAATGTCAATAAAAACAAGATTACCAACTGCAGCAGACGACATACACCCCCATACCATAACTCCTCCTCCACCATGTTTTACTGTTGGTAACAAGTTCTGTTTGCGAAATTCTTCCCTGGGTTTTCTCCACACCAAGATTCTACCGTCAGAACCAAATATATTAAATTTACTCTCATCAACAAATATAACTTTATTCCAGTAATCAGAATTTTTATTTATGTTGGATTTTGCGAAAGTTAGTCTGAGTTTTCTATTCTTTTCACTTACGAAGAATTTTTTCCTGGCTACTCTACTGTGATATCCAGCAGATCGAATTACCCTTCTAATAGTCTCAGGATTAACAATTATTCCATATAATGCTGGTAAATCAGCAGCAACTTTTGAAGCACTATTTCTTGGATTTTTTTTAATATTTCGAACGATAATTCGCTTTATTCCATTGGATAGCTTTGATGGTCGGCCAGGTCTTCTTTTATCCTGAATCATATGATTCTTTTTATATCGTTTAATGATATTGAAAACTTTTGAACGACTCAAGTTAACTGTTTCAGCAGTTTTTCTAATAGATTTTCCACGTTCAATACGCAAATTAATAACTAATTTTCGAATTTCAGGCGAAGTTTCTTTTCGATTAGCATTCATGGCTACACAGAGCTAAAAAACACAAAAATTCCAAAACAAACTGGAGAGAAATACTGCAGACGATTTTATAAATTATTGCCAATTGCTTTTAAGTAAAAATAAAACC
The DNA here is from genome assembly GCA_964019185.1 of Maratus speculifer. Classification (NCBI taxonomy): domain Eukaryota; kingdom Metazoa; phylum Arthropoda; class Arachnida; order Araneae; family Salticidae; genus Maratus; species Maratus speculifer. The sequence goes on from OZ025296.1 coordinate 129,106,645, forward strand.
CCAAAAAATATTTTTATTGCTTATTTCAGACGATTTTTGTTGCATATATAATGGTGTCCCATCACTTATGTGAGCTATTTTTTTTTCCGTTCTAAACATTTGTATTTTTATTAAATTAATATTTTGATATTTTGACAAAATGTATGTTATGTAATAATCTTTACTAAATTTAAGTATGAAACACACCCACAAAAAAATGTGTACATGTTTTTTTAATTTATTTGATTAGTTTCCTTTTGTAAAGCACAAGTGTCCCATCACTTATGTGAGACACTGCATCTTTTGCAGGGTTCCCAGGAAAACATAGAGGGCAAATTCCCTGATTTTCCATGACCAAATCTCAAAAAATTCCCTGACCAAATCTCAAAAATTTCTTTAACCAAATGGGAATACAATGAAATTTTCTACTTATTTGCACAATTCTTTGTCAAAATTAATGTTTTTTCTGTAATTATTCTTCAAATTTCTAGTTCTTTTTCCCCTTGTGATTATTTGAGGAATTTTGTGATTTTTTCCCCCCGAGACTATTTGATGACTTTAGCATCATTTTTAATTTTTTCTCTAAGACTTTTCCATGACTTTTTAGAAAATATTAGTAAAATCCCTGACTTTTCCTACATATTTTGAAATTTCCATGACTTTCCCTGACTACTTTGAAATTCCATGACTTTCCAGATTTTCCCTGACTTTCCATGATGCTGGAAACCCTGTTTTGGCTAGAAGAGCAGGTAATTGTTCCTTAACCGACTGAACTTTGGGCCCATGGTCAGTAAGGCAGTTCATAAACCTATGGAAAAAACTTTCTTGCATGAGCCAGAACAACCGGTCATTTTTTTTTTTTTTTTTTTTTTTTTTACACCTGCCCATACTATTAATCTGGCAAAGTTTCAATTTGCCACTCCAAATAAAAGGCAACTTGTTACCTTTGATTTTTGAAAATATATAGGCATTTATAATTGAATTTTCTAAAACTTTAGGTATAAATCAAATTATTCAAAATGTATCTTTTATTTATATATTTAAAGGATTAGAATAAGCTAGCAAAATAGTTACTATTGTCAGTTTTTTAAATTTAATTTTTTCACATTTTGTTATTTTAAAAAAAGCAAAAATGTATAACAAAAATTATTTTTTAGATTTTCATCTCCAAATACAAATAACGAGTAAGCTTAAGCATAATAAAAATATACATATATATATTGTTAAATTTTATTATTTACTTCTCTGACATCTAGCTCCCCTTCTTGAAATAACTCTTGTGCTTCTTCAAAATGCAATTCAGATAATTCAATAAAACCAGCTTGTTGTTGAATTCGTTGGAACATCTAAATACAATATAATAATCATAAAAATCAGATAATTAAATTTTAAATATAAAATAAACAAAATATTTCTTTAAATAATAAAACATTTCATTTATTCAATATATATATTTTAATGAAATTTAAATATTCAATTACTTAAAACATATCCAGATCCATTCTTACAGTAACAAAGGATTTATTGTTTGCAAATAAATAAATAAATAAATAAATAAAAATAATATAATATATATGCAGTTTTCCTGAAGCAAAAACTTGATTATCTCTTTCAATGTATTAACAGATTACAAGTTTTTATTCTAAACAGGACAAAAATCTAGTTCGAGGCTGCAATGTCAATTTAGATGCAACCAAAAGCTGCAGTAGCAGGTTTAGTAATATGAAACTATGGTACTGAGGGATGATTCACATCATCAGAAACAGTAATAAATATGTGCGTATAATAAGTATAATAAGTAAATAAATATGTGCATTTCAGGGTTAAGCCTTAGCATGTGGGACTCTATTCCACTAAATAGTACTTTTTTGTTACTTTCTCCATATCTATTATAGTTTACATGTTATTTCATTAATTAATTCTGGTTTTATGTGTGTTAGTAACCCCAAATTTGTATTATTTTGCTTTTTCATGGCTAATACGAAGATGAAACCACACACTTCATTTGTAGTTCCAAAGCATTTGGGGCCTGATGATTCTGCTTTGGTTCTACAAATTTCATTTGTATTCATTTTATTTATTTAGTTTTTCCTCTTTTCAATGATTTTTTTAATTTTTCTCCATTAAATTATGGAGTGTGTCAGTGATTTTCAGAAAAACATCTATTTTTTAAGCTCATTCAAATTTTTAGATGAAATATAGTTAAAAAAAAAAATATTTTTTTTAGATTCATAACAAACACTAAACTTATTCGAGATAGACAAGGTTTTTGGCTACACTGCAGTTTGTCACATTAATTTTTCTGAAAACAGAGAAAATCAATCAATCAACCAACCAATCTTCCCACTTTCAGAAACTCTGAAATTATTCGATCAATTTAAAAAATCTTATGGAGATCAAAATTTTTAATTAAGATTTATAAATAATAATTCTGATTCCAACCTGCAGTTTGTCATATTCTGTTACTTAAGTAATTTTTTAAGAAAATAAGAGAATCAATCAATTATTAAGTACGCAAAAACTAACTGATCAAATTTAGAGAACCTGAAAAGATGATTGAAAAGTTTAATTAAGATTTATAAATGATAATAATTACATTCTTAGCTTATGATTTATGCAATTTAATTAAAAAACTAGACTAATAAGACAGGCTTCATACTTAATTAATCATTTTTCAAGAAAAAAATCTTTGAGAATCCCCTGATGTATTTTTCGGGTTGTACAAATTTTCCATGTCAACAATTAACAACATTTTTTAAAACCAGTATCATAGCACTCCTACCACCTAAAAATAAAGTTTTACATCACCTATATAAACAATATGAACAGAACTTTAAAGGAAAAACATCAATTTGTTTAAAACAGATGAAGTCTGTATGGCTTGTGGGGCTGACTTTCAAAACTTGGTAGCTTGCTGCAAGAATTTAATTTGATGCCCAATTTATGATTTTAGTATTTTTTTAAAAAGATTATGAATAATATGAAGGCTACAAGTGACAATATCAATTTTAAAATGTCTTATTTTTCTCAAGTTCCTCTTGAACTGATGTCAAACCTCACAAGGTGACTTTGTCGATAGGGATAGATGTGATATCATTAATTATATGAATGCAACAATTGCCCCCAATTTCCCAGAATAGCTAATTGTTTTGTTAGGTTTGGCTAATTTTTTGCATTATCCCCAGAAATTTATTTCCCTGATTTTTACAGTCCAATTTATCACCTGATTTCATTCTGAATCCCTGCTGAGTATAAACTCTGTAAGAGTATAAAATTCCATAATCAAATCCAAAGCTAAGGCTTGCATCATTGCTAAGCACAAAAATTATTATCCATAATCAAATCCAAAGCTAAGGCTTACATCATTGCTAAGCATAAAAATTATCATCTAGAATATCATTATATGCTTAAATTATAAAAGAAATAAATGAAGTTATGTCGATTCATTTAATTTTGCATCAAATCAGGTTATATAAAATTTTCTAACAGTCTGTGTACCAGATTATGGAAAATCTATAAATGATAATAATTTTAAGTCAAAACTGATTTTTAGCTTAAAATGCATTCATTTTAATTTTAAACTGGATTAATAAGCATAGTAACTAATATTTAATTATTGTACCCACAGTCCAGGTTTGAATAAAATGATTTCCTCTTAAAAAATATAAGCTGTTTTCAATAATGCATATAATTCTCTGCCAAGCCACCCCCTCTAAAATATGACAATTGGTTCAAGATGTAAATTATGGAAGATCTGTAAATTATACTAATTTTACATTGATATGACTTTTAGCTTACAATTAATTATTCATTTTAATTTAAAAACTGAAATAATAAATATAGCAGGGTTCATACAGAGTTGAGAAGAAAAAATCCAAGGAGTACATAAAAAATCCAAGTAGTCCAAAAAATTTTAAGGACTTGCCACTTTTGTTGTTATTTATGCAGCATGCACTTGCACAGCCCAAATTCCACAGGGATTCTGTGAGTTACTCCCCGCATAGAGGGGGGGGGGGCAGGTTATCAACGATCTTCAGACGAAATCGGTGCTTTCCCGCGATCTTCAGACAAAATCAGCGATTTATCTGCAATATTTTAGCAAAATCGGCAATTGATTGCAATCTTTTGTTGAAATCGGCAGTTTTTGCGATCTTTTGATGAAATCCGTGTTATCCTGTGTTTCTTTTTTATGAAATCGACGTTTTTTCGACATTTTTTCGACAAAATTTGCATTTTTATGCAATCTTTTCTCAAAAATGCCGGTTTATCCCTGCAATTGTTTGACAAAATCGGCATTTTTTCCTGCAATGTTTTAACGAAATCGGCATTATATCTGCAATCTTTAGACAAAATCGACGTTTTCCAGCGGTCTTCAGATAAAATTAGCGTTTTATCTGCGATATTTGGTGAAATTGCCATTTCAACTGCGATTCGCACAGGAAATTTGCATTTTTCAGTGATCTTTTGACAAAGTTTGTTGACAAAAACATTGACAAAATTGTCGTTTTTCCACGCAATATTGATGAAATGTATGCTTTTTCGGCAATCCTTTCACGAAATTTGCATTTCTCCACGATTGTTTTTTCCGCTCGCAAAACCGTACAAGTTGGCAACTATGCAGAACTGATAACCCAATTTCAAATTTTCGGAAGAGGATGCCTTTAATTTTCGGACGAGAATCACCCCTGAATCCACCGTTATCAGCAAAATTGAGGATGATGAATCATATTATGAAGAAGAAATCAAAGTTGTATATCTAGCTGTCAAGGAATTAAACACTGTAATCACTTTTTGAAATTAGAAGCTTAGAGGTGTCTGGATTATTCTTTTCACTTTTTCTGTGAAAAGTAAATCACTTTGGTGGCTATTAGTATGATCCCAACCAATCACTGCTGTGCTTCTGATGAATGACGTGCATAAAGGGTTTACCGTGTGTTTTACAATCCCATTTATTTTAATTTTTTTTTTTTTTTTTTTTTTTTTGGGAGCAATATTGCTTGCGTGCAAAACCGCAGTATAATTTAAGGAGTTTCTAAGGAGTATTTTGGTTATCTAAGTAGTTCTAAGCACTACTTGGGAACATTTTCATTTCTAAGTAGTCTGTACGAACCCTGTATAGTTAATACTTCATAATACAATTCACATCCAAAGTTACAGGATAAATGCTGAGATTCAAAATGCTGCATCAATGAAAAACAAGAAAATGATCATCTAGAATACCTTCAGTAAATAAAGTTAAACCACACTGTTAAAAATTTATTATATTAAAAAAACTGATGGCGTGTTTGTATTTCAGAATTGTTTCTATTAGAATATGGACCAATGCATGGTGAAACTAACACAAGCTATTCACATGCATCTGTGGATGTCATAACTCTGTGAATTTTGAAGCTTGAATTAGTTTCTAAGGTAATTTTTTTATGCAAGTCTTTGCGAAATTTCCATAATAATAGCAGCAACATTGTTTCATTATTATATAAAAAGAAGAAATAAAGGATTTTTGGTTTTATTTTGTTTTCATAAATTTATTTAATTATTTTTTACTTTACTTTCTATTTGAAAAAATATTGTAAAAAGTATTTATAGAATTTATCTCCACATTTACCTAATAATTACTAAAAATCTGAAAGACTGTAAAAGTATTAATCAGTGGGAAATATCACTTTCTGAATTTGAAAAATGCAAATCAGTGGCCATATGGAGATACTGTAAACTATTTGCTCTGAGAAGAAATATTAGCTTAATGACATTTCCAGTATTGTCAAATATAAGATAATGGCAAGCTTCCAAAGCTTTCTAACATAGGCCTCTTAACAAATAAAATTTTACTGTCCATATGTTGTCACTCTATTTTAATTACATGGAAATAATATTTGCATTTATCCTGTAACGTAAAGTGTTCAAAATGATCTGTAGATGTAACAAATTACTATGTAAGCCTGGTCAATATTTGCCTATATTTGGACAGTACATATATTTATGATCATATAAAATAGAGATTGATTGAAAATTCAGTTTTGTTTTCGTTTTCAACCCAAAATCAAGAGTTTTGCCAAAAATGCTGTTGAAAATTCGGCTGGATTAAAATTATGTATAATAAAAATCTTGTTTCTTCTTTTAGAAATTTTCAACATTTTGCATTGATTATTTGAGCTGCATTAGCTGAAATGAGACACTTATTTATTGCTATGAACTTCTCTGTTTATAATTATCAATCATGACTAGCTAAAGATTAACTAGTAATGTCCATAGCAGGGCTAGGAAAATTTGAAAAATTTTACATGCTCAGTCAGGCATGTGATAGAAAAAGTAGATGCCTGAATTTAAAAATTACATGTCCAGCGTTTTTGCATTTCTAAATATAACGGCTGTAATTTTAAAGCTGGTAAAAACAGCATAATCTATAAAACAATGAAGGATACAAAAAATATTTTTTATTCAAGGAAATATGAAACTCTAATGATTCAAAATTTCTTAAATAAATCTCATTTAATAAATAAATATTACATCACAAAACTAATTAAATATTGTTTTATTATAAATTACATTCACTACATTTGATTGCTGGTGTAGAGAATGCCTACTACCATGTATTTTTGGAAATAGATTGCTAATGTTTGATAGCCATGCGGGCTCGTAGGTACAAGTGCCAGTCAGCGCCATCAATGACTATTTGCATTAAATCATTCATAGTTTCAGTCAAGAAGCTACAGAAAAAAGAGATTTTAACTTTATTCATAAAGCTAAAGACCCCTTCATATGCAGATGTACTAAGCGAAAAACAAAGCATTATTTCAACAAATAAAATCAAGTATTAATGATATTGTGTTTGAATTATAGCTGCAGATATCTATATTATATGTCTTTCCTAACTTTCACTGATCACAGATAACATCTTAAATCCTCATCATTGTCATCCATCACTATTTAGTCTCAAATGCCATAAAAAATATATGCCCATTTGGGCATGTTGATAAAAATGATACATGTCTTATTGGAAATTTTACATATCCCAGACATGTTAGAAATAGATTTTTCAAGCTCTGATATATAAGACTCTGACATTAAGCAGGCAATTTTCCCATTCTATTTAAAAGCTGCAGATTTAATAGTAATAGAAAATTTTTAGTTCAAAACTGCAGGAGTGTTTCGAATACTCTCTGAGAAAATTCTGGTACAATAGATGATCATTTACAAAGATCATGAAAAAGATAAATCGATGTTTATAACTGAAACATTTTTTAATTAGATGAAATTTGTATAATTAGAAAATCATTCTGTCCTTGATGATTTAGTAATATTTTACTTTATATAAAAAGTTTTGGTCAGTAGTACACACAGACTAGTAACTTGGGCCACACATATATTTAATTAATAATATTGCCTATGTAATAAACTTATTATTAATTAATTGTTATGCATATTTATGTATGTATTAATTACTTTTAAAAAATTGGGACATGGCTGAAAATAGGAAGATTATCAAAATTTGGTATCTCTGTCGATCCTTAGATATAAATGCTTTTCTTTTTAAATTAAAAAAAACTTCAACATATATTTTGCTTATAACATGCAGAGTTTTTAGTCAATTTGAATACCATTTTTAGAAAACTTGACAAAATACAATCAATAACTTTACATTGAAATTAGAAAATGAATATATTAAAAATTTGATAATATATGAGCCTTTGTATAAAATATTTTTTAACTGCACATACACAAACAGTAGTAAAAATGTTTTTCAAAATTTGATAATAAACCCATAAAAAACCAATCTAATATTATTAAAAGTCATCAACAACATAATGGATTTAATTTAAATAGCTTTCTAAAAGCAGGTGGATGATACAATATTTACCACAAATTGATACTGTTTATCAAGACATCCAACAAATTGTGATTAGAAGAATACAGAAAAAATATATTCTAAGTGTAATTTTTGTACAGATATTTTGTATTTGATAATTTTTTTTTCTGATGGAATAAATTTATTCTGATTCTTCTCCCATATCTATTAAATTAGAAACCAAACAGATTATGTTTATTTGAACTAAATGACAATTCGTTGAAAATACCTCATAATCCTGCTAGTTTTACAAAACAACTAAAATAACTCATTATATTGCCAATATCTTTGTAAATTTTCACATTATTTGACTGGCTTTATTACACAAATTGCTCTATAAAGTTGTTTATAAACTGATTTAAAAAGCTAATCCTTGTGCATACAACAACATATGTGCTAGTTAATGCTTCTGCCACTGAGATATAGCTTATTTTGATGGTGATTATTTCTTTGATACAGACATCTGTCAATATTGGGTAATGTGGATTCTTACTTATGCACTTTAATTTTCAAGGAATAGTGCAAAAAATAAGTACTTAATTTCATATTAAAGATTAGATGAATTCAGTGAAAAATTTAATCTTATTTTTGATAGTAATGAAAATTTAATTTTAAATGGAAATATAGATATGGATAATAGTAGAGATTTAATTTTGGAGATTTTAAGCTTTTTAAAAATAATAGGCTATTTTTTAATAGACGAAAAATGTTTTTAATCCTCAAGGTATGTTATAATTTATTAAGATTAGTATAAGCATTTGAATTACATTTTTTAATCATATAATTGCTAAATTGAAGCCCAGTGGCACATGCTCAGACATGCGGTCAGATGCTCTGACTGCAGCGCCGCAGGTCGTAAGTTCGACTCCCGACTAGGCATGGTGCACTCAACCTTTCATCCCTTGGGGGTCAATAAAATGAGTACCAAGCTTGCTTGAGAACTAAACACCGGGGGTCTTGTGTTAGGTAGACCACCTGGCCAGGATATATGCTGCATCACCTCAAGGCCCAGAGTCTGGTAAACAGGGAAGTGCACTGTTGGAGCTGATACTCCATAAATTGTAATGCCACAGAGTTTTGTTTAATTGCTAAACTAAAAAGGTTAGTGCAGAAATTTTGAAGTTTATGTTGGTTATTTTCTGCAGCATAAGATGAAAAACATGTAAGCTACTTAAATATTCATCTACAGGTAGATACTTTGCTATTAATGAATTGTATTACTATTAATGAATTGTGATTATACAAACATTAGAAAATAAGGCCATATGTTAAATATCTTTAAACACAAGATAAAATTCATATTAACTCACTGTTTTAAATTTTTCTTTGGATAAACCAGCTTTATTTGAATACTTGGCAAGTTCAAGTGCTTCATTCACCTTTTTATCAACTAAGAGTGCTTGAACCTAAATATAACCAGAGATATTGACAATGGTCAATTTTACAATTAAAAACAATCACATAATCATAGCTTAAAAGTCTACAACAACAAATATATGTATGAATAAAAATTTTAAAATATAGATATCAGAAACAAAAAGGAGAATATTTATCAAGCAAACAAACTTTTGTAGAATAAACAAAGGTAGGAAACAAAATACTTTTCTTTAAAATAAAAAATAAATAGAAATTAAAGGCACAGCTTTGAAAGGATATTTTATGTTAATTCTATTAAGTGAAATTCTCTAAAATTTAGTGAGTTTATAGTTCAAGGGCAATGTTATCACATAGTCTAAATAGAATTCACCTTTCCTACACAGATGTCAAAAATTCATTGGCCCATTCTTTCGGTAAATGCATAAAAGAATGCAAGCGACTACATCAAATTTTAATTTCCAGGATTGTAAAATTAGATAAAATTCTTGTATGTCAAAGGTCGATTATATCATTAAGAAAACATTTGATGGATTGTGTGAAATGGTGTTTAATTGGGAAAAATAAAACAACAGACAAGGATACAAGTCTGTGAAGTCCTAAAAGTAGTTAAAAACATTAAGTCAAGAAACTGGAAATGGTTTAAAGACATTGGTGAACCAAACTGATAACCATAAGCAACTAATAACAAATAACCACAACATAAATTTTTAATAATTAAAATTACCAGCAAAGATAAAATTTTAAGAATGCAATACTCAAAGTACTGCAGATAAAAACAACTATAAACAAAAATCTTTTGACTCTAGAAAGGATTTATTACATTATTTTATTTATTTTTAAGTTACTTAGTTTTAAATGCAGTAATATAGTTCAATTTATTAGGCAAAGAACAAACAAAATCCTCAAAATTTATAAAACAAAAGTTTACAGATACACATTCTAAATTTTGAAAAAATACATATATGTTAGTCTGATGTTTGATATCAGCCTGATGAAGAGAGCTATAGCATTTTTTTACATTAAACATTGTTCCTCAATGCTGTATGCAGAAGTGAATAATAGGGGGAAGGGGGCTCATGAAATTGTAGGGTACATTTTTTCTCTCTTTCAGATACATGTGCACACAAATAGGCAAGGTTTCCACAAGAGATTATCTTTATATTCTATATGCATCACATGTTTTTTAAAATAAATTTTTTAGAATGTTTCTTTTGCACGTGTTGTTAAAGTACACATGTAAAAAAATTTGGTTTGAAAAAGTAGCATGAGATAGAATTAAAAAACAGTCACCTGTGGCAACAATGTAATATGATCAAAGTATTATATAGAAAGTAAATTATTTGTACATACTGTAGGCACTATGTTTTTTACTAAACTGTTTATAATAACTTCATTTTAATGTAAGAAAAGAAAAGGCTGCAGAATAAAAATATCTATTGTATAATTAGTGTATAATCCAGGGTTCATACAGGGTTGGGAAGAAAAAATCCAAGGAGTCCAAAAATTTTTTAGGACTTATCACTTTTGTTGTTATTTATGCGGCATGCACTTGCACAGCCCTAATTCCGCAAGTTATCCCCCGCGAGAGGGGGGGGGGGGGTTATCCGCGATCTTCAGATGAAATCGGCGCTTTCCCGCGATCTTTTGATGAAATCAATGATTTATCTGCGATATTTTAGCAAAATCGGCAGTTTTTCTGCGATCTTTTGACAAAATCGGAATTTTCCCGTGTGTTTTTTTTTTTTTTTTTTTTTTTTTATAATGAAATTGACATTTTTTTCAGATGATTTTTAGACAATTTTTTCTCAAAAACGACGTTTTATCCCCGCGACCTTTTCACGAAATCTGCGTTTTTTCGTGATCTTTTGATGAAATTGCTTCTTTTTTTTTTTTTTCTTTTCAATCATCTTTTGATAAAATATCTGTAAGCGATCTTTTATCAAAAACAGCGTTTTTTCCCACGATCTTTTAACGAAATCGGCGTTATATACACAATCTTTAGACGAAATCGACGTTTTCCCATGGTCTTCAGATGAAATTAGCGTTTTACCTGCGATATTTGGTGAAATTGCCATTTTAACCGTGATACGCACAGGGAATTCGCGTTTTTCAGCGATCTTTTGACAAAATTCATTGACAAAAACATTGTCGAAATCGTCGTTTTTCCACAAAATATTGACGAAATGTGTGCTTTTTCATCGATCCTTTCCAAAATTTGCATTTCTCTGCGATTGTTTTTTCCGTGCGCAAAACCGTACAAGTTGCTATGCGGAAGTGATAACCCAATTTCAAATTTTCGGAAGAGGATGCCTTAAATTTTTGGACGAGAATCACCCCTGAATCCACCGTTATCAGCAAAATTGAGGATGATGAATAGTATTATGAAGAAGAAATCAAAGTTGTATATCTAGCTGTAAAGGAATTAAACAGTGTAATCACTTTTTGAAATTAGAAGCTTAGAGGTGTGTCTGGATTATTCTTTTCACTTTTCTTTCCCTTATGGCCATGAAAAGAAAATCACTTTGGTGGCTATTAGTATGATCTCAACCAATCACTGCTGTGCTTCTGATGAATGACGTGCATAAAAGGCTTACCGTGTGTTTTACAATCGCGATTTTTTTTTTTTTACGGGGAGCAATATCATTTGCGTGCAAAACCGCAATATAATTTAAGGAGTTTCTAAGGAGTGTTTTGTTTATCCAAGTAGTTCTAAGTACTACTTGGGAACGTTTTCATTTCTAAGTAGTTTCTAAGGAGTCCAAGGAGTCTGTACGAACCCTGATAATCATATTGGTTAAAGAATAAGTAATGATGTCAACAAATAAATAAATAGCGTATATTTCACCTGTTCCAAAAGAGTTGCAACTTTTAAAATTTTTTTTGAATATTTCCTGCCCTTAAGGATTCTAAAGTTGTGTTTTTATATGATAAAAAAAACATTAACAAAATCAAGGATGTATTTTGCATTTTAAAGGTATTGAGCCAATTCGTAACCAGGGAACATCGGCAAATGTTGTTAATATCATTTGATACATCTTCTGACACTATTTCAGAAAAGATTCGTTTCACATCATTTTGCACTTTAGATGATGTGTACTTTGCATAAACTGGCACGCTTTGACACATTCTGCAAGTTTTATGTCCTTTTTGAAAGTGTTAATATGACAGTGACCATTTTGACAGTTTAAAGAGTTCTGAAATAAACTAATTTTTTCATGCTTCCCTTTACTATAAGAACTACACAATGCAAGTTTGTTTAGAACCAAAAACTGTACCATTTTAGCTATTAATTGAACATATTATATATTATATATATATATATATATATATTTTTTTTTCCAAAAGCATCATTATATACCAAAGACAATACACTTAAATTCATCTTTTAATGTTCTACTTTTTCTGTCCATAAGCTCATCGATAAAATATGACTCTGTTGTAACAATAAATTTCATGCAGTTATAAAAAAACAAAAGAATTCCTAACCAAAAGAAACTGACATTAAGAACATTCCTAAAATAAACAAGTATATATATTGTGCAAGAGAAAAATCTTAAATCAATAAGGAAATATCCTTATATATACATATTAGAATTAAATGAATAATTAATATAACTTCAAAAGTCACTTCCTAGTTATAATTATTACTTTATCACTTAAAAATTATCATTAGAAGGCTTCATTTTCTTTCAAAAAATTTTGCCAGATAAAATTTCACTAATAGAGCAAGAGCCCGTGACTGGCAGACCTTCGTTATTTTATAAAAGCTGAAACTTTCTCCGCACAGTCTTCCAACAAAGATAGGAACGATGGGTAATTATGAAATTTGGATCATGGTGGCTTTGGTAGTGACCAGGGAGCAAAGGTGTAAAAAATACCAACTTACTTTCTTCATTTTATAAAGCGTAATTTTTTTATATTTCCTTTATAATGATGTTAGAAATCACGTCCTCCATTGGCAGACACTTCCTGTGGTTCCAAACCCCGGCCGACAACCACTAAACTTCAATAATAGGAAATTCTACTTTCGTCATTTTATAAAAGCTGAATTTTATATATGTTACTTGGGTAACTACCAGAAGATATTTCTCCTCAGTTGGCAGACAATTTTGGTGGTTCCAACACCCGACCGACAGACATATACAGCGGCTTCTCAATACACTAGAATCTGCGCGAAACAGACATTTTCCCCGTTTTCCCTTGGGTCGGAATTTGGTGACAGTTATTTGAGGTTGTTGACATTTTGAAAAAAGACTACAATGAAAGAAAAAAATGTAATTTTACAAATTAGAACGACTATTTGGAAAATTATATTTTCAAAGACTAAAATTTTAAAGACTTAAAATGGAATTCTATACTTAATAATAATAATAAACATCATTTTTAGGATGATCATAACGAGTCATATATTAAGTACGCCATGCATTAAACATTAATATTCCTAGACCATAAATAAAAAAAAAATAGTAGTTTATTGTTATATAACTTTAACTGTTTAAAATGTGCATTTTTATTTGATGGAGCTAATCAGGCTGACTGCCTCTTATTACGTATGACATTATTAAACATTAATATTCCTAGACCCATCTTATAAAAGCTTTAAATGAAATTTCAGTTTTACAATTTTTTTTGAACTGCAAATTTTTAAGCTTCTAAACATTGCACATTTTTAATTTTTATACCGTTGCATAGAGAAAAAATGCACTTTTGAATGAAATTCGTTTGAAATTTTTATGACAATTTGTTTTCAAATTATTATTATTATTCCTTGTAGCTATTGGTATTTTTTGTATGATTTTCAAGCATTCTGTTTGCGAATAATTTGACATGTATTTGATGTATACTTTGCTTTTCAATTTTTCTCGTAAATTATCAATCATACAGGTGCAGTTCTTTGGGCTTCTTTTATGTATTCCCAATGAGGAATCTGGCTGCGCAGAATTTGGGTGCCATTTTTGGGACACCACGTATAGAACTTTTAACACTATGTATGAATAAACAGTAAAATTCTAATTTTGTATTGAAGTGGATTAAAAATAAAGTTCATAAAATACCTAAACATTATTTTCTAACATATTTCATTTATTTTTAAAACAAGTATCAAAATGGAAATCATAATCAATAACATTATAAACATGCAATTTTTTTATTTATAAATAAGTACATAATAAAACAGCAATTTTGGCATGTGCCAGGAGGAGGATATAGCTTTCATATTCGTTGTTTTTGTTAAATATAGCTTTTTTTGCGACTCGATTAGATGAGTTAATAAAAATTCTTTAATGCTTGATTATTATCTCATTGAAAGTTTTACTGAAATTTTAAGAAGATCAAATACTACGAACCCTATAAAAAGAAATTTCATAAATACTGAATTTGAATGAGAATTGTGCCAAATTAGTAATCTATAGCCAAATCGGCAATATTTATGATTTCTTAATTTTTGGCTTCAAATTTGGCAATATTTTTAAATATTTGGCGATAAATGTTTCCAAGCTTGGAGAGAATTCGAAGCTAACGTTCATTAATACTCATAAATAAATAACTAATTTTTAGTAATTTGGAAAATAGTTGTTATCCTCGGTAAAGAATTGGGATATCTGAAGTATATCTGAAGTTTTTATTGGTTGAATTCCGCATTTATTCATTTTCTGATTGGTCCATGTTTAATGTCCAAAAATGGTTTACTTCTGTTGCCACAATGACAAAAAAATAATAAAAACTTTAAATAATAATAATAATTTGAAAACAAACTGTCATAAAAATTTCAAACGAATTTCATTCACAAGGGCATTTTTTTCTCTATGCAACAGTATAAAAATTTAAAATGTGCAATGTTTAGAAGTTTAAAAATTTGCAGTTCAAAAAAATTTTAAAACTGAAATTTCATTTAAAATTTTTATAAGATGGGTCCAGGAATATTAATTGTGAGAGAGATTGTTGAGAGTTGTTATCCTCGGTAAAGAATTGGGAAATCCGAAGTATATCTGAAGTTTTTATTGGTTGAATTCCGCATTTTATTCATTTTCTGATTGGTCCATGTTTAATGTCCAAAAATGGTTTACTTCTGTTGCCACAATGACAAAAAAATAATAAAAACTTTAAATAATAATAATAATTTGAAAACAAATTGTCATAAAAATTTCAAACGAATTTCATTCACAAGGGCATTTTTCTCTCTATGCAACGGTATAAAAATTTAAAATGTGCAATGTTTAGAAGTTTAAAAATTTGCAGTTCAAAAAAATTGTAAAACTGAAATTTCATTTAAAATTTTTATAAGATGGGTCCAGGAATATTAATGTTTAATCCATGTCATACGTAATAAGAGGCAGTCAGCCTGATTAACTCCATCAAATAAAAATGCACATTTTAAACAGTTAAAGTTATATAACAATAAACTACTGGGGTTTTTTTATATATGGTCTAGGAATATTAATGTTTAATGCATGGCGTACGTAATATATGACTCGTTATGGTCATCCTAAAAATGATGTTCATTATTATTATTAAGTATAGAATTCCTTTTTAAGTCTTTTAGTCTTTGAAAATATCATTTTCCAAATAGTCGTTCTAATTTGTTAAATTACAATTTTTTTCTTTCATTGTGGTCTTTTTCAAAATGTCAACAACTGTAGAATTACATGCAACAACCTCAAATAACTGTCGTGAATTAACGACCGAATTGAAAACGGGGAAAATGTCTGTTTCACGCAGACTCTAGTGTATTGAGAAGCCGCTGTATATGTCTGTCGGCCGGGGGTTAGAACCACCAAAACTGTCTGCCAACTGAGGAAATATCTTCTGGTAGTTACCCAAGTATCATATATAAAATTCAGCTTTTATAAAATGACGAAAGTAGAATTTCCTATTATTGAAGTTTAGTGGTTGTTGGCCGGGGGTTGGAACCACAGGAAGTGTCTGCAAATGGAGGACGTGATTTCTAACATCATTCCAAAGGAAATATCAAAAAATTACACTTTATTAAATGACGAAAGTAAGTTGGTATTTTTTACACCTTTGCTCCCTGGTCACTGCCAAAGCCACCATGATCCAAATTTCATAATTATCCATCGTTCTTATCTTTGTTGGAAGACTGCGCTGAGAAAGTTTCAGCTTTTATAAAATAACGAAGGTCTGCCAGTCACGGGCTCTTAGACTATAAGGATGCATAATAAATTTATAAAATAAAAAGATCAACATACCTGAATGACTTCTGATAAAAAAAAAAGAGAAATTAATTTAAAAAAAAACATGGTAGCCACAAAAAAAAACAAAAAAAAAAAAAACAATTAATACAAAATTTTTAAAGACAAACCTAATTTTATTTTCACCATAAAAACCACCTTAAAAGAACCAAAAAAAAATTAAAGAGAGGCGAAGGATGACCGAAGTATTAAAAATAAAAAAACTAGGGAAGATAATTAAAATACTATAAATTCATTTTAAGGAATGGGGTAAAAAAAAGGATAATTTAATAATAAAGGAATATATCTCCATTCCTTTGTTTAAAAAAAACCAAGGAGAGAAAAGAGATCGATACATCAGGCTTGAGGACCGGACACAAAACTGACCTCAGGATGAGAAAAGTTTCCCTCCAAAAACGCTAACGGTCACCAAAATAAACCAAACTTGCAATCTGGCACACATCTTTAACCTATGCAAAGGTTGCATCAATTCAGCGCTAAACTCTGCGAAGCAGTACCAAGACGAAGTCCGAAATCACGGCAAACATGACGACATCGGCAACCCTCTGCACGTCGTTTCTCCCTGAAGGAAGAAGTGAGGAAAATCTCTAGCGCCCCATTCAAAATGGCTAAAAAAACGATCGTTCATTTTTCAAAAAACAGAAAATATGTTAGAATAATCAAAGTTCACCCTATCGTAAATTTGCATTGCAAAAAGTGTCGCAGATATCGACATTTCTCTTTAAGGATGAATTTCAATGATAAATTTAAAACATTATTTATTTATTTAAAATAAGATTTTTGTTTTTAACTTACAAAATGGCGTATGTTTGTAATTTTTTTTTTTTTTTTTTTTTTTTTTTTTTTTTTTTTCCAATAGACAAAAGAATGCGTTGTGTTTTATTTTTAAAATCCAAAAGAAATACATAACTTTCAATGAAGCAGATCTTTTTTTTCTCTTTGAAAAACGATTTTTAAAAATAAGATTTAAAAAAAAACGATCTCATTAAGGATGAGTAAATATTATTTTTCAATAAAAACGATGTTTAATTTTTGTCATTTATATTTTCAGACACAATTTAGATTTCCTAAATATATTTTAGTTTTCTTTCAAATTACTATTCACTAATAAAAACTTTATTTTTTTTCTCTTTTTTTTCTTTTCTACATGAAATAATTTATAAGTTAAGGGACAAAAGAAATTAATCTAATATCAATTGTTATATAAATTTAATGTAGAAATTTTTCTTTTATAAATAGTTATTGCTAAAAATAAATATTAATTTTACTTAGAGATTTAAAAAAGGAATGTCATATTTCATTATGACATCTGTGACAAAGCATGCTTTTGGAAACCTGTCTTTAGTTAATGCTTATTTCCTCTTTCTATAAACCGTTGATATGAATGCACTTTTGTTATTCCCAAGTGACAAAACTGATTAGTCTAGACAAAACTAACAGTAACAGATAATTGAACACCTTTAAACATGCAGAAAGAATGTGCATGTGTTGAAACAATTATTTGCAATTTTTATACACATTCTGCAATTTGGTATTTGTTCAAAGGGCCACAAAATTAAGTTTCAATTTTGAATAGAGTTTCATTTGAATTTTTGAAACATTTTCATTTGGTGATCTTACAAAACTTTCGCAAGGGGGTTAAAATTTTTTTAGGGGGAAGGCATGTTGGTTGGTTGTGTAGGGTTTAATAATGCAAAAGCCCTTCAGGGACATGCTGCGCCAATAGGAGGGAGGGGATAAGCCTTTTCTGGCACCCTCCTACAAAAAATTCCTTGAATTTTCAAGATTTTCCCTGAACCTTTTCAAAAAATTTTCCTTACTTTTCTCAATAAAAATTAGTCATATATTGTTGTAAAACACTCCACAATAGACAATTTTGACTCTCTGACAGTCTTGCAAAAAGGCAAAATTGTAATGTTGTTTTTCTGCTTTATGTTTTAAATTCTAAAAAAAGATGATTCATTCAACATTATTTAAAGGCATTTTAATAACGAATATGAGTGTTATCATTAACAGAATTATTAACTGTTCAATGCAATAGAAGTTCCTTAAACCAAAAGAATTATATTACTTTAAATATTGCTTATATTGCAGCGAAACTTGGAACTTCGTGAACGCATTGACATGGGCTTGCCTGTAAGAGAGTTAAATGCTAAAAAAGTGTGCGCTATTTGAATTTCCAATTTTTAATTATTTTTCCGATTGTGCTATTGTTATATACAGGGTGTCCCTAAACAAATGGTATATACGCTAGGGGGTGATAGAACACATCAAGACGAGTAATAGTAAATAGGAAACCAAGGGTCCCAAACGTTTTCCAAAGGAGATAGCCGCCATTAAAATTTGGGGTCCAAAATTTCAAATACACATAAAAAATGGAAAAATTGGTTGATTGAATTGCGGTTTTCACTAAAATTATTCTTTATGTTGGTATTTTCTTGAAAATAAATTATAAAGATAAATTTCGAAAAAAGCCGATAGAGGGCGCTTTAGACTTTGAAGTAATGAAAAACTCTTTTTTGCCGTGATTTTTGCATCTCATTAAATGGTTTTGTAAGCTTAGACTTAAATTTTGAGCTCAAAATCTGAATAGTTGGAAGCGGTTAAATAGCACAAACTTAACTGTGTTCAGAGGGTTTAAATTTCAAATGATTATAAAAAATGGAAAAATTGGTCGATTGATTTGCGGTTTTCACTAAAACTATTTCTTATGTCGGTATTTTATTGAAAATGAATTATAGAGATAAATTTCAAAAAATGCTGATAGAGGGTGCTTTAGACTTTGGATTAACGAAATAATCCATCCTAATACTATTTTTTGCATCTCATTAAATGGTTTCGTAGGCTTAGATTTTGTGCGGGGTTATGGAGCCCCTTACTTATTACTAGAGAAATTTAGCAGAGTTGTAGAAAATGTAGTAGAGAAAATGTGTACTTTGAAGTTATTTTTCATAATTAGACAAAACTTCTATCAACTTAACTTCTTGTAAATAAAATAAATGCAAAATACTTACAGTAAACGACGACTCAAAATTCTTTCCAATATATTTATTGAAGATATTAGACATCTTGAAAAACATACTTGATTATATCACAGATGAAACTCATAACAGGGGCCAAAAATGGAACTTGCTCTTAACTTCTTAAACCTTTTAAACATAGCTTTCCGTGAGTTACGCGGAATTTTCTTACACTTCAAAATATTGTTACATTTACTAAACTTATCGGAAAAATCTTTAAATAGAGCGTTAAATTAAGAAACATCTTTTAAAACACCGCTCGAATTGTTCACACACTTCATACACCACCAAAACATGACAACTGTCCCTTTAAATTGGAACGAAAACCTACTAGCCAATCACAAGCGACTATGCAATTTGCATAAGTCAGACGATAATTAACATTTTACCTTAAACATTTTTTTTTTTCATTAAATCTATTAAATACATTTAGAAAAATTACTTTAAACATGAAAATTACTTTAAAAATGCTTTTGTTACTTAATTAAATCAAAATAATATTTGTAACTTAAAAGAAACTTTAATACAGGCGAATGCGATCGCAAGTAGTAATTACTGAATACGCTCCATGACTGAGCACGACACGAAACAACTCAACCGCGCCGTTGAAAAACGTAAACAAACGCCGATTCGGCGGGGAAAAAGTAAGCAAGAATTGCAAGTTCCATTTTGGCTTTACAAAACGATATTTAAATTAAATAAAAATAGAAATGGATGGGAAAAACTTTTCCCCACAGAATGCCCCCCTTTCCCATTCATTTTGATTTTTCACTGCAAATAGTTCTTTGCAACAGTTTATGCAAATGCAGGATCAAAAAAGAGTTTTTTTTTTTTTTTTTGTTGTTGGTGGCAAAGTTCATCACCATAAGTAGGCATCACGAAACATTTTAAACATATCTTTGACTAAGGATTTGGTCAAAAGATCAGCGATGTTTTCTTTGGAAAGGACATGTTTTACATCGAAAAGACCTTGACTGTACCAGTCTCTGATAAATTTGTACTTCAAGTCAATGTAACGATTCTTGATTGTATCAGTTTTGTGCTTCATAAAAGAAATGGCTGCAGTATTGTCGCAAAAAAGAATGGGACGTTGAATAATGATGTCATTCAGTTGTAGACACTTTTCTAGTTCAGTAATAGACATCTGTAAAAATTTTAAGTCTTTGACAGCTTCTGTTGCAGCGATGAATTCAGCTTCCATGGGGCTTAAGGCGACACAGCTTTGTTTTGCAACTCTCCAAGTTACTGGCATATTGTTTACGAAGGCGGTGTATCCAGTCCATGACTTTCGGTCAGTGGTGTTACTTGCCCAAGAAGCATCCACATAGACAGCTAACTGGATGGGAGAGTCAGACCTTGCAAGTTTCAATCCAAGAGATTTCGTTGAAGATAGGTACACCAGGATTCGAAGAAGTGCTCTGTAATGCGAGAGATTTGGCTTTTCAGCAAATTGTGAAAGTGCAGCAACTGGCCATGCAATATCAGGACGGCATCGATGAGCAATATATTGTAGACAGCCAAGCAAACTTCTGTAAGGCAGATTCTCAGGAAATTCATCTTCTTCCGCAGCTGGAGCAGGATTATACCCAGGTGGAGAAGGAAGAGAAACATTAGTACAATCAGGAACATCAAATTTCTTTAAACACTTTTCTATATAATGTTGGCAATTGATATTAAAAACTTCATTATCTTCTACTTTAAAGTTTATGCCTAATAACATTGTGATAGGACCTAAGATTCTAACTTCATAAATTGATTTGATTAATTCTACTACTTCTTTTAAAACTTCATCATTTTTAGCGAATATTGGCAAATCATCCACATAAACTATCACAATTGCTTGACTTTTGTAAGAATATACACATGTTAACCCTGGAACTTCAGTAAAACCATTTGAAATTAATTTATTATGCAAGTCATTGTACCAACATTTTCCGGCCTGATGAAGGCCATAAATTGCCTTCTTTAACTTTAAAACAAAATGTTCTTTCCCTGGAATAGTGTAATCTTGGGGTTGCTTTATGCAAATATCTTTGTCAATTTCACCATATAAAAAGGCACACTTTACATCAAGTAGACAATGTACCCAATTAAAAATTTTAATGAAAAGGGCAATGAAAAGACGAATAAGTGTGAAATTTACAACAGGACTGAATGTGTCGTTGTAATCCAAGCCTTCTCTTTGATTATTTCCTAATGCAACTAGACGTGCTTTAAATATATCTCTTTTTCCCTCACTATTTTCTTTTACTGTATAAACCCATTTGGTTCCGATCACCTTTTGATTAAGTTTTGGGACAGGTGTCCAAACGTTTCTATCTAACATAGTTTGGATCTCTTGATCCATTGCCTCTTTCCATTTCTCAGCTTCTGGAAGTTGTTTTGCTTGTAAAGGACTTTGAGGTATAATTATTTCGGTTAATAGTGCTTCTTCAGCCAATTCGCTTTCAGGTTCTTTTTCTAACTTAATAGGACCTTCATAAGTATTTGCTGAACTAAAATTTGCCAAGGTGTCATCTAAAATAATTTTATTTGCTTTACAATATTCTAAAAGTTCAGGCGTTGACCTAAGTGCTGAACCAGTAGGAGACAATAAATAAACATCTAATTTACCTTTAGTTATCCCTTTCATTCTTGTCTTAAGATACCTGTAAAATGTGGCTTTTCCTTCTTCCTTTCCTTCTGAACTTTCTGGAACTTCATCCTCAGATGACATATCATCCTCCAACTTTTCCAGAGAGCCTGGTTCCATCAAATTCTCTTCTTGAGTGGAAGTTTTTGAAGTAGAGGGTAACTGTTTAACAGATTCGTTAGTTATGGGTAGATTATCTGGACCTGTAAAGAAGTCATCATCACTTGTAAAATCAACAAAAGAACGATGTGTTACTTTCTGCTCAGGATAGCCATGTAATTGGGCCTCATCAAACGTTACATGTTTTGACTCTACTATAGTATTTTCTCTTGGAAAATAAATTCGATAACCACATGATCCTAAGCCATATCCTACAAATATTCCCTTCTTCGCTCAAGACTGGAACTTGTTCCTTTTTGCCTTTGGTTGATGTACATAAGCGATACAACCATAACGCTTTAAGTGTCGAATGGATGGTTTAGTTCCATACCATCTTTGAAAAGGTATAGCTTCAATACCAGTATGAAAAACCCTGTTTCTTATGTAGTTTATGGTCATAACAGCTTCAACCCATAAATTATCTGGCATATTTGCTGCTTTCATAACAGTTCTCATTCAGGGTGACCACAGAAATATAATTTTCAAATTCCCTGATATTTCCCTGACTTTTCCCTGATGTATTTAAAATTTTCCAGGATATGACGCAATGTTAAAGTTAGTTTCAAAAGAATGATGCAGATTATTAGAAGTAAAATAATTTTTATATTTTATAGAAATACTTCACTCATATTTGGCGATTAGTACTTTATATGACTAAGTTTATTTCAAAAATCATAAAAATATGTAATTAGTAAAAAAGAAGCATAAGTCTTTGAAAATACATGAAATATCACTGAGAGGAAGGCAAGATGGTTTACGGCCTTAGCGATGGTTACGGATCAGAAAGCGATGTATTAGCAGTAGTAGCGTCAGGTTTTGATTTTTCTTCAACTTTCAAAATCTCCTCATTTGCAATTTTTTTGGAATACAATGAATCCATTATATTTGGCTGTAATGCGGCTTTTATCCTTTTTTTATGTTCACTTCCTTTTGCATGACTCGTAAGAGCTGTCCGACCCATATTACTAAGAGCAACTGAACAGTGGCATTTTATGCATTCAACTCTGTGCACATCATTTGGCACTTCTCTAACCCAGGACTTAAACTCTGGATCAGTAAGCCAATCGACTTGAAACCGCGACGACGTAATAATTAGAAATAATTAGTTTTTATCCGAGAGAAAATATGACCATCCGCACATGCGATCCGAAATAATACATGAACACGCGGTACACGAACGCCGAACGCGATTTCGTTTTGTAATGTTGAGGTGTATGACTGCAAACAGTTATTGAAAAATGTTTATTCATTATTCTGTATTCAGGCACGTAGTAACAATAATACAGTAACACCATTTAGCGATGCGATCGCATTAGCGGAAGCGAGATGAGGTGGGGCAGCGGTCTCAAAGGAGTGGCTTCATGACGTCACTACCAATCAGATAAGAGCGTTTTCTCCTTCATCGCTCTGAGAATCAGCCACGTTTCGAATGGCAGGTACGTAACGGAAGACCGTTCGCGCTATTACTGAAAAGGAAAAATGACAACAAATTTTCCCTGATTTTAAACAGAATTCCCTGATTTTTCCCGAAATCTTAAATTCCCTGATATTTCCCGGTTTTCCAGGTCTGTGGTCACTCTGTCATTCCATCGAACAATACTCTATTGTAACGTTCCGCTGTTCCATTGATCTGCGGACTGTATATCATGGTTCGTTAATGTTTAATTCCTAATTTATTTAGCATATCTTTGACCTGTTGATTGCAGTATTCTAAGCCATTATCCGTTCTTATCGCTTTAACTTTCTTATTAGTTTGGCGTTCTACAAAAGTTATAAATTGCTTTAATTTAATGAAAACTTCATCTTTAGAGTGTAGCGTATAGCAAAATGCTCTTCTGCTATAGTCATCGATAAAAGTAAGTATGTAACGTTGCCCGTTCCTTGAAGTGACTGGGGCTGGCCTCCATATGTCACTATGAATCAACTCACAAATTTCTTTAGATCGAATATTTTGTAACCTAGGATGAGTTGACCTAGTATTTTTGGCAAGAATACAAGGTTCACAGGGAGATTCCTTCCCCTGTAATGGACTACAGCCTTGAACCAAGTTTTCTCGAAACATTTTCTTAATCACGTTAACATTACAATGTCCCAGCCTTTCATGCCATAGCATTATATTATTACGATCATTGGCATATGAAATATTGTAAAGACAATTTGACTCTTGTGTATTGGCTTTATTTTGAGTATAAACTCTTTTAGGATTAGTGTTACAAGATTCAGTACGTGCAAAAACTTTCACTTTATCTGAACTTAGAGAAGAAGGTTTACTAGAAGGTTGTAAACATGGATTTTTAACATTAGGTTTAACCTCAGTGTCATCATAATTTCTAATTGCCTTTAAAACATAAAAATTTTCTTTTAGAGTGGCTGTGTATAAATATTTCCAATTCTTATCAAATACTTCAAACCCATGGTCCATAGTAGCATGAAGACCAGCTTTATCCATTTTTGACATAGAGATTAAATTTTTATGTATGTTTGGAACATATAAAACATTATGTAAATTTACAATGGATACCTTATCTTTTTCTTTAATTTTAAAACTAACTTTACCAATTTCTTTAACCTTATGAGGTGTGGTTCCCATTCTAACTACTGCACCCTCTGGTGGTTCTCTTAGATGAGTAAAAAAATTCTTATTCTGACAGACATGGGAGGTAGACGCTGAATCTAAAGTCCATTCCCAACAAGGGGGGGAAATTTTGCAGCAATCATTACTTTTATACTTTAATTCAGTAACATATGAATCAATCTACTTCTTGAACCCTTTTACTTATCTTTTGATTTCTACAGTTTCTACCTAAATGACCATTTTTCCCGCAGTTTTCACATTTTAAATTATTTCTACTTTGAAAATGAGATTCGGGAGAAGTTTTCCCTGACATATGAGCGCTTCTATCAGCCATAAGGGTTTCATTACGCAATCTTTCTCTTAGATCTCGTCTCGAACATTCCTTTAAAATTTCATCTTTAACATCGTTAAATTTAAATTTATCTTCAGAAAGACGGTCTAATTCCCTAATTAAATAATCATAATTTTCTGGTAAACTTTCTATGAGCTGGTAACACCTGTGCTTTTCGGCAATCTCTTCTCCGGAATCAATTACACGGCGATATGCTTCTTCAAATCTAGCAATATATGAGGGAATATCTTCGTCCGGATTTATTTTTAAATTTCTAAATTCATTTACATGAAAGGATTTTAATGCTCTACCAGGAATTTCTAGGGTTAATTTCAAAGTTTCCCAAATTTCAGAGGGATCATCTAAATGCCCTATTGTTAATGCAATTTCTGGACTAACATATGTTTTAAGAATTCCTACTGCTCTCTGTTTTGATTGGTTAAGTTTAAACTTGTCAAGAGGTTTTAAATCAGTAAATTCTGGCCATTCACTTTTCTTTACCCATGTAAATAACCCTTCAGTTTGCAATATACATTTAATAAATCTTATCCAAGTTTGATAGTTATCTTTAGTTAATATTACTGTAATGAATAATGTGCAATGAACTGTACTGTAATGAATGTACTGTACTGTACTGTGCAATGTACTGTACTGTAATGCATACTGTAATGAATAATGTGCAGTGGCCATTATTCATTTAATTTCAAACAATAAATATATATATTAGAATTCATACACATAAATTACACATTCAGATACTTCAATAATATATATTTTCAACAAGAAATTTTTCAAAACCATTTTCTCTTACATATATAATAAATTTGTGCAGTTGCAAGAGCTTCTGGGCCCATAACCTCTGTGCGGGGTTATGGAGCCCCTTACTTATTACTAGAGAAATTTAGCAGAGTTGTAGAAAATGTAGTAGAGAAAATGTGTACTTTGAAGTTATTTTTCATAATTAGACAAAACTTCTATTAACTTAACTTCTTGTAAATAAAATAAATGCAAAATACTTACAGTAAACGACGACTCAAAATTCTTTCCAATATATTTATTGAAGATATTAGACATCTTGAAAAACATACTTGATTATATCACAGATGAAACTCATAACAGGGGCCAAAAATGGAACTTGCTCTTAACTTCTTAAACCTTTTAAACATAGCTTTCCGTGAGTTACGCGGAATTTTCTTACACTTCAAAATATTGTTACATTTACTAAACTTATCGGAAAAATCTTTAAATAGAGCGTTAAATTAAGAAACATCTTTTAAAACACCGCTCGAATTGTTCACACAATTCATACACCACCAAAACATGACAACTGTCCCTTTAAATTGGAACGAAAACCTACTAGCCAATCACAAGCGACTATGCAATTTGCATAAGTCAGACGATAATTAACATTTTACCTTAAACATTTTTTTTTTTTCATTAAATCTATTAAATACATTTAGAAAAATTACTTTAAACATGAAAATTACTTTAAAAATGCTTTTGTTACTTAATTAAATCAAAATAATATTTGTAACTTAAAAGAAACTTTAATACAGGCGAATGCGATCGCAAGTAGTAATTACTGAATACGCTCCATGACTGAGCACCACACGAAACAACTCAACCGCGCCGTTGAAAAACGTAAACAAACGCCGATTCGGCGGGGAAAAAGTAAGCAAGAATTGCAAGTTCCATTTTGGCTTTACAAAACGATATTTAAATTAAATAAAAATAGAAATGGATGGGAAAAACTTTTCCCCACAGATTTAAACTTAAATTTTGAGCTCAAAATGTGAATAGTTGGGAGTGGTTAAGTAGCAGAAACTCGAACTGTGTTCAGAGGGTTTAAATTTCAAACCCAATGGAAAACTATATAAAAAACGGAAAAATTAGTTAATTCATTTGCGGTTTTTGCTAAAACTACTCTTTAAATCAGTGTTTTCTTGAAAATAAATTTTAAAGATAAATTTCACAAAATGCCGATAGAGGGCGCCTTAGACATTGGAGTAGCATACAACTATTTTTAACCGTTATTTTTTTAATCTCATTAAATGCTTTCAAATGCTTATATTTAAATTTTGAGATCAAATTCTGAGTCGTTGCGAGTGTTTAAGTAGCTTAAAAGTGAACTGTGTTTGAGGGGTTGAATTTCAACTCCTGAACACACTTCAGTTTGCGCTTCTTAACCCCTCCCAACAATTCAGAATTTGAGTTCAAACTTTAAGTTTAAATCTAAGATTTCAAAAACATTTAACAAATTTTGGAAAGCATTTAATTAGATACAAAAAATAATGGTTAAAATTTGTTGTTGGTTACTCTGAAGTTTAAGGCGCCCTCTAACGGAATTTTTAAAAATTTATCTTTAAAATTCATTTTCAAGAAGATACTGACTTAAAGAATAGTTTTATTTTAAACCGCAAACGAATCGACCAATTTTTCCGTTTTTTATTATCATTTGAAATTTGAACCCTCTGAACACAGTTCAGTTTGTGCTACTTAACCACTCCCAACTATTCAGATTTTGAGCTCAAAATTTAAGTTTAAGTCTAAGTTTACGAAAACATTTAATCAGATGCAAAAAATAACGTAAAAATTAGTTGTTCGTTACTCCAAAGTTTAAAGCGCCCTCTATCGGCATTTTTTGAAATTTATCTTTATAATTCATTTTCAATAAAATACCGACATAAAGAATAGTTTTAGTGAAAACCACAAATCAATTAACCAATTTTTGCGTTTTTTATAATCATTTGAAATTTAAATCCTCTGAACACAGTTAAGTTTGTACTACTTAACCGCTTCCAACTATTCAGATTTTGAGCTTAAAATTTAAGTCTAAGCTTACGAAACCATTTAATGAGATGCAAAAAATCACGGCAAAAAATAGTTTTTCATTACTTCAAAGTCTAAAGCGCCCTCTATCGGCATTTTTCGAAATTTATCTTTATAATTTATTTTCAAGAAAATACCAACTTAAGAATAATTTCAGTGAAAACTGCAAATCAATCGACCAATTTTTCAGTTTTTTATGTGTATTTAAAATTTTGGACCCCAAACTTTAATGGCGGCTATCTTTTTTGGAAAACGTTTGGGACCCTTGGTTTCCTATTTACTATTATTCATCTTGATGTGTTCTATCACCCCCTAGCGTATATACCATTTGTTTAGGGACACCCTGTATAATTTGCATAAATTTTACATAAAAATTTTGATTGGATGAATAATTAAATTTTTCTTCATTTACAATAGTTTCTAATGCAAAATAGGACATCAACATCTCCTGACTTTTTCCCTGCTGACATTTCCATGACTTTTTGCCTAAATTTTTAAAATTCCTTGACCTTTTTCCTGTTTTCCCAGGTATTTCCTGACTCATAGAAACTCAGTTAAATTGCATAACTTAAAAAACAACTTAACTCTAAAACAGCAGCAATTGAAAAAGTAGCATTGTTATAATAACTACTTTTAGAGTTTTATTCATAAAAGCACTTTTATAATTCCAAGAAGTTTCTTTTACGAAAATTCAAAAGTACTGATTACCAAATTCAAAACATACTTGTTTCTCCCATGGAACTGGAAGGAGTGCACATACGAAATCTGAAGAAGACACATACATTTTTCCATCAAAATTGCCTAGATTGTTACCCCCATGGAATGTTATGCGTTGTTTTTGTTGCTGATCAAGAATGCTAGAAAAAATAAGTAAATAAAATAAATAATAATAATAAAATTACAGAAAACTAGATTAAATTTGATGCTTACCTTAAAAATTATTTATTTATTATTATTTGTTAAAAATACATTTTTCAATTTTTGAATCATAACAAAAAACACAAAGCTGAAGCTTTAGCTAGTTTGAGATAAAAGCATTAAATTAACATACACAGAAAACTCCTGACTATCCGGCCTAATGTGATGGAAGGGTACACCAAATAGTCCAGAATTCTGTAAATATTTACTCACTTCCTTCCTTATAGATGCCATGATATATAAACCACTTTAACACTTTTTAAGATAAATTTTATATATATTGTAAATTTTAAAATAATCTGAACATTAGTGTAAAATGCAAGCCTAATTCATAAAAAAATGAGTACATCTTATTTTGCTGTTTATTAATAAGTGCCAACACACTGGGTGATAAAAATTCAGCTTTGATATCTCCATCTACAAGTTCATCAGTGGATGTATGGAAAGAAGGTACGTTGTCAAGATTTAGCAGAGCTTTTCTCGGAAAATTGTTGTTTTTCAACTACTTTTCTACAATCGGTACACATTCATTTTGAAAACAGTTTTTAAAGATCTCTGAATTCATCCATGCAGTTTTTTATGCATGAAATATTGGAGTAATGATTCCCGATTTCTCATTTTTTTTTTTTTTTTTTTTTTAATTCTCAGTTTATTTATCTTTACAATTCAAGTCAACCTAAACTTGGTTGCAAATTGCATTATTTCATTCCAATATCATGATTTGTTCCTTGCTTTTCATGTATCAAATAATCAAGCAGCAGTGGCTTTTTTCTCTGATGCAAGCATTTTTATAGGGAGCATCTATAATAATAATTTAAACCAGTC
The DNA here is from genome assembly GCA_964019185.1 of Maratus speculifer. Lineage (NCBI taxonomy): Eukaryota > Metazoa > Arthropoda > Arachnida > Araneae > Salticidae > Maratus > Maratus speculifer. The sequence continues at coordinate 129,136,344 of OZ025296.1, forward strand.
TCATTGCAGTTGTAAAACTGCTCCCGAGAAATTTCCTCCTGTTGAATAAGCTTAGCAAGATACTTTTTGAATAAAGGTAGAGCATCTTTCTCAGCAGATAAAACCTCCCTACTTATGGTAATCTGACAAATATTGAATCTTTTAAAGTGACTAATCATCTTTCAATGGCCGTAAATTCTCTTCTTTTAATAGTTCAGCAAAATTATAATGCTTTTTCTAGCCATATTGGTGCAGTAACAAGCAAGCCATATGTTGATACCACAAAAATAAAGTTTCCTCGACTTCTTAATGCTTTTTTTTCAGCATCGTTTTTCCTTCTTTTTCTTCTACTTCCCATGGCTTGGGCAGCATATAGTGCTTTTCAATTTCTGCTCGAATTTTTATCCAGTCACCTACTGTACACTTTCGAATTTCTAACTAAAAAGAAATAGTTTTTGCCATTATTCCAGACTGCAGTCAATTTATAGTCGTAATGTCTCCTTCATAGTAACAACAATCTTTTTTCATTCATCATCCATTTCATTAGTCTTCAATAAATAAACAGAATGCACACCAAAAGATTACATGAACATAACCAGGAACAGTGGTAAACAACACCTGCACTTGTTAAAATTCGGAGCACAACTGACAAAACATGTTTTAAAGCTTAACTCTATTTTTTCCTTCCTTCTTGTCTGCCACTGCTCTGCAATCCATTCTTGCTCCTTTTATTCATGAGTCAGCACTTTTCCACTTATGGAACCTGCCTGTCTTGGTCACTTGCAACATTCCTCATTTTTTTACTAGATCAGATAGTGCAAAGTTTACTGTAATTGTCAATTTTCAAATATTTATATCACATTTTTTTCTAAAGTTTCCCTTCAAAAGTTCAGAATTTTTATAAGCTGGAGGTTAATTTTAGCATTGTCAGTTAAAAAATAAAACTTATTAAAATGAACTTTTTGAATTTGACTCTTTGTTACATTAAAAATAAATAATAAGTCTTCTAAGGGGGGGGGGGGGGAATCAAACTCTACACCCTTCTTCTTCTTCTTCTTTTTTTTTTTTTTTTTTTTTTTTTTGGTACTTAAATGTCACTTAAAAAATTGCTAAATCCTGTTGCAGTGGTATCAGCTACATATATATGGGCACAGTTAGAAGTCTTACATTGAATTAGAATGCATTTAAGTTTGCTTAAATTGGGGAGGGGGGTCACAAATCTTTCTAGATGATTTAATGAAACAATTTTTAAATACAGTAAATCCTATGAAAACGGAATCTATAACTAAATTCTGGTTAATAATAAAATTTTATGGTTCTAGCAAAAAAAAAAGCAATAATAAATTATGAATCTACTAAAATACAAATCAGTTAGAAGCTGAATTTTCTCCCATCCTTTGCAATTCCATTTTATCAAGTTTTACTGTATTATAGGATAATATATATTTGGAGTTTGATTAATACGACAACATTGAAATAATAGTTAATCCTTAAAAAATGAAATCTATACTCATGCAATTAAAGTGTGTTTTATTAAATTACAAATTCCTTTTTTTTTTTTTTTTTTTTTTTTTTTTTTTTTTGCATAAAAAATGAGTGATGACATCATCTGGATCAGTGTTAATACCAGGATGGACATATTCAGCTAAACTAGTTAGACACTCATCGTCTATCAAAGTTTCGAATCCAGGATTTCAGATGACAGAGTGATGAAAAATCTCTCTGCCGTTGCTATGCTAACTGACAGGGTAACGAAGATTGACAAAAATGACTTGATATTTGGATATAAATCCTTATCACAGTTTTCTATAACTTCTGTTAAATTCTCAGGAATTCTATTTCCATTTTCAACCTCTCTTTTCTATTTTGCTATCAAAATTCATTTTTATTTATAATTACAGTTATGTTAGTATTATCTAGGTATAAGTTTTTCGTAAGTATATGCAATATTTTGCACGGCATCTAAATTTTGGTCATTATAAGAAATTTTTGGCAAGAAAACTCCAAATTGGAATAAATCCAAAATTTCTGCAGAAAGTCTTTTCTCTAAATCTGTTATAATCCAATCCGACACACTGACAAAAAAAAAAAAAGTGTTTTCTGAGGATCTTACTGATCATTATTATGCTGACTATAAATATGAAGAGCTCGATGCTGATATCATCTGAGCAGGCGAGACATGAGATGGTAACAAAGCTTTTTGAATTTTTACAGAACAATGATAATTCACCTATGTGACGTCCCTTCAAAATTTCAAACTGAAAGTTTTTTTAGGAATATTAAAAAAAATCGATGCCTGATAAAATAAAAGAAACTCTGCGGAAACAAAACCTGTGTGTAACGGAATATTGTCTTAATTGTAAATTTTATGGTTCTAGTCAAAAGAGTTGAAAATATTTTAAATACTGAGTAAGATTGAAACCTGCCTAAAGCGGATTTTTCCCTTATTTTGCATTTCCATTTTAGCACTTTTTACTTATATTGTACATCCCTTTTTGAAGAGCTCTAGGGAGGAGGGGCGGGGGGTCATGACCCCCCCCCACCTCCCCTCTTGGATCTGCCATTGACGATATGAAAAACAGAATCTTCTGCCTCATTAACAGAAGCTTTCATAACTCTATAGTCATAAACAGCAACTTTTGGATACCACATTCAAATTTTTAGATTTGATATCTTTATTTTCTTCATTAGCACTGTGCAATTTTATGTTGGCATTACTAGGCTCTCCAAATGATATATTGATATTTTATCATGAAAATGCCAAAAAAAATTAAAAATTTCCATACAAGGAATTTATTTACTTAACAAAGAATAGAAAATTCACCTGTATACAGTTACAAAATCTGAGCTAAGCACAATGACATATGGATGAGAATATGCGACTGAAATGACATTGTCTCCCCACTGTAGGGGAGGCCTTTCTGAAATGCCTGCAGTGGTGACAAAAATACCTAAGGCACTGGGACCTCCAAGAAGGAATTCTTCCTGAAAGCAAAAAAAAAAAAAAAAGGCTTTTCTATAATAAGTAAGAAGATTGAAAATAATGTCACTTAAAAAGAAATAAATTTAAAATTTTGTAACTAATTTTGTAATTAAAATTTTTGTAAATAACAAATAAAAGAAATTGATATTTTACATCATAAAAAAATAAAGTACATGAAGACATTAAATTTATATATCAACAATTAGTTATATTTCAAAGTCAAAACTAATTTCAATGAAACTTATTATTCTACATAATGACTTAAAAATCATTACTAGTAAATTGTTTTGAAAAGATAACTCAAAACTGGATATAACAAATAATTCTAAGGAATAGTAGTTAAATTATAAACCCAATAATAATAATTAAAAAAAATCTTTCCTTATACTCAGTACTGAAAGAGAGAAAGTAAGTATAATTTAACAACTTTGATAAAAACCTTAAATTGCAAAAGAACCTTTTTAATAATATTTTTACTTATAACTGTATTTCAATATTTATTCACTAAAGACAGCAACAACAGCCATCCAACTTCTTTCCTCAACTACAGAATTGTGAAACATTTTCTTATTGATATATTTTACTTCTCTTATGGCTTTATGATTTTACTTGATATAAATATATATAAAATCGCCATTTATTTCTAAAAAGTAAATAAAAAATAAATTAATACATATTTTCTTAATTGAAAATCTGCAATCAATGAAAGAAACAAGTTGCAACATTTCAACCTCTCTTTGTCATGTGGTCAAAAAAGCTAATTTCTGGAATTGTTTAATGTTTATGTGGATTAAATTAGGCTGAAAAGCAGTCAAGGTTGCTAGAGTGCTGCAACTTGTTTCTTTCAAGCATGGAAATATCATTTAGTTGTTTATAAAATATAAATGTGTGTGTGTTTAATTAAGCATACAATTTATATTATAAAGGATAAACATGTATATGCTAAACTCTGACATCATTCTTTTGCAAATAACAACACTTGACAATAAATTTTCGATTTTGCAGTTTTTTGTTTGTTTTTAAATTTATAAACATGGCACATTTTTCATTTTTACACTGTTACATAGGGAAAAAAATCCACTTTCAAATGCAATTTGTTTGAAATCTTTTAACCAATTTATTATGGCTTTTAAAATAATTTTCAAGCAGGAATTTTTAATATCTTATATTTATTGTGTGCAGGTTAAAATTACAAAATAATCCATTTGCACTTAAAACAACATAAATAGTTCAGCATTTTCCTTTGGCTAATTTTTCATAATGAAATTAAAACTTCATTAATTAGTTATATTAAAAAGTAACTGTTAGTTTGTATTTCACAGCTACTTTTTTGAAATATGAAACAATGGACACTCAAATTAATGCCAATTATTTGGGTGGATCCAAAGATGTCAAAAGTAATCTTAGAATTTTAAAATTTGAATTAGTTTTTAATATATTAATTTTTTCTTAATTATTAATGACGTTTCTGTAATAACAGTAACTAATTAATTGCTTGTTCTTTGTAAATAAAAGGGAAAATGACAGGGATTATTAGATTTCTTTGTTTGACATCATTTTCAAATTGAAATTAACTTTTAATTGAAAATATAGTGAAAATAATATTGTGATCGGATTGTATTTCTCAAGAAAATTTCAAGAAGTACAAACTTTTTTCACATATTTAAGCTTCAAAAATCAGTTTATTTTAGAAAGCAAAAAACAGCCGACTGAAATATGAAATAAATTCTATTGACGAAAAAAAAAAAAAAAAAAAAAAAAAATATGATAGCTTTTTAATTATTAGTAAAAAAACAGATTTTCAACTATTTCTTTAAGATGACGATTAAAACTTTTCACAAGGATGTTAACAAACAAAATGTTTTAGCGAAAAAGGCAAGCTTCAAGGGCAAATTTTAAGGATCTTAAATATTTAGAAATTATTAAAACAGTTCATTTATTTTTAGCTTTCATTTGTCTAGCAGTATACAAATTGATTAATCCATTTAGTAAAATGGGCATTCCAATATGATGAAAGTTTATTTAAATTTTATTTTGATTTATTCTTGAAAAGTAAACACAAAAAAAAAAACTTACCTTGGTTATTCTTTTGACTAGAGGAGAAGTAATACTACTATCATATGGAAACAAGTCTTGAATATAGCCATTTTCAATATCTACAACAACATATTTGGTCGATAAAGCTACACAAACAAACTGGCCATCCATAGCCTACAATGGAAGAAAAAAATGTTTTGGAATATTCTGTATACAGATGTGAGCAATGAAAAATCATCTACTTATAATAAAATGCGACTTGAGACAAGTGTAGGAACGGTTCCAGGACAAACCATTCTGATCTGGCAATCATCGACCATAGCTAAATGCCACGTTAGGCTTAGTTGAAAACAGATGCTAAAAGGATGCTTTTAGAATTTCTTCCACTTGAAATAATGTTTGTTGAGCAAATTCCCCTATAAAACATGTATATCATATCCAATTACAATATATTAAGTTCCAATTTAAAAGTAAGCTATTACAAACAAAATAAATGATCGAAGGTTTCACAAAAAAGAAACGGACGACTCTGAGTGATTTATTAAAATAATAATAATAATAATAAAAATATCCAATTATGATTTTAAAGTATTTGTAAAATCATATTGAAGACTTTAAATATATTTTAAATTACTTTCACTTTCGTTTACATTTATTATAGTTAATAAGTTTACAACATTTCAAAAAATCTCTCAACTCATTAGTTTTTTTCATGTTTTAAGCTTTGTGGAATGACTTCAATATTTATTGTGATGCCATCTATCGGAATCAATATAAATGAAGAATTTTTTCCATTGAATTTTTAGTAAAATAATAATAATAATAATAGTATTAAATAAAAATTGCAAGATTTAATAATGTGTAAGAAATTTCTCTTGAACGTTTCTGTTATATAATTTTAAAATGCCGTTTAATAGGTATAAATAAATTGAATAATTTTATTATGATTTCTTTGATGTAATTTAAATTTTCTTTTATTATTATTTATTTTAAAGGATGTCAACATTTATCCACTTAATTATTAAAATTTTGTTTTCTGTTATAAAAAAAATATTTTTTTTCTCAAGATGTAATGGATACATGAGATATTATTATGAATGAATTAATAAGATTGAAAATTATTTTTATACATTCTATTATTAAAGTATAATTCTTCTTACTTTTCAAAGTTATTATATTCAAAAATTACTATGCTAAAAATCATAAATTTACCCGCTTTATTGTACTTAGTATATGTTATACATGACTGTATATTCCTTACACTTTAATGGCACTTCATAAGAAATGTAAATTTCATTTACAATGTAAACACATTTCAAGTAGATATAAGCTAAGCTTTTAAAAATTGGTGTAATAAAATTTTACAAAGGAAATAATAACGATTTTGGTTTTCATTAATAAAGAATGAATTTTTAAAGTCACATAGCTAGAGTTTTTAAAAGTTGATTTTGATCTAAATCAATGCATCTTGGTTCTGCATATTTTCTATAAAAAAACTACAATTTTACCAAAAAAATTTTTTTAACTGCTACTAGATGGTGCCAAATCCATATTTAAAAACAAAGCATAAAGCCTCATTAATCGATGATATAAAAATCTATTTCATATCCTTCCTATATATTGGGTTGGGGAAAAAGTAAATTCGTTTTTTCCCAATAGATAGCTTTAAAGTTGTATATCTCGAGTAATACTTTTTTAAAATTTAATTAAGTCATACTATTAAGTCATTAAATAAGAGAATAAGTCATTAAGTCAATTAACTCAATTAAGTCATACTATACAGCGTTTGAAAGGTAACAGTCTCTAAAAAATTCTAGATATAAAGGTAGCGTCATCTGTTTAAGCAGTCAAAAGTTATTGCGTTTTAAAAATAGATATTTCAGAAGATCATTTTTGTCACATTTTAGTTTTTTACTTCCAAAAAGGGAAAAATTGGTGCAGGCTCATCGAAACTTGTGTGGCATTTATGGTGATCAGTGCTTAAGTAAACGCCAAAGTCAGAATTGGTTTGCTCATTTTCTTTCCGAAAATTTCGATGTTAAAGATGAACCTTTCCCTGGCCGGCTAGTCCTTGAAAAATTCGATGAAATTTGAAAAACAATCCAGGTAGACTGACATATTTCTTCCCACGACATTGCTACGGAACTAAACATCAACCATAAAGCACTTTTGAACCATTTACATAAAATTGGATACCAAAAGAAACTCGATACTTGGGTTCCCCATAAACTTACAGTGAAAACTTTAATGGACAGAATTTTCATTTGTGAATTGCTACTGAAACTGTATGAAATCGAGCCATTTTTGAAACAAATCATTATGGGTGATGAAAAGGGAATCACGTATAACAACAATGTGCTAAAAAGATCGTGATTGAAGCTTCACAAACGGTGGCAAAGCCCGGATTGATGCCTACGAAAGTGATTCTGAGTGTTTGGTGGCATTGGAAAGGAATTTTCCATCATGAGCTGCTCAAACTTGGCCAAACCATCAATTCAACTATCTTCTGTAAACAACTAATGCGATTGAAGCAGGCAATTAAAAAACCCAGCCAAAATTGATCGAAAGGAAAGGCACTGTCTTCCATCACGACAACGCTAAACCACACGCATCTTTAGTCACTCGGCAAAAACTGAAAGAGCTTTGTTGGAAAGTTTCGATGAACCCACCATATAGTCCGGACCTGGATCCGACGGATTACCATATTTTCTGCCCTAAGCGGTACTCTCTTGAAGGTGTTAAGCTGGCTTCAAAAAAGGCTTGTGAAAATCACCTCGTTCAGTTTTTTGCCCAGAACTCTCAGAAATTCTACATTGACGGACTTATTGTTTTACCAGAAAAATGGCAAAAGGTTATCGAACAAAATAGCACATAAATTTTGATTAATTTTTTTTTTATTTATATAAATAAATACACTTTGAAAAACACGAAAAAAGCGAACTTACTTTTTCCCCAACCCAATATATGACTAAAAGCGCTGCGAAATCATTGCTTCTTATAATGCATTTTAAAATTAAAAAAAAACAAAACAATATTTAATTTTAATGTTTAGTGAAAATTTCAGAAATTGTGTTTTACTTTGCTAATTATTTTTATTTTTGTGATAAATACTGCTGTATGTTTTGAACTATTTCAGAAATTTAATATCGGATTTAAAGAATCTTATCATTTGTATTGCTATTTTTAAAATATGCTTTTCTACGATACAAACTCTTTAATAATAAAATCTTCATTCTGTTTGTTTGTATAAAGTCTTACGAAAATGAAACGCAAGTCAAAATTCCGTCATTTTTGACGGAGGTTATATACTAGTATGTGAATAAAAACAGATTACATGAGAAAACATAGTTCTTTTTCTGGTAGAATGATGTTAATCACCTTCATATCAGTCTATTTTAGGATAAAAGCTTTCAGACCGTGAAACATGCAGTCATGACTTTAAAAAGATGATCTTGTATTTTACAGGGATGCCACTCAGAAAATAGCAAAAAAGAGGAAATTATGCGTTAAGTAAAATTTACGACATTTTTCACAACATTTATGCGTGAATTTTGTAAGCTATATTTTTTATAATAAACCAGGGTTGGAAAAAAACCAGGTTTTTTTTTGAAAAAACCCCCAAATAAATCGGTTTTTTTTGGTTTAAACCAGGTTTTTTTGGTTTAAACTGGTTTTTTTTAAAAAAAAGAACATACTTTATTACATATACATGCCTATTTAGTGATAAAAATAGACATTGTTGGATTATAAGTAGTATAACTTCAAATTTGAAAATATAATTTAAATAATTACAGTGAATTATGAAGAAAATTGAAAAAATTCATATTTTAATTTAAACAATTATACGAGTGATTATTAAAAATTGGCAGTTTTTTTTTCACTTGACGAAAATAGTTGTTTTGTTTCATAGTCATTTGACGAAAATCGCTTTTTTATTTCGTGAACGTTTGACGAAAATCGCCGTTTTATCTCGCGATCGTTGGATGAAAATCACCATTTTACATCGCAATCGTTGGATGAAAATCTCTGTTTTACATCGCGATCGTTTGATGAAAATTGACGTTTCACATCAAGATCGTTTGATGAAAATTGACGTTTTACATCGAGATCGTTTGATGAAAATTGACGTTTTACATCGAGATCGTTTGATGAAAGTTGACGTTTTACACCGCAATCGTTTAATGGAAGTCCCCGTTTGACATCGCGATCGTTTGACGAAAATCGCTGTTTGACATCGAGATCGTTTCATGAAAATCGGGGTTTAGCACAGCGATCGTTTGACAAAAATCGCCGTTTGACAGCGCGATCGTTTAACGAAAATCGCCGTTTCACATCGCGATTGTTTTATGAAAATCGCAGTTTAAGCGATTGTTTAACGAAAATTGACGCTTCACATCGCGATCATTTTTTGAAAATCGCCATTTAGCACTGCGATAGTTTGACGAAAATCGCCGTTTCGCATCGCAATAGTTTCACGAAAATCACAATTTCGTTTCGCGATCGTTTGATGAAAATTGCTGTTTTTATATTGTGACCGTTTGATAAAAATAGCCGTTTTATTTTGCGATCTTTTGACAAAAACTACAGTTATAATTCACTATCTTTTAGCGAAAATCGCTGTTATATTTCGCGATTGCTTGACGAAAAAGGGTTTTGTATTTCATGATCATTTGACGAAAAGGGCTGTTGTATTTCGCGATCGTTTAATGAAAATTGCTGTGTAATTTCGCAATCGTTTGAAGAAAACTCTTGTTTTATTTCGCGATCGTTTGACGAAAATAGTTATTTTATTTTGTGATCGCTTAACGAAAATCGTGAATTCTTAAAAATTAAAAAAAAGCGGAATTCCGCCATTTGGCGGAAAAGTGGCATCCCTGATTTTAAAAGGAATAAAAAGCCAGGTCCCAATGAATTTCCTTTATCATTATATACCCGACTATACTTGACATAAAAATAACTGACAATATCAAAGGAAAGATAATTAGCTAACTTCAAACTATATATATATATGTATATATATATGTATAGGGTAACATCCCCAGTAATTGGCACTTTAAGAATTTGTCTTTAAACTTACTTCAATTTCTATACCAAGAAATAAAATACTTACTTGCAAATATTCTTAAATAAAAGAATGCATATCTGTGCATCTATTTTGCCCACTAAAAGGAAAAATATTTGAAAAAGTATTTTTATAAAAATATATTTATAAAAAGTTGCTGTAGTCACCAGTAATTGGCACCTAGAGCACCAATGTATGACACCTTGTGATCCAATAATTGGCACATGTTTTTATAAAAAAAAAAAACTATATTTTGCATTGGGTTTAATCGCTTTAAATGAATTTACAGTAGATGAAGATGCCGTATTTCAGGTTTTTGAGAGTAAGAAATCAGCATATTAGTCTGAAATGTGAACACTTTAAAACAATACAATACATTTATATTAATACCCAGTAACTGTCATGCTGTCCCCAGTAATTGTCATATGAAGTTTAATGGGTACCAATTACTGATAATATTTCATATTTTCAAATAAAAACAACTGATAAACAAAGGGCTGCCACAGCCAAATGACACTGAAAATAGTAGTTAGTAGCCGACAACGAAGAAAATAGTAGCCAAAATAGTAGCATTTGTTCAAAAATAGTAGCCAAAATAGTTGCATACTTACTTTTAAAAAAGTAAACGAAAGACGAAATTTGTATTTTTATCGCAATCCCTTGCTGAAATTTGCGTTTATTTTCCCGATTCATTGATGAAATTCACTTTTTAATCGTCCTTTGACAAAATTTGCATTTTTTTCACGATCCTTTGACTAAATTTGCATTTTTCTCACGATCTTTTTACGAAATTGGCAATTTTTCTTTGAACGATTGACGAAATTGATGTTTTTTGATGATTATTTATGATTCACGATGCATTTTATGTTCAAATTATCAGATTTATGATAAATTTTTTTTCTCATTTTCAGAAAAAAATGTTTTAATTTTGGAACAGAATTTTCACAGCAAATTTTCTAAAAGATTACAACCGAGAAAGGAAAGCTACTCCTAGAGCTAATTATGCATTTTTCCTGCAGCCCTTTGACGAAATTTGCACTTTATTTCGTCATTGTTTGGCGAAATTTGCATTTTTTCTTCAATCCTTTGACAAAATTTGTGTTTTTTGCAGTTTGTAGATGAAATTTGCGGGGTTTTCCTTCGCCTTTGACGAAATTCACGGTTTTCCGTGATACTTTGACAAAATTAGCGTTTTTTCTGCGTTCCTTTGAACAATATTTGCCTTTTTCTTCGACAAAAATCACTGTTTTCTCGCGATTCTTTGACAAACCTGGAGATTTTTTTTCTTTTTTTAAATTTGCGAACGATTGATAAAATTGTTTCTTCAGCGACCATTTGTTAAATTCGTGAAAATTTTTAAGTTTGCATTTTTAGACTAATAACTGAATTTTTCGAAACTGAACGCCTTAATTTTTCAGAAAATTCAGAACAACAGCATCACCCATGCATGTGGGATATCACAAACCACACACAAATGAGGAAAATCAAACATAATGATTTTTTAATAGAATCTTCCAAATTTATTTTGAATAGTTTATTTTATGAATTTATTATCAATTTATCTTGGCGGAGGCATGTGCAGGATCGCGAATGCTTTTTAATTTTCGTGAAAAACATGTTTTCTTTTCTTGGGGAACTCTGCAAAATCAATCAAACAGTTTCAAATTTTGTCATTCGGTAACACACACACAAAAAAAACTGCAAATATCAACAACTGCTCAGAAAAAAAAAAAAAAAACTGGTAGGTATTGCCTAAAGATTTTGTAAAGGAAATTGTAAATTTTGTCAAATGTCGTGGATCAAAACAAAAGTGTGAATTTTGTAAAATAATCGCACAAAAAAATCAAGAATTTAATTAAACGATCACACAACAAATATAAAATTTCATCAATCAATCGTGAAAAAGAATTTGTTAGGAAAATATATTTATATTTTCCCTCTTATTCTTATCACTCCACTCAAACTCTGTCCTATTCCATTCAGCCCTGTTTACATTTAACCTATTTCATCCAACTTATCTTTTATAAACCTTAATTATTCTTTGCAGTTATCATTAAATAATCTTTGAATAGATTACTTTAAGTTTCAATAGTGTAAGTAATTTAAATACTTTCATTATCTTTATTTCAGTATTTAAATACAGCTTTATTCTAAATAAAATATAACTTTATGTTTAGTCACTTCTGTTTAACTTACATTCATGAGCATCGTCATTCACTTGCTAGTTTATCTCACAGCAATTGTGTTTTCATCCTGTCAACATGAACAGCGGCAAACATCGTCACGGTAAATCATAATTTGTTAGGTTAGGACAGTTGTAAGTAGATGGCGTTACCTGTCTGGGAGCACATGCCTACCTATCATGGACGATCGCTATTGGTTTTTTTTTTCCTCAGGCAAATTCTAGATACCACAGGTGGCGTTTTGATGTCATCATAGGAAATGACGTATGTGGGCGGTGACAGTGGATGGGAGAGCTATTTATAGTTCTGTGGAGAGGCCGTGAGTACTTTCTTATTTGATCTCGTAGTCTTGTCTTGTTTCATGCCATCCTCAGTTACATTATGTTTGTTTACAGTGATGTCTAGAAGTTTGTTACCGGTGCATGTGAGCTGTTAAATATAAAAGCCTTTGAGAAGTTTGAGTATGGAAAATGAACTTGGTGATGTCCTTGTCAGCATTTTTGTGACGACGTGGAATTCCTGGAATATTAGTGCTTTGAGTTTACGAAGTCTTGGACTTATGTTTCCATGGGAAGGGTGTAAACAGCCAAGTCACTGGCGACATGTTGTTTTTTATAAATCGGTATTTCATTTTATGTTTCTTTTTTAATTTGAAATAGATTGTTTTTAAAGTATTTTTTTCTCCTTCTCTTGAGATGATTTTCTGTTTTTACCAGAAGTTTAATCTGGTTAAAAGTTGAAACTCTGGCCAACTAATTTTTCTTTTTGAAAATGATTTTCCATGCTGTGGCAATGTGACCAGGCCAAAAGGGAACCAGGTCAATTTCTTTTTTGAGACTCTACAGACGGTTTTCGCTAAGGGTCTCTGTTAAGATTTATTTTTGCTGCAGTATGGAGATTCATTAGACTTTTCTTTCTCTCCCTCCAAACATTGTCTCAAGTGGCAGTAACGGGATATTTTGGAGTACACCTCTAGTGGCAGTAGAGGGTGTTTTGGAAAGCGGTCCTAGTGGTAGTGAGGATTAGCTTTAGAGAAAGTTTGTAGTAATTTAATATGGCTAGTGGAATCTTTTGAGAGGAGAAAAACATAAATATATTATACTTTGTTATTTTTAATTAAAAGTTTAATATAGGCCAGATTAGAAATGTTAGTTTAATTTAAAGTTGAATTTAAAGTTAATTACAAATTGATTGTTTATTGAAAATTAGATAAATACATTTATTAATACAGTATTTAAAATACAATAGTTTGCTTTTTGGTGCTCCGGTTCATTACTTCATTGTGTATATAATTTGATTATTGATTTGATTATTATATAATTGGTTTTAATTTGATTTTTAATTTCATCTTATATGTTTTATCTTTGGATTAAATAAAAGTTATTAGTTGTTCACAAATCTGTTTGGTTGTTTTTTTCAATACATTTTTCTTAAAATGTATGGGCAACCTATACAGCATAGACACACATTGCGTATTAATTCTGCTGGTGTTATATTTTTTGACAATTGTCCTTGATTTTTCAAAGACAGCAGAGTTACGAATTTTGTCAAAAGATGTCTGAAACAAATACCGTATTCCATTAAATGGGTTCTGAAAAACATATCTCGCGAATTTCGACAATTGGTCACGGGAAAAAAAATATATTATTTTCCTCAATGGGCCGCAGTAAAATTCGCGAAATCTGGCAAAAGATTGTGCAAAGAAAATTGTGAATTTCGGCAATTTGTCGGGAAAAAAAATCTTCTGAAAGGACTGTGGAAAAATACATTGAACTTTATCAAATATCGCGAAAATGAATGGCAATTTTCGTCATTCGGTTACAGTAAAATCATAACAAATTTCGTCATTTGGTAGCAGTAAAATCATTGCAAATTTCATCATAAAAAGGCAGAAAAAAATTACTAATATCGTCTGACAATCAGGGAGAAGAAATAGCAAATTTCGTCAAATGGTCGCGTACAAAAAAAAAAAAAAAAAAAAAAAAGCGAATTTAGTCAAATAAGCACGCAAAAAATCGAGAATTTAAACAAATAATCGCACAAAAAATCAATAATTTTCAAGATCAATTTCATCAATCTATTGTAAAAATTCGGGAAATTTGGCAAAAGATGCCGGGAGAAAAAAATGTTCCATAAAGGATAGCAGAAAAAAAAAATGTGAATTTCTTGAAACAATCACGAGAAAAATTATTGCAAAATTTTCAATTAATTTGTTGTGGTTGAAATCGAGAAATCTCTTTCAGAGATGGTAAAAAATGTCTTATTGGGGGGGGGGGGGGGGGGGGTGTATTGGATATTTTGCAACTCATCGGGGAAAAAGTCACGAATCTCCTCAAACAATTATAAAAAACATCATAAATTTTACCACTGGTCGCAGAAACAAATAGTCATTTTAGTCATTCTGTCTCGGAAAAATCATCAAATTCAGAGTTCCATGAAACGATCGCTGGAAAAAAAATATCAAAATTTGCAAAGGGTTATGAAAAAAAAAAATGTGAAATCTTCTTGAATGATTGTGGAAAGATTTCGTTAATCGACTGGAAAAAAATATTGCAAATTTTACAATTCGTTCTGGGAAAATATCTCAGATTTTCTTAAATAGCCATAGAAAAATACCTTGAATTTTGTCAAAGGTCGTAGAATACAAATGCCGATTTTCTTCATTCGATCGCCATTTCGTCAATTGCACTCAATAACCTGTCCCAATGACGCTCCTGATCATATCCATATATTACATGTTTGTAGGATACTAAGGACATGGAATTTATTTCAAATGATAACAAAACATTTCTTTGTAATTCTAAAACGATCATCAATACAATAAAGCTGCCTCCCCTATTTCACCATTGATAGTGATCACTTACTGTTTGTGTACGGCAAAGAAAATAGAGAGTACTCAAATTCAGCGTCAAATTCATTTTAAAAAGTCTACATTTTACATATGCAATTAAAATAGATATATGTATAAACAAAAGTTGTTCTTGAATGGTTTTCTTACAAGTCTGAACAAAAAAGCAGTTGAAAACATAAGCTGGAATTTCAAAATATAAAAGGATCGAAAATCGCAGACTGTTTTGGGACAAAATGAGCGTGTGCCGCGCTGAGCTCCAACCTTGTAAAGTTTGTTTTGCAGCGCTGCTCAAAGTGCAGCCATGACGTAGTTTGAAAAAAAATGACCGAACGAGTGCGTTTTGGGAAGATAACTTTACAAGCTCTTTGAGAAAAAGATAGATTATTTTCAGTAAAAATAGTCGCTGGAATCCGAAAAAAGTCGCCTGTTTTCACCTCTTTCCTTGAAATAGTTGCTTTTTAATGGTTTTTGGCCTAAAATAGTCGCCATAGTCGCCTGATGCTGAAAATAGTCACTTTTAGTAGCATTTTAATTGCCTGTGGCAGCCTTGTAAACAAAATTAGTCTATAACTTTAAAAGTACTGCCAAAATAAGTGGTTTAATCTAAAATCTTGCGATTCCCTTGTAATTGGAATAGCTGCCAATTACTTGGAACTCGCAAAATTGAAGCACCATTAATTGGCATCTATCATTAATTCTGAAATCTAAATATTTGTGTCAAAAATACTTTTACACAATTAAAAGGAACCCTTTTCAACTAAACAAACCTGTTGTCAATTTAAAAATATTTTATAGATCAGATAATAATGAATTGAAAAGCATGCCTTTCTTAAGCCAGAGAAAAAGCATTTGCAACAAGAATGGCTAATTTGATACAAATCATAATTATTTCTCTTTCCTAGGCACTATTAGCGTCTAGTAGCATAAATCAAAGTTATAATCTTTAAAGTAAATGAGCATATAATTGGCACATGGTCTTGCATTTTTAAAAGACTGGATGTAAATCTTATTTTAGGACATGTTTGTAGGATATGCCAATCATTGGTGCATGCCAATTACTGGGGATGTTACCCTATATATGCATATTTATTTATTTATTTAAAAGAAAAATCAAACATACCATATCTAACGGTGATTCAGATACATTTATATCTTTAATGTGAATAATTTTATCATCAGTAACATGAAGAATCGTTATTTGTTTCCTTTTTCCAATGCAGACCTAAAACAGAAAATGTTTTACAAATGAGTGTTAAACATCAGGATCAATATATATGTAATTTTTTTTTTTTTTTTTTTTTTTTTTTTTTTTTAATGCACAATCTGTTAAATTCAAATATTATAGCATGTTATTAAAAAAAAAGGTTATGACGATTGTTTCTAAAATCAAGGGTCATAGAATTATGCTTCCATTTATAAAATGTATTTAAATCAAGTATAATGCATTTAGATAACCCGCTTGTGTTTTATTCAAAAGATTACAATAACATTAGGCCACTGAGTGTTGGAGCGTTTCCCTGCTTTTTCATAAAAATCAGGGATTTATCCAGACTCTTCTTACGGGGTCCTATTTTTGTGAAATTTTTCTTATATTTGTGAAAATTCTAGTCATTATTTTGTGAATTTTAAATTATTGATGTATTCAGATTTTCTCATTCATATACAAAAAAAAGCTATGTAATATGTCCTTTGGTGAGTTCAATTTTTATTTAAGACCAGATTTTATGGGTGATGGGGATTTTATGGGATGATTTTTAAATGATTAAATTTGTGATAAGTTCAATTTGAAAGTGGAAAAATTCTATTGAAGTTCCATTTAAGAGACAAAATAGTTTTGTGAAGGATGCTGTTTGAGGATAAAAATTTTTGTGAAGTGTCCTGTTTTAAGATAAATTATTTTGTGAAGGGTCCTTTAAATTACCTAAAATTTTCCTGAAATGTTCCCTGAAAATGTACTCAAAATTAATATAAATTTTCTATCCCTGTTTGTTTCTAAAATACACTTCATATCTCTTTATTTTGCACAAATCTTAAAATATTAGGTGTAGTAAGAAGTTTTAAAGCGTTTTTCAGAGAAATGAATATGCAATTAAGAGCTGAGAATAATATCTTTATTCATCAAAATAATCTCCATCATTATCTAACATCTTTTGCTATCGGTCGGGCAGTTGATGGATGCCAGCAGTATAGAATAATTCGTCTTTTGATGCGATGAAGTCATCAACCCAATTTCGCATTTCGTCCACTGTCTGGAAGTGTACATTAGACAAGGCATTCTGCATTGATCAAAACAAATGATAGTCCGAAGGGGCTATGTCGATACTATACGCCAGGTCCAGGTGTTCCAAAACTTCCAAGCCAAGAGTTACTAACGTGCCCTTGACTGGTTTTGCAACATGAGGCATGGCATTTTCATGGAGCAATTTCACGGGGCGAAAACCTTTTCCAGTAAATGGACGTTTTTCACCGATTTCCTGTATCAATTGAAGCAATTGTTGCTTGTAGCATTCAGCTGTTACACTTATACCAGATTCCCAACAGTTCGTAATAGAGCACACCATTCATATCCCATCAGATGACGAGGAGAACTTTTTTGCAGTGAATGGATTGTTTCGGTGCTGATGTTGCTGCTTCGCTCGGATTCAATCATTATTTTTTGCATTTCGGATTGTCATAGCATATCCATATTTCATCTCCTGTCACGATTTTCCACATGAAAGATTTTCTCTGTTGCCTGTTTAGCAGATTCATGCACTTGAAGATATGCTCATCCTTGTTTTTCTGGCTCAATACATGTGGCACCCATCTTCCTGCCTTCTGAATCTTGCCCATTGCCTGTAAACGATTACAAATCATTTTTTGGGATACTCCTAATTGTTTTGGGAAGTTCTTTTTGCATCTGAAATGCATCTTCATCAAGTAGAGGTTGCAAATCCTCATGACTAGTCTTCAGTGAAGCACCGCTACGTTCTCGATCGCTAACATCAAAATCACCGTCTTTAAAATGCCAAAAACAAAATTCGCATGTGCTTTTCGATACGATTGCCTCTCCAATAACAGAAAAGATCAATTAATATGCTTTTGAAGCACTTTTTCCTTGGTGAAATTCATAACGAATGCAGTGACGAATAAATGACTTATCATATGACATCTTTGACCTTCAAAATTTCAACTTTACTTTCACTTTTATCGCAGCTTTTGCGTCGATTTGAAAACGCTGAAATAGTTCTTATCACATGACACAAATGCGGTCTGCTGATTGGTGCATTATTTCGCATTAAACGCCAGACAAAAATCGCTTTAAAACTTCTTACTACACCTAATACAATTCTGTTAAAAATATTTCTATGACTGATTTAAGTTATTTTGGTAATAGAAAAATATGAGCAGAGCAGACCATTTAAGAGAGTCGAAATACTTTTTATGTTCTCTTTATCTTAATACTCTTTTACAGAATTTAGAAAACAAAGTATACACTCTTGAATGTAACTATATCTTGATATCAAATACTTAAAAAAAAACATTTTGCAACTTGACACATAAGCTACTGTATTTTTTCGTGTATGCCAATTTTCTTTTTTTGATAATTTATTTAGAAATCAGGATGTACATGATACATGGGTATTTGGGAATTGAATGACCCCTGTTTAAATTATCATTGAACAATACATGTTGGGCAGTAAATAAATATTTAAATTTATGAAACCATGGAGCAACATATTTTGAATATTGTACAATAGGGTGGAGCAAAAAAATTTATTTTTTAAAAATCAAAAACAGGTAGGTGCTGAAAGTTGCTTTTATACTAGTACATCAACTGCGTGAAATTTTACCATTGAAAAAAAATGGCTTGAGTGTGCCCTTTTGCTCTAAATATTGAAATTTTGGGTAAAATTTGGCATTTTTTCAAAAAAAATTAAAAAATTCCTACAAAGCTGATTATTATTTAAAAGTGTTACTTAAACCTTTATATTTATCTTCTTAACATATTTAAACTATAAAACAATATCTTTAGTCTGTATAATTGGAGCAAATATGACAAGTTTTGGTAAAAATTCAGCGTTACTTCTCTATTGGAGCATGCACAAATTGTTGTTTTGAATGCATTTCTTACCTAGCGGTTTTCAAAACTACTCTAGATATAAATCGTAGAGGTGGCTGCATTTTATATCCCACTCGTTCTAACCACCCGACCATCTAGGTCCAGTGTTTTATTTATGTACTGAATATTTTTTTTTCCCCGCAGACGGGCATAAATTTTCTGTGTATCAAAGTAGTTTACCTCTTCTTTGTATTCACTGACTTTGGATGCTGCTGGTGTGACCTGCTGCGCTTATGTTTTTATTCATTGAATAACAGAAGAGAAGCTGAGTAATTTATTGCGCATGTTGTTAATTGAAACGATTCAGCAGTCTATTATCTTCATTAAAATTTCACGCAATAAATACATTATGATTTTAAGTTCTGTTACCACAGCATTTTTTCAATCAGTTAATTTTATATATAATGATTTGTCTAAAAATTGATTGTATGAATTGATTGATTGTATGTATTGATTGTATGTCATCATTTACTGCACCTATTACATTGAATATATGCTGAGAAGCTAGCTGTTTAATATTATGATGATCGTCACAGAGGATTGCAAGCAAAATCTGCTTGTAAAGCAACAATATTTCTAAAGAAGTTTTAGTATTTGTTTTATGTCATTTCCTGTGTTGTTTCTAGTCGAGTAATTTCCATTAAGTTTTTAGATCTATTCTTTAGGTGTTTATTACATTTCGTATGAAATAGCCTTAAACATCGATTATATATTTTGTGAGTGAACCTATAGCTTCTGATTGACAATCTGTGCTTATATAAAGCGGAAAATTTTATTCACTTTATGAACTGTCTTTTGTGTGAGAAGTTTTCTAAATTCCTATTCCCCAGTTCTTCTGAGAAATAGCTTTCCTTATAAATTAGCTTTGCAATCTCCGGCAGAAATTTCTAGTCTGTTCTGACTATCTTTTTCTCAGTTTGAGAAAATAGTTTTTTTCAAAATTATTCTCGGTGTTATAAAAAATTGCAATAGGAAGTGAATAGTACTTAGAGAAAGATTTTCCTATTGATCCAGTGAATCCATGTAGATTACAACGTTTCATATCGACTTCTCTAATAATTGACGCAGAGGAAATTCACTTGAGTTGAAGTGACATATGATCCATTATTATACACAATTCTAAGCTTACTCCATGCAGAATGGTTCATAGTGATAATAGAATTCTCCTAATTTTAAATGAGTACTTATTGTCGATTACAATCTGTACATTCCCTTAAAAAGTGCTATGCATTATAAGTTTATGCCCAGGACAGTTCACTATCAAATGATGTCCACTTATAAAAAGGGGATCTAAAAGTTAAAGGAAAATTATCTGGCTACGAAAACACTTAGAAAATGGCATAAAACTAATGCAAAAAAAATATTTTCAACAACGGTTGCTCTACACATGCAGAACGAATTCTCATTGCAATTCTCTCAGATGATCACCATTACATTAAACAGCTCGCTTCTCAACATATAAAAAAATGCACGAGTAGAATAAATGGTGGCATACTTATAGTTGAAATACCTGAAATCATCTTTTAAGCAGATCATCCTTCTGTAGTAAAAAAAAAACTAGCCTTAAAAGGAATGACTCCTGGAATGATGCTGATGTGGAAGATTTCCGGAACTAACGAATCCGGGTTGTCCACTCCTTCCATGAGTCGAATAGACCAATCAGGAAAGGGCTCCGTCTATGCATCGCCGTATGGGTTACCATAAAGAGAGGAAAGGTTACCATCGCCAGCAATCGCCAAGTTTGTCGCCAACTTGGCAATATATCGCCAAATTTGGCGACCAAAATTAGTTGTCAAAAGTGACGCCAACTTGGCGATAACTGTAATATTTCGCAAAATTTTTAATTTCTTTACAACACCAATCGTTTGATACATCATTTGAGAGGTTTGCAACTACTTATTCATATAATGGATGTCTTGTGTGTTATCCCCCATTCTGCTCCCCAGGGTGGACACATTTTTAATTTCTTTACAACACCAGTCGTGTTACACAAGATTTGAAAGGTCTGCAACTGCTTATTCATATTATGCATGTCTTGTGTGTCACCCCCACACTCTGCTCTCCCCAGGGGGGGGTCACATTTTTAATTTCTTTACAACACCAGTTGTGTGACACATTATTTGAAAGGTCTGAAACTGCTTATTCATATTATGGATGTGTTGTGTGTCATCCCCCACTCTGCCCCCCAGGGGGCACATTTTTTATTTCTTTACAACACCAATTGTGTGACACATCATTTGAGAGGTCTGCAACTACTTATTCATATTATGGATATCTTGTGTGTAACCCCCCCCCCCCCTCTGCCCTCAGAGGGGGCACATTTTGTAATTTCTTTACAACATCAATTGTGTGACACATCATTTGAAAGGTCTGCAACTGTTTATTCATTTTATGGATGTCTTGTGTGTCACACCCACTCTGCCCCCCAAGGGGCACATTTTTAATTTCTTTACAACACCAGTCGTGTCACATATCATTTGAGAGGTCTGCAGCTGCTTATTCATATTATGGATGTCTTTTGTGTCGCCTCCCACTCTGCCCCCCAGGGGGGCACATTTTTAATTTCTTTACAACACCAGTCGTGTGACACATCATTTGAAAGGTCTGCAACTGCTTATTCATACCATGGGATATTGGCGAGCACAGCAAGCAGGGGTAGCCAATAATTTGGAATCGCGAAGCGATTACACGGGGGGGTTGGCGAACATAGCGAGCAGGGGGGTGGGGCCCCCTAGTTATGTAAAAAAATATAACTGACTGAAAAAATGTTGTGGTAACAGAATTTCCAATCACTATTCATCAACTGGATGTAATTTTGATAAAGATAATAAATGGCTGAATAGATCACTTTAATAATATTTCCGTGCATTATTCTGCTTGTCATTTTTTTGTATAAACTGTAAAAATATACATGAAGATAGTCACAGCAGCATGTGGATACAAAGAACAGATAAACTAGGTGGATGCATAGAAAACATGCCAAATTTTGATAAAGAAAATCACAAATCAATGTATAAATGAAACACTGTACTAAGATGATCGAATACTTGGTACGGGTGAGTTATGAAATATAGCCACCTCCACGACGTATGTCCAAGGTAGTTTTGAAAACAAGAGCTGTATTAAAAATAACAATTCGTTGTATGTCCCAATAGAATGGAATACCGTTTTCTTACCAAAAGTTGTCTGTTTTTCTCCAGTTATATGGAATAAAGATATTGTTTTATAGTTTAATTTTATTAAGTAATTAACAACAAAGGTTTAAATAAAATTTTTAAAATATAAGCACCTCTATAGAAATATATACTTTTTTTTAAACCTTCCTACTCTGTTCAAATTTTACTCAATCTTGATAAAAACATTTCACACCAGAATTGTTATTAAATATATTTTAATATATTTAATTGACTTATTTCATTGAATCTTTTACTTAACTTTTTTTATGGAAAAAGTTCTGGTCCGAATCGTATAAAACAAATTATAGTTATGGGTCGATTAGACCCATTCAGGGTAGGAAGGTTAAATGTCAAAAAATGACAAATTTTACCCAAAATTTCGATTTTTGGAGCAAAAGCGCACATTTAAGCTATTTTTTTTCAGCGGTAAAATTTCACGCAGTTGAAATTCATTCATAGGCATACAATCAATCAATTCATACAATCAATTTTTAGACAAATCATTATACATAAAATTAACTGATTGAGAAAATGCTGTGGTAACAGAACTTCTAATCATAATGTATTTATTGCATGAAAATTTAATGAAGATAATAGACTGCTGAATCGTTTCAATTAACAACATATGTAATAAATTACTCAGCTTCTCTTCTGTTATACAAGAAATAAAAATATAAGCGCAGCAGGTCACACTAGTAGCATCCAAAGTCAGTGAATACAAAGAAGAGATAAACTACTTTGATACATAGAAAATTTATGCCCGTCTGCGGGGGAAAAAAACACTATTCAATACATAAATAAAAAACTGGACCTAGATGGTCGGGTGGTTAGAATGAGTGGGATATAAAATGCAGCCACCTCTACGATTTATATCTAGAGTAGTTTTGAAAGCCGCTAAGTAAGAAATGCATTCAAAACAACAATTCGTTGCATGCTCCAATAGAGAAGAAATGCTGAATTTTTACCAAAATTTGTCAGATTTGCTCCAATTATACAGACTAAAGATATTGTTTTATAGTTTAAATATGTTAAGAAGAAAAATATAAAGGTTTAAGTAACACTTTTAAATAATAATCAGCTTTGTAGGAATTTTTTTATTTTTATTTATTTATTTATTTTTTTTTTTAAATGTCAAATTTTATCCAAAATTTCAATATTTGGAGCAAAAGCGCACACTCAAGCCATTTTTTTTCAATGGTAAAATTTCACACAGTTGATGTACTAGTATAAAGAGAACTTTTGGCACCTACCTGTTTTTGATTAAAAAAAATTTTTTTTTTCACTCCACCGTATTGTACAATTATTAAATTTTAATAGAATAAAATCAATTTGAAATATTTTTCATTTTTTTAATCAGATTTTTTCAATGTAAATGTCCAAATAATAAAATGTAAAAGATTAAAAAACTACATTTTTATTAACTATATTTTTTATTTTTTTTCTCCAGCGTTATTAGAAACTGAATAGATACAAAGTGTTTTATGTTTCCAGAACAATTAAACCTCTAATTACTAACATTACCTACATTTTTACATTTTAATTAATAAAGTTAATTATTAGGAATTACAAAAGCTGTAAAAGCATCAAAATAGTAGTTTCATTAATTAGGAGAATTCAATAAAGTTATACACATTAATATTTTGTAATAATTAAATAAGACTATATAAAATACTAGTAATATTTAAATTTATCAAAACGATCAGTAACTGTATTTAGTATTAAGTTGTTAACACTACATAAAATTAATTATTAAACAAATTTTAATTCTTTAATTAGGTATATAATTCACATTTTTATGCTTTAATTACTAAAGTGATAATTTATAATTTAGTATTCATTTCAAACAGGAAAAAGACAGAATGTTAGCTCCAAAAAAGGACACTAATTCTTAAGAAAATATCAATTTATAATAAAATGCAAGTGAAGAAAAATGTAGGGAACAATTCTGGAGTGCACCATTCTGAACGACGAATCGACCGTAGCTGAACACTATGTTAGGCTTAATTGAAAATAGATGCTAAAATTTGATAGCTAAATGATAATTTCTTCCACTTGAAATAATGTTTGTTCAGCATATTTTCATATAAAGCATGTATATGACACCCAAATATGATACTTAAAGATAAAGATAACAGCAAAAGTGTAAACCAGGCCTTTCCAACGTGGCACCCTTTGCAGATTTTCTTGGCACCCTTTTTAGGTTTTCTGTTATTAGACTTTTTAAAAGTAAAATTCCTGTATGAATAATGATTTCTTCAAAATCATTAATATTTGTATAAGACTGTCAAAATCTGTAAGTACGCGTGAAAAATAAAAAATAAACTTTGGAAATTTATCATACATAATTTCAGGATTTCTAGTTATTTTTTATAGAGTGTAACTGTAAAGCTTAAATTTGATAAGAATTGGAATTAGTTTTTTTAATACTTAAGAAATAACATAAAAGTAAACATTTTTCACCTTTTATCATCCCTTTGAAGACATATACATGAAAGCATTTCGAGACTATCCATGTGGGTACCACCCATATGGGTTTACTGCAGTACCATAAGGGAGAGGGCAGTTCTGTTGCCAAATATTATCAAGTTTTTCACCAACTTGGCGATATATCGGCAAATCTGACAATCCAAAATTAATCGCCAAAATTGACACCAACTTTGCATTAGTTCCAGTATTTCGTCAAACTACTATGCCTACCAGTAACTTTAAACTAATATTAATAATTGTTTAGATTTGTTAGTTGAAGGTGATAGATAAAGTTCCTGAAAAGGTTTGAAAAAGCTATGAAATCATATGAAAAACTGGTGGAACCATAGAGAAAAGTAGAACTAGATCTAAAACAGATCACAGTAAAAATTGGGAAATTTTTTCAATCTAAAAAAGTGCATAGAAAAGAAATGGAATCAGATTATCTGTAAAGCTCAGCATGCAATAATCCTAATTTTTATTAGCCGAAAATGTGGACTGAGCTTTACTGGTGCCTTATATTCAGAATTATACTATAATCCACTCAAAATAATTACTGAGCAAAGTAATCAATAGAATACATTGTTATATTGTCTCAAATCATTTAAGCTCCACAACGCTATACAAATATAAACCATGAAGTAATAATTAATGTATAACATTAATAATAATCAGGTTGATGAGGAATTTATGTAGATAAATATGTCTGAAAACAAATATTTAGTATATGGTTGAATCGTATGTGCTCAAGGTTTTGGATTTACTTGGAGCTTTAATCTTCTACTAATCAAAACCGCTTGAATGGAATTGTGTCCACACTTTGCACTGAATGAACCGTTTACATACTTCATTACATCAGCCTGTAAAGCTCAAAATAATTACTGAGCAAAGTAATCAATAGAATATATTGTTATATTGACTCAAATCTTTTAAGTTCCACAACGCTATACAAATGTAGTGTAAACCTATAGTTATGAACCCAAATTTTTAAAGTGGTTATGGATGATTGGAATGTGGAGTGAGTTGAAAATGCCTCTTTTTCCCCCGATTGATTTTAAGGCACCAGTAATGCTCAGTCCTAATTATCAGCTGACAAAAATTTGGGTTATTGCATGAGCTTTACAGATCATCTGATCATCTGATACAGATCTTTTCAATAATAAAATCTTCATTCTGTTTGTTTGTATGAAATCTTATGAAAATGAAATGCAAGTCAAAATTCCGTCATTTTTTATGGGGGTTATATACTAGTATTGGTAATAATAAGGCGAAAAAGTACATAGCGTTTTATTAAAATAAATAAAAAATCATTAATTTTTTTAAGCATTTTAAAATTACAAATTGAAAAATAATTTTAAATAACATGGCTTAGTAATACCCAGTTTTTTCTCAAGAAATAAAGTTCATTCATTTTTGTAAGGTCTTGGACACATGTATTTAAAAAAACAGTGGTATAGAGAAATTTTACTATTTTTTTTTTTTAAAAAGCAGGGTGCATTGTATCAATTTTAAAAGAGTCCTTAAAAGTGGCCAAGAAGAAACAATTAATTACAGAATTCATAAAAACTGCAAGTAATTTCATTATTTATTAGCACAAATAATAAAGCTAACAAATATTATTGACACCTTGTTTTACATTTGTACTAAGAAAAATTAATGTTAATCACCTAAATCTTAACTTATAAAATGCATGTATCATATTTTTGGAAATATGGACTGCAAACACTGTATGTGCACACCTCTGAAAACACATTAAACTAAAGCAAATATTTGTCAGAATTGCTGCGTTTTGTGATGATTTTTTGAATTGTTTATACGATTTTTATAGCTATTTTCCCGTTTCACAGAGATTTTTCCAAATTTGTAACAGAAATCTTGCTTAAGGTACTAATCTAATACAGTAATTAAGTTGCCTGCATTTTTTTTTCTTTTTGTATATGTGAATTTTTGCCTTATTCACATTTTACTCCCCCCCCCCCCCCCCCTAAGATAGTATGAATATCTTATCAAAATATAGAAAATTTTGTCAAATTTTCAATAAAATTTAATCACATTCATCAGCGATTTCAATTTGATTTTGTACATGTTTTGTGGTAATTTTTGATAATTGTAAAAGGAATCCAATTTAAATTTTTAAGCCTAGTGTTTTATTACTCTGTAATTTTTGAATTTTTACACGTTTTTAAATTTTTCGCTCTTTTTTAAAAAAATTTATTTTATTATTATTATTTTTTTTTTTTTTTTTTTTTTGGAGGGGAAGGGAGCAAATTTTAAAGCTTTTGTTGTGATTTACAAATATTTATAAGTAAAGAATGTATTTATTGAAAAAAAGAACACGCTTTTTAATTCCAAATCATTTGAATATTCCTTTAAATGTAAAAAAGATCCACTGAATAAATCAGAAAGTTTTGCGTTGTTAAAAAAATGTTCAAGTAACAAACAGAAATAATGAACAGAAAATTAACCTAACACAAAACTCTCCTTCTTATTATTAAAAAATATTCATTATTAATTGACTGATTTTGTTCAAATTTTCAGCAACTGGCAATAATAATAAATTAGTCTGTATACCAAATTTTTATTAAAATAAAGTAAATTTTAAGAAAATTATAGATATTTATAAAAATGTCCACTGGTAGATTCAGTAGATAAAAAAGCTTCGTTACCATGACATGTGTATTTAGCTACGAGAACTCTGACAACTTGAAAATCAGATAAGCGTTACATTGTTAAATGTTTTGCTATGCAAAAAAGAAACAATTTAAACCAAAAATATTTCATGAAGCAAAAGGCAAGAAAAAGATTATTTATTTAAATGAAACAATTATTTTTTTAGACAATAATACTTCATTTTTCATTAACATCTTCCTTTAATTTCCATTTGCATTTTAATGAAACCATAACTTTAAAGAGTGAAATCCTGAGGAATTTAAATATGTGTCATTCCAGGGTGATTTTCAAATTGAAAATGCAATCTGTATCAGTCATTTATATCAGAACACCTGCTTGCTGATTTTAATACAATGGAAAACATTAAAAAAATATCCAGATGACACTTCAATATTTTTATTTTGTTTTATTTACTTATATTTGCATTAACTAGCAGAATCGATTTTTACAAAGGCAACTTTCTATTTTTCAATTTCGTTTGCAGGTTTTTTTTTTTTTTTTTTTAACAGTAATATTCTTATTTTCTAAACCAGTCTCGAAAATATAAATATCCAAATTATTAAAAAAAAAAAAAAAAAAAAAAAAAAAAACCCTACAAGCAAAATCCAAAAATTCTATGGAGAAATGCCAGTTTTTTCCCCCCGCAATCCTTTGACGAAATATGTATTTTTCTATGATCCTTTGGAAAAATTCCTTTTTTTTCCCCATGATTCTTTAATGAAATACTTTGTTTTTTCACCGATCTTCAGACGAGATTTTTCTTTTCACACAACCTTTTGACAAATTTGGTGTTTTTTCCTCAATACATTCATAAAAATTTGCATTTTTTCAGGGACACTTTGATGAAATATACATTTTTTCAACAGTTCTTTGACAATATTTGTATTTTCCCACTGTGTTTTCATGAAATTCGTGTTTTTTCTGTGAGCCTTTGATAAAATTTGTGTCCTCCCCCTTTGATCTTTTGATAAAATTCTTGCTTCTTCTGTGATCTTTGACAAAGCTAGCTATTTTTTCTGCAAATGTTTGACAAAAAAAAAAAAAAAAAAAAATTTTTTTTGGTGACTATTTGTCAAAATGTGTGATTTTTAATTTGAATTTTTGTACTTATGATTGACTTTTCACAATTTTCAGAAAAAATTGTAACAGAATCACCTCTGTAATGCATATCAAAGCAAAAAAAAAAAAAAAAAAAAAAATCACTGCATCCGCTGTTGTGATAGAAGCGCTGCACTAAGCATATTTTTTACTTTTAAACTCGTATGCACCACATCACTTATTTCCGAAAATACGGTATATGCTAACTAAGATCACTAGCTGTGCTTGAAATTTTAATACAGATATTTTGCCTTATAAATAAATGAAAAAAAAAAAGCTTTAAAAAATTGTTTCTAAACTTAATTAGTTTTTTTCTCTTATATATTTTTTCACAACAGCTGTGGATTAGATGTTATTCTTCAATTCTTCTTTAACTCTAACATTTGGTATAAACCTATTAATACAAAATCAGAATGAGAAATTAAGATTTTGGTTATTTTATTTGCTTTCTTACTTTGGAGAAATTTATTATACTTGCTATGCTTATTTTATATAAAAGAATGAATAATTTGATTACTTAAATTATGATATCACAAATTATATTGAATTTAAATAAAATGTTTAAATGAAATGCTTTTTATGCCTTTAAAAACTTGCTGTACTTAATGTTTTATAATTTTCAGGAATTAAGTTTAGAAACAATTTTTAAAGCTTTTATTTATTTATTTATTCATAAGGTAAAATATCTGTTGAAAAATTCCCAACTAATTTTAGATTTTAATACTTTTAAATTATTTTAAACATTTATAAAAAATTTTGATTTCAATCAATGATTTTTTTAATTGATTTATTTAAATCATGATTTAATTGCTGTTTTAAATCAACTGATTAAAATTGCTGACACCCTATCAAATAAGGTGTTGAAATTCAAGGCAAATATGTTATGAAAACAAAACATGCAGTAATAATTTATTTTCTTTCATTAGCATGCACATTAAATTAAAAAATAAAGACTTACTTCAACACTAAAAGGATTGTTGGTATCAGGATTCTCATTCAAACAAAAATATGTCACACCTTTCTGCTTACTCATAGTAGGAATTATCTAAAATTAAAATCACAGTTAAATAACAATAAAATATATTGTCTGAGGTATAAGCTAAAGAGTTTGACTAAAATTTTATATAAATAATTTAAGGAGATTTACTCTTTATCTTACAAAAGTGATAGAAATATCATTTTATCAACTTTTTGCTTAAAACAAAATTAGGCATCTGTAATATTTTCTTACAAAGTATTACAAAAATCTATTAATAAAAAAAAAAATTAGTGAAAAACTTTTCTACTGCATCTATTTCTTTTTAAATGACTCACAGATGCAATCTTTAAATTAATTTTTCTCAATCTGAGCATTTTCAATACATATCAGTATGATCAAAATGCTGAAACTCTAAGAAATACTTTTCAATTGAATCGCTATGTTATACATGAATGATCCATAAGGTATTTCATAAAATAAGGATAGAATTTTCAGTAAAATTAATATATATTAATAAAAATGTTACGCCAATAGTCATTTGTACAGTATATGATAAAATGTTAATTTATTTTTTTCTTAAACTAATTAACATTAACTTTTTAAAAATCTTATTTTCACAGTTTTGAATCAACTTGTAAGAAAACTATGGAAAAATACATTTGAAAAAGTTCAGAATTGTAACATAACAACAATTTTACAATTTTCTCAACTTGTTCCAGTAAAATTAAGATTTTCAGATTTTATCCAACTAACTGCATTTTTAAAAATTATTTTATTTTACAAAATAATTTAAAATAAGTTTATAAAAATTCTAAAATATTCAAGCACACATAACTAGTGAAAAAGGTATAGAGTTCTCTTAACATACAATAGCAATAGTCAATAAAATATTGAAATAATATTCAATAAAATATTGAAGTATTTTCTATCTATTAGAATAAAGTGCTGAAAGAGAAATTTCAACCAGTTAGGCATTTTCTTGCTAAACTAAATTTTCCCATTACATAGTATATATATATATATATACATATATATATGTATCAACTGATAGATCAAATACAGGGCTGTTCAAATGTATTGAAATGCATATTTGGCTATGGAGAGTAGCATCTTATTTCCCTAAATAACAAAGTTTTGTTAAAGATTTCAGGAAGTTTTGGAAAGTGTCCCATAATCTATGCTTAAAGCATCATTTTTCTTACTTGTTATGTTAAGAAGACAATTTCTAATCCAATGGATATTTTAGTTTTTCTTTACATCAATTTAATTATTAATTTTATGAGATGTTCCCCTTTTCTTGGGAACTGAACAACATAAAACACACCGTCAACTGGCATTATATAAAATTGTTTTTTATTTATTTTATACTCCTTTCTCCTTTATAATAGAAGTTAAAAAATATAATATATAATTGAATTAATTATCACAAAAATTGCATAAAAAAGCATTTTAGCTGAAATTTATTTTTATTATTCAATTCTTATATCTTTTAAGTCCGAAGCTTTAAATAAAACATAATAAATATAAAAGTAATATTAGTTTCAAAAACATATTTTAATAAGCATAGCATTCAATGTTTATCTAAAAATCACATCTAATTTCATGACTGCAGTTCATGTTGGTCCACAACACGTTGGTAATTTAGCAAGCTCTGGTTATGGAAAATTCATTGCTTCTATTTATGCTTGGCAGAAACCATATAACACAGGAAAGAAATAATTTTAAAAAAGTATTATTCAAACTAATTCTTGAAGACTTTTTAAACTGTTTTCTCAATATGTAATCATAATTTAATTAATATTTGGTAATTAAGTTCTGAAAATATTAAAATATTTACTCTCATCAGGAACACAAAACTTTTTTCTGATTTCTTGAACTGTAGCACATTAGGAGATACATGAAAAATGAATTATAAAACTTTATTTTTACATACATGATCAAAGTTAAACAAGTCAGAAATTGTATGTCAAATGTAGCAAATGAGGTATATTTATGCTATAACTACTTTATAAGTGTTCAGATCTTGGTACAGTAGCTGTTACACTATTATGTAAAAATGCATGAATACAAAATGTATCGTGATTACACTTATCAAATTCAGTAATGCAAAAGTAATAAGATTCCATCTTAAATAGGACGTAATCACCATAGCAATCTATAATCATTACCTATCATGGAATATTACTGAATTAGTTATATATGATAGGATTTAAAAGAATAATAATACAGTAAAACCTCCATAACGGACACTCCCGAATAGCGGACACCTCTATTTAACGGACAGTTTTCCAATCCCCACTCCCAAAACCTAAATTTTTGTATGTTTAACCTCTGAATAACGGACATTCCGAATAGCGGACACTTTATTCGGCAATAAAAGATAATTTTTTTTTTTTTTTTTTTTTTTTTTTTAAGAAAAAAAAAATGAAAAAAAAAAGCAAAAAAGCCTCTGAATTTATCAGGACAATGTATCACAAATTTCGTTATAACAGATAAATGTTGATAAAGAGTTGGGGGGAAAACACCCCCCCCCCCCCACGTTCAGTGCTAAATTCATTGAGTTCTACGGGAGAAATTGAATTGCCCAGAGCATTGAAATGCCACCCAAGAATATTTTGAGATTTTATGCTTTTAAAGGTCAAAAAGTGCAACTTCTCCCTCCCCACCCGTAACTCTACAATGTCCAATAATGTCACATAGAAAAACAAATTGCATGTGATCGAAAGCAAAAGTAAACTTTTGTAACAGATTTTTTTCGCAAGAATATAATAAACAGTGATAAAACTGTTCACAATTTTATTCAATTTTAATTGCTTAAGAAATAATTTTAATTTCTGATTAGTTACATAATAGAGGTTTTAGGACATATAAAAGTCAATTAATGAAACATTAAATATTTCTTAGCGATTTTTGAATCTCTGACGTTTTCCCAATAGCGGACACCTCCAAATAGCGGACAATTTCTGCGTTCCCGAGGCGTCCGTTATTTAGAGGTTTTACTGTAATAATAAAAACTTTCATCAATATCTTTTTAAGTCTTGATTCAGTTTTTATAAAATTTAAAATGACTATACAAAATTCTATAATAAATATTAAATCTGAAACCATTCAGTTTGATAGTTTTTGCACTGTTATATGTGAGCGAATGGACAGCCAGGTGATGGCTATGGGTGCAGAGCGTCCTTAGGGTTGAGCGACAGGTGCATCCGCACAGGGCCTCACACCTAAACACAAAGTATTTGTTTTTTTGTTTTTTATAAAAAAAGAAGGTATAACAGAAAATCTTTAAAATAAATTTATGATTTTAGTTAAGAAAAGATAGTGGTCTTGACATA
Source organism: Maratus speculifer (assembly GCA_964019185.1). NCBI lineage: Eukaryota > Metazoa > Arthropoda > Arachnida > Araneae > Salticidae > Maratus > Maratus speculifer. The sequence goes on from OZ025296.1 coordinate 129,169,265, forward strand.
AAATATAGCCTATGTTGGAAGAGGGATTTTCACCATTTATTTGTCATCATTACTTTTGAAATTGATTCAGTAATTCTAGAAATTACAATAACAAACACTACATCTAACGCTTTATATTCTATAATAAAAAGACTAAATAATAATAATAATAATAATTTACTTCTTTATGACCCTAGGCAGTAAATTTAACACTCAAAAATAAATTCTTTTTTAATTTAATTTTCTAAATGTAGTTTAAAAAGAGAAGAATGATAAAAATAAATAAATAAATAAAATAAAAAATATATGTAATAATAACAAACATTAAAATAAACTCAGAAGAAACTAACTAGAAGAAAGAAAAACCTATCAAGAAATGAAAGGGAAGAACATCCAAAATTCAAAAGCAAAGTAATTATGAAAAGAAATGAAACAGATACTATAAAAGTACTCTTTAAAGAAATAAAGCATGGTTCATGGGAAAAAGTTAAGTACTGGTAAAAAATTAACCAGCTAAATTCAGCAGCCAAATAAAAGAAATTAATGATTTCTACAACACAAAAGTATTTGACTAAGTCACCATGGGGGAACTATTACACTTTTTCTGCATTAATGATGAAGATTGAATAGAGCTCATTAAAACTAAGTGAATCGAATTTTGATAGCCATGAATATTATTTTTTTTAATTATATAATATGTTAATAATACACTTTATGTGCATTTGTACCTTTAAATTATAATTAAGAACATTATTTTAGTGTATTCTTATTAAAAAAAAAAAAAAAAAAAAATATATTTACATATTTTTATTTAAATATACACTAATTTTAGAGTTACCTCCACCATGCGGTAAAGAGGGGAATCAAAACATGCTCGTTTAAATATGTACTATGAGAAAACAATTTAACAAAATTGAGTGGTTATGCTTCATGTTTAATCTATATGAATAGAATGTATATAAAATGCATCAAAAGTTTCATTAAAATAAACTTAATAGTTTAATTTTAAAATCTTCTCTGAAAAAAGCTCGATTTTACCCTCACTTTTCCCCACCTGAGCCTAATTATATAAACCATGATTACAAAATTTACACACAGACATTTGTTTTTATGTTTTAATAACTGTTCTCACACATTGAAAACCACACATTTTTGTCAATATCTCTAGTGTTTGATGTCAATCTCAAATACAAATTTAACTATGGAATTTTATCCAAACAATGTATTCAGTTAATGACCATGAGAAACCACAATTAAGTCAATAGATCATATTTTTACACACAAACTATCTCTACAATGTTTTACATTTTTTTTTTTTTTTTTTTTTTTTTTTTTTTATCAATAAATATGAAGCTAAAATATTTTAATTATAAAATCCATATAACAGCCCAGTAGTAGAAGGTTTCATATGGAAGACAGGCATCACAGATTTTCTTTCCTCTCTTGCAGATTCTTTTGCATTAAACCTTAATTTGGGCTTCATATTGAGTTTAGACCTTTATTACTTAATACAAAAAGTTAAGATTATTATTAATAGAAAATTATAAATGTCTAAAATCGCTACAGACAAAGGATTGTTTCGTTAATTAATGCTTCAAATGTAAAAATCATTTTACCAGCAGATTATTTTTTGTCCCAGAAGCAGTGTTCTCGCTGACATGTGACTAACGTTAGTAATTTGGCTAATTAAAAATAAAAAACATTCGCCAAATGAAAAAAGTATTAGCAAAATAAATTCGCCGTGTAGCACAAAAAAAAAAAAAAATAAATAAATAAATAAAAATAAAATTAAATTAAAAAATCCTTTAATGTACCCCTTTTTATTCAATATGTTCTAAAATAACCTAAGTTTTAATAACTGCGACAATAAATGTTATTAATCTAATTTCAACTATCTGCGACAAATATATTAAAAATATATATGAAAATCTAAAAAGGAAAGAAAGGAAAAGCAAAAATCGAGCATTAGCAATTTGGCGAATCTAATCGCTTGTTTACTCGCCAGATGAAGAATTTAGTTGCAATTTGGCACATTGGCGAGCGACAGCGAGAACACTGCCCAGAAGTAGCTATTGCAGACACTTGGAAAATTGCAACACTTGTTATAACAGTAGTTTAAATTTAAATGATACAACCAAATAAAATATTTTATTTTCATGGATTAAAATCCATCTATTCTTTGGAGAATGTCAGAATGACATATTTTAACCATAAAAATCACTGTACATTTCAGAGGTTAGATCATCATCTAACACAATCATTTAAAAAAGTTTGAGTTCTGTTAATGTCAATACTTACTTCAAGATCAAACATATCAAGCACCAGTAAATTTCCATCACAAAGAAGAATAATTCTGTTTAATGCAGACAGGGCTTTAACCATAACAATTGGTTTTTTCTGTAAAGAAAAAAATTGCAAAATTCAAATTAATATGATTTATAAAGTTTGGGGGATACCAGGTTTTTACAAAAGGGAAGGACTCATGCTAATTTTTTTTTTTTTTTTAAATAAAGACAAATTTTGAAAGTGGCATGAGTTACAAAGAATATTATTTTCAATTTTCAATATTTGATATTTTCAGAAATTCCAAATCTGAGCATATAGAAGCACTATAAAGATTGATTACATTTCTAACTAATAAAGTAGCAGATGAAGGGCATATAAGTCACCTCTGCAAGCCTTTTTTGAAATTTTACATCAAAATGTTAGCAGGAGCATAACTAGACGGGGGCAAGGGGAGGTTGAACCCCTCCCCCTCTAGACATTTTACTTTTTTTACTATTAAATGTATATTTTAACTAATACTAATCTGAAGGGTTAAAAAATTATATTTGTAAGAAAACTTCATCTTTTAGTAGCCTTAAATGCAAAAATTCTGAAAAAGCTAAAGGTTTTACAGTCAGAAGCATATTAATTGTGGCATATTATGTTGAAGTTCAATTCTAAATATGCAAGCAAAATATGATAGTAGAAAGATTTCTTTCTCCTGAAAAAATTAACTCCAGATGTACAAACCAGTTACCATTGGAGATGAGTTTGGGCTCGTTTTTTGAGGCCCGGGCCTGCCTGAGCCCAAAACCAAAAACATAAGAAAAAAAATTGTATGGTATTTAAAAATTCTTTCAAAAGTGACAATCTCCTTTTAAAAACTTACTACATTGATATAATTTTTAAATGAAAATTTAAATTCAATCTCATCAAAATCCATATAAAATAAAAACATACTTAAGTAATAGGTTGTTGCCTGGTGCAATATGATAAAGTTAAAATTATTTTCAACGTTAGAACACCAGAATATTCGTATTCCAAGCATACCGGTTTCGGTAGCATATAGCATACCTTCCTCAGTGCTAAAGAAGTGGAAATTTGCTCATATATATACAGGGAGGATAGGGATTCAAGCGACAAGTTTCTTGACCAATAGGAAAACAGAGGATCCTATGCAACATCCAATAGGAAAACAGAGAACAGCTAATAGGAAAATTGGGTGGAAAAAGGAAAAGATATTGCAAGAATTGCAATAAAAGATTAAGAAAAATTAGTTTTAATGTAATATTTCCAACAGTCTGATAATGGTGGAATAGCAAAATCACAATTAACGAGATTAGCAAGATTTTTATGGATATGGAAAGCTTCAAGGAAGTTAAGTTCTTGTATAGAAGTAGGTTTAGTTAGTATCTTAACCGAATTGAAGTCAAAAGCATGACTCGTCTCCCAGCAATGTTTTGCGATTGAGGATTTCTTGATTTCTTGTTTTTCAATATATTGCTTATGTTCTTTAATACGAAATTTTAGACTGCGTTTGGTTTGACCAATGTAAGAAAGACCACACTGACAATTAATATTGTAAATACCCCATGAATTTGATAATTCAACAGGATCTTTAAGGTTGGAAAGGGTGGGTTTATTAGTAGGAGTAAAAATTATTTTGAAATCGAACCGACTAAGAATTTTAGCAATGGAAAAACTTGATTTTGGAAAGAAAGGTAAGACAATGCTAAATTGGAACAAGTAGAAGATTGAGATGAGTTTGAGGAGTAAGAGTTTTGTAATTTAGAAAGGGCAGTATCAATAATAGAAGGATTGTAACCTCTATCAAATGCAATTGCTTTAATGTATTGAATTTCATTATTGAGAGACTGAGAATCAGAGCAAACATGAAGAGCACGATTTATGAATGAGTAAAAGGCATAAAACATAAATTTAAAAAATTGATATTGTTATTTTAAAGGTTTGATGCTTTTATAGAAAAAGAGGAAACACTGATCGATTGCTTTCTATTGGAATAACATGGTAAACATATTTACTTATAGAAGAAAGTGACTTCGAAAAGGAACAGCGTCCCCAGCATGAGCAGAATTCATGATGACAAATACATATAATAATCTTTAAAGATATTTTCATATGAAGAACGACTATAATTCGTGCACAATAGAAGATTAAATAATTTCCAGCTAATTCTTGTCTACCAAAAACAGAAGAAAATATCTTGCCGTTATGTAACTAAATAATAAATAAATGAATGATCCCATTAAAAAATATCTTCTGCTAACGAAAAGCCAACTAAAAGCAATTTCATTGTTGTGTTTGTTTTGATTGGTGCCATATAGATTGTTGCCGGAAATTCCGTAGGCATAAATCTGTAATTATCACAAATTTTTATTTGAAACAGCAATGAAATACTAAAATAAATAATCAAGCATTTAGTTCCCCCGTCATTTTGATAAAAAAGAATTAAAATGAGTTCAAAAGGAAATAGTAGGCAATTTTAAATGGAAAAAGTTCTTTCAATCTTTTCTACACATGAATAAATAAAATTTTCCGGCTACAGAAAAAATGAGCCTGGGCACAAAGACTAGAATAAAAATAGAGCCTAAACCCATGTCGGGCCCGGGCTTTCGGGCTCAGGCTGAGCCCATCTCATCTCTAGTCACCAAATGTTTTGGTATATAGCAAATGTTTTTAGAGGCTGGTTAGGACAATTTATAATCAATAATGTCTGCATAATGGGATGGAAATAGACATATATTATACATCTTGTTAGGTAATAAGGGAACCAATGGCTAAATGTCTTCAAGATAAATAATAAAAGCATGTTTTCTAAACTTCTCAGATGAACCCGTTGACAAGTGTTTAATAATAATAAAGGCTAAAAAAAATATTGCCAATTCATATAAATCAAATAAGAAAATTCTTTTTTCAAACGAATTTATTATTTTATGCCACGGGTGTCAATTGGCAGAGGTATGTATGAAAATATGGGTTTTTGAACCTTTACCTTTTTTTTTTTTTTTTTTTTTTTTTGTATTTCCTGACTTTGAAAAGCAATTTTTATTCAGATTGTTTTAAAAATACCATTAAACAAAAAAGTATGATTAAGGTTAAATTTATTATTTTGCTATTTTTTGACATGTTTGCTTTTTTTTTTTTTTTTTTTTTTTCTAAATCTTGACAATGAAATAAACCCTGCCGCTATGGTTATTCATTCTCTGAGAATTTAAGTGTGTTTTATATTTCATCAGACTGTTTCCTTATCTAAGCCAGCTACTTTCTAACAAATTTATGATTTCTTTTTTTGTAAAGGCATAAAGTTTGAAAATAATCAGGTCGTAAGGGATCGAAGAATATTTTTTGTTAGTAAACAATCCACTAAAAATGTCGGTAAATTCAATACATTAAGCTGATTTTTAAGATATGACAATGACGGACTGGTGGTCAATATGGTAGAAATCGGCTGGAAATCCAGCCCAGTATCTTGGATGAGTTTGTTAATCAAGTATGGAGATGCTATAATTTGTTTATAAAAAAAAAAAAGAGCAAACAAACTAAACCTGTCAAAACGATAATATCCAAAATGCCATACAAATTCAAACCTAATTGAGACTAGATCTTGCTAGTATTTTAGATATATTCATTAACCATTCATTAATCCATTAATCTGCAACTACTAAATGGTCACCTAATGAAAAAACTGGCTGTGTCAAAACAAAGAGCAGGCTGTTCTTAAATCCAAAAGAGCTATTTTATGACACATATCTGGATTATTTTTTGTTCGTAGATGCATGGAATTAGCATTGATTTTTATTAATAAACTATGTCGTTGAATAGAGTTTTCCCTGTTTTGCTAAATGCAGAAAATCTTTCAGAAAATACTTTTTAAGTGGGCATTTTGAATTGAATTTTTGAAGTGACAGAGCAAAAAAGGAAAAACTTGTAACGTCATAAGAACCATTTATACAATTTGATATTTATTTATAAAAATGGAAAATGCCATTCGATTCCATGCCACTTCAATAGCGAAGCATGCTAATTTTATGTCTTTACATTTAAAAATTAATCAAAAAAGTATGTCAGAAAATTTCATATGAGTAAAGAATGTGAGAACAACATAAATGAATATATCTTTATTTTTGGTTGATAAATAAATAAATAAACTTTATTCTGGTTGGTTGTATGGAATTTTTTGGCGCAAAATCCCTTAGGGGACATGCTGCGCCAAGACAAAGTCGAAATAAGACTAGAAAGTTTATTTAAAATTCAAAATAAGACTATAAAGTTTATTTAAAATTCAAAATAAAATATCAGATATAATAAAAATCAATTAAAAGATGCCAAAATCATAAAAAAACTGTAGCAGTTGCTGATAAATGACAAAATATAAACAATGATATGGATGAGTGAATAAAAGCAAGATAAAAAATAATGGAATGCTATGTCATGATATAATTAAAATCAGTCAATAAGGGTAAAATAGAAAATTTAGATAAGATGTAACAAGTTAAAAACTGTACGATCAGAAATGTAATAAAAAAAAATAGAGTGCATACAAAAATGTCAATTGGTTAGTTGGTTGGTTGGTTGAATGGGGGTTTCTGTCGCAAGGTCCCCTGTGGGACATGCTGAGCCAAGAACATGGTAGGAATAAGATAAGGTTAAATTTTAAAATAAAATGTAAAAAGTGAAAGTTGCATTAAAAATCTGTTGTAGATATGAGTTAAGTTGATAAAGGCAATGCGGTGATACATGAAATAAAAACCAATTAAAACCAGACAAACATATTTAAAATTGTAAAAAGATAAAATTCTAAAACTAGTTAAAATTCTAAAACAATAAGATAATGACACAATAACCAAATTGGAAAAGTACTACAGAAAACCCTAAATACAACTAAAACAAAGACCAATAAAAAAATTAATTTAACTATGCACATACTTTTCAAACATAGTATTTTCCTCAGAATCCAAGCCACTGCCGTAAGACTCGGATTCCATAGCTTCTTGGATATAGTGCTGCAGTTGCCTGGGATCTTTAAAATTTCTTTTGCATGGGCTGAGCGATGAATTTTGCAACCTTTTAACGACAGTCTTCCGCCGTGGGGTTGCTGGAGTTGGGGTTTTTATGGTTTCTGTTTGTTTTTTAAGCATATGTAATTTCTGTAATGTTTTTGATTTTGTAGCAGTTTGGATCCCAGCCTTGGTCCCTTCTTTCTGAACACCAGTTTTCACTATTTGACTAGAGTTGGGTTTTTCGAGTTTAATGCAGATGAGTTCGGGTCATTTTTTGGTGAGGTAACGGCCTTAGTTTCATTTAGAGGTTTGGATAATCCCTTAGATTGAGCTTGAGATTTCTGACTTTTAAGTTGAGCAGAAGATTTTTGGGTCCGAGTAGGTGTGTGTAAAATAGTAACATTTTCTGACGAAGGTAAACAGATATCAAGGGATTCTTTGATTGGGGTGTTTATTGATTGTGTTTTGGCTGACTTTTTTGATGACATAGACACTAGGGTGGATCGATTGTCTATGGCGAAAAAAAAATTATCATTCATGAAAACCTACCTATGCGGAAAAGATGTTCTATTGTATGGAGATTAAGGGAAAAATAATAAAAAAAATTAATTTAAAAATTTAATGCTGCCACAAAAGGGTTGAATTTTCGAAAAAATTTGAAAAAAGACCGAATTTTGGTTAGATGATTTTTGTCAAAAAGTAAATATTTTAATAATTTTTAAAATCCAATAATGCGGAAAAGATGTTATATCGTATGGAGGTTAAGTAAAAATAAATAATAAATTTAAAATTTAAAACTGCCACAAAAAAGTTAAAAATTCGATAAAATTTGGAAAAAATGTAAAAAGATCTAATTTTGGTTAGATTTTTTTTTTTTTTTTACACAAAATAATCATTTTAATATCAATCAAAACCTATATACATAAGAGATATTATACTATAAGAGATATTATACCTATAACCAAAGAGATATTATACTGCATGGAGATTAAGTGAAAAAAAAAATTTTTCGAAGTTTCTTCAATGAAGGATTTGTCTGCTTGTGTATTGTGTAGCTTAGTGTAGTTTGAATATTACTGTACCATGGCGTTGTTAAAAAATGAATTACCCCCCTATTTGGGTCTGGCTTTGATATGCCAGTAAATATGCTTTCTATTACAAAAACATTATAAAATTTATATATTGGTACTTAAAAGGAGCTGAAGTAAAGAATCCGTCTACATCTATTTATTTCCTGCCAGTGAGAATGAGTTGCTAATAAGTTAGGAGTTACCTGTAAATGAGATTCAAATACAATAATTTACCACTGCAGCATTCTAAGAAAAATTAGTCTCATGACAAATATTGCGCTCTTTTTAATTCTTATAAAAGAAAATAAGATACTGAAAGCTATTACAGTCTTGTGAACCATTTCCGAAAACACTGCCTATTTTTTTTTCAGTTCAATAGATTTGAATATGAATATTCGGTGTAAACTAAACCGACATAGTGTGAGCAAACTCACTTTTCTGCATCATCAGCTATCATTGAAAAGCGAAAATGCTGACAAGCTATGTGTCACACCACTTGTAGTGACGAAAATTGGCATCAGCCAAAATATTGGACATTTTGGGCATTTCCGACCAAACAAATGCTGCCATCGTGTAAGGTGCACTTCAAGATGTGGGCATTATCTCACAAAACTATGAATCGAATGCTATTGACAGAAAAAAAAATCAGCATGACAAAACAAACCAAACACCACTCTATCGTTTTAGTCATTTGTAAAGATTATGATCATGGCTATTTTCTTTAAACTTTGATGGGTGTAAAGATACGACTACATCACTAGAAGACAACAGAAGAAAAATCATAATCGAATGAGTTTGAAAAAAGAACTTATCGGCCATATATATGAAAATTCTGGGAGAGTCCCAAACAATTTGAAAACATGACGTACATTTTTTGTCATGTGTTAACAATAATATTACATGCAACAAAGTTGGTTTCTGAATGTCTGTTAACATAGATGTTAATGGATGTGTTATTCGAAATAGGGAACTGATCTTCAAGCGTTCACTACAATGTTTTTTGTGCTAGTTACACACCAATGAGGTTCCACTATGTCATCTTTCCGCAACGTTGATGGAACCCCGGCTGGGCACAAAAGTTTCACTAGTGAAATAAAAAAATTATTCGCTGCATGTGAGAAGCTTTTTGTATTTTCATTTAAGTCAGTAGATTAATTCTAAAAGTGCGTGAGTGAAATCAAACGGTCTGCTGTAATCCTAATCATTACATTAAATAATATCTACATTTTCCGTTTACCAACTTTTGACGTTTTGCGACGGATTACATAGATTTAATTAAATAGGAAAATGTGTCGAACCTCCACTAACTGAGGGATTCAGTAACGACATGATTTCAGAAGCAATAGTAAATCCAGCCATCATTCCAGTGTCAATCACATCTACTATCAATAATATGCATTCACGAGACGCTCATTCTACAAAACTAATAATCAAAATAGTCACAGAAGCATTTTCTGTTGTGTATGGACCATATATAAGAGACGGTTTCATAAAAATCGAATTAAATTTCAAAATCTCATGCCGATTTTCAATACCAAACGTCATTATCGTCACTTGTTATGTTGACGATTTTTCTTGATTTAATAATAAAGAAGCTGTTAAATAAGAAACTAAAGTTTTAATCTTGTAATCAAATAAATATTCCCTCATTGTAATAAATGTTAAAAATTCTAAAATTCATATTTTATTTTACAAAAAACATTGACTTTTTACCGTAAAAACGTTCAAATACATAAATTTGAGCCACATTGCGGCAGATTTAAATTTTGAAATTATTTTTTAAAATTATTTTTCTCATACTCAGCATACACTATAACTTCTTTTAAGCATAGGTAGGTTTTGGATAATTTTTTTTAACTATTATTTTGAATCAAAAACCATCTAGTCAAAATTAGGTCTTTTTTCACTTTTTTTCGAAATTCAACCTTATTGTGGCAGTAGTAAAATTCAAAATTAATTTTTTTAATTATTTTTCCCTTAATCTCCATTCAAGAGAACATCTTTTCCACATAGGTAGGTTTTGACACTGTGAAATTTTTTTTTTCGATCCACCCTAATAGACATGTCAGTCTGGGTGCTAATATGTCTTACAGATTTAGACTGATGTTTCAATAGGCTTGAATAAGATACGCCGACAGACGGGGTTCTGGCTTCTACAATTTTACGAGCTTCTAGGTAGGAAAGATTTTGCATTATCTTTACAGTTAGAATTTCTTTTTCACGGATCCAGTTTGGGCAAGAGTGAGAGAAAGCTGTATGATTACCCTTGCAATTTATGCAGCGTTCTGATTTTTCACATGAATTGCTGTCGTGGTCAACTTCTGCACAGCGTGCATAGGTAAGGGAGCCACGACAGTTAGTTTTAGTGTGGCCGTATCGCTGACATTTAAAACAACGTAGAGGATTAGGAATGTATGGTCTGACAGGACAATTCAGGTAAGCAGCTTTAATTCTTTTAGGTAGAGTAGGGCTATTGAAAGTGAGAATGACATGCTTTGTAGGAAGGACTTGGCCATTCCGACGGATCGTGATACGACATGCATCTATAATATTTTGGTCTTTTAGGTTTTCTAAGAGTTCATCTTTCGTAGAGAATAAAAGGTCTGGTTCAGAAATAACACCTCGGCTTGTATTTAGAGTTTTATGCACCTGAGCAGAAACAGAAAAAGAGCCTATTGTAGAGCTATTAGAAAGAAGCTGTGATTGTATAGTTGTAGAAACCTCAACTAGTAAATCTCCAGATTTTAATTTTTTTAGAGTATGACCATTCCCTAAGGCAGATTGGAAAGTTTTAGCTATGAGAAATGGTGACGTTTTACCAAAGGAACTATCAGAGTGGCTATCAGTACGTTTAACGATAAAGAGGCGTTTGAAGGAAGAAGTCTGTACAGTTTGTTGCTCTCCACTGGGGAGAGACACAGAAGGAAATGAAGTTTTCCCATCCATGTTAAAAGTATTAAAATTCAGACCCCGGTCGCACCACCCACTACCGAGCCCAACAAGGGGATGCACATTCGTGCACCAGTGCTAATCAGGGCCCATACGGTCACAAGACAACCCTATGCCAGTCTCCACCCTTAACGAGATGACTAGTAATTGCTCGATCACTTGATCCCTAAAGCCAGTGACAAAAGTCAGCTGATCAGCCGATTGATGCATACGGGACCAATATGCACCTCCCGTCTACCTGAAGCAGAGGCCAAAGCAGTGTGTTTGTTTCCCTCAACTGACAGGATCTCCCTTTCCAGGGACACGGGTCGCCACGCACGGCCAACACGTGGGTGGTTTACAATTCTCCATAAGTTGATATACAGGATGATATCGGCTCATACAGAATTGCCCTCACCTCCGAAAAGGAAACCACAACGAGAGTGAAACAAAGATGAAAGGAAGACAAGAGGAGTAAGAGGAAATGGAAAAGAGAAAGATCACTCGGGTGCCCCGGGGTTGTGAAGCCCGTGAATACCTAAAGAAGGTATCCCCCTGGGGGGTAAACTTTATTCTGAATTTATTCAGGTAAATATCTTACAATGTTCAAGACAAGCATTAGTCTGTTAATGTTCATTATTTGAGCAAAATTATATTTTTTTCTTCAAATCATAAGAAAATTAATTATAACGTTTAATGACATTTATATTCCATAATGAAATCAAAACTTCATCAACCTAAAAATAAAATAATAAAGAATTTAGAGATATAATTAATCAACTAAAAGATTTTGTAAAAGTACATCAACAAAGACATTTTCAGTGAAAAAAAAACATTGCATATTGTTAAAAGCCTTAAAACATTGAAAAATTCACCAAGCTTAAACTTTTCTGTTTATGCTTATAAGACCAAATTCCATATGAAATTTTTCATACTTAGATAGAATTTCCGAACCACCAAACTTTGAAAAAGATTGGAATATAAAACTTTCAAACAGTCCTAATTAATGGAAGTTCAAGATAAAAAATAGAATACAAAACATTTTTTACATTATTAAAAGGAATAATGTATATGTTAAAAAAAAGGATTAGCAGATAATTAAAATTTTTAAATTATTGCTGATAAAAGTACAGCCAGAGTTTAAGTATGCTGATAGTTAAGCTTTATTTTTCCTTGCCGTTTACAAAAAAATATGAATTAATATAAAATTCAATACAAATAAAGAGGTTAATTCAGAATATCTTCAATTGTGTTCTATTCCAATTGTAAGATTTAAAGTTAAACTTTTCTGTTTCTGTTCCCATTCTGTATTCTTTTTTAAAAAAAACTTTAAAAGGAAGAAAAAAGGAAACTAAAAAAAGGAAGAAAACATATACAATTTTCCAAATCATAAAAAAAAAAAAAAAGAATAAAGAAAATACAGTTATATTATTTTACATACATAGCTTATCAAGCAATTTTTTCAAAACTATCTAATATAATGAGAATTTAGATGACTTACAATATCTATATATTTATGATTTTTTCTGACTGCATCAAACATGACCGTTCCTTCAAGAAACATTTTTTCTTCTAAGGTATAGTGAACCACAAAACTGCAATAAAGAATATAGTGTTATAAAGTAAAAATGATCTCAAAGACTTTTATTCTATAGCAGTGGGACCAATGGCATGCATGCCTGAGGTCTTTTTGTTATAATAAATAAAATTTTATTTTATATGTAAATATTATCACATCACAAATAATCAAATATTTTTGTATGAACTAACATATTAGAGAATTCTTTTTCCTCTGAAGAAAAATGAAAATAATTAAAGCTCAAAATTTAGCCACCAGAGAACAATTCTTAATAAATTACGCATTTAGCTTTATACTGTAGTTTAGAAATTTTATTTACAGGGTGTCCATTATTAAACAACCCTATTAAGTTGCCTATAGATGAAACTATAAATCAGAATGTTGTGAAATTTTGTGGAGAATACAATAAAGGTATTTGAATTTGTTTGAACTGAAAAATAAAAATAATAAATAAACAGGAGGCTGCTTTTTTAAGGGATTATACATTTAGCATACATTTACGACTGTTTATTTAAAGAAATTTCGTTATAACCAAACATGTTCTGTATAAAGGTCATCATTTTCAAATACCACTTGGAATTATAAGGTAGCATGTTCTGATGTGCGTTCTGGGAAATGGTAGGAATATGTTTGAAATGATATCTTTAGTATCAGGTTAAATTAATAAATAAAATTTCTAATATATTGTAATGCAAAATGTATAATTCATCAAAAATTGCCCTCTGACAATGAAATTTTGAACTTTTATTTATTTATTTTTTTGTGTGTTTCCTTAAACAAATTCTCCTCACTTTCCCACCCTATAAAAAATTTTTTCACAAAATATCACAGCTTTAAAAAAGAATAGTTTTATCTGTAGACAATTTTAAAATAGGGTTGTTTAATTATGGACATAGTGTATGTAAAAAGGCTCAACATAATCATTTTAAAAAGCTTTTCCTCTAAAAATTTGTACTTCTTGCACTTTGCTTTCTCCCATCTCTCAGCTTTCAAATTCAAAATTTTAAAACTCTTCATATTAAATTATATATATATATATACACAGGGTATGCAAGAGCTTCATGTACAAACTTGAAGAGGAGATTAAGACCATCGTTATGAACCATAATTATATAGAAAAGCATGGGCAGAAATCAATGGGTGGTGTTGTATGCATGTTTTTAAAGTCAACAAGCATGGCTATCACATTGTAGACACCAAATGTGTGCTATTAACATGAATCACTTGGACAACAAACCACATGGAACCCGAGTACAAGCTGCAGAACTAAAGGGCAAAATTAGCACTAACCACCGGCCACAGGGCCAGTAAACGAGAGAAAGTGGCTAATAAATAAATGACTATCAGCGGCCAACTCCCGGCCACTTTTTCATATGGAGAGAATAAAATTTTCTTGCATTTCATCAAGGATTCTATTTTTTTGTGTTCCAGTACATTTATATTAACATATTTATTTGGGCTAATCAATTTTAGATTAATACTTATAAAATTTTTATTGTTTAATAATTTTAAATAAAAAAGTAGCCACTGGTTTAAAGAAAGTGGCCATTTAAAAAACTGGTCCTATCAGCCAGTGGCCACTAATGAAATTTCCCAATTTTGCCTAATATGCAGAAAATAATCCAGTGGCTACAATGTGAAATAAAAGCTGAAAACCAATAGCATTTATAAGGGACTGGAATTCTAAATGAAAACCAATCTACACATGTACAAAAAAAAAAAACACTAATTACATTGCAGCGGAGTGCTACGCCAAGATAGTACTAAGTAGTTACATCTGACAAACTTTCATTGCTACTGGGCGAGATATGACTTTTGAGGCAACCTTAAAAGTGAACATTTTCTGAGAATTGCATTTCTCATTTAATCTGCACTTGTCTGCTGTTTCTGCATGTCTGTAGCTATAGCTGTTACTGTTTCATTATATTATTTAATATTTTACTCTTATTGTAATGTAACTGTATTTCATTTTTGTTTTTATTAAACTTGTAAATGTTTTTACTTTCTATGCTGGATTATTCATTATTTCTTAATGTAATTAATTGTTAACTTCATGACATGGATAAAGCTGTGTGTCAAATTGGTAATCAATTACGCTGCCATAAAACATTTTTGACATATGCTTAAAGCAAGAAATTTTTCCTAAACGGATCACAAACAATTATCTTTTTCTTTCTAACAGCCTCAGATAAATGTTCTTGAAGACAGGTTAGACAATTGGATTTAATTTCTTAATTCATTACTAATATTCATCATATAAGGGGATAAAACAATATTGTGGCAGATGAACTTTCACATGTAAATGCTATAACCATCTTAGTACAATATACATTTTCAAGAAATGTATGAAAGGGTCATTCCATGTCAAATCAACCAAAAAAAATCAATATTCAACCTGACCATTTCCGATTTCAGTGAAACTGCTAGGGATCATTCTCTATGATGATATAAATTAGAGCATATTTTTATTTTTTGTTTATCGCTTTAAATTTTTATACAATTAATTATTTAAATTTTGAAAAATCATCATTTTTTGACTTGCATAAATATTTTCAATTTTGAATTTCTGAAGTTCTATCAAACATAGAAAATTTTATGACCACTCATTTCAAAGAGGGGTTTATAAGGTTTAATTTGATATACAAATTGACTATGTATAATTAAAATAAATAAAATTAAAAAAAATTTAAAATTTAAAATTTGAAAATTTTTTAGATAGTTATTTTTAAAAATTTTGAAAAAAATGTATGTTTGTTGTAATATTAAAAGCTTTAAATTCTGAAATTTTTAGAGTGGGATCTCAATGGGATCAGGAGTTATGAAATAAAAGCTGAAAATTACCATACAAATCATAAATAAATAACAAAATAGACAGAATTAAGTTGCAATTTTAATGGTAATGTTTGTTTTTATTTAATAACTCCTGATCCCATTGAGATCCCACTCTAAAAATTTCAGAATTTAAAGCTTATAATATTACAACAAACATACAATTTTTTCAAAAATTTTAAATATGACTATCTAAGAAATTTTCAAATTTTAAATTTAAAAAAAAAATTAATTTTATTTATTTTAACTATACATAGTCGACTTGCATATCAAATTAAACCTTATAAACTCCTCTTTGAAATGAGTGGTCATAAAATTTTCTATGTTTGATAGAACTTGAGAAATTCAAAATTGAAAATGTTTATGCAAGTCAAAAAATGATGATTTTTCAAAATTTAAATAATTAATTGTATAAAAATTTAAAGCGATAAACAAAAAATAAAAATATGCCCTAATTTATATCATCATAGAAAATGATCCCTAGCAGTTTCATTGAAATCGGAAAGGGTCAGGTTGAGTCACTGGTTGATTTGGCATGGAATGACCCGAAAATAAAAACCACATACCTTTCTTCTGTACCAATATACAAGTTGTTTCCACAACACTCTAAACATTTTACCTAAAAAACAAATTTTGAATATGAAACACAAACATAAATAAATGAAACAGAAAATATATTTGTTACATGAGCAATACAGAAACAAAATGCATTGATCACTATTTCCATCACATAATGTAAGTTGAAAACTGTTAAGTAGAATAAACACATTATGATAAATTTTAATCTTCAATATATTGTAATTTATTTTAGTATATAAATTTGAAAGCAATGACTAGCAATATATTCAGCAATACTGTCTATTTTGCATAGAATGCAAAATAAGAAATATTTCATTTGTATGCGAATATGAATGCAATATGTATTTGCATTTGTTGAGTCAGACTCAAATTATAGTTTTAACTAGCGAATCTTCAGCTCAAAGGCTTCAAGACAATTTTGCAAGACATTTTAATTTTTATCTTATTTCATGCAATATCTAACATTTTACAATATGCAATTTAATAAATGTTGGATTAAGATATTTTTAATCATGTAAGATTTTTCAAAGAATATGAAAATTTTATTTTTAAGGACTGTTATATTAAACTTACAGTGCTGAATTCAGAGGGTAGCTTCGAAGGGGGGGGGGGGATCTTATTGGCCTCCCAGAGCAATAAAATGCCTCTCCAGAAGATGTGGGATTTTGCGTTTTTAACTGTCAAGAAATATCTCCCTTGGAACTCTATAATGTCTGCCCTAGAGCCAGTGTTCTCGCTGGCATTTGACCAACGTTAGTAATTTGGCTAATTAAAAATCAAAGACATTCGCCAAATGAAAAAAGTATTCGCAAAATAGGTTCGCCGTGTAGCCAAAAAAATCTTTAACCCTTTATTGTATTCCCGTTTTTTCAATATGTTCTAAAATAACCTAAGTTTTTATAACTGCGACAACGATTTGTTATTAATCTAATTTGTACTATCTGCTACAAATATATTAAAATATGTTTACACGAAAAATCTGTATATATGCATATGTATGAAGAACGAAAAAGAAAGAAAGAACAAAACTTGAGCACTAGCAATTTGGCGAATCTAATTGCTTGTTTACTCGCCAAATGAAGAATTTAGTCGTAATTTGGCGCAAAGGCGAGCGACAGCGAGAACACTGCCTAGAGCTACAGAAATCCCTCCCAGAGAAAAAAAGTCTGAATTAATTCAACTCTATTCCAAACAATTATGTTCTTCATTTGTTTATTGTTAGAATTTTCTGCAGTAGCTAGGGAAATCTGCTGCACACGAGCCATGCTCACCAACTCCCCCTTCAGTTGCTGAAGACTAAAGTCCTGAATGGGTCAGGTTGTACCTAACACAACCAACAAATTCCATTTTAAGTCAACCCACAACTTGATCTGAACCCACAAAATTTTTTTGGCATTCCACACAGCCTGATATAAACCTGCAATAAAGAGATAGTAAATCGCATTTTAATATCATTATTGAAAATAATCTACAATTGTATCTCTAATACCATTTTTACATTAGAAAAATTAAAATAATATATGTGCTTTAACATTCAAATTATAGTATAACCTCTGAATAGTGAACGCCCTGGGTTCATTGAATAGAGTCAAATGTCAGGTTGGATTATTCTATATTTTGTTTTTTCAGCTCGGAATGAATCTAAATATTCCGTCAAAAGATCGAGGGGAAAAAACAACAACAACAAAACAAAAGCGTGTTCTTTTTTTCAATAAATATCATCTTGAATTTAAATATTTGGAAATTGCAACAAAAATGTTAACATAAAGAGAAAAATAACAGAAAAAAAAAAATCACAAAAAATTAAAAAACTGTAAAAATTCAAAAATTGCAGAACAAAATGTTAAGTTAAAAATTTAAATTGGATTCTTTTTAGAAATATCAAAAATTAACACGAAACACATATAAAATTGCATTGAAGATCACTGATGAATGTGATTAAACTTTATTGAAAAGAGGATAAAATGTGTTATAATGGTACATGTTATACAATATAGTAATCATAGCAGGGCTCGAAAATTTGACGAAATTTGCCGTTTTTTGCAATCGTGTAATGAAATTTGTGTTGCTTCCCGCTATTTTTTAACGAAATTCAGGCTTTTTTTGTGATCTTTTGACGAAATTTAAGTTTTATTGCAGTTTTTTGACAAAATTTACAGTTTTTTCGAAATTTTTTTTAACGAAATTTGTCATTTTTATGCGATTTTCTGATTAAATTTGCATTGCTTCCTGCGATATTTTGATGGAATTCGGACTTTTCTCGGAATATTTTGACGAAACGACGCATGCCACGGGCCGCTTAAAAGCTTTTCTTTTGCGTACCGTTTCTGATTTTTATGTATACGTGTTATCAGTGGCAGCAGCTTATATGGGTCCAGGAAGAAACAAGATTTTTGGAATACTACCGTAAAATACCAATAATCCGCCTCCTCCCCCCCAAAACGTGATGAAATATCTTAAAATAATTATAGGAGGGTGCTTACACAGGATTTTTCCGCGATCGTTTCACAAAATTTGCAGGATTTTTTTGCGATATTTGATGAGGTTTGCAGAGTTTTATCGCGATATTTGATGAAATTTGCAGGGTTTTATCGCAATATTTGATGAATTTCCAGTTTTTTCGTGATACTTGAAAAAATGTGTGTGTTTTTTAATGGGGATGAGCATTTCTTTCATAATTCTTTGATGAAATGTGTGTTGTTTTGAGATTTTTTAATAAAATTCGTGCTTTTTTGGAGGGTTTTTTTTTTACAAATTTCTCTTTTCTTCTGTGTTTTTTCAACAGAATTTACGTTTTTTTTTGACCATTTATTTATAGATACAACCTATTTGCGTTTTTTCTAACAATTTTTTGACAAAATGTGCGTTCTTTTTGGCGATCCTTTGAGAAATTCACGATTCTTCCGCCATCTTTTGACATAGTTTTTTTTAAAAAGATTTTTTGTCACAATTAGCATTTTTACTGCAATATTTCGTCAAAATGTGGGTTTTTCGGCGATACTTCGGCAAAATTCATGATTTTCTCACGATCCTTTCAAGAAATTTGCAATTATTTTTCGTGATTCTTTGGTGAAATTAGTGTTTTTTCAGCAATCATTAGATAAAATTTCCTTTCTTTTTCACGATTTTTTGACGAAATTTTCATTTTTTCAGTGATTTTTTTTTTTTTTTTGGGGGGGGGGGGGGTAGGCGTTTTCTCAGGATTTGAAAATTTAAAATTTTTTATAAAGTGGGGAGGGGGCGTTTGATCAGGAAGGGTGGATTAACAGGATTTTACGGTAAGTGTTTCAATCTGGTGGAATTTTCACCCTCGTTTTTGGCAAAACTCAGATTTTGGACTAAAAACAAAACTGTATTTTTGATTGATCTCTATTTAATATAGCAATTATTATACATTATTAACATTAATAAAATTGATGTAAATTAAAAGCTTTTATTTAAATGGGTTTAGTTCAGGGTTGGCATGATTTAAATCAACTGATTTAAATTAAGATTTAAATTTAGATTTAAATCAACTGATTTTTTTTAAAAAAATCGTTTGATTTAAATCAGTTTTTTGTAATTTCACATGAATGCACATATCAAAGGAAAATTTTGGGTAAAAAATTAGAAAATGTATTGGATAACGATAGAATTACAAAATTTAAAGCAAGATATGAACAAACTATTAATGGCTGTCATTTTGCTGGAGTTTTATTAAGGTTCTTTCTTTTAAATCAAAATGAAATGAAACTTAATGTAAGGAAAAATAATGAAGATTTGGCATTCATTAAAGAAGATTGTCTAAATCTTCTCACCACTGTAGCACATTTTCAAGCAAAAAACGGCCCATTCCAAAAATTACCATTGCTTGAGAAAAAAGTTTGATATTATGACAGATTATGATTGGCGGAAATCCTTTTATGTAATGGGAGGTAAAGACAGAATCAGCGAAATTGAAATTGAATTTATTTACCAAATAACAACAACCGTGGCTTCATCTACTCGATTAAAAAGACAATTTTCTTCTTTTGGAGTAGTTCATTCAAGCCTTCATAATAAATTAGGAGTAGACAAAGCTTCTAAATTAGTGTTTTTGTTCAAACAATTAAATCCCTGATTTTTTCCTATTTGCTTAAGAAATATAGAATTAATTGTGATTTTTATCCCTTAATAAATAGCTTTCATTAAATGAATAAAGTAGACTTCCTCAAATCCGCACAGCTTGGGCCCAGAGGTTGTGTGGATTTTAGAATTTTGTAGATTTCTGGTCATGGGTTTGTTTACATTTTTAAACAGTAATTTGATTGTAATTAATAATGCAACTGAAGTCAATGAATGTTTATAATATAGTAAAACATTAAAACAATTATGTAAGTTAATAAACTATAATAATAAAAATTTAGATCATTAAAAATGATTAAAATATTGAAAGCAACAAAGATGAAGTAAATAATCAATAATGTATAACTAAATATTTATTATAAAGTTGAGATGCATTTTTTCCTAAATTATTCAATGAAACTTGCCCCATAAAGGTGCACTACTAATTCACATCAATATCATAAAATATAGAAGTTTTATTTCAGGTTTAACCAAACTCAACAATAAAAAAAAGCTTGATAAATGTATAAATGCATTTTGCAAATAGATTGTGATCACCACTGATATTAGCAATACCCTGAATTTTTTTCAGAAATAAATTTATTCTTCCTTCATGAAAAAGCATGAATTTAGCAATATTAATGAAAGTTACATATTAAAGTATACACAGAATTGATATAAAAATAAAAAAGTCAAATTTTGCTCCTATAGCTGACCTGAGAGCTTCATTGTTTACATTTGTAAATTATGCGCAGATTTTAGAGAGTTGTTGATATTAGGGCAGCAGATTCGAGGGTGTCTACTGTATTTAATTTGCTTTTTAAATTTTGCTAGTTTCTATTCATTTACAACATATTTAAATTTATTTCTTTTTTGTTATTTAGTATGCACAATTCAATTACAAAATAATAGAATGGCTTTAGATTAAAGCCTTTTATGTTTAATTTTTAGTACCAATCAGTAACTAGAATATAATAGTTTCTTAACTATATAATTATTTCTTATATTATTTTTATAAATTATAACTATTATTTATTCTTTTTTAGTTATTTATTATAAAAAACTGCTTCATGTATTGTAAAAACATAAAAACACAGTAATTAAATATAGGATTTCAAAAAAATCAAATAAATCCGATTTAAATCAAAAAAATCTGATTTAAATCAAATAAATCCGATTTTTTTGATTTTTAAAAAAAAATCATGATTTTTTTCCAACCTTGGTTTAGTTCTACCATTAGAAGAATCTGTACTATTTACTACTAGTTTTAGAAATTTAAATAATAAAAAAATATGTTTGTTAAATTGAAATGGATAACATTTAACTCATTTTGTGTATTTTGGATAAAATTTCTTTTCATTTAGCCAATGGTTGAAGATCTCTAGACAAGTGTTGTGTGTGATCTTGGCTAAAAAACTGATGCAATTAACTTAATTTAGCATATATGCAACTTAATTTAGCATATATGCTTAATTAAATTTGTTTTGGTCCAGTAAAATTAATTTATATTAGATTATATGAAGAAGATATTTATTAACAAAATTGAAAATATATGGTAAATTGTTAAAGAAAAATAGTTTCTTTTATTTCTTCCACTTGGAAGAAACCTATTTTTTCTGGCCAGTTTTTCCCACTGCAGAAGAAACTTGCCAACCCTGTTACATTGCTTTAAAAAAATCTATAAAACATAAATTAAAAGTAAAAAAAAAAAAAAAAAAAAAAAAAAAAAAAAAATCCATTAGTATTTTATTTAATTATTTATTTTTTTAAAAATAAGGATTTAATTTATATTTTTTAACCCAGGAAGGAACTCTTGTTTCTTTTACAGTGTATATTAAAGCTGTAAACTCTCCGCCTATTACTTAAAACTATTTTTATATAGTTTCAAATTGTGATAACAGTAAAGTTGTTCTGGCTAGTTGCTACTAACATAAATGAACTGCATAGCAAATTTAATAAATTAAGCTTTAATTTAGTAATAGTACATTATTTTTGTTTAAAAAAAAAAAAAAAAACATATGTAATAAATATAGCAGAATGTTTTAATTCATATCTTTATTTACCATTTTTCCCCCTTGAACTTCATTATATATGTCACTTTACCTTATAAAAACAAGCTTTGTGTTGTCAGAATAGAAAACTTATTTTTTCTTATTACTAACACCAGTGTTGGCTAATTTTTGTAAGAGTAAAAAAAAACATACCCCCCCCTCCCCCCCCCCCCCCCAAAAAAAAAAAAAAAAAAAAAAAAAAAAAAAATCCCAGTAAAAATATTTTTTGCCACAGGCAAACATTACTAGTATTTTAGACTTTGATTACATGAGGCAAGAACCAAAAGATAATAACAAATTTATAGCATTCTAAGTTGTTCTACTTATTGGTTAAATCTTCTAGTTGAATGTATAACTCCACAAACAATTACAAAACATGCCATTGAAATAGAAAAAATATTTTCGCAATCACCTTGCACTTCTTGTTTGGCTAAAAGAATGCAATGATCATAATACACCATTCTAACCTTGCAGCACTTGTTGAAATAGTCAGATAACTTATTTAAGAACTTTTACCAAGAACCAGAGCCATTTGCATTTATACTAAAATTATTAATGATCATATTAATGAAATTTCTTTTGATATTGTCATTACTGTCAGAGACCTTAATTTTCACAGCAATGTGAAAATTAAACTTCTGTTGCAATTAAAGCCTTTTGCAAATGCTTCAAATAGTCAGGCAGGGGAAAATACATAATTTTACTCATTAGTGGAAAGCATATTTCTGATAGGTGGAATAATTTTTTAGAAAATCTTTGAAACGCTGCAGTTATATAAGGTATGGCAAAAACATAATTTTTTTAATAGTTGGCTATATATTTCAACTTTTTAAATTTATCAAAATAGTGCTAAGTTCTACATTATCTAAACTTTCCACTGTTGCATATATATTTTTTAATAAAGGTAATTTCTTAGTAAAAGTTATTAACTATTTTTGCAGTCTATTTTCTCATTCAATTGTACATTGAATCAGGTTGACTAGTAAAATAAATCTTTAGCTGGTAAGATCTTTTGAAAATTCTTCACCCTTGTAAATAGTATTCAGAATTGATAATTCAGCATTAGCAGATGCTTATCATTTTTGGTGTACTGAATCCTATTTTGCTGAGTCATATTGTCATACCCAAAACACATTTTAAACAAGCAATTCTATCATATTCTTCCGTTGCATGTTTATTACACTTAAAATACAGAGGGGAATTATTGAATTATGAACAAAAAAAAAAAAAAGATCGAAATGGTTGAAAAAAGATCCTATCAAGGGATTTTTATGAACTAGTTATTCATTTGCACATTTATTGTGCAAATGCTGGTGCTATTAAAAGAATGTTTTGAGATTTTTTTTTTTTTTTCATTCAATTTGACATCAGAAACAAATTTTTTCTAAAAAATGTCACAAATCTTTTATTTTGATATGCTATGTTAAAAAAGGAAAAGACTAATGCAGTAATTTTGTGCTCCTTTGACTTAAAAATATGGTCTTTTTTTAGATATTTTAGTTTAATAAAATAAAAATGCAAATTGGTAGTTTTGTTTTCATGGTTATGACATTTATTATAAATTGATTAATTATGAATACTTTTTAAATTAAAAATATCCAAAACAAAAAGATCACAAAGAGCTGTATCACATGGGGAAAGATTGTTCGGCAAGCATTTTACAAAACACGACCGTCGATCTTGCTGCATGTTCGGTAAACAGGTTTTTCAAACTTCTCACAGGGTTATTTAATTTCTCATTCCGCTCCTATTGGTCAGTTGATCAGTGCTGACCAACATTTTCTGTGCAATACAGGAAACATTCGGTAAGCAAAAATAGCAAGCAGATTATCTCCTATATCAAGGTCAGGCAAGAGTCATTCCATGTCAGATCACCCAAACCATGGCACCCACCATCACCAATTTTGATAAAATTCAGTGAATTTGTAGAATTTCTGGGTCATTCCATGTCAAATCAACCAAAAAAATTCAATATTCAACTTGACCATTTCTGATTTCAATGAAACTGATAGGGATTATTCTCTATGATGATATAAATTAGAGCATATTTTTATTTTTTGTTTATCGCTTTAAATTTTTATACAATTAATTATTTAAATTTTGAAAAATCATCATTTTTTGACTTGCATAAATATTTTCAAATTTGAATTTCTCAAGTTCTATCAAACATAGAAAATTTTATGACCACTCATTTCAAAGAGGAGTTTATAAGGTTTAATTTAATATGCAAGTCAACTATGTATAATTAAAATAAATAAAATTTTAAATTTTTTAAAATTTAAAAATTTAAAAATTGTTTAGATAGTCATTTAAAAAAAAAATGAAAAAAATATATGTTTGTTGTAATATTATAAGTTTTAAATTCTGAAATTTTTAGAGTGGGATCTCAATGGGATCAGGAGTTATGAAATAAAAGCTGGAAATTACCATACAAATCATAAATAAATAACAAAATAGACGGAATTAAATTGCTATTTTAATGGTAATTTTTGCTTTTATTTAATAACTCCTGATCCCATTGAGATCCCACTCTAAAAATTTCAGAATTTAAAGCTGATAATATTACAACAAACATACATTTTTTTTTCAAAATTTTTAAAAATGACCATCTAAAAAATTTTCAAATTTAAAATTTTCAAAAATTTTAAATTTTATTTTTTTAATTATACATAGTCGACTTGCATATCAAATTAAACCTTATAAACTCCTCTTTAAAATGAGTGGTCATAAAATTTTGTATGTTTGATAGAACTTGAGAAATTCAAAATTCAAAATATTTATGCAAGTCAAAAAATGATGATTTTTCAAAATTAAAATAATTAATTGTATAAAAATTTAAAGCGATAAACAAAAAATAAAAATATGTTCTAATTTACATCATCATAGAGAATGATCCCTAGCAGTTTCATTGAAATCGGAAAGGGTCAGGTTGCGTCACTGGTTGATTTGACATGGAATGACCCTTCTATTGCTGATTCCAAAAACATCAATTATATTGAAATTGATCAAACGATTTGTGAGCTATGAGCTTTTAAATAGCTCCTGAGATGGCCGATTTGCTGCCATTTTGAATAGCACATGTCACAACAAAAAAGTCCATAACTTCTTTCAGGTTTAAGTTAAAGCTTTCATTTTTTTTTTTTTTTTTTTTCTTTGTTCAGAATAAAGTAAACTTTCATTTAAACAGATGTTTGTGAGCCTCATTTTATAAAAATGCTGTCAAAAAATGACTTTTTGTCTTTTTTTTTTAAATAAAAAACGGGGCAACTTCAATGGCTGATTTTCCCCAATGTACCCCCTTCAATTTTCATCTAATTGCATAAATAAGCAACTCAAAGTGTGTTTTGATGACTAATAAAAAAAACTTAATGGGCAGTTCACAGGTTTTTATTTTAAAAAATAAATTCAATTTTACTGACTTTCCCTAATAACAGAAAACGCAAGATAATGAGTTGACATTTCTTTTATTACCAGAAATATTTATATATATATTTACATCCAAAAGTTTGATAAGGTTTCATGTTACTTAAAGGAATGCCAATAATGGATTTTTGCAAGACATAGAAGTACTTTCCTGACAAATTGAAATCTATTGCAGAGTTTCAATAAATTATAAGTAAAAAAGAAATGATAGAAAAAACTCTACAAATAGGTACATTATATAACAAAATCATACTTGTATATAATACAAAATGTGATAAAATTAAAACTCTTAAATAAAAAATACGGTAAGTAAAAGTTACACTAGTCTACATATCAGATGATTAAGAACCAATGCACCCCTTTAATGCATTTTTCTATGCTAATTACACAACTGTTCTTAGTTTTCTTCTATCAAGTATAGTTTGTTTGTGATCAACTAGAGGTGATTTCTAAGATTCATTGCCGAGAACAAGCATCATGTAATAGTCACAGATAATGTAAATGTATACTTGTGGATGCTTGCGAACTTATCTAACGACTTTTAGAATACAATCTAATTGTATTCAGCATGAGATAGACAAATAGTTTATCTGCAGTGAATTCAAATGTACATTAATATTATTGCCACAAAAAGGCCTTGCTTTCTATGTGAACGGGACAGTTCGGCAAAGCAAAATCATTGGATTTTCTGATTCGTTTTTAAATCCAATTTTGGGATGGGACCAATGGAGGATTTTGAATTGAATTTAAGCGATAGTACCGGAAACGGAAAAAATGGTCATACTGAGAAAATAATTGTTGTAAATCAAGATCTAATTCATTGAACAAAAAATAAAAACACAGGTTGCAAGGCTGCCACAGGCAACTATTTTTTAATTCTAACTGGCACCAACCACTTTCTTAAAAATGAAATCCATAATAGATGCTTTGATAATATTTGCAAGTAAAATATACTTCAAATTTTATATTAGAGAAATACTGGTGCACACAGAATATAAAAATAGTTGCCTGTAGCAGCCCTGAGGTTGCTTATAAATCTCTGAAAAAAAAAAAAAAAAAAAATCACATCAAAAAGTATCATGTTTTTACTTTTAAAAATGAATCTGAAAATGTGTTAGAAAATTTTGAGTTGTTGAGGGTACAAAAATATTTTTTTATATACACTGCCTTAATATAATTGTGATAAAACCAGTTCTTAAAGAAAAATTAAATTTTAAAAAGAACCAGATAAAATTGTTGAACTAGGTTTATATCTAAATTTGATTTAGTTTTTGTTACTGAAACAAGTACAGTAAACTATCTCAAATCCGAAACCCTAAAATCCACAACACTAAAAAATCCGCATATAATTTACGGATGTAAATAATGAAACATTCAGTTCAGATATAGGGATAAAATTTGACTTTTATAATTTTATATCAATTCCATTTTATTTTAATTTGTAACTTTTGTTAACAGTACTGAATTCATTTTTTTTCCCACGAAGGAAAAGAAATATATTCTGAAAAAATTCAGATTTTTCTAATATCATTGGCAATCACAATCTTCTTATCAAATATATTTATGTATTAATCAAGCTTTTTCAGTTATTAAATCTAAATCTGGCTAAATCTGAAAAAAAACTTTTTTATTTTATGATTTTGTTGTGAATTAGTAATGTATCTTTATGAGGTACATTAGTAACTAAATTGAATAATTTAAGAAAGGTATATTTCATGTTTATAATGAATATTTAATCATATATTATTGATTATTAACTTGATCCTTACTTTTAATATTTTAATCACTTTGAAAATTATCTAAATTTTTATTATTTTAATTTATTACTTATTACTTATTTTAATATTTTATTATGTTGAAAAGCATTCATTTTAGTTTTGATTGCATTTGCATTATTAATTGCATTCAAATTCCTGTTTAAAAAAAGGTAAAGTAATGACCGGAAATCGGTAAAATTCTAAAATCTAGAAAACTTCTAGTTCCAAGCTGTGCGGATTTGAGGGAGTCTACTGATTTAACTGCAAAAATTACATCTGCCTGTTGCAGGGATTTTTAAAAATATTAATTACCTACACTTTAAATTATTATTGATGTAGATATATTTTTAATAGCATATTTATTGTGTATGTGATATGTTATTTTGTATTAATTTAAAGTACCGTAATTTTTATTTAAGAGTTGCAATTTTATTGTATTTTGTATAAAATAAAAGTACGATTTTGTCATAAAATTCAACTATTTGTAGAACTTTTTCCATCATTTCCTTTTTATTCATAATTTACTGAGACTGCAATAGATTTCAATTTGTCAGATTGTAATAATCCATTATTGGTATTCCTATTTATTCCTATGGGATTCCCCTTTTTTAGGCACATTAAATATATATATTTATGTAACATTAAACCTTATCAAACTTTTAGATGTAAATATGTATGATATTTCTGGTAATAAAAGAAATATCAATATTATCTTGTGTTTTCTGTTATTGTGGAAAGTCAGTAAAATTGAATTTATTTTTTTAAATAAAAACCTGTGAATTGCCCATTAAGTTTTTTTTTATTAGTCATCAAAACACACTGAGTTGCTTATTTATGCAATTAGATGAAAATTGAAGGGGGTACATTAGGGGAAATCAGCCATTGAAGTTGCCCCTTTTTTTACTTAAAAAATTGACAAAAAGTCATTTTTTGACAGCATTTTTATAAAATGAGGTTCACAAAAATCTGTTTAAATGAAAGTTTACTTTATTCTGAACAAAACAAAAGAAATTTGAAAGCCCTAGCTTAAATCTGAAAGAAGTTATGGACTTTTTTGTTATCACATGTGTTATTCAAAATGGCAGCAAATCAGCCATCTTGGGAGCTATTTAAAAGCTCATAACTCACAAACCATTTGATCAATTTCAATATAATTGATATTTTTGGAATCAGCATTAGAAATTCTACAAATCCACAAAATTTTATCAAAATTGGTGATGGTGGGTGTCATTTTTGAAAAAATCTGGGTGCAGGGTTCATACAGAGTTTGCTAAATGAAAAATAAGGACTCTGTAAGGACTTTGTAAGGGCTTCGTTAAAAGAAAAATAAGGAATTTCTAAAGTTAAAAAAAGAACAGTACATATAATTACTTACATTAAATTTTAATTGTAATAGATTGAAATTTCACGTAAAACATAATTATGTAATTATATAACAAAATATAACATTAGTTGGCTAGCAACTGTTTTTTAGAATCTATTTCTTTGGTCAGGGAGGAAATTTCTTTCTTTTTTCTTTAGCAGATTTTCTACAATTTTTTGATTTTATAAATAATCGAATATCTTTAGTTGATTCAGGAGCTCTGATACTTTGTTACTCAGGAGCTTTTGGAGCTCTGATACTTCTTTTTCAAGAAGCCTTATTTTTTCCTTATAAGTATTTATCCTTAAGTCATCTTCAATTAATTTCCTTTTATTTCTTGCAGATGAAGACTGTTACTGTTAACCATACTACATATATCCAGTGAAATAATAAGACTACGATCAAACACATATCAGCGGATTATAGAACAGATTGGCACAATTATTTGTCGACACATCCTTCCTTTATTATTCATTTCTCTATTTCAAAGATAAGGAAATTTTAGATGGTGAATACTGATTATGATTGGTGTTTGTGGATAGAAGGTTTCTATGTCGCAATCGGGAAACGAAAGAGGCAGCTTTAATGTCCAATCAGAAATAAGAGAGTTATAACAAAGTTTTTTTTTCCAGCTCCCATATTTAGCAGATTATGAATATTTCAGGTGTGATTCTGGATGAAATTTTTTTTTTCGAAATTTACATGGCATTTTTGGAAATCGGTGCCACGGGGGGAGGGGGGATTCCATGAGTTACCCCCCCCCCACCTGGGAAGGGAGATTTATCCACAATCTTCAGGACGAAATTGGCGATTTATCTAAGATATTTAGCAAAATCGGTGATATAATGCGATCTTTTGTCAATATTGGCGTTTTTCCACAATCTTCTGACGAAATAGGCGTTCTACCGTGTTTTTTAAATTAAACTGCCGTTTTCTTCGACGATCTTTAGGCAAAATTTGCATTTTTACGAGATCTTTTCTCAAAAAATGGCGTTTTATCCCCACGATCTTTTGAAGAAATCTATGTTTTTTACATGATCTTTTGATGAAATCAGCGTTTTTTTCAATGATCTTTTGACAAAATACTTTTAAACGATCTTTTTTCGAATACGGCATTTTTTTCCGTGAACTTAACAAAAAGGCGTTATATCTGCAATCTTTAGACGAAATCGACGTTTTCCTGCAGTCTTCAGATAAAACCAGCATTTTTATCTGAGATATTTGATGAAATTGCCGTTTTTCAGCGATCTTTTGACAAAGTCCGCTGACAAAAACATCGACGAAACTGTCGTTTTCCCACGAAATATTGTCGAAACGTGTGCTTGAACGACGATCCTTTCGCGAAATTTGCATTTCTCCATGATTGTTTTTTCCGCGCGCTAAACCATACAAGTTGGCAACTATGCAACTGTGCCCAATTTCAAATTTTCGGAAGAGAATCACCCCTGGAATGTTTGGCGATTTTTTTTAACATTTTACGAATTGCATTAATATTAAGCTCACTTTAAAAAATAAGGACTTTCAATAACAAATAAGGACTTTAAGGATCCTTATTAAGGACTGTCGAAATATAAGGAGTTTATAAGGACTTTTAAGGTCTGTGCGAACCCTGGGGTGATTTGACATGGAATGACCCGCAACTTTTTGCTGACTGTAATGTTGTGTTGGAAGAAAAGTTCGGCGAAAAGGGCACGTGTGATACCACTATAAGGGAAAAATGTAAAGAGTGAAAATTTAAACATATGCAGTGCCATTGTAATTTTATTTTTCCACTCTTTCTTTTCTTTTCCCCATTTTTGCCACTTCTGTTTTTGCTAATTTTTGCTTTGTTTTTTCCACTTTTTACTACTGTCCTAGCAAAAAGGCATTTTTGCAGGCAAAAAGCCAACCCTGATCCCAATGGCAGAACTATCTTCAAATGTCTGCAATGCTAATATTATTTTCAAAAATTGTCTGCAAGATGCAACGTATTATATAAACATATTCTTTGCTCTATTGTAGGGCTTATTAATTATGGCAACATATGTATGTGAGTATGTATAAACTATTTCCATCAATTAGAAGGGGGGGGAGGAAAAAATCATCAATTAAAAAATTACAATTTTCCATCAATTACAAAAAAATAATTAAAAAAAAGAAAAACTCACTTTCAGCAATATATTTTTTTTTCGTGCCTCTTTGACGAAATTTCAGTTTATTTTTATTTTTTTTTGGCGAGATTTGTGGGTTTGTTTGCAATCTTTTGATGAAATTTACTGTTTTTCGAAATCTTTTGGCAAAATTGGCTGTTTCTTCATGATATTTTGATGAAATTTGTTGTTTTTCACGATCTTTTGACGAAATTTGCTGTTTTTTGGGATTTTTTGACAAAATTTACCTTTTTTTAAAAAATTTTTTGGATAAAATCTGTCGTTTTTTGCAGGAATTTTTTGATAAATTTTTGTATTTTTTAGGTGGGTTTTTTAACAAAATTTGCTGTCTATAAGTGGTCTTTAACGATGCAGTTTTTAGCTATGTTATGATGAAATTATCGTTTCTTCCTGCAATTCTTGAAGAAATGCAGACTTTTTTGATGAAATTTGTCGTTTTTTTTTCATGATTTTTAAAAGAAATTTGCCGGGGTTTTTTTTCATGTTGCTTTGATGATATTTGAATTTCTTCTCCTGATTTTTGGGTGAAATTCGGTCTAATTTTGTGATATTTTGATGAAACTATGCATCCCATAAGCCGCACAAGAGCTATTTTTTACTTCCCATCACCGATTTTTTGACGTGACAACGTCTTGTAAATTGGTTTGCCGGGAGACACTTCAAGAAACTGCGTTACGTTACGTTACGCTCCGCTCACGATACGCGCTCACTTTTCTCTTAACTTTTTCCGGTCACTTGTGGGACCATTTTCTGAACGTGAATGTGAATTTGCTGCAAGGAAGGGGCGGTGCTTAATAGGAATTTTAGATAGTATCAAACTAAGACGAAATACGTTATGTATTAGTTATTAGTATAAAGTACAAAGAAAATAAGTGTAGTTTATTTCGTAATTCGATGGTATATTATGGAAAACTAATGATATGTGATTAGTGAAAGCCATTTTACTTTAGTTATATTCTGCTCATTGAAAAATTCTTTAATATGCTGTTTACAAAATTCAACATTTGACATCAATAAACATGAAGTAAAATGTGTTTAACAAACACAGTGTATTGCAAGTTATTGTATGTATATTTGTATATAAATACGTATGTATGTGTAAAGGTAAAAATAAAATTTTGTTAATATGAAATTCAGTGCGAGATTCTTTGTATAAATTAATGTTTTAAATATAATTCTTTGTATAAATAAATGTTTTAAATTGTTACTATTATTTCATCCTTCTTCCTACTATACGAATGAATATTCACATTAAAATTATTTTACAACTCAAAGTCGTTGTCACGTAAAACTTTCGCCCGTATACCGACTTTACAGGCAACCAATTTTTTTTGTGCAATTTACTCGCTTTAGCACATCCATGTCATTGATGATTCTGCAGGGGTCTTTAAAAGTCTGTGACGCCCGTCGCAGAGTCGCACACATTCTGCCACGGGGACCCTGACTAACACAGAATAAAATGAGATTCTACTTCTTTTGACGAGTCATTCTGCAATTTTTTAATGATATCTGTTGCTGATATATATGAAAGTATATACAAAGTTTTAATTTACATAAAATAGCCATTAGTAAGATAAATTAACAAAAGAAGTTTTTAAAAATAAATAGTAAGATATGCACTGGAAAAAAGCCAATATAAGTCGGCTTTTTTTACAAAAGACTAGTTTCTTCCAATAAAAGCTGACCAGGCCTTTTTTAGAAAAAGCCGGGTTTTTTTGCAGCCCTACCTCTTTCCTCCCAATTTGCTTGCTGAAAATTATCAGAAATTTCTTAACTTATACGTGAGTGTATATGAGGTGCTGTTAGGAACTAATAAAATAAATATAAAGAATAATTATACAAACACACACACACACACAAAAAAAAAAAAAAATTGAAAAGTATTATATATTTTTTGAACAAATACAAAAGATTTCAAACTTATCCAGTGTTGAATGAGGACATTTTTCTCCGAGAGGAATTTCAGTGTCCCTAAAGGGGCAGGGATTACATTTTTCAAAATCTCAAATCATCCTTGAGGGGGATCTCCTTGTTCTAGGGGGGGGGGGGTGTTCCCCCAAATAAATATAAATTGGAAATAAATATTTAAATTTTTTTGAGTAATAAAATTTTATCTGGTGCAGGAAGTAATGAATGTTCATGGAGTTCAGGAAAAGTTATTGGCACCAAGTAACTAAAACTGAAACTATCACTTTGTTGTGTAAATGTTTAAAAATTTTTTTGTGTATAATTTAAAATTCCATTAATCTTAGTTCTTAAATATAATCAATAAGTATTGCATTGTGTTTTTTTCTTAATGTAATTTTTGTGCAATTGTTTCTAATATATAGTCAGACCTTAAAAAATAAATTGTTAATAAAGGGGTGATCTATAATCCACAAAAATGTGTAATACACCAAACCCTTGGCCATAAATTAGTGGATTTCATAGAATTGACTGTATAAATTCTAAATTTGCTTCAGTTTTCAAAAATGTCATAAACAATGCTTGCATAAAAAAAAAAAAAAAAAAAAAAAAAAAAAAAAAATCTGTTGAGTTGAGGAGGTGTAGCAATGTCATCAGGTAAGGGATAATATATAGCAAATTATCAGCTTAGAATAACTGGCTTGGCCTTTTGCTCGATGTTAACACCGAGACATGCAAAGCCTTTGATAATTTTCATAGCATTTAAGTCTGTCATGCCCATGTCGCACATGCGCATGGTAGAAGTGCAACACAATGACAAGCCTGCATGATGTTACGATGCACACAGCAACAACAGCATGAGCTTAAAAATGTATATCACTCGTTCAATATTGATAAGATATTTTCCTAGCTGGACATGAAATTATAATGTTTTAAAGCATAATATATATGGAAAGTTACTATCTTGGAGTAACTGGTTTGGTCTTTTGTTCAACACTAATGTACTCATCGACTGTTCATGCTGTCAGTGTATTAAATCCTTGCAATGGCTTTAGCCTGGTATACACCTCAGCATGTGAGGGAGAAGGGAAGGTATAGAATGTTAGTGTTTCCACTTAGCACCCCAGTTCTTATTTGTAGAAATCAGGTCATTTTAATAATGAGGATAAAAATCATTCAAACATTTTAAGTATAAAAAAAAAGAAATATATATAATATACAGATTGAAGAACAAAAGATGATATAAGGTGATAGCACGAAACTGGAAAAAAATACAGGACAAAAGAGGCGGAAAGGAATACATTTTATATTACTTGATTCTGATGCTAAAATATGTTTCCTGCATTTAGAGATAATTTTGTAAGCATGCCACAATTACAACTTTGAAATATTTAAATTGCGGATCACAGAAATGCATTAAAAGAAAAGAGGGAGGAAGTTAAAGTATTTTATGTTTCTGACATTCCAATTATATTCAACATGCAATGGAGGAACAGTATCCACAATCATAAAAAAAGAAATTCGTATGGCATATACCACTGTTTTGACTTTATCCGAAGGACAAACTCTTTCAATGGTGGGAATTAAATCAAAAGCTTTAATGCTCATAATTTTATCGACTATAACTTTGATAAATAATTTCTAGAGTTTCAAATTGATGAACTAAAACCGCTGACAACACAGGACAACAGCCAACTAAAGCCAGAGTTTTAGTGAAGCTGGGCTTCATTTTCATGATTAAAACATATTAATTATTGAATTTTATTTACATAAAATCGCGAGAAACAACAACATAAATAGTATAAACAAATTTTGCACATGGTCACTCCTCCCACCACAATCACAACAGAAATATTTACTTTCCGTTTCCGTTTATTAATGGGTATGTTGCCAACATCTTCAGGAAGAAAATAGGGGAAAGACAAATAAGAAAAAGAGTCCGCTACTTTAAAGCGAAACCAGTCTACCTCGTAAGTTAGTTACCTCGTTAGATTATGGCAGCTTGGCTACAGCAGAAGGATAGTAGGGTTGATAGGTACTGTTATGTATCACTATCTTGGCGCAAACTTATTTATATTTTTCTGTAAAATTTTAATAAATCGTTTTGATCCTAATCGACTGTTTTATTCGAATTCGAATAGATACAACCAAGATATGTTTACGTTTTTGTTTACATCTTCCGTATTGTGTTTGTTGTTGCATCTCATTTGATCTTATTTTGCATTTAATATATGAATTTAAAACTGATAAAATTTAGAATAAAACCAATATTTAATCACATAGATAATTATTAATTGTACTTTAATTATGCATTATATATATATTTTTTTAACTTTTTGAATATTTATGATAAAAATTTCTCCATGCTCTTAATAGAATGTGACACAATTTAATACCACCAAAAACTTTTATCAAATCATAATATATGTATTTTTTTTATTCAAAAAGTTGCTTATTTGTGGAACTGCTTATATAAAATAGGAATTGCAGAAAGTGAACTATTTAAAAATACAATTTTCAAAGTGAACAAACCGAAAATTTTATATGAAATTTTATACTACACAATTTAACGCGCTTGCCTTTTATGTGTTTTTTTCTTTTTCAAATTTTTATTCTTGAATTTCTGTGATCTATTCTTTCTCTGTTCCTCACTCATTACTTTTAGCTTCTAAATGTACAATTGTTCAATAATATGTGGTCCATCTTGCAAAGAGATCACACTAAATTGTTTTATCAGCAAACTGCTTTTTAATTTTTGGACTTTAATCTGAATGTGAACCAAGAGAAAATCCCTAATTGTTCCAGAATATGCACATGACTGGCACTTGACCATTCAACGAGTTCAGAGATTAAAAAAAGAAAACAGGCCAGTTAAAAGAAATCTATTTTGTATTTAAAATTTTGTTTTACAAAAAATAAAATTGCCTTGATAAATCATAGTTTTTTTTCTTTTTTTTTTTTTTTTAATAAAGCAAATTGTTTCTATTTTGAATTAGGTGATCTTCAAATGAAAGTAAGAAAATGCATTTTCAGATTATTTTGTATTAAATTTTCATGTTAAGTGCAATATGTTTCAGTTTCTTATTTATATTATGGTTGAAAATAGTTATTATCCACAGTAAGTTGACTATTTTGAAAATATCAGATAATTTTGAAAGTATCATTTCATGATATTTATAAACCCTGAAAAAAAGAAAAAATTAAGATACATGTTTTGGAGCATCAGTTATAAAGTAATACAGCAGGGATGTAGTCATAAAAACAACAGAGGATATACACTCTAAGCAGAGGGTATACCCTAAAGTGTTTATACTATAGCTTTGTTGAGAAACAGAGGGTATATGGAATTCCTTTAAAAAATCCAGAAGGTATACAGACTGTACCCTCCACTACATTTCTGCAATACAGTAGACTCCCTCAAATCTGTACAGCTTGGAACCAGAGCTTGTGCAGACTTCAGAATTTTGCAGATTTCTGTCGTTGCTTTGTTTAAAATTTTCAATCCGTCATTTGAATGTATAAATAATGCAATTAAAATTATGATAAATGCTTGCAATATTATAAAATTTTAAAATATTCAAGAAAAGTTGTAAACTAAAATAAAAAATAAGATAATTTTAAAAATTATTAAAAATAAAGGTCAAAGAAAGAATGTATAGTTTCCCTTAAAAGGTAAAAAATATATTAAAAAAACTCTTCCTATAAAAGTCCCCCTTAATGCATGTATCTACCTTCAAACTGCTGTTTTTACAAAAAAATTTTCTTTTTCTTTTATGATTTAAAATTCAAGTTAAAATATTCAGGACTCTAAAAATTGCTTTACTTTTGGTTCAGTGACAATTATATGCATAATTCAAAATATAAACCAGAAATGAAGTTTCTGAAACCTGAAATGACCATTTAAATAAATGCAGAAAGGTAAACAATACATATTATACAAATATATAATATACAATACATACAAAACTATATAAACACTTACAAATTTGGTGGATTTAAAAGTTGCAAATATGCAGATAATTCTCTGTACTGTATCAAAATCTTAATTTGCATTTTCTGGAAGATTATATTTTTTATTGTCTACGCTGTATGAGAAACATAATTGCCTAAAAAGTTTTTAAAATATTGAAATGGAATTTGCTAATAAGTTTCTGTTCATCCGTTGGTATGTTATAAAGCTTTTTTTAACGACTATATCACTGGTAAAAAATACTACCTATGCTGGAATTTCTGAAAAAAAATTGTAAGTCTATGCCAATCATGTCAAATCACCCAAAAACACTCCCAGTTCGAAACTTTTGTAAACATATATAACTTTTTTTAAGAACACAAGGATTTCCAAAAATCTGCATAATTATCTCCCGAACTTCTCATAAAATTAAGGGGTAGAAAATCTCAATCAAGTTCATTAACAACAAATTCAGACCAAGGGAGGGGGGGGGGAAATAGGGAGAGATTTTGTGAAAACAAAAGAAAAACATAATTTCTTAATTATAATACTTATCAAATCACTTTGCAATTATTATTGCTTCTTGAAAAGAGCAAAAACTTTATGTATAACAGATTTTTGATAAAAATAAAGATGTGCTCAAGTGGAAAAAATTAGTGGATTAAAGAGAAAAAATCATAATTTAATCAATTTTCAAGATATCAAATTCACTTAAACTTATATATCTTCTTAATACTATCTACAAATTTTATATTGACAAGTTTTTCATCCAACTCTTACCACAGAAAAAAAAATAATAATAATGACAAAAAAAAGGTGAGGGGTGAAGAAAAAACATTCATAACCTTACCAAATCAAAACATATCAAATCCACTTAAATTCATTATGAATCTTCTTAATATGTATTATCTACAACTTTTATATTAATAACTTGATCATAGCACACTCTGTTACAGTAAAAACAAGTTAAACAAGAAGAAAAATTATTAACATGATTCAGATCGTATATTCACATGATTCAGATAAAATCAGCTCTTACAGAAAAATGAAATTAAAAAATCGACAAAAGTGGTCAGATAACATTGTTAAACTGGGCCTAACCTTGGTTTTGTTTTTGTTGGTTAAATTAGTACTCAACTTTGAATTCTACCTCCGGCTTTAGGCTGAACCAGCAGTGAGCATTTTCTGTCTCATATACAGTTATCTTTGTGAAATCCGCTGATGTATAATCCACAATTATCTATTATCTGCTCTACATATTGTAAT
This sequence comes from Maratus speculifer, assembly GCA_964019185.1. Classification (NCBI taxonomy): domain Eukaryota; kingdom Metazoa; phylum Arthropoda; class Arachnida; order Araneae; family Salticidae; genus Maratus; species Maratus speculifer. Next base: position 129,207,462 of record OZ025296.1, read on the forward strand.
GTAAACAATGGAAATTGTCATTAACAGTTAAACACGTAAAGTCAAGTTTAGTACATATTATTTTTTTCTCCAAAAATTAATTTTTCAGTGCATAAATATTTAAATATAAATTGGATTTAAATATTTAAATTTCCTTGAGTAACAAAATTTTATATCAGAGCAAGAAGTAATGAGTGTTTATAAAATACAGAAATAATATGGTGACAAAAAACATCACATTTAGAACCATCTTTTGATGCTCAATAATAATATGTAACTTTTATAAATTTCAGTAACAGTTTGTGTTACAAAAAATTAAAAAAAAAAAAAAAAAAATTGAAAAGATGTGAGTATGTAAAAATTTGTATATGCGGAAATCTAACAACAAGATTTGTTTAAGGCTTTCCATTTGTTTGTAGCATATGATAAATATTTATGAAAAATGATGCTGCATGAAATACCACCATTTTCGAATAGTAATTTTTTGAAAAATCTTAAATTCTTGCTTTAAAGTGCCACCCCCTCTACTTACATTGCAGATACATTAGATAGGTTGCTTACCAGAGTTTTGTTCAAATATGTTTTTGTTAAGAAAGGAGTGCACAACCTGATTGTGGAATTTTGAAATAACAGAATGCAAATTTGTTCAATTTAGGAAATTTAACTAGACAATCTGTTTTAAACTTACTGATAGTTCATAATACATGATATAAATTTATAAGAAAGTATACCACATCAAATACCACTATTTTCTAATAGTGATTTCAGCAAATACATTACATTCTTGCTTTAAAGTGCCATCCCTTTGACTAACATATATACAGAAAGGTTGTTCAGTGGAGTTTTGTTCAAATACAGTTTTGTTAAAAAGGGAGTGCATTCTTTGGTGGTAGAATTTGGAACTAACAGAACAACAATTAGGAACAATTGTTACAATACAGTGAATTATTTGTTACAATTAGGAAATCTATCAAGGCAGCCTGTTTGAAACTTTTAGATAATTTTTAACACATGATATAATTTTATAAAAAACATGTCACATAAAATACTACTATTTTTGAATAGCGATGTTTGCAAAAATCTTAAATTCTCGCTGTAAAGTGCCACGCTCTCGACTAATATATCATCAGACAGGTTTTTATAATGAAATTTCATTCAAATACAATTTTGTTAGGAATATAGTGCTCATCCTGACAGTGCATGTGCAGCAGGCCTGCTGTACTGTCCCCTAGAATACCTAGAATGTCCCTTACTGTCGAATAATTTAGCATAGAAACGTATTTATCTAATTTAGAAGGATGGGGATAATCGCTCATGCTCACCTTTATCGTTACAAAAGAACCCAACATCTAATCAGTTGTTAGATGTCTGAGACCTCAAAATTTGAAGCAAATCGGTAAATTCGGCATTATTATTCCATTAATTTTTTTTTTTTTTTTTTTTCCAACCGCCCAGAATGGTTTTATTGTCTCTGATCCCCAGAGGTACTTCCCAAGTTTCAACACAATTTGCAATCTTGTGATATGAAATCTGGAACTGGTCCTTGTTGTATACGCCATCATATACCAAATGCGGTGAGCACGCACAACAAAAAGTTGTAGACAAAAAAAAAAAAAAAAAAAAAATCTCAAACTGACCGAACCTCAGACCGGATCCTTGGGTGTATGAAAAGTGAGGAAAGAGGCATAGGAGCTGCATAATATGAATAAGTGGGCATACTGCTTCCCAACTTTATATCACATGAGGAGTATTGGCAAAATTTAGTATAGTGCCCCTGAGAGGACAAAATGGAGTGAGATTCACCGAAGGTGTAAAACATCAATAAGTGATCACAAGCTTTTCCAACCATATGCCACCTGAGAGGTATCGATCTTAATTTACATAAATGCCCTCTCTCTAGAGCGCAAATGGGGGCAGGGGAAAGGGAGGTACATAATATGAAAAGTGGTCACAGGACTTTCCGACAATAGGTCACATGACGGCTGCTGCAAGTTAGTTTATTAAACTGTAGTCATAAGAGAGGGAAATGCTCCCTTTGCAAGTCGTCTTGAACCGAAACATCAAAAAGTATATTCCATCATTACTTCAGCAATACGTCCTTAACGTACTCATCGAGAAAAAGCAAATAATCTCTCTCATCACCTCCAGGCTTCCTTCTTAAATCTAAAAACAAAGTTCTAGAAAATTCTCTATTCTCTAACCATCAGTGATTCCATGTAAACATAATTAATGTTCAGCAACGAGATTTTTATTCCATTCAGACGATAATTTTATTTTTAAAAAATATTATTTAACTAATTTATAATCGACTCAAAATTTCGAATATTTTAGGCAGACGATTAATTTTAAGAGAAAAAGAAAAGAAATGAATTTATTGATATGCACAAATATCAAATGTTGAAGGAGGGAAAAAATAAATAGATAAATAAAAATAATGATATTTTTTGAAAGGTATGGTTTTGGAATGAATTTAATAAGACTTTCATAAAAAGGGTTGATAAAAACAGAAAAAAATGAGTTTTATTTGGAATATTAAGAAATAAAGTTTAATTAAGAATATTTTTAATTTAGAGCCATCTTTTTAAATTTACGCATATTGTAATAAATGTTTTTTAAGGCGAATTAAGAATTTATATCATTTCCATAAAGATTAATTGATTAGATCTGGAAACAAGATTTTAATTTAATAAGTTGAACAAAGTATGGTATTGTTATAAGGAAATTAATATAGTATAAAGGTTAATCTTGGCAGAAAAAAAAATAAAATTTTGTAATATATATCATCGAAAAACTTTCACACCTCTCTTTCATTTTATGAATCTTTCTCCTCCTGGAGTTGAAATCCAGAAGGGGGGGGGGAGCGATAAGGGGGTGAATTTTTTAAATCGTAGCTATTTCGACAATAAATATCATTTTAGATGTGGAGTTTATGGAACTCTCCGGTAAATTTTATTTATTAAAGATAAAGATTTTAAAGTGGGAGTTGTGTCATTTTTAGGTGTATTCTGGGAAAAATGAGTGAACCCACGGGTGGGTGACATGTAAATTTAAAAAAAAAAATTTTTGGACTTCATGTTATATATATATCATTCAGTGGCGCAGCCAGAATTCGGTTCTGGGGGACCCCCCCCCGCGAGGGGGGTGTATCTGCGATTTTCAGACGAAATAGGCGTTTTTCTGCGACCTTCAGACGAAATCAGCAATTTATTTGCGATATTTTAGCAAAATCGGCGTTTTTCCGCGATCTTTTGACGAAATCGGCATTTTTCCGCGACCTCTAAACGAAATCAGCAATTTATCTGCGATATTTTAGCAAAATCGGTGATTTATTGCGATCATTTGTCGAAATCGGCGGTTTTTCCGCGATATTGTGACGAAATCGGTGTTTTTTTATGAAATCGACGTTTTTTCGACGATCTTTAGACAAATTTTGCAATTTTACGCGATCTTTTCTTGAAAATGGCGCTTTATCCTCGGGATTTTTCGACGAAATCGGCATTTTTTCTGTGATCTTTTGATGAAAGCGACCTTTTCTTTCAATGATCTTTTGACAAAATATTTTTAAGCAATCTTTTATCGAAAACGGCGTTTTTTCCCCGATTTTTTAACGAAATCGGCATTATATCAGAAATCTTTAGACGAAATCCGCGTTTTCCCGCGGTCTTCAGAGGAATTCAGCGTTTTATCTGCGATATTTGTTGAAACTGCCGTTTTCTCCGCGATCCGCACGGGAAATTCGCGTTTTTCGGCGATCTTTTGACAAAATTTGTTGACAAAAACATTGACGAAAAAATTCGCCATTTTTTTCTTTTTTATAATAAGTATTTTAGTTAACGAGTTATAAGCGATTTTGATCGCATGGCAACCATTTTTTCTCCTTTTTGTTGCTACTACGTCGTAAATTCGTTTCAAATCATCCACTGTGAGAATCGTCTTCTGAAAGATCTTATCAAAGAATGAAGAACATTTCTCAGTTACATAGCTTTTTAATCATGATATCTACTTGCCTGAATCTAGGAAAAAGTGTTATCGGAAAAAAGTGACAAACTACAAAAGTGGTTACCCGAAAAAAGGGACAAGATAAACATGTTACTGGGGAAAAGGTGACAAGGAATTGATTTTGGGGATTTATTTTTGATTTTGGAAATAAATTGGCAGAGCATGAAATGGGGGGGGGGGGGGGGGTCGGCTCTTAATTTAAGTGAATGATTTTTTCATGCTGAATTAACTGTTTTGGTTCAATTTTTGGATATACATTCATACTGAAAAGACGCTTGCCTGATTAGCTTGCCTTCTTTATTAGAACCGAAGATCAATTATTAAAAAAATAAATAAAACGACATTACAACTACATAGGAACCACACTCAAATATTACATTTCGCTTAGCACGTCTAAGCCATCTTACATCAATGTATTTTCTTGTACATTACCAGCACATGTCTCTCTTCCAACTACCTTCCTTCCCTCTCGGTGCTCAATAATCCCAGTGTCCCCCTCAGCTCATTGCCACTAGACCAGTGCAATTATTTTCTAGGTATGTCCCTTGAGGTTAATAGCACCTATTCTTCTCAGCTTTTGAATGAAGATAATTTCACCCCTGCATCCTGAATATATGTTATAATGTTTTCTGACATAATAGTTTTCAGTCATTAAATTAAAAAATAAAGAAAAATTGTTTTTATTTCTTATTTGCGTTCAGTTGCATTCAACTCGTTTTTCTATGTTACTTGAGTATTTTTGCGGCAAACCTTTACCGGGAAATCCCCTGATCGACAAATTTCCTAAGAAAGTAGCCGCCCGCGATATCTACCGGACAACCCCCTCCGTCGAATGGGGAAAGCAAGCTTCTTTCCTCGAAAAGGTTTCCTGAATGGACTGCTGCATCCCTCCCTATTTTAACTATATTCATTAGCTTATACGCCTTACCATAATGAAACTACATCTAAAATTTGAAGCAAATCGGATAATTCTGCGTTAAAAGCCATTTATGTAATTTAAGTGGGGGTTATCCACAGTTCCCCCCCTCTATACTTAGCCATTGAGCCCTTAAAATTATTTAGAGATCCACTTTATGAGAAAAAACCTATATCAAAAATTTGAAATACATCGGATAATTATGGAAATTTCTGTATTTTTGTCATGGCTCTGGGGAGGGGGGTTAACCCCCCCCCCTCGCTGCGCCACTGTATCATTGGAGCGTTTTCTCACCTCTCTTATTTTACGAATCTTTCTCCTCTTGGAGTTGAATTTCAGGAGGGAGTGGGAGGGGTTTATCTAATAAACTGCCAAAACTAATCATGACGTTGTCCTCATCAGAATGATTCTATGTCTAAAATGTGAATGAAATCTGATGGAAAACACATGTGTCTAAACTAAGGTTGGGGAATTAGCCCCAGTTCCTCCTGTACTACTTTTGCAATGAACACCCAACACTGATCACGGAGGTGCTTCATCAAAATGATCTTATATCTGAAATTTGAACGAAATCTCATAAATCAGCAGGAAAAGCCCATTTATAAGAATTAAGGGTGAGAGGTCAGCCCATCGTCCGTCGTCCCCCTCTTACACTTATCAAAAACAAAGGCTCAACGCTTGGAGAGATTTTTTTTTTGTCCACAGTTCATTTTATTTGCGCATGTTTGTCGAAAGTTTTGTCCAAACGCTGACAAACACCATTTTAGAATTAGGCTGGTCCGATTGCACCCTATTCTCCATTTGGGTTCGATGTTGTGATTTCGGCAATGTTTCCCCCAAAAACAGGACTATTCTATTGCATGCAGAGTCATGAGTTACGAAGCAAGTTGTTGCATAAGGAATAGTTATGATATCGGGAATGTTTCCCAAAAGCATGCGACTTTCACGTTACAAGAATATAGGGCCCATGAGCATTTCAACGGAGAATCATGCGAAAAACGCGCATTTTAACAAAGAATTGCGTAAAAAATACGCATTCAACAAAGGGACTGCGTAAAAACCCTTATTTTGATTGAGGACCGCATGTGAAACGTAAATTTCGAAGGACCTCGCGAAAAATGCGAATTTTGTCTAACGACCGCGCAATAAACACAAAATTCGACAAAGGCCTATGCGGCAATGAGTGGCGGGGTTTTGTCTGATATCAAGCGGTTTCCAAACCGGAAGTGTTGGTGCGAGATTTTTCTCATCTAGGTGGAGATTTCCGTGATCACACAAAAAATCTAATGGCATTTAATCTGATCTCTCGAATGACTCTTCCACAATAGGCAACTTGCAATCAGCTGATAACCATTGCATTTCAAGTGGAGGTCAGGGTAGTTCCACCACTCCAGTTTGACATCAATTGCAACTGTCCTATATCTGAAAAGAGATTGGGAAAAAACTTTAGCAAGGCGATGTCTGTGCCGTCAGGAGGGGTTCCACCGGGTTCCGAAACGGGCATCTAGTCAGAGCTCTTGGATCAATATGCAGCATGTACGTCCGAAGTGTCGTCCATAAATCGTCCGCTTGGCTGTTTGAGTGTTGGGTGGTGACAACTATCGCAATCAGCTTTCCGTCTTTCATTAGGGAATGAGGCTACGTGACGCAAGATGGACAGTGTGTAGCCTGAAGACCGGGCTAGATGCGTGAAGAGCGACCCAGACTCAACTCGGACACTTTTATGTGGGGTGGCATAGAAGAGAGGAAGGGTGTACCCAATTTCCCATAGTAACCATCGTGTTATGATTAGCTGAAATGAGAGGCATATACGAAAGCTCTTTTAACCATTCTTTCATATTATGATTCTTTCTCCTTTTGGAGTTGAATTTTTAGGGGGGGGGGGGGGAGGGGGAGGTAGAGGGGGTGAATTTTTTAAATTGTAGCTATTTCGACAAAAAATATCTTTTTAGATGTGGAGTATTTTTATGGTAGTCTGGTAAATATTATTTATTAAAGATAAAGATTTTAAAGTGGGGGCTGCATCATTTTTTAGTGTATTCTGGGAAAAATGAGTAAACTCACGGGTGACTTGTAAATTTTAAAACTTTTTTTGCACACGTCATGTTATATATATATCATCGGAATGTTTTCGTACCTGTCTTTCATTTTACGACTCTTTCTCCTCCTGGAGTTGAATTTCAAGAGGGGGTGAATTTTTTGAATCGTAGCATAGTAAATTAAGGGTGAGGGGTTAGCCCACTGTCCCCCTCTTACACTTATCCAAAACACGTTTTGTGAAAAGGCCGCCAAAAACGCGAATTTCGGAAAAGGAACACAAAAAATGGCAAATTTCACCAAAGGATCGCGGCGAAAAACGAATTTCGTCCAAGGATTGCAGTAAAGTGGAAAAAACTCAGCGTTTATTGTACTTGAGGCCACTAGAGTAACAGTGCATGTTCCTTTTGCGACAGTGGTTATTCATCGCGGCTTTACATGGTCTTGTGCATGGGACATAGCAAGTTCCGGTGGATTTATAGAGCGTATGTCATTGAACGAAGGCTCAACACTTGGAGAGATTTTTTGTGTCCACAGTTCATTTTATTTGTGCATGTTTGTCCCCAAAAACGGGACTATTCTATTGCATGCAGCCATCAGTTACGAAGCAAGTCGTTGCACAATGAATAGTTACGATGTCGGGAATGTTTTCCAAAAGCACGTGACTTTCACGTTATAAGAATATAGGGCCCACGGCCATTTCAAAGGAGAATCGCGCGAAAAACGCGCATTTTAACAAAGAATTGCGTAAAAAATACGCATTCAACAAAGAGACTGCGTAAAAACCCTTATTTTGATTGAGGATCGCATGTGAAACGTAAATTTCGACAAAGGACCGCGCGAAAAATGCGAATTTTCACTAACGACCGCGCAATAAACACAAAATTCGACAAAGGACCATGCGGCAATGAGTGGCGAAGTTTTGTCTGATATCAAGCGGTTCCCAAACTGAAAGGCGGATGTGTTGGTGCGAGATTTTTCTCATCGAGGTGGAGATTTCCGTGATCAAACGGGAAGGCTAATGGCAGTCTGATCTCTCGGGCCCCCACAATATCTGAATAGAGGTTGGGATAAAACTTTAGCGAGCCGATGTCTGTGCCGTCAGGAGGAGTTTGACCGGTTTCTCCAGGGTTCCGCAACGGGCATCTAGTCAGAGCTCTTGGGTCAGTATGCAGCATGTACGTCCGAGGTGTCGTCCAAAAATCGTCCGCATATTATATTCCCTCCCCCTTTCATTTTAGAACGAAGTTTTTTATGGAGCCCTCCAGTAAATAATGTTTATAATGTATGAAACTTAGAAAAGCAGGAAGTTGAAGTCTGGCCTGTGACTATTTATTTATCGCTCCCATGTACTACCCCTCACTTTGCTCTCTTAGGAGGTTGTTTTCAAAAATTAACCGAGCCCTTCATGTGACATATTGTTGGAAAGGGCCTTGACCATTTACTCATGTTATGCACCTTCCACGGGCCTACAACATACTTTGCCCCTACGGGATACACATTTATAAATGTAAACGAGACCCCTCGTGATAAATTGTTGAAATGGCCTGCGATCATTCATACATGTTATATAACTCCAGTATCCCTTTCCCCCAACGGAAGGTACTTTTCTAAATTTCACCGAGACTCCTCATGTTGCATGTTTTTGCTAAGGCCTGTGACTGCTTACTTTCTCATTTTATACACCTCCCGCGGTACGTCCCCCCCCGCTTCGATGCCACGAGGAGCATACTTATAAATTTAAGTCGAGACCTCTCATGTGACATATGATTGAAAAGGCCTGTGATCACTTTGTTAAGTTATGCACCTTCCGCGGTCCTTCCCTTACTTTGCCTCTACCGGGGAGCATTCTTATAAATTTACCTCGCCATACGACATATTGATGCAAAAGTCTGTGACCACTTATTCATATTATGCAGCTTCTATGTCCCCCCCACTTTATCCCCAACTCCCTCCCTGTCCACCTCTTTTTGCCCCCCCCCCCACGAGAAGGAATTTTTATAAATTTATATCGAGATGCCTCATGTGACATATGGTTGGAAAGTCCTATGACCACTTGTTGATGTTATGCTCCTTCAGTGTCCCTCCCCTTACTTTACGCTCATGAGCGGCACTTTCTTAAAATTTAGCATAGAGCCCTCATCTGACATATTGTTGGAAAGGCATATGACCCCTTACTCATGTTATGGCCCTTCCTTGCTCCCCCCCCCTTTTTGCAATCTAAGAGAAGACATTTTTAAAAGTCAGATATCCCTCAGGTTGCCTATGATTGGAAAAGCTTATGATCATTTATTGATGTTATACACATTCAGCAAACTTCTCCCCACTGTTGCATGGGCCCTTTTCTAAATTTACTCGTGCTTCTAAATACCTCTCGTGTGATATATCTTTGGAAAGCCCTATGCCCACTTATTCATCTTATACAATTCCTAAGCCCTTCTGGTTATTTTACAAATACACCCCTGCATCTATACTCCATATAATTCTAACAGACTTTTCAAGGACATCTGTACCCCCCCCCCCTACTGCATCCTTTCATTGTCATGAAAATGTACATATGTATGGAAAATATTAAACCACATGGGTCTGAATATTTACATTAAGCCTGCTTATAAAAATGTGTGTCCATGTGGCCTGAGTTAGTCTGTGGTTCTTTATCTCAGAACCTTGTGAATTCAACAAACTTTATTAAAAAAAGAAAAACACAAAAATACAAACTACATCATAAAAAAAGTGATGGGGTTTAAATCACAATAAAGTTAAATGCAACTTCTCTGACTGAACAATAGGTATGGCCATCTTTGACAGCTTCCTGAATCCTGGAGAGTTTATCTTGTGTGTTCAAAACGGATGTCCAGTGAAAATGAGATAGTTTTGCTATTATTCACCTCATCACTTAAAGCATATTTGTCAGCAAAAATTCTATGTAACACTATACCATTTGAAAGGTTCTAGGATCCAAGAAAACTGACAACAGTTGTTTCAACGTTGTCAATGCAATGTTTACTCTCAATTCCTTGGCAAGATCTTCATACTTGACAGATTTCGGATTGATAAAAGCTCAACATTTATTGCATGCTTGTAAAATAAAAATAATTAGTGTTGAATTCAAGTGTGTTCAGGGGGGGGGGACTTTCTCCCTTGAAGCAATGAAATGTCCCCCTCACTCCTCCAAAATTTTGTTTTCAATGGTCAAAAAATGCTCTTCCCCCCCCCCCCCCTTGGAGTCACAGAAGTCCCTCTCAGAGAAAAGTGTTTGAATTCAACACTGATAACATCCTTATGATTCAATCTACTTATTCAACATGTTTATGAAAGATGTCAAAATACAACTTTTGCATCTTTGCTGTTCTGACGCACATTTATACAGTTTTAATTCAATTTCTAGTAAGTTGTATGAATAGATTCATAACATAAAGCAATAGGGTTATGGTTTCTTTTTAGTTTTTATTAACTTTTTATAGTTCACAGAGAATTCTATAAATCTCCAATTCCTTCTTATAGAGGTTGTCCAGTGATTAAATGAAATTCAAATTCAGAAAAATAAATGTACTCATCCATGACCCCCCCCCACCTTCTTTCTGCAATGTAAATTTATAAAGAGAGTTTTATTAAGTTTCTAAAAGTAGACTTATTTAAAAATGTAATACTAAACTACATAATTAGCTGTCAAATATTTATTCATTAAAATAATAGGTGCTAGCTATTTATATAATTATGGATGCACTTAAAATTATTCAGATCTTGATTCACAGTATTTCGGATACAGTATAGTAGCCTAAATCTTTAGTGTGTCCCTCTAAATACCACTTTCTTTTATACAGGAAATAACTTATAGTATTCCTCAGCAACATATATCAATCTCATAAAATGTTAAATAATTAAAATGCACACCTAACAATGTTCTCCCTATACCATTATGTAATGAAATACTTTTGTGTGACCTTGTAAATCAATAACAAATGTTCATTGCACCATAGATTATGAAAAATGTATAACATGCACTTCATAGATGCATATCAATTTTATTATATCCGGATGAGTGTAACACCATTAAAATGCATTTGAAACATCCCCCCCCCCCCCCATTGACCGTAATGTAACTGAATACTTTTGATTGTCCTTGTATTTGATCTATGCATCTGATTTTCATAAAATTTGAAATAACTCTACAAAATTATGTAATAATTATATATTTTAAATTTCAAACAAATAAAATGCATTTGAACCCCCCCCCCCCCAAATGACCGTTATGTAATAGAATACTTTTGATTGTCCCTGTAATTGATCTATGCATCCAATGAAATATTTCACCGGAAGAGGGCACTACAGCAGTGATTTTTAATGCCATTTTCAATATTATAATGACTAAAAGTGACTGTTAATTATGCCTTTCCTATGACTATCACTAAAATTGTGTAAATCCTGAATTTTATTGAGTCATTTCATATTTTATGAAAGTTTAATTGAATCTTGAAAAGATAGTTTTTTTCATTCTCTTAAACAGTGGAGGGTAAACTAAGGCATATATCATATCTTCTGGACTTTTTACAGAAGCTATGTGTACCTTCTGTTTTTCAAATAAAAAAATTGTGTATACTCAAGGAATGCATTTTCGTGAATGTAACATAATCTCTGCTCATAGCATTTTTTTTTTTTTTTTTTTTTTGACTACAACACTGCTTAGCATACATAATTAATTCAATGATATTCTATGATAGGTAATGATTTTAAGTTAACATGATTATGCAATATTTTCACAGTTGATAAAATTTTTTAGGTAACAGTAATGTATTCATTTGTATAATAAAGAAATAACTTGAGCTTTAAAATTATAAAAAATGAATTTTCATCAATTGAATAAAAAGTAGTAACTGCCAAAGCTAATTCCAAGGCGGTTTTCATGATTAGAAAGTAACATTTATTCTAATCAAATGCCTTAAAACAAACATTAAGAGAAGGTGAACTAATTAGTTTTCAGGAAAAGTGCCTGTTGAATACACACTTAAGCCTTTTCCTTTTTAGATTTGTTGATTGTTTTTTTCGCCTCAAACTTTCAATAATTATTGCTTAATCTCCATCATTGTGTAAAAAAATAAGCTATATTTTTAATTTTTTTTTTAACATTCCATTACTTTTTCATAGTTACCCTAGTAGCAAACCAATATTGGTCCAACAAAATACTGCCAATAAAAACATCAATATTGCTCCAATATTGTACAAATGTTGACGTTTCATAAGAAATATTTCCAATGAAATTCTAATGTATAACCAATATTGGTGTTTTATTGGCAATATTTCCAACGAAATCCCAATTTTGGGCATAATACTGGCTAAATAAGGACAGTAGTCAATAATGTAGTCAACATCAAAGATGTAGTCAATATTGTTTGGCTACTGGGGTACATCAATTTTTATTGTTGCTGTCTGGAATAGCCTTTAAAGTAAATGTAAACCTGTATGGTAAAGCAAAAACATGTTCATGAGCAATATTGACGATAACAACAAATGAATTGCATTTTTCTGCAATTTTTAAACAATGCACAATTTGCATCCCCCCCCACATAAAAAATAATAGCAATTGAAAACTATCTTAATTTTCTGATTGTTTTTATGGTTTCAAAAATAATTTTTAAGCATTAAAAAAAAAAAAAAAAAAAAAATTATTAGGCATAGTTCAGTAATGGAAAATTAACCAATCTATCTCCACTAACACAACAAAAACAATATTGATTTTGTATTTGCAATATTTTGATTAAAATATATTACTCTTAGTATTATTCTAAATTTTAATAGACTAAATAAATGTGTTAATATTACCATATTGCAATCAGCAAAAGCAGAAATCATTTATTGAATGCAAAAAAAAGCCCCCCCCCCTTTTTTTCCTCTTTATTTAGTAGCTTTGTTGCCAGTGCTAATTATGCTTTTCAACCCAATCCTAGTAATATTATGAAACTGTAAAGAACTCATTCTGTATTAGACAGATGTCTGCAATATATTCCTTAGCTTCAGAATTTATAATAAATGAGACTGTTGAATCTTTTTTTTAAAAATCCAAGAAATTAAATTGTTATAAAACAATTATCACCCATCAAAAAAAAAAAAAAAAAAAAAAAAAAATCCATACAAACTTTAAATTAAACAAAATAAAATTTATTTTCTAGGATACAAACAACAAATACAGAATTTATTTTTATGTCTTTAATACATTTCAGCATTTTAGTGCTAACAAATTAATTATATTTTACGAATAAAATCTGTACACATTTTTTAATCTAATATCACAAATCAATCAGGACTCTGATAACAGATTTTGCACAAGAAAAATCTGAAAAAAAAAAAAAAAATAAAAAAAATAAATATAAATAAAATAAAAATTACATAGTGATAACAAATGCTGTTCATTTAGAAATTTAGCCCCCCCCCCCTTCTGAAATTAAGTACATCTTGTTTCAAAAACAACCAAAAGATTAATTAGCAACAATTAACAAAAGCAAAAAAATTGTCTGATTAAAAATAATAAAGCAGAAAATGAAATAACTTTCTGTATTTTTTTTATATAGAATTATCAGATTTTCATGTCCACACACATAGAAAATAATCATCAACATAAGGTTTAACTTTATATTTTAAACTTATATACTGTTTTGGAAATTTGTGTATGTTAAAGAATCTTTCACCGTAAAACAGGACACTTCTAAATTCTTTGCCATTAAAATAGATCTTTATTACCAATTCTTTATGTTTTGCTCAAATTTAAAAGAAAAAAAAAAAGCAAATCAAATCTATTACAAAATAATCAAACTTTAAGAACTTATTACTTAACATTTTTACTCATAAAAAACGAGATAAGGAAAAGATTAATATTCAGGAGTTGGAATATATTGTTAATTTTAAATTCACAAAATTTTAAGAATTTTTACACACATAATCAAATTTTAAAAAAGTCTAAGGAAAATCTGGTCAGAACTTGAACACTCATCTGATCTCAGTCCAATGTAACCACATTTTGTATGATCTGAAAAATATTAAAAATATAAAAATTAAATTCCCTCCTCCTTTTGCACCCGGGATTGGGACCGGCGTTGGCGGAGTTACACACACACACGCACACACATACCTGCCAAAGTTTGAATATAGAAATGAAGGAATAATACTTAACACTTTTCAGAAATACGATTCTATTTTTTAAATAACTGGTTTAGACTATTTAAATAGATAAAACTATTTAAGAAATTAACTTTAAAAGAAACAGAATAGATTAATTATTAAAATTTAATTTGTTTTTTAAAGATAAAATGAGGAAAAAACTTTCAAAACATGACTTTTTTCTACATACAATCATAATTAAAAATATATAGAGCTTTTTGAAAATGAAATCAGAACTTACTTAATTTACAATATTAAATGCTTTTTATAATTCAGTATTTAGTGCTATTAAAATCAATTTACAGTAATTAACAAGTGAAAAAAATGGCATTTGAGAGTAATTCTTTTAAAAAGTAAAAATTTATCATACAGTTTAAAGTACAAAAGTTGGCAAGTATGCACACAGAATTGCTCTCATTTACATCCACACACAGATCAACAATAAAAATACATCATAAATAAAAATGAAAGGATTAGAAAAGCAAATCAAAGACAAAGCACATACTATGCAACAATGTTTAAATATTATTTAGAATTTTAGTATCAGTCCTTATACTTGTAATATTAAATTCTCAAAAATAAATTTCCTAAAACTTCTGATATCAAATGGATCGCATAAATTCAATTTTTGTATTTTTTGATATGCATAATAGCAAACAAAAACACCACAATTCATGGTATCTGTTTGTAAAATATGTGGAGGGAAATATACTGGCCATTTATCAAATGAATTAGAATAGTTTAAGATGTTGCACCATTTATGAACAACAACCATATAAGAATCATTACGATAATGCAAATGTAATGGGTCATAAAATTCAAATCTACGCTTTTTTAAATCAACTACAATTAACATCCAGTGAGAATCATTATTAAATGGAATGAACAAGTATTCCTTAGACCTTATAATATCCAAAAATTTTTTATTTATATCTTTAGACTTGCAAACCAAACATGTATAAAATGAAGAAACAGCCATAGAATTATCAAAGCCATGTAAAATTTTAAATAAAAATGAATCTATGATCGCATCATACAACCACCCTCGTTTAAATACCACTGAATATGATTTTAATATCTTTTCCTCTTCATCACTTATAGTTGGATCCAAAGATTTTAGCATATACGCTGTCAATTCTGTACCATTAATTTTTACATAAGGTGATGTCATTGTTTTGTTGCTAAAATCTTTCAAGTTCAAATCAAAAAACACTGTTTGTTTTACTTTATATGAAGGAAAGTTAACAAAATCATTAATAATACAGTAATATATGTACTTTCGAAAAAGTATAGTGCTGAACGGATGAATCATACTACCTTTATTAACTATCTGGTGTGCATAAAAACATATAAAAATACCACAATTATAATTATCTATTTGCAATACACAAGGAGGATATTCAATTTGCCAACAGTTGTTGTTTTGTAATATTATATTAAGTACATCTGTCCAGTTTTTAAAATTATAGCTAGCATTACTGACGTCTTTAGGTAATGAATTATACACAGATATTTTTTTCGATTTTAGGTTGGCCACACAAAGAATCCAGTGACTTTGAGTACAAAGAGGGATAAACAAATGATTAATTGAAGAAATAGGATAGGGAAGATGCAATATTTTTGAATTGCCAGAGTATATACTATATGAAACGGCAGAATCTACAAAATGTATATCCTTCCTTTTAAACAAAAGTTTATAAAAATAAAAATCTATTACAGAATCATAAATCCAAGCTTTTTGAAAATCACTTGATTGTAATTTGATTAATTCCTCTTCATGAGTAGAAATAAAAGGATCTAAAGATTTTAGGTCTGTTATGTTTATTTTATAGCTATTAACTTCAAAAATAGGCTTTGAAAAATCTTGAAAGTTACTTAATGGAAATGTAAATGAATTAACAGAAATATTATGATCAAACTCTATTATTTTATTACTTATTGAACTATTCAATTTTTGCTGTTTACAAGGAGGTTCATCTACATCATAATTAATCAAACTAGAATTTGCATTTGCATCTCCTGAATTAAATACCTTACGTTTTTTATTAGTTTTGAAAAGTCTAGGTTGGGGAATTAATTTTTGATTAGGGGGTACACTACAATTTGTTAAAGTTAGAATCTGTTCATTTTTATCACACTATATGAGACCTTTGCACTCTGAAACTAGCGAACTAAAAGTTGTATGAATATTTTTGGCCATAAGATTTTGCACAGTGGGGTGTTCCATCAAAATTAGCAATTCTGATGCTAAAGTTTTGCAAGACTGTATTTGCTTTTTATCTACTAGAGGTTTTGACTGCATTTCAAAATCTAAACTTTTATCATTATCAATTTTATCTTCAAAATCAAAAATTTTATCTTCGAAATCTATTTCCCTATTATGAAATGAATGGATCTTATGGATATGTTTACAAAGAACATCAGAATCTGGGCAATTACAAGTGTAAAGGTGGTTACATAAAGTGCTGCACGACATTTCAATGCATTTATAAAAACACAAATCAAAACAGCATGTATCTCTTACTTTCTTTACTGTGTACTGTTGCATTTTCACAGATTGAGAGGCTATCAGCCAAGAGGTATTGGACAATTTTGATATAGAACAATCAGGAATTTGTAATCCTCTTTTATGACGATCATTACAAATAGAAACATTTTTTCTGGGATAATCTATTAATAATTTATACTGATGATCTAAGTAAGTGTTACGCTCAATTTCTAACAAAGTATGTATAAGTTTATCAATTCTCTTATTAAACTTACGATTAAAATAACAAGTTTTTAATTTATTATGAAATGATTCACAATACATATTAGTATTGGTAAAAGCATGAGGGAAGTTTCTATAAGCTATGGACCAGACTTCAACTCTATTACAATAATAACGTTTAAAGTAATCAATAAATGAAGAACTTACTGCTGAATAATCTTTTAAAAACTTATCGAGTAGAGAATGAAATTTAGACTGAGACTTTTCATAAAGTATTTCTATTAACTTGAAAAGCATTTCATCTTCTAATGCTTTCTCCCTTACTTTGTTATGCAGCTGCCGAGTCCATGTTTGTCGAACATGCCATAAACATAATAAATGTTTTATATCTGAACCAAAAACTTTTTCAAAAGAAGGAAAAGAAACATTATCATCATCAGTCATTATACAATTAATATTAAGTTCGGGAATTCTACATCATATAGCTTTAAGTAGACACGAAACTGTATCAATATCAGCAAAATTTATAATGAAATGTGCAACAGGATACCCGCAACCAAACTCGTCTGGAACTATTAAAGTAATAAGATAGAAATCATACTGATTTGTTTTATGAGTTGAATCAATGCAAAGGATGTCTTGACAGCCCTTTATCATCATATTTTTTTGTTCTAATGTTTGAATTCCTAATGCAAACAACTTTTTACTGTTTGGCAAAACATCTAGATCAGAGGGACCATATAATGTTTTCATACCCTGAGGTTTATAAATTAAAATGGGATCATATTTTTCTTTTTTTAAATTGTTGACTAGAGATGAAACAGAGACTGCATCATTCTCTGGGTACAATGCCTTAAACATTTGCCTTTTATAAGCACTAATTGCCCTATTTGTGATGAAATGTTCTTTTTGTGGGAAACTATCTCTATTATCTCTCATTCCAGCAGTATCTTGTAAAATATTTTTAATTTTAGAAATAGGGACAGACAATCTTAAATGAGCTTTTACCAAATTTCTTGCACTCAGTTTTAAAGGTTGGTGTTTGACGCTTTGAAATTTTAATGGATGATTATGTTTAGAAAAATATACCACATCAACAATTCCTTGTTTTTCTGTAACATATATTTTAACAGGACAATTTATGGTTTTTGGAATTGTTCCTTTATTATTTTTTCTACTAGTAGCTGGTGTGAATTTAGTATGATGCCCTCCAAATTGACAGAAGTAATAATAATATTTATTAGACATGAAATACTTTGCTCCTGCACATTTTTTAAAAAAAGTAAAGGTTGATGAAGCTTCAAATTCTAGCCAATTTTGAAAAAGATCAACTGAATCAAAGGTTAAATGTTTTATGAAACCAACTTCATGAACAATCAATAAATGTTTAATTAAGGATGAAAATCTTACAAATGATAACGAACAACCAGATATACAATCAAATTGGGGAGATTTTAATTTAGAACAATTCATTGAATGTTTTACAAATGTTTGTTTGTCATAATATGAGGAATTGCATTTCTGACATGTATCCACTGTTGAAGTGTTTGAACAAGATTTTCTATGTCTATAAAAGGACTGCTTACAACCAAATATTTTGCTGCATTTGTCACATTTACGGGGATACAATAATACTACTTCAATTTCTTTTTCATTATTAACTGGTTTACATGACTTTTTATGGTTATAAAATGATGCTTTTGATTTATAAATTTTAAGGCAAATATCACACTTAAATGACACATTAGGCTGTTTACATCTGGATTTATGCTGACTAAATGACTGTTTTGTTGCATAAATTTTTAGGCAGTCATTACATTTTCTAGGATACGTAATTACATTATTACTAGTTATATTTTCATTCTCACAATTTTTAGTTCCACCACCAACTATGGAGCAATCATATTTGTCGAGTTTATCATCAAAAGCCAACATTTTTAACTCACCAACCTCCATACAATTCGAAACCTTACCTGTAAAAGCAGAACATGAAACAGAGACATCCTTCTGTGACTTAGAAGAAATAGATCTAAAAGATACTAAAACATATTCATTTAAACAAGATAATGAACTTTCAATTTGAAACATAAAAGAACATGAAAAAAACTGAGATAAACTATTAAATATTAAACATGCACTAGAATTACACATAAACCTATCAGAAAAGCCCTTATTCAAATTGCTATCAGATATAACAGAATTCCTAACAACATTACCTGATAATACACAAAATTCACAAATAGCATTGGATACGTAAGACCCAGACCTTTTAGCATGATTACATGAAGCAATAACAAAGGAGACATTTAAAATAGGCATGACAGGAGGAAATGAGACAGAAATAGCAGGAGGAGACGAGAGGGGAAGAGCAGGAGGAGACGAGAGGGGAAGAGCAGGAGACGAGAGAGGAAGAGCAGAAGGAGTCGAGAGGGGAAGTGCAGGAGGAGTCGAGAGGGGAAGTGCAGGAGGAGTCGAGAGGGGAAGTGCAGGAGGAGACGAGAGGGGAAGTGCAGGAGGAGACGAGACTGAAAGAGCAGGAGGAGAAGAAACGGAAAGAGCAGGAGGAGATGCAACATTACCTGATAATACACAAAATTCACAAATAGCATTGGAAACGTAAGACCTAGAGCTTTTAGCATGATTACATGAAGCAATAACAAAGGAGACATTTAAAATAGGCATGACAGGAGGAGACGAGAAAGGAAGAACAGGAGGAGACGAGAGGTGAAGAGCAGGAGGAGACGAGAGGGGAAGAGCAGGAGGAGACGAGAGGGGAAGAGCAGGAGGAGACGAGAGGGGAAGAGCAGGAGGAGACGAGAGGGGAAGAGCAGGAGGAGAAGAGACAGAAAGAGCAGGAGGAGATGCAACATGAATAGCAGAAGATGACCCTCCAGAGATCGACTCCATTGATTTTGATGTTGAAACCAAACTGGCATTTTTTTGGTGATGGCTTAAATACACGAAAAGTAAAAGCCCACCGTCCTTTTCCAGTCGATTCCACACCATCAATACCATGGTGAAACAATTTCTGGTCCCTGAAGACATAAAAATCCCCACCTTTTAACCATGCGCGCGCAACCTCTTGCTTACTGTTGTCTCCTAATACAAGAGTGGCTCCAATACCATGGCATAAAGTAATGACCTGGTCACTTGCATGAACAGGTTCATCATCCTTATGGAGGTTGAGACCTGAAGTTCCTCTTGGATAGTATACTAACAGACAAGCATTAGGTACAGCTAGCTGCAAATCCCTAACAACCCCCTCACACAGATGACCTACTACCGAGAAGGCCGCACATGGCTCAAGTAATCTTCTCCCATATCTATAATTCCTATCTGCAAAAAGCCACTCATAACGTCTATCTGCATACCTACCCACTCTTGAGCCTTTAATACGAAGCTTACTAACAAAATTTTGAACTTCTGCCTTCTCGGATACGCTAAGCAAGCCGCGCTCTACACCTGGAATAATGGAACATACTGGGCGAGATACTACAGGAAGAGAGGCAGTGCAAGTTGATGAAGGAATAGAGGCAGTACAAGATATTGAAGGAACAGTAACAATGGGAGGTGATGGAAGGGAGTTAGTGAGGGGTGCTGGAAGGGAGTTAGTGAGAGGTGCTGGAAGGGAGTTAGTGAGAGGTGCTGGAAGGGAGTTAGTGAGAGGTGCTGGAAGGGAGTTAGTGAGAGGTGCTGGAAGGGAGTTAGTGAGAGGTGCTGGAAGGGAGTTAGTGAGAGGTGCTGGAAGGGAGTTAGTGCGAGATGACGGAAGGGAGTTAGTGCGAGATGACGGAAGGGAGTTAGTGCGAGATGCTGGAAGGGAGTTAGTGCGAGATGCTGGAAGGGAGTTAGAACATGGTGAAGGAAAATCATTAGGATAACATGATGAATAAACAGAAGAATTAGAGTGACATTTTGAAGGAAAATACTTATACAAATCCTTGTCTTGAAACTTGATCGATGATCGCCAATAAACCCTTGAATCAATCCGGTTCGCCACTACTTCAGCATAGGAGAGTCCTCCTAGATAATCAGGAAAGCTGAGCAGAGAGGAAGATGAGGGTGATCCAAGACCCCCAGCAGATGCCATTTTAACTGAGTTCAGTGAAAATGTCACATATGAAGACCTGAAAAGACAATAAATGATGTTTATATAACAAAGATAATATAAAAAAGATCTTTGATGAAAAAGGGGTCTTTTTGTGTACTTTTAAGACAAATAGTGCTTTTTTTCAGAATCTTTTGACAAATTTGAAATCATGTATTATCAGCAATCTTTTGGAAAAAAAAAAGTGTTTTATTTTCACGATTTTTTGACGAAAAACGTCTTTTCCTTGGTCCTTTTTCTCTAATTTTGACAAAAATAGCATTTTTCTATGATCATTTGAGAAAAATTGTGTCTTTTCTGCGATTCTTCGACAGACTGTGTCATTTTTGCTATTCTTCAACGGAAATAACGTTTTTCTTGAGATCTGTCGACAGAAATCATTTTTATTCTGCAAGACGAAAAATTCTGTCTATTTTCATGATCTTTTGGCATTTCCACGATCATTTTTCTTTGTCGGAGATTTTTCCGTCCTCAGGAACTTTTAAAAGACTGAATTCTGTCCTGTGGACAGAAAACTTGCTATAGGTATATAATATATATTTTTATGCTTTAATCACTAAAAAGATAATTTAGCATTCATTTCCAATTTCTGAGGGTAGACTTTCATTTTAGCAGGTTTTCTCAGGAATCCCATATTCTCCTGTTTTAATTCGTAGAAGAAACCACAAAATTTAAAATTTTATTAATTAAAAAAGCCTCATAATTGTGATTCTTAAATAACTCAAGGCAGAAGTTTTCAATACTAAATGTTCTTATAAAAAAGCTCTTGTTTATCAAAATGTAAGTTTCTTTAATTAAATATTATGTAAAATTGTTTTAAAAAGTAACATTTTAATACCTTGTAACTTTGAAATATAAAAAGTACTTGGAAATACGAATATTCGACTTTCATCTGAATAGTTACAGCTCGGCTGGCCGAATATTTGGTTATTCGGTCCAACAATTACTATTCGGCTAGCTGAATATTTGGTATTCAGTTTGCCTGTTGGCTGAATATTCAGCATTCAACCAAAATCACTATGTGCATCCTTTATTTTAAACACTTAAAAAAATGTGAGTTTAGTCAATGATTAATATATACATATCAGTTTTTAAAAATGACGATTTAATCAATTGATTAAAATTGTTAACATTCTATAAAACAGTAAAATTAAATTTTCAAGACTGAGTATCAAAACAAGCAGAATCAATATTTTTAACCACCATTTGCAATAAATTGTATTTTTAATTGATCAATCAAATAGTTTGTGTTATGCTTAAAGCATTTATTGTTTTTCTCCTTTACATTTACAATTAAGGATGCCCCTTAATCATTATGGTTAACAAATAGTTATCAGAGAATGTAGTCTAAGATCCGATTGCACAAAACCCTAAGTCATGGAGCACAAGAAATAAACGTTAATATTATGGAAAAGTAGTCATAGGGGAATATAATGATCAATGTCTGCTGGAAGTGAAGTAGTGCCTAAGCCAAAAATTAATACTACTAGTGGTTCACTTGTAGATCTGTCATTGTGTTTGCAGTACAATTAAAAGTATGAAAACACAGAAAACTGGGTGCAGGAAAACATAATGCTAAGTCTACGAGTCAACCACTAGTGGTATCAAGCTTTGGCTTATTCACCACTTCACTTCCGGCAGACATGGATCATTAGATTCCCCAATGACCACTCTTCCTTAAAATAAAGGAATTGTTCTTGTGCTCAATGACTTAGGATTTTGTGCAGTCGGTTTTTTGAACTAATAGACTTTATATTTTATCTATTATAACTGTGCATTCTAGAGTATAAATATTGAAAAAAAAAATTACATTATTAAGCAATCATCTAAGAATTACCTCCATTGACCAAAATTTATCCCACAAATATGGTAAAACTTTAGTTTGGTTTGATCATAAATGTTGACAAAGATCCTTGTAAAATGTGAAAAAAAAAAGTTAACGGCAGTGTTTTTTGCAGAAATTTTAACTAGTAAAAGAAAAATTAACTCATACCAAAGCAAAAGATTCGAAGTGTCTTAGATTTTTTACAGCTTGATAATGAAAATAAAAATGATCATGGTATGGATTACCTCAGAAACTTAGTGACCAGGAATTACTCCAGATGACCCTACTACATACAATAAGGGCAAAAAAGCAACAAATACAGATTTTTTTTTTCAATATTAGCAGCTAAACAACTGCTAATATTACAGGCAGTTTTTAAAATTGTATTAATAGATTTATTTATTGCCTTATATTTACTAAAGAGTTGTATTAAATTCACATAGACTTTGAAAAACATCAGAGTTTATCTACTCTAGTGCTTTTCTAAGATAAAAAGCAATAAAAAATAAATAAGACAAAAAAATAAAAATAAAGATTTCATTAAACATGGAAAATAACACAATTCTCATTAAAAACAAAAGATATATTCAAAGCATACTTAGAAAATCATTAAATAATAGGACGTACAGGAGGGATAAGAAAATTAAGAAACAAAAGTGTAGGAAAGATAAATTAACAGAAAATTCATTTGTGTCACAGGATACAAAGCAATAATAAAATATTTAAAGAACTAATAAAATTAATACTTCATTTATTAACGCAAAATGATACAATTATAATTAAAAACAGAAGGTATATTCAAGGCAAAACTAAGAAAATCATTAAACAATAGCACGTGCAGGAGGGATAAAAAAATTAACAGAGTTCAGGGAGAATAAATAAACTAACAAAACATAATTAAAATAAAAATCGCTCTTACCCGCAAATAAACTGAAGTCAGAAATATTAATTATAAATAAGCAGTAATTAAATATACGAATTAACAGCAGCGCGCTAAAAAGCACGTTTCACGTTTGTTTGTAAGATCGTCAATAACCTACAGGAAACCCTGTTTACTTCGCAGGTTAGTTACCTGGATAAGCGCCAATGAATAGCCAAGCTGAAAATATCGCCAAATCCAATGATCACGTGGGTAACTAACCTTCAGGTAAACCGACTTCGCTCTTTTCTGCAAAACTCTAAGAAAAAGAGCAAGCAAAAGGGCTTTTATTCGCACTATTTTTGATATGATGAATTTCTCGAGAATTTCGGTGGATATATGGAGTAATTTTTGCAAACTAAAAAAAAACTTGTTTTTATACATTTTGTTTTGAGTAAGACATTTTGTTTTCACCTGAAAAAAAAAATATTTAAAGTTATTATTAATATCATTAGTTTATTTTTCTGTGTATTTCGTTTCTCAATTTTTAACCCAAGCATTTAATCGATATCATTAAAGAGGAATTTTTATTTTATTGGTTGTTAGGTTGTTGGCAACGAAAATCTGAAGTTTCGATTTTATCCGTTGACGCATTAATCTAAGAATTTTCTGAAAAAACTCAAAGGTTAGATAGATTATTTAGTTTATTTTAAACTAAAAATGCGTGAATATACTGTATCTTTCCTACTATAACTTTGTAATATTCTTTTATTTGTTTTTTATGATTTTGTTTAAGCCTTAAAGAGCAGCCGCTTAGGACATAGTTGCTGTTATTTTTAATCCTTTATTTTGCATTAAACTACTTTTAAATCTAAATTTATTTGTAAAAAAAGGCCGATTATCCATTAATTGTATTATTTTTGTTATTTTTTTTTAAATTGAGATCATACTATTTTTATTACTCTATACAGGTGTACATTGTCAAATGCACTGAAGACATTGACTCTTAGGGTTTGGTTAATATATATATTTTTTATGGATTTTAGTATTTATTACTTTTACTTATTATTCTTCTTTTTTCATTTTGATTTTATTAAACATTTCTAGATTTATTATTTTGTTAGTTTTCTTTTACGTATTTTACTAAATATGGAACGATATTTCTTGATATTTTCATTTATATTCTTTTTTTTGTAGAGATATATAAATAGGCTATTGATTGACTTTTTTTTCATTTCTAAGAAATATATAAATGCTTTTTCATACTTCGAAAATTTATTTTATCATATTATGCATCCTTGTGTGAAAATTTCATTTC
This sequence comes from Maratus speculifer, assembly GCA_964019185.1. Taxonomy (NCBI): domain Eukaryota; kingdom Metazoa; phylum Arthropoda; class Arachnida; order Araneae; family Salticidae; genus Maratus; species Maratus speculifer. The sequence goes on from OZ025296.1 coordinate 129,232,365, forward strand.
ATAGTAATCTGTAAATATTCAACTAAAGTTATGATCATATTTAAAATATTTATTGTGTAATTCATCCCATTTACAGATCCAAGAAACTGTATCTCTTTTATCCGTAACGAAGTATTATAGGTATTCTATAAATAAATTATTTTTATGCATATTTATATCTTCGTCTTGCATATTTATGCATATTTATATCTTCGTCTTGCATATTTATGCATATTTCTATCTTGCCTTTCCAAACTTTTTTTTCATAAAATAGTTATTTCGAGTGATATGATAATCAAATTAGATTATACTATGCGTAAAAAGTAAGTTCGGTTACTATAAACTCTTCACCTTGACCTGTTGCAAAGAATAAAAAAAAGTGTGTGATTTATGTCATTTTGGAACGATTCAGAGCAGTCAATCTTTTTCGAAACGATTTCGAGGAATCGTTCTTTTACAGTCGTTTAATTTCGGAACGAGTTCTAGGAATCAAACTTTTCCGTAGTCGTTTCATTTCAGATAGAGTCTGAAGAATCGTTCCTTTTCGGAGTTGGTGCATTTCGGATCGTTTCCGGGGATTCGATCGTTTTAGAAACCAATGACCTAAGATACGTATGCCTTTTATTTCCAAAAGTTTGAATTTATCACAGATTTTTTTTAATTTTCGGAATTTTTTTTAAAAAATATCACGTTTCTTTGAAAAAAATGCCCATAAACGCCACATCGCTTGAAATTTTATCTTAAAACACATAAACATCGTGGCGTTTCTTCCGAAAATTACAGTACTGATAATCTTAATTTTTTAGCCCAATTACTGTAGATATTATGCATCACGAAAAAATTTGGTAAATTTGTGTTAAAATGTCTAATGGCTTCTAATTTTGAACCCTGGTCGAAATATACGTTCGTAAATAGTGTATAGCCTGCCGACTATACACCGATGCATCTCCGCGTGTTATACACGAACTTTTTTCCCTACACTGCTCGATTTAGGGGTGTGGGTTATCCACAGGGTACGAGCTATACACCCGAAAATACGGTAAATCATTTTTAACTTATTGTATCATATTGCAAATTGTTTTTACGGTATATAACACCCCCATCTATCTTTTTCCTTCATAGAAAATAGCAGATTACCATAGATTTTGTTCCAATTTTTTCATTGCAACTTAAAAAAATTGTAATTAAAATACCTTTACCTCAAGAATATCATCTGCAATAAAACCCGGTGTATTTTGGTTTTGTTTCATTTTTATACTTCAATTAAGTCATTTTTAATTTATTACAAACATACTTTACAAAAGATTTATCAATTTCTCTTTACAAAAATGTATTTTGAAGAATATTTGTATGATTTATTTGCTCAGCATTTGCTTACACTGTCAAAAATTTTAAACATTTGCTGCATCATCACTTAGCCGCTTTTATAGAATAACGCTATTTTGACCTATGAGAATGCTTCATAATGCACTGGCTTTCTATAAAAATGGTGAAGAGACGATGCAGCAAAAGTTTCAATTTTTTAACAATGAAATTCACATCAAAAAGCTAAAAGGTTGCAATTTGATTAATCTGTGTGAAAATAAATTTTTTGAATTTCTGAAAAATATAATGATTTCTGATAGCACATAGAAATATTAAAAGATAAAAATGAAGACATATGAATCATTATATATAATCGATATGCCTTGCCGAGTTTCTTAAATTATGAAATCGCTTTACTGTTGAGTTTCTGACATCAAATACACATTTCTCTAATACTCGTTGTTTAAGACTTGACCGTAAAAGTAGAATGCTTTAGTGGATGTGAAGACGTCATATATATATATATCAGGGTTGGCTTTTTCCCATCCAGAACTTGTTTTTCCCATCCCAGTGGGAAAAACTGGTAAATACCGGGAAATATTGGGAAAAAGTGATAAATACCGGGAAAAACTTCAGAAAGGCAATATATGTAAAATGTCTAAAATTAAAGTAAAAAATATATAGCTATTACAAATTTCCCTTAGATTTAAAATTATTCTGTAGGAAAGGAATATACAGTAGACTCCCTCAAATCCGCACAGCTTGGGACCAGAGGTTTTGCGGATTTTAGAATTTTGCAGATTTCTGGTCATTGCTTTGTTTACATTTTTTTAAAATAATTTGAATGTAATTAATAATAAAATCAAAAATATAATGAATGCATACAATATACTAAAATATTTTAAAAAGTAATAAACTAAAATAATAAAAATTTAAATATTTTTAAAAATGATCAATATACTAAAAGGAAAGATCAAGTTAATAATCAATAATGTACAATTAAATATTCATTATAAAAGAGGAAATGCGTTTTTCCTAAATTATTCAATGAAACTTGCCTCATAAAGGTGCATTACTAATTCACACCAGGATCATAATATAATGAAACTTTATTTCAGGTTTAGCCAGACTTAATAACTAAAAAAGCTTGATTAATACATAAATATATTTGGTAAGATTGTGATTACCAATGACATTAGCAATATCTTTATTTTTTCAGAAATAAATTATTCTTTCTTCATGAAAAAACATGAATTCAATAACCTTAACAAACATCATTAATTAAAAAATGTATGGAACTGATATAAAACTGAAAAAAAAAAAAATCAATTTTTGCACCTACATCTGAACTGAATGTTTCAATGTTTACATCCGTAAAATATGTGCGGATTTTAGAGAGTTGCGGATTTTAGGAGTGCGGATTTGAGGGAGTCTACTGTATAAGTAAATCTGAATTATTGTATGAAACATAAAATTTGCTCATATAAGTTTTTAAATAATAATGAATTTCTTATATAAATATTTTAGAGCACAAAAAGAAACCTTAAAATTTGTAAAATACCAGTGTCATCAAGATAAGCAACAAATAATTTGTGTTACATTTAAATGAAATTACTTTTTAAATAGAAGAAGATTAAAATTGTGTTTAACAGATCTATCTTTACTAGATGAAAGTATTGGATTCATGAAATATTTAGACTTCTGATTTTCGATACATTTATGTTTTAGAAGGTCCTGAAAATAAGAATTCTTGTCAAACTTCAGATTCAGTTAGTCACTGATATAGATTTGCTTTGTTTCATTTTTGGTGTAAATTGTCCTACCAGTGACCTGGTTATGCTACATTTTTCAGAATTAACACTAGATGTATCTCAAAAACTAATGCATGGACTTTTATCAAACTTCAGATTAAAATAGCTCCTGATAAAAATTGGTCCTGATTTGTTTCTGGTGTACATTACCCAAACAAATAACAAGTGGTTCTGTTATGCAGAATTTAATATTTCTGCAATAGTTCTATCTCAGAAACTAATGCATGGATTTTCAAACTTCAGAGTCAGTCAAAAACTGATATATGTTGTTGCTGGCTAGAGTTTGGTGTAAATTATCTAACTGGTGTTACTGCTAAGCTGTATTTTCAAGAAGTATTAACATGTTTGAGATAGTAGAAAGTTTTGAAACTGCCACATCCAACTATTTTTTTTTTTTTTTTTTTTTTTTTTTCCAATTTTGGTTAGGTGTAATATTTACAGAAAATATGTTTTATAAACAGAAATTCATCATATTTGTTTAAATTGTTTGTTGTTATCAGATTTTTGTCTAGTCTATAATCTATAAGAGAATGCTTAAGAAGAATCCTTAAAGCTATTTACTTAAGCCTTATTTTGACATTTTTAAAGATTGTGTTGAATTTATATTTGTTTTTAAAAATAGGTTTTTCCCATGTGGGAAAAACATAGTATTTCTCAGGACGGTAAATACCGGTTTTTACCATGGTATTTACCGGGGGTGGGAAAAACCTTGCCAACCCTGATATATATAGTGCACAGAGTTTCCCCCAGGTTTAAAAAAGGGCAGGGTGCTACTGTTCCAAAAAGGGCACATTTTATATTTTTCAGGGCACTTTTTCATTTTTAAGGGCACTTTTATAGAGTTGAATCTAGCATCTAGTGGTTCAAAAAGTTGTGAAAAAATAGAAATTTCATCAAAAAATAGAAAAAAAAAGAAACGTCAGTTTTTGCTAAAAGATTGCAAAAAAAGCATTATAATTTGCTAAAAAATCACGAAAAAACGACAAATCTTGTGAATATCACGAAAAAATGGAACTTCTCACAGAATTTTCCGTTTTATTGCAATTTTAGAATGAAATTTGCCATTTTTTTCGCAAATCTTTTGACGAAATCTGCCGTTTTATCGCTATTTTTTGACAAAAGTTGCTGTTTTTTTGCGACTCATTTGACAAAATTTTCCGTTTCATTGCGATTTTTGGAAGAAATGTCTCGTTTTTCCATGATTTTTTGAGGAAATCTGCCGTTTTGTGAAATTTTGTGGTGAAATTAGCCTTTTTTTTGCGAATTTTGCCGGAAATTCAGGGTTGTTATGATTTTGCCCAGCCCAAAAAACCCGGGTGGGTTTTTTCAAAATTTCAACTTTAAATTACATATATAATGTATTTATATTACATATATAATGTATTGTAATATATTTCTTAATATCAGTACACAACTCATAAAGTTTATAACCATCACCCCCCACCCCAAAGAAAAGAAATGTCCTAATTATACCATTACAATTTTTAAAAGAAATAATTGTTAGTTAATCTCTGTAGCATGTGTAAGAAACACAATTTTTTTCCCATTAAAAAAATACTTTGATGTGTAATGTGTTCTATGTTATACAATAGAAACTCATAACAAAATACCATATATGCTTAGAATCCTAATTGAATTATGTAGACATGTAGAATTACTTGGCTTTTTCTTTTATTTAGTAATAACAAAAAAATACTTTATAAATTATTACTAATAATCAATTTATCTAAAAGCAAAGCCTCATAATTTTGATTACTGTCATGGATTTATATATATTGTAATCAATTAGCTACTTTAAATTTAGTAATAAGTAAATTTTTTTTTTTTTTTTTTTTTTTTTTTTTAAGCATTCTGAACCACCTCCCATAACCCCCCAAAAACCTCGAAAAACCCTCAAAAAACCCTGATAAAACCCCAAAAACCCTGAAAAAACCCGGGTATTTAACAACCCTGCGGAAATTAGAAGTTATTTCGCGATTTTTAACGAAACTAGCCTTTTTGCAATTTTTTGACGAAATTACCCGCCCCACGGGATGTGTATGAGGCTATTTTTTGTGTTCCGTCACCGATTTTTTGTGTAATTTACGCGCTATAGTAAGTTTGGATCATCGCTGGAGGGCTGTGTTTTGTGGGCAAGAAGGGCGCTATTTTTCTAATGAATGACAAGAGGGGCGCTAGTTTTTGGATGAGGGCCAAGAGGGGAGCTATTTTTTAAACTAAAGGGCAGGTGGGGCGGAGCGCCCCCCCTGAAACCCTCTGGGGGAAACTCTGTAGTGCATATATGTATAAACATGTGATTCAAGTCTTAAAACTGAAATATGTTATATAGAAGTGAATCATTTTCATTCTACTGACTTTGAAATTCTTCACAAGTAGAAATGCTTCTCTTTTGAAAATGACATAATTGAAATAATACGCTGATTAAACCCGTAAAATTTAGGCCGTCTTTATGGAAAAGTAGTAGCATACAGTGTGAGTCATCAGATTGGAAGTCTTTGTTCAAAATACGGCAATTTATATTACAGAATTGGTCGATTCTCTCCGGCTTGAATTTTCTTTGCTGAGCAAACAAAGCAAACTAGCAAACAAAAGTGATCTTGCAAGGAAGGTCTCCTTACTGGGCATACTCAGAATTTTATGAAAAAAATACTAATTAAAGTACTTATGTAAGTAATAAAGGATCAGTCAAAATTAACGGCGGAGTCACATTAGAAATTACGTAAAAAAATAAAATATAGTTTCGAATATTTGGCGTGAAAACATGAAAAAGTCACTCGATTTGGCGAGCAGCTCTTTTCCTCGCCAAAAGCAAACGATAATTATGCAACTCAATACTGCTGGATGTTTAGAATGCGTGTAAATTAAAGATGAAAATAAGGAATTTTGCTTAGTGGCCACTGGCCGGTAAGTTGATTTTTTTTTTTAGTAGCCAGCTACTGGCTTGTGAGAATAATTTCTTTAGTAGCCAGTAAGTACATTTATGTCACTGAATATTTAATTACAAGATATATATGAGTTTAGAATAAATAAGTAATATATGAACTAGATAAAAATATTTCAATTTATATTGTTTGGAATAAAATTGACATACTAATTTCCGATCTATTTTAAATTAATAGCAAAGTTATATGTAACATGCGTTTGAAGTTAGCTACATAAGTCCAACTTAGCCTAGGTACTTGTGTAGCTAATGACATAAATAAAACCCTACCCTCTTTTTTATAATTATGTGTCTAAAATTAAGATATGACCAAAAAAAAAAAAAAAAAAAAAAAAAACATAAACATGTATATGTACCAACGTAGAAGGTTTGATTTAAAAAAAAAAAACTGAAATTTACAACAAATTTTCTAAAAAATAAATGGGGGGGGGGGGTGTTCTGTCATGATATGTTTTCTCACAATCCTTTGACATAATGTGCATTTTTTCCCGCTTTTTGCGTTTGTTTTCGCAACTTTTTACTAAAAATCGTGTTTGTTTTTGCGACTTTTTAACGAAAATCGCGTTAATTTTCAAGATTTTTGACGACATTCACGTTCGTTTCACAATATTAACAGTTTTTGCACTTGCTATCGCGATTTTTTGACGGTATTCGCATTTACTATCAAGATTTTTTGACAGTATTCGCGTTTGTTATCGCGTTTTTTTACGGTATTTGTTTTTCTTTTGATAAAATTCTCGTTTTTGCGTTTGTTTTCACGATTTTTGACAAAAATCACTTAACGTGATTTTTGTCAAAAATCGTGAAAACATTACATTTTTCGCGATTTTTTTTAACGAAAGTCGCGTTTGATTTTACGATTTTTGACTATATTCATGATTGTTATCGCAATTTTTTGACGGTGTTAGTTTTTTTCATGTTTTTGATAAAATTCGCACTGTTTGTGTTCATTTTTATGTTTTTTGACAAAATACGCATTCATTTTAATGATTTTTGACGAAATTTGCATTCATTTTCACGATTTCTGGAGAAAATCTCGTTTGTTATCACGATTTTTGCATTTGTTTACGCATTTTTTTGTTAAAATTCCATTTTTTGTCAAAAATTTGCATTTGTTTTCATTGATTGTTTTAACAAAATTCACATTTTTTTTTGGTGATATTTGCATTTTTTCTCAATTCTTTGACGATATTTGCAGTTTTTCGCAATTTTTTGATGATATTTGTGTTCTTTTTGCGATCCTTTGACGATATCTTTTCGCGATACTTACACGAAATTCGTGTTTTTCCGCGATCTTTTCATAAAATTTGGGTTTATTTTGCAATTTTTTGACGAAATTAATAGGTTTTTTCCGTGATTCTTTGACAAAATACCTTTATTAAAATCCCGCATTTGGCCGGTACTTTCCACATTTTTAGTCGCCGATTGGACTGGTGATTGCTTATTTTCATCTTTAGTGTAAGTCGTATTTAATGAATTTAAACATAAACAATGAGATACTTTAATATATTATTTACATATTATACATATTATATTGCATATATATATTACTTGTTGAAGTCGCTATTTAATTAATCATTGGAAAAATGTTTTCATAGATAAAAAAAACATTGATAAAAATTATCTTCATAAATTTAAGCGTATTCAAAAATAAAAGCCACATGTTTCCATAGCAACAAAATCTAATCGACAATTCTCAAACAGACTTTGAGCAGGAAACAAATTTATTTTAAATTATACATTTCGTATCAAATCTCAAATTTTGATGATTAAACTTGAATATAAATACATATAAATATCGAAATAGCAAAAACATACTTAAAACAAATTAAAACTTATAAAACTAAAGTTATTTAAATTAAATTTATTAAAGCAAGTTCAACATGAAACTTTTTTTTCCTTGAAGTATATTTGATGCAAAGCATTTTTTGAAATTACATTCCTTCGCCAACCGGCGATAAATCGCCAAATAACGAAATTTTCATTATTTTTTTACAGATACTGAATGGAAGTTCTGCCAAATTTTTTTTTATAAATGTATATATCCACATGAGAAGAACATTCGGTAATTTTTTCAGATTTTTTGGGATATGCCCGTATGGTGACCTTTCTTGTTGGCAATAATTCCAGGTTTAAATTAATGTCTGATTCCTCAAATTTTTGTCCGAAAATTTCTCAACTATAATAAAATTTTATTCATATTCTTTAAGACATTCTATTGTAATTTTATTTAAAAAAACATAATATGTTTAATGTAATTTTTTATAATTTCTAGTTGAATTTTCAAGACCAGATGATTTTTTTTATCTGTTATTTTACCCAGTGGAAAATGCACATCATAATTTTTTTTTTCTTTCTTTTTGGAATAATTATGTACAAATAACTTTTTTTTGTAATTTATTTTTTACTTTAAGTTAGCACTATTTTTATTTTCCAAAAATGTTTTCAGAAAAAAAAAGTATGTGCATTTTTTACATAGAAAATTGATCGGAAATTGAAAAAGAAAGATGTAAATAACGAAATTAGATTTCATAATTTACCAAATATCTAGGGTTTAAAATTTGGTTTGGCATGGTATATAAAAATCGAGGTATGCGTGTTGTACGTTAAATACGACATCTTCTTTGCACATTGAAGTAACGTCAGGCAATGTTTGTGGATTTTAATATTTGTTATTTTAATTTGCGTTGTATATTTTAATTTATAAAATGGATTTTAAATTTGTCATAGTGTTAATTTTGGAACAAACTTTCATTGAAAAATATTGCACATGCTGCCATTTCTTTACTTTTGCATTTTATTATGTGCATAATATATCTATGTTATAATGAACAAATGTGTCCGTGTGTAGCACTGACGTCATTTTGCGAATAGAAACATTTCACAATGAAATGAATGACTTTTTGCAATTTTCATTTAAAAATGCCTTTATGGAGTAAATTAGCAATCTAAAAAGCATATTACATGCAGAAAATTTATTCAAGATTTCAAAAAAAAAAAAAAAAAAAAGATTTTATTTTTTATTATGTAACCCGGGAAGCCCGGGTTCGATCTACTAGTATATATAAATTACAAATTGAAAAATAAGATTAAATAACATGGTTTAGTGATATCCTCTTTTTTTTTCACACGAAATTACATTTCATCATTTTTGTAGGGTCTTGGACACATGTATTTAAAAAAAACTGTGGTATGAAAAAGTTTCATAAAAAAAGATGCCTTTTCTTAATTTTAAAAGGGTCCTTAAAAAATGGCCTAGAAGAAACAATAAACAATTATAGAGTTTATAAAAACTGCCAGTACGTAATTTCATTAGTTGTCAGCACAAATAACATAAATACCCTTTTTTTTTTTTCAGAAAAAAACCAACCCACTGTGTTTTATCAGGGTATTTGGAGTTTTTTCAGGTTTTTTGGGGTTGTGAGGGGTAGTTCAGAATGCTTGAAAAAAAAAGGTACTTATTACTAAATTTAAAGTAGCTAATTGATTTTCAAATATATATAAATCAATGACAGTAATCAAAACTATGCTTTGCTTTCAGATAAATTGATTATTAGTAATAATTTATAAAGTATTTTTTTTTAAATTATTAATAATAGAATAAGCCAAGTAATTCTACATGTCTTCATAATTAAATTACGATTCTAAGCATATATATATGATATTTTGTTATGAGTTTCTATTGTATAACATAGAACGGATGACACATCAAAGTATTTTTTTAATGGGAAAAAATTTGTTTGTGTTACTTACACATGCTACACAGAGATTAACTAACAATTATTTCTTTTAAAATTTTTGATGGTATAATTAGGACATTTCTTTTCTTTGGGGCGGGGGGTGATGGTTATAAACTTTATGAGTGGTGTACTGATATTAAAAAATATATTACAATATATTATATATGTAATATAAATACATTATATATATGTAATTTAAAGTTGAAATTTTGAAAAAACCCACTTGGGTTTTTTGGGTTGGGCAAAACCATAACAACCCTGCTATCAAGACTTGTCTACCGTGATGCAAGCTTTGAGAATGCACTATCCTATGTCTATGAATGAGAAGACATTTACAGGGCTCCCAAATGGTCCCCTTTTTCCCTCAAAAGTCCCCTTTTTAGAAAAAGGTCCCCTTTAGTCCCCTTTTTTGTATTTTGGTCCCCCAAGTCCCCTTTTCTGTGTCTGAAAAAAATCGCCGCAAAATAAAAAAAAAAAACTCTGAAAATCATCAAAAGTTTAAAAATCTATTAAGACAAAAAATTTTTAAGTGGGCGTAAAAAAAGCAATATAATGGGTATAAGAAAGCATTGTAATTGAAATTCTTTCATAAATCTAAATGTTAAAAAATCACAACAGAATACAGGCAAATTTTAAGAATTTCATTAAAATTCTTAAAAATTAAAAAATTGCATAACACAAAAGTTACTATATTAAACTGCTGCTTGACCAGTGTTCAATAACGGGCCTTGGTATGCTTCATCCCCCCACCCCCCTCACCTAAAAAAAAGTGAAGCTTTTTTGAATGGAAAGAATCATTGAATTGTGTGGAAACAGACGATTAAAACTAAGAAAAATTAATTTAAAGTCCACAACTCTGAATCATTTTAAAGAAAATGATTGGAGTAAAATGCCTTTTCACATTTTTTTTTATTTTTATTTTTTTATCTTTACAAAAAGAAATATTGAATATATGAAATAATTTCGACTTCCAGTTTTGATGGATTTATACATTTTAGAAGGTCCTGAACACAATTTTAGTGGTTTTTAGAAAATGTCTGTTAAAAAGCATTGTGTCTCAAGAACTAATGCACATTTATGCACAAAACTTTAGACTCACTTAGACCTTGATATAAACTAGAGCTGTTTAGTTTTTAGTGTATATCGCTCAACAATAAACACTGTTATGCTGCATTATTCACAATTTCATTAATAGCTCTATCTTAAGAACTAATGCACTGATTTTCATAAAACTTCAGCAATTTTCAAACTCAACCCCTAATTAAACTACAGCAAGATTCAATCTCAACTTAAGGGTTGACCGAAGGAGGTATCTCATCAAGCCCAACATTTTGCTAGGGTCTATTTTGACCCCAGACAATTAGGGGCGTTTCTTCGTGTGCCTGTGTATGTGGAGTGGGGAATCAGAAAATTGATTTTTTTCACACATCCTTTTAAAACTCTTGGTCTAAGCAGCCATTTCCCACCGTCTTAACTCATTTTTTCATCATTAGTAGATGGTTTAATTTTAATTGTGTTCCTTACTTCATAAATTTCCTAAAAAATTAAGAAACAAAAATCTGCTAAACATATCTCAATGGTTAGCATCTTTTCATCCCTTTCTGTCACCAGGGGATGCTATTGAAATAAATTTTCAAAAATGTAATCTACAATATGGCATGTAATATCTTAAATGAAAAGCCAGGTTATGAATAATGTTATTCTTCACTCAATCTCTACCTTCATTCTCACTCTCTTATATCATCCCCATCTATATAAGAATTTAATCATTATAAACCATTGTTAATTTTTAACAAATTTCATTATTAACAATTTTGGTTTATTAATTAAAGTTTAGAACATTTTGAAAGGAATATTAAATAAAACCCTCTGAGTGATCTGTGATCACACTTACCCACTTGTTTTTATTAACTGATCACTATTATTACTTTCTTCTATCTTCAATAGAAGAAAGTATTGTAATCAAAATTTTTTCGACGGATTTACAGGTTTTAGGGGTCAGAGATTCCAAAAAACATGTTTTTACAAAATATCTGTGTGTCCGTATGTCACCATTCTACCATCAAAAAGTGCATGAAGTTATGCATAGAATTGAACCAAATTTTTTGTGAATGTTTTAGGCTGTGGCAAGCAGGTCCTCCTTCAGTTTTGAAATATTCCACCAGAAGGGGCGCTGTAGTCGCAATGTTTGTGCCTTTTTCAATATTGTACCGACCAAAAGTATATGAAGTTATGCATCGAATTGAACCAAATTTATTGTGTAACTGTATAACTATGGCTAGTTGGTCCTCCCAGAATTTGAGAAAAATCTGCCTGAAGGGGCGCTGCAATCGTGATGAATGTGCCATTTTCAATATTGTACCGACCAAAAATATATGAAGTTATGCATCGAATTGAACCAAATTTTTTGTGTAACTGTATGGCTATGACTAGTTGGTCCTTCTCGAATTTGAAAAAAATCCTCCAGAAGATGGCACTGCAATAGCAAATTTTATGTCATTTACAATATTGCACCACCTAAAAGTGTATGAAGTTAGTTCTAGAACTGAACTAAATTTTTTGTATATGATTTTTTTTTTTTTTTTTTTTTTTGTTAAGGCATGTAGGTTCTCCCTGAATTAAAAAAAAAAAAAATTGCCTATTGTTGGTGTCCGAGATTCATGAAGCAGTTCTTTAGTGTTGTCAAGTGAAAATAAATTCGCACTAATATATCTTTTTTGCTTTATATTAACAACTTAAAGAAACATTTAGTAAATTGAAAAAAACAAGATACAGGAATGCAGTTTCCTGCTGCGGTTGCGGGATTAACATATCCAAGTATGCGACACAGTAAGAGAAATATAAGCACCGTGTGTGCTTTACAAAAACATAAGAGAAACTGAACTGAGTTCGTTCACAGTAAAATGTTGTCCTTGAAGTAATCAACACAAATGATTTCGCAATCCTGTGCAATCATCCAGTTATGAATTGTTTAAATAAACAATGATATTAAATATTTCATTAATGTCACTTTTGAATAATGGATTAATTTATAGTTTATAAATATTATGGTTTTAAAGTAAACAGTTAATGTAATTAATGTCACTTCTGAAATATGAAGTAATTTGATGTTTATCAATATTACTGTTTTTAGAATAAACACTTTAAGTACTTAAACACACTCCCACCCTATCAGGCCTTAGTCCTGATATATAGGAAGGAGCGCTAATTTGTGTACAGGTCGTCTCAAAAACGATCCTCTACACTGCATGGTCACAACACGGACATGTTCGTCTTTTCCTGGGTGCACCTCTGTTACCCGGCCCAATGGCCAAGAGTCTGGTGGCTGGGTATCATCAAGGAGTAGCACAACTTGTCCAGGTTGAAGATTACGTTGCTCGACTCTCCACTTGCTTCTTTTTTGGAGCGAGATCAAATACTCCTTCTTAAATCGCTGTGAGAATCCTCTTTTTAAATTTTGCAGCAGCTCCCAGCGATTTCTAGGGTTGCATGTGATGGATGAGGTCTCCTCCGGTATTGAGAAGATTACATCACCTGTAAGAAAATGTGAGGGTGTGAGAACATTTATGCAGTCACTATCATTGTCATTTAAATGTATGAGAGGTCGCGAATTTAACAAGGCTTCGACTTGGCTAAGTAGGGTGGCGAGCTCTTCGAAAGTCAGGAGTGTCTCTCCTATTACTCTTTTTAGATGATGTTTGGCGGATTTTATCGCAGCCTCCCAAATTCCGCCAAAGTGAGGGGAAGAAGGAGGGATAAAATGCCATTCAATGGATTTTTCAGTTAAATATCGAGACATGATTTCATTTTTAGGAAATGACAACCATGCCCTCTGTATTTGGTCGATTTTTCTTGATGCCCCGACAAAGTTCTTCCCGTTGTCACTATAAAGGTGACGTGGGGTACCTCTTCTTGCACTAAAACGTCGAAGAGCTGCTATAAATGCTTCAGTTGTTAGGTCACTTACAGCTTCTATATGGACCGCTTTCGTAGCAAGACAAATAAATAAGGCAATGTAACCCTTAGTTGTTTTTGAACCCCTACCCTTGCTAAATTTAATGAATATGGGGCCTGCGTAATCAATTCCACTGGCAAAAAAGGGGCGTTCAAGATTTACTCGAGGTTTAGGTAAATTCCCCATTAATGGAGGAGTTGTAATAGCTTTCTTGTATCTGAAACATTTTAAACATCTATTAATGCATTTGTTGATGAGCTTTTTTCCACCAATTATCCAAAAAGATTGTTTTATGATGTGCGATAGTAGAGAAGGTCCAGCATGTAAAGTGGCAATATGCTGTTGTATTATCAATAGTTCACTCATTTTATGTTGTGATGGAAGTATTACCGGATGCTTGTGATTAAATGCTAACTGTGAACTTTGCAGGCGTCCTCCCACCCGTAAGATACCCTTAGCATCAATAAACGGATATAGGGAGTGTAATTTGCTTTTCTTAGCTAGAGGTTTTTGTTCTTTGATGCAATTTAACTCTTCTTTAAAGTAAGAATTTTGAATCCAAAGAACGATCATTTCTTCAGCAGATTTTGTTTCGTTAAATGTAAGTACTGTTGAAGGGATTTGATATTCATTAGCATTTTTGCATTTTTTAATGAATCTTATGCAATATGCCAGAATGCGGATAATTTTTGAAAGTGAAGAGTGCTTTTGAAACAAATTATCTAGTACATCATTTGAAGCATGCGTGTGAAATGAAAAAATGGGATCCGACCTTTGCTCGGATTTGATTTGCTCATCGAATTCATCAACATTTAAGTCATCTTTCGGCCAATTAGATGGGTCTAGAAGTAGCCAGCCTGGCCCTTTCCACCATAGCTCGCATTCTGGCAAACACTTTGGGTCGATACCGCGAGAAGCGATATCTGCGGGATTTTCCTTTGAGGGAACGTGTCCCCAGTGCTTCGTAGGTAAAACTTCTGTTATTTGAGAGGTTCTGTTCGCCACAAATGTTTTCCACTTGCGGGGGTGTGCGGATAACCATGAAAGGACTACTTTAGAATCAGTCCATGCAAAAATATCGAACTTGTAATTCTTTAGTGTGTCCATAACTGTGCGGAATAATTTAGATAATAAGTGAGCACCGCAAAGTTCTAATTTAGGGACAGAAATTTGCTTGATTGGTGCAACTTTTGTTTTAGAAACCAAAAGAAAAGCATTGGTTTTTCCATTGCAAGTTTGTCGGCAATAAATTGCGGCAGCATAAGCTAGTGTTGACGCATCGGAGAATCCGTGTAATTCGAAGGCATTCTCGGATGAAAGCGTAACACATCTTGGTATCGAAAATTGATTGATTTCATTGAATGAATTTTGAAATTTGAATAATTCCTCAGTTAGATGTTCTGGAATAATAGTGTCCCAGTCCCCTTTTGTCAACCACAGTTTTTGATAAAATATTTTTAAAGTTACAGTGCAGGGTGAAATTAGACCCAGTGGGTCAAAGATTCTAGCCGATTCTGCTAAAATTTGCCTCTTTGTAAGAGGTGGAGTGAGATTTAGTGAAACCTTGAAAATAAAAGTATCTGCAGAAGAGTTCCAGCTTAATCCTAGAACTTTAGAGCTTCCGTTATCACTAGGAATTATTTCAAAATTCGATTCGGTATTGGAATCATCTTGAAACTCTCTAAGAAATTCCCTTGAATTTGAATTCCATTTTCTTAAGTGGAAACCATGCGCGTGCAAAACATCGCTAATTTCTTTACAAGTTTCTATTGCCTCGCTAACAGTGTTTGAGCCTGAAAGAAGATCATCCATATAGAAATCTTTCTCCAATGTTTGAGAAATAACAGCGTTTTTTGTATAATCATCAGCAATTTGTTTGAGACATTTAGTGGCTAGATAAGACGCTGGAGCTAGCCCATAAGTAACTGTTTTTAATTTGAAATTTTTTATTTCCTCATTAGAGTTAAACCTCCAAACTATTTTCTGATAATTTTGATCTTCTTCAGAAACTAAAATCTGGCGGTACATCTTTTCTATGTCAGCGCAAAAAACAATTTTCGGAACTCGAAAATTAAGTAAAATTTCAAATATGTCCCTTTGTAATTTAGGACCTACTCCCAAAATTGAATTCAAGGAATTACCTTTTGAAGTATTACATGATGCATCAAACACAACTCTCAACTTGGTAGTAGTACTAGAAGGTTTAATAACCGCGTGATGAGGAAGAAAATATTGTTCATTTTCAGAATCGTTAATGTTATTTTGTGTTATTAATTCCATATGGCCTAACTGTATATATTCGCGCATAAAATCCTTGTATTGCTTTTCGAATTCTGTGTTTTCATTAAATTTCCTTTCCATCGCCAACAAGCGAGAAATTGCGGCAGGTCTAGAATTACCTAATTCTGTCGTAGGTTTAACAAAAGGTAATTTTACAACAAAACGACCCTCGGAATTAATTGAGTAAGTTTTCTGAAAATGTGATTCAACAAATTGTTCTTCTGGAGACAGAATTTGAGCATTATTATTGAATACTTCTTCCATTTCCCAAAATCGTTTTAATTCATTATCAATATTAAGTTCATAAATATGTAAATTATGCATTGAATTAGGAGTTGTGTTAAGATGAGGCATTTTTCCCGATACGAGAAAGCCAAAGATGGAATTTTGCGCAATTAAACTGCCCTGAGCACATGTTATTTGACCAGGAAGCAAAATAGAAAAAAAGTAATCTGATCCTAAAATAACATCGATTTTATTTGGAGTCCCAAAATGTGGATCTGCCAAGTTTACATTTTTTAAGTGTGAATAATGCTCTTCACTTATTTTCTCAGAAGGTAATGGAGCTGTTAATTCGTCTAAAATAAAAGCTTTCACTGACAACTTACTGTCAGCATTATGAATTGATATAAGATCAATCATTACGTAACCCTTTGTTACTGCGATTTTTGAATTAGAAAGACCTTTCACGGGAAATCGGGCATTTTTCCTTTTGAATCCTAACACTTTCATGCATGATTCTGAAACGAACGTAGATTCTGAGCCACTGTCACACATAATTCTTAACGTATGCTTTTGACCCATGCAATCATAAATATATACTGTAGCAGTGGGCAAAAGTGCGAAAGATGTTTGAACAGAATTTATTGAAGGAGAAACTTCTTTTTTATTATCATCAGGAATCGAAAGGTCCTCTGAATCAGATTTGCTTTTCCGACTCTGTTTTTCATTCGAACGTGAAGTTGACATCGCATAATTTTGTAGTTTATTCTCGCATAATAGCGTATGGTGTTTAAGCTGGCAATGATGACAGCTAAATGTAGAATTACATTGATATGTGTAGTGTCTGTCAGATAAACAGTTGCTACATAATTTGTTTTTTCTCACAAATTGTTTTCTATCTCTTACGTTTAATTCCTTGAATTTAATACATTTGTACAATAAGTGATTAGCTTTACAAAATAAACATTTGATAACGTTATTGGCGGGAGCTTTGTGAAAATTAAATTGTTTCTCTTTTTTATGTAACCCTGTATAATCATTATTATACAATTCTAAAGATAAACATCTGTCATTAATGAACTGAATAAATTGATCAAAAGAAGGAAAATCATCCTTCGATGAATATTGAGCCCATTCTTCACGTGTTTTATTATCAACCTTTTGAAGAAGAATATGAATTAACCAAATGTCTCTCTCTGATGCTTTAACATCGATTGATTTGAGAGCACGAATTACCTCGTCAGAGATATCTGATATATTGCGTAAGTTAAGTGCATTAGCATGAATAATGGGAGGTATATCCATAAATGTTTTGATAAGAGCTGCGACAATTTGTTTTCTTTTGTCGTATCTTGACAATAATTTTTCCCATGCTTCTGCATAACTGGTTTCAGAAATGGGAATATGTTTTATAATTGACGATGGCTCTTCACCGAGCAAACCTCTTAAGTATTGAAATTTTTGAATGTTTGTTATACTGGCATTGTTATGCACTAACGATAAATATAAGTCTTTAAATGACATCCAGTTTTTGAAATTACCATCAAATTGCTCAATATTCAATCTGGGTAATTTAAAATTATTAGTTGTATTAACTATAGGTAATTGTTCATTAACAACTTGAGAATGTGCATTCATACTATTTATAGAAAATTTTTCAAGTTCTAATTGCAGTTTGGCTTTGGTTTCATAATATTTTGTTTCAAATTCCTCCATTTCCGAGGATTCTTCTGGTAATTGTGCATCATATTTATCAAAATCGAAATAAGCTGTTTCTAATTTTTCTAATTTATTCAATAAATCATTCTTTTGAAAAACTTGATCAGCGTCAATGAAGTTCGTGATACGTGTTAATGCAGATTTAGCTCTGCCACGTAAATTTATTGCTGTCTTTTCTAAATCTTCTTGACTCATTATTAAAATAATGAGGGAACCAAGTTAAAAAACAAAGCCAAACTGATAATAAACCAAAAATGTACTTATCTGAAACAGCTGGGCTGTAGGGTACTCCTTTATGGTGACTTTGAACCGTTGTAATCCAAAAAAGCGATGTGTGCAGGTACATCTGAAACAGCTGGGATGAATGGTACTCCTTTATGGCGACTTTGAGACGGCGTAATTCATCAAAAGCGATGTGCGCAGGTTATCTCGCCGGTGCCTCCATAATGTTGGTGTCCGAGATTCATGAAGCAGTTCTTTAGTGTTGTCAAGTGAAAATAAATTCGCACTAATATATCTTTTTTGCTTTATATTAACAACTTAAAGAAACATTTAGTAAATTGAAAAAAACAAGATACAGGAATGCAGTTTCCTGCTGCGGTTGCGGGATTAACATATCCAAGTATGCGACACAGTAAGAGAAATATAAGCACCGTGTGTGCTTTACAAAAACATAAGAGAAACTGAACTGAGTTCGTTCACAGTAAAATGTTGTCCTTGAAGTAATCAACACAAATGATTTCGCAATCCTGTGCAATCATCCAGTTATGAATTGTTTAAATAAACAATGATATTAAATATTTCATTAATGTCACTTTTGAATAATGGATTAATTTATAGTTTATAAATATTATGGTTTTAAAGTAAACAGTTAATGTAATTAATGTCACTTCTGAAATATGAAGTAATTTGATGTTTATCAATATTACTGTTTTTAGAATAAACACTTTAAATACTTAAACACCTATCATTCTATTGTCTATCGGCTTGTGCAGAGACGGAAATTTGTTTTTACTCTGATTAATTGACTGAAGCAGAAATTTAAGATGAAAATCAAAGTTGGTATGGTATTGAATTAAAATTATTAAAGCATTAAAATAAGTAACTATTTTTTTAATATTATAAAATGTACGTATGAGATAGAAGAAAGTTTTGGGATTGGCACATCTAACTAGTTTTTTACTTGTAACAAGAATTATCAAGGTGAATGCCAAAATTTTGAATGCTTTATATACTTTTTCAATAGTATATTTAAATGTGTTAAATAAAATTGTGTACATTGTTTAATAAAATCTTATAAAGATAAACATCTAACATATTTTCTGGGGTAATTTTAAAAATTTACTTTCTTATTTAGGAAAATTTGTGCTATATTTTTACGCACATATGATCCTTATTT
Organism: Maratus speculifer; assembly: GCA_964019185.1. Classification (NCBI taxonomy): domain Eukaryota; kingdom Metazoa; phylum Arthropoda; class Arachnida; order Araneae; family Salticidae; genus Maratus; species Maratus speculifer. The sequence continues at coordinate 129,251,716 of OZ025296.1, forward strand.
GGTTTCTGTTTTTAATAAAACTGGTCCCCAAAGTCCCCTTTTTAAGCAAAAATGGTCCCCCAAAGTCCCCTTTTTAAACAAAAATGGTCCCACAAAGTCCCCTTTTTAAATTAAAATGGTCCCCTTTCCCCCTTTTTGAGGGCTAAAATCTGTTGGGAGCCCTGCATTTAGCAGGTGCTTGTTCAATACGGGCACAATAACAGTAAAGGCTGAGTTTTTTAAAATGATAGGCAGATAGGGCACTTTTTTTTTCAATGAGCGGCAAGAGGGGTGCTACTTTTTAAATTAATGGAAGGAGGGGTGGAATGTCTCCTTAAAACCTTATGGGGGGAAACTCTGGTAAATGTTAATTTATATAGCAATATTCATAACAAAATTTTTGCAAAATTGGATGGGGGAAAAAAAAATCAAGCCAATGTGTTGTGCATATGACATCTGTGGCAATTGAGGTATAGGGAAGAGAGAAAAGCTAAAATCTACTGTTATTTTACATGTTATTTTTAAAGGATTACATAAATTATACATATGACATAACACCATTGTAACAATTTAAATTTTTTGCCGGCAGTGTCCTTAAAAAAGGACATATAATTTTTATTTTACTGTTGCCTAGAATAACAATATATCAACCCAAAGTGCAGGGCTGATTGGATTCTGGTGAAAATGTGTTACCTGACAAGATTGCCAAACCATTGGCACCAACTTTGGCAAGACTGCCAAATTATGAGCTATACCAAATGAAATGGATATTTTTTGTACCAACAATACAAATTGTAGCCATTGAAATAGATGTAAAATTTTTTATAAGTAGTAAATGCTTATAATACTGTTTTAATTTTTTACTTTTTTATTTATTTGTTTCTCAATGTGAGATACATTTAATGATCTTTTAAATTTTCTTTTGTAATTATTACAGCACTAATTAATATTTTGATACACTTCATTTTTATTTACAGATGGCTGGCCATCCTCAACAAAAGGATGCTCCTGATCAGAATTTTGACTATATGTTTAAGATTTTGATAATAGGAAATAGTAGTGTTGGTAAAACCTCATTTTTATTTCGTTATGCAGACGATTCTTTTACATCTGCTTTTGTCAGTACTGTTGGAATCGACTTCAAAGTTAAAACTGTTTTTCGACAAGATAAGCGTGTCAAATTGCAAATATGGGTATGTTTGAAGAAATTTAAACGTAATGTTTCACTTTGTTATAAAGTTCTTTTCATTATTTATTTTGTGTATATTTTAATGATTAGGACACTGCCGGGCAAGAAAGATATAGGACTATCACAACTGCTTATTACCGAGGTGCCATGGGATTCATATTGATGTATGATGTAACAAATGAAGAATCCTTTAATAGTGTACAAGATTGGTATGCATTTTTAAAATTTTTGTTTTCTGGCATTTCTATTACACTAAAATTCTGTTGTATAAACAACATAGTTATGAGATTTATTTACCTAGTCTTTGTTATTTTTTACTACTTACATGTACAATTAAAGTTTGATTTTAACAATTTCTACAATTGAGTTTTATAGAAATAGTATTTTGTTAATATGACGTTAAATGTTGTTTGTTAAAGAATTAGACTTACCAATATAGAATGCATTTTCTGCTATAAATAATGTTGTTGCTTTATTATAAATTACAGTTCCTTTTTAAGCATTTTCTTTCATCAAAATTACACGGATTCTACCTTGTCATTGGTAATACCTATTTTACATATAACTATTTAGCTATAACCCCCTCCTCCTCCCCTTCCCCTCCCCCCAAAAAATATGTCTGTGTGTGTATGCATATATATAAACAAGATTTTTTAAATTTTAACTTATAATCTTCATTCTTGTCTTTGCTATCATAATAAATTATTTGTTCGGCATTGTTTTATTCTTCCTGCAATAAAATAGTTATTTACATCCTGAATGTTTACAAAGTATATTTTGTTATCCTTATATATATTATAAATGTGAAAGTGTGTCCCAAAAATTTGGAATGAACTTGGCTTTAAAAAGGATGGATTAATGTCTTTGAATCTTTTCATATAGATAGATTATAGGAGTGGAATGAACATAGGCTAATTTTTATTTATTTTATTCAAATATTTTCCTTAATAATTCAAAATTTAATTATTTTTCATACAAAATCAATAGGCATTTTTCAGATAAAATTTAACCATTTTCCTTTCCTGTTGCCAAGAAAATAAAAAATTGGAATAATAATTTGTCAGTGGCAACAGGGTTGGTAAAAAAAGGGTTTTTTTTTTCAAAAAAAAACCAAAAACCATGGTTTTTTTGGTTTAAACCAGATTTTTTTTGTTTAAACCGGGTTTTTTTTTTTTTTTTTAAATTATGCTTTTCGATTACATATACATGCATTTTTATCAATAAAATAAATATTTTTGAATATATAAGTAATATAGTTTGATTTAAAAGTAATTCAAATCAATATAATTATTTAATATACAATAAGTTATATAGAAAATTGTAATAATTTAAAATTTAAGCATTTTTAGTAAAAGCTATGTCCTGTGTTTTATAAATCAATTGCTCTACATAATAAAACAAAGACCTTGAAAATCTTAAAAAACCATCTTTTGATTACTAGTACTACAGATATATATATGATGTAGTTTTATAAATAAAATTTATTTTCACATGACTTTTCAAAATAATTTCTTTGAAATACTTGTTATATGAGATGTCTGATTTTTCTCATAGAATAATACACGATGAACAATTATCTTTTATTGAAAATAAAGGTTTTTATAAAGAATTTTTGGAATGATTTGAATTTAGCAGTAAAGTCTCTATACACTTTCAAGAAGTATTGTGTATTGCATTTGACACTTCTCCTCTGAAACTGCCAGGTTTTAAAAATATGACGATAAAATAAACAAAAATACCTATTTAACAGTTTTTCAGACTGCTGAAGAAAACATTGATCTTAACCCTTTCGGGTCTGGTTTACTATTAATAGTACATGTCTTTTAATGGAGTATTATTTTGTTTTAAAAAATACCTGTGCTACTATTTACATGCAGTAATGTTAGTATATGTCTATGCAATTATTTTTTGGCTTCATTTATGTTTAGGCATTTAGTAATAATTATTATTTGCTTCATTCTCTTTGCTCCGTTTATGATTCTTTTATTTTATACATATATTTCCCTCTTTAAATTTAAAATAAAAGTTACTTTCCTGGAAAAATCATGTGTAATAAAGCAAAAAAGTATTAGAAATTTGTAATATAAGTTAAATCTTATTAAAATAAAATATTTTCTAAACATCTCTAAAAATTCTTTCTTAGCCTATTTTCATATGAACATGAATTGAATAATGCGCAAAACTACAACATTCGTTGTCTTTGAGACCATGAAATGTTCGTTAAACACAAATTAATCTATAAGGATAGCTAGTGTTAATGTAATTAACGTAAAAGTATTTTTTCCTAAAAATTGAAAAAAAAAATCGAACCTGAAAGGGTTAAAATAGAAAGTAGTTTTATAAATACTGTCATCCACTAAAGCATTTAAACAACCATCAGATTTTGGCTTTTTTCTAAGCTACATAATAATTCTTAGTACTTTTAAATGTCTAAACTAAAAATTATATCTTTTTAGGCATTTTTTTCTTTTATGTCAAAGTTATATTATGTCATGTTCAAGTAAACCTTGTCTTGATATATCCCCCCCCCCCCCCCGCCTATTTTCTTGGCTGATCTAAGCAGTACGTTCAGCTATGCAATAGAAGATTTAAATTTGTCTTATTGCTGATTTTAGTAAAATGTAAAAGGTGCTTCCCTAGCACCCATTTTTTCAATATCTTCTAATTTGACTTCATCTCTTGAGATTTCTTTTTATTCTTAAAAGATTATACCACCAATCAAGAAAATTTTCTTTTAAAGCTTGACTGAAATCTGATAGGTTATTTTATGTTATTAACTGTAAATCTGCATTTCTCAAAAGAAAATTTTTTTTTTCAGAATATTGCATATTTTTAATTTATTTTATCTTTGCTAAATTTACATAATTTAAGTGTTTATTTTAGAGCTTCAGATATGTTCATCAATTGATGAAATTTGTATTCTACATGCATACTAACAGGACCTAGACAAGACTCGCTATGTCTTATGATGACTGCTGACATAAGTCTGTTAAAACTAGAAATTACTTGCATCAAATAACTTAAAACACTTAAATTACAAAAATGAAAAAATACATTAGATTTGTTTAAAAAAAACAATTGGTTTAAATTGTTACAACGATGCTGGTAAAAGAATAAAATCTTAATGCAAAAGCCCCAGTCGCAATGTAAAAAATGCAAGAAAAACAAAGACTTACTAAACTCATTAACCATAAAGCCCCCCCCCCCCCAAAAAAAAAAAAAAAAAAAAAAAAAAAAAAAAAAAAAAAAACTTTATAGTCAATAATTTATTAACATATTGCATAGATAACAAAAGGCAATCAGTGGAGAAAATTATTTGATTATGCCTTTATTGAGGCTTTGAGAAATTATGTAATCCTTAGTTAATTTTAACTAATCAAGTAATTTAAGTAGTAAAAGTGCATTTTTAGCTTGAATCTGTTATTCTGGCTATTTTTTAAGTTAAAAAAAAAAGAGGAAAGAAAACTATCTAGTTTTTTTCTAACTAGCTAATTTTAGAAAAATTAATTATTCTGCCTTGTAGATTTATAGCTTAGTACGAAAATTTAGGTTGATTAAAAATGTTTGTCATTTTAGAAATTTATTTATTCATCATTTCTCTAAAGCTTTGCTTGTTAGCTTCTGCATAACTTGGATTTTGCATTTATCAATAATGTGTAAAATAAATAAAAAAAATTACAGAAAACCAGATTAAAAAAAACCAGCATGGTTTTTTTTTAAAAAACCATTTGGTTTAAACCAAACAACCCTGAGTGGCAATGAATTTTTAATAAAAAACTTCCATGCGAAAAATTATAATAAAATAATTTAAAAGAAAATAAATATGACGTCATGTTTCAAATAAAAATAAAAGGTGTATTTTTTATAATATATTTAACAAGGATATTTGTTTAGTTAATGGGAATTTTTGTGTAAAATATGGTGACATAAATTAAAAGTAAAAAGAATGAAAAAGAATTACATTTTTAATAAAATGGTTCACTTATGAAAATGTGACATCATAGTTGAAATAAAACAGGTACTTTATAGCAGTCGTTAAAAATACAAGGGTTATGAATATCAGTAACTAATGAAGTGAGATAAATAATGACGTCATATTTAAAATGAATCAGACATATTTTTTACTTATACTAATTAATAAGTTATAAGTTACATACAAATGAATATTTTTATTCAAAACTCATAATTATCAATGGAAGAAATTTTTTGTAGGGAAAAGACAGAAAATAAAATCACTGATTAATATATTTTTGGCTCGATTTTTTAACACTTTCGAACAAAGTTGAAAAGTTATTATGCTTTCGGTCTGTCTGTCTGGTCGCTTTCCAACTTTCGTAAATATACTTCTATTTCCATAATATTTTTGGGCGTTATTAACATTTACCTAGCACGAATAAATATTGAAAATGAAGTTTCTACCATGATTAGTTTATTTACAGGGATAGTCAAAAAATTTCCTTACATTATGGCATTATGGGGAAAAATCGTTTTAATTAAATTTAACGATGTTACACCCTGTGGAACATATTCAAATTTATATGCATTTACAAAGTGCACTAAAATATGCATTTTGTAAAGTATGTAGTGAAAAGGGCACTTACTATTCATTTACAGGATCACACAAAAGAATTCCATTGCATAAGAATAAAGAGAGGAACAGTTTCCGACATATTTTAATTATGGTAAACGATTTCATGTATAATCAAATTGATATACGTTGCTGAGGCTTAATGTAAGTTATTTCATGCATAATACGAAGTGCATAGCATTTACAGGGACACACAAACGATTTCAAATATTATATATTCTATCCGAAGTACTGTATATCATGGATGAAATACATTTTGAATTATGATATGTGCTTTTAAGTTTTGCTAAATGTATGCATATTAAATTGAGAGTATAAATGGTGATAATATAAATAGTTAAATTTAGATATACAGGGTTACACAAAAGATCTCGGAAAGGTTGCTGAATATGAGAGTAATTTACTTAAAGGTGGTTTTTAAATAAAATATGCATTTTCATTTTGAACTGCACTCAGTAAACTAAGAAATGTTTGTAGTATATATATAAAATGATATACAGGGTCCCGCAAAGAACTGGATACAAGGTTGTCTTCGGATGATAATTTCTGAAAATGTAATTTAGGTAGTAATAAGGAATATTTTTGTTTGAACTAAATTTTAGAAAGATACTTTCGTGTATTAAAGGCACTTGCAAAAACTACAGGGCTGAACAAAAGTATTCAAGAATGTTTCTATCTATTAGTATTAATCGCTGAAAGGAAAATTTTAACCAGCAAAAAAAAATAGCAAATAGGGATCATCAGAAGTTTTTTACCATAAATTCGCGATAAAAAGTTAATTACACATGCTTTTCATCATCGAAATTTTTTGCTTGATTGATCAATTATTTCTTCTTTAAATGTTATGTGAACGAAGTCACGGGTAACTGCTATTAATGTATATATTGCCATAAAGTAAGTTGAGATCATATTGCACACCCACAAGAAAAGTGATCCATTTTGCAGAAAATTCATTTTGCGTTTTATTCCATAAATAGGTCTGTCAGAGGTGCATCTTGCTACACAGAGTTTCATAAGTATAGCTATACAGAAAAAAATATTTTATTACGCTGTATATGACCACAGAAGAGAGGTGGACTGTGTGGAAGTTAAAATTATCCAAACCTCATTCTATATCTTCGTTCTTAAGGGTTTTGTGCTTTCATGCACATTTTCATTCTTGCATGCTGAGATAAGGGAGCTACATGTTACAGTAAAATGATGCAGTTTTTCTTTTGCCTCTCCTGTGAAATTTACTTTTGTTGAGATGTCATTTTTCTTGCGGGTGAGCGATATGTAATTTTCATGCATTGTGAACTTTAAATATAGTGGAAGCAATATTTGCTCTTCTTAGTGAATGTAAAGAGAAAATAAATATGTAAAATGGATCTTATTTAAATTGTAAAGTAGTAGGCGTGAAGAAATAATACTGGATTTTGGTTTACAAACTGGTTTATTCTGAATCTAAAAGAAAAGTAAATCTTGATCCTCTTTTAATCTCACACATTGTAAATATAATTCAAATGCTAGAAATCATTCCTTGTAAATACCTCAGAAAATATTTCTAATGACAATCACCATCTGAACATCTTTAAAAATTGAAAATTTAAAAAGAATAATGGCAAACTGTTAAAAAAAAAAAAAAAAAAAAAAAAAAGATAATAAAGTATTACCGTGTCTGTTCACAGAATACTTAAACTTAACATATTTAATCAAGCATACTTGATGCTGATAAATTTCTGTTAAAATATTGAATTACAGGATATTAAATACTAGGAAAATAAAGATTACAAATACACCAGTGCTGTTAGTAGTTGTGTGTCAAAATATATAAAGCAAGCTTACTTCTTTATGTCCACACTATTACTAATATGGAATGAAAACAGAACCCTTAGTAGCCTACAAATCTATTTTTTGACTAACTTTTTTAAATATTTATAATTTGTTACTTTAAGTGCACATTTCATGCTATTAAAACAGAAGTTTTTTTTTTTATTGTTATTATAAATGAATTTTTATATTTTTCGAAAATTTATATTAGTGGTCCACAGTATTTAACATTGTGAGATTTGTATACCTGTGAAGTATAAAAGATTAGTGACTTGTGACTTAAACAGTGCATGTTGAAGTGCATAACACGGGACATCAAAATTCGGCATTTAATTTTCGATCTTTAATATAATGAGGATTAGAAAGATGAGTGAAAAATTTATTTTCTTAATTTTCACCCCATATTGATTTATAATATTCAGTAATTATAAGAATGCATTCTATTTATGTATAATTCTGTTTCCTCTTTAGGGTAACGCAAATTAAAACATACTCCTGGGACAATGCTCAAGTTGTTCTAGTTGGTAATAAATGTGACATGGAGGATGAACGTGTTGTATCTGCTGAACGTGGCCGACAGCTAGCTGATCAGCTTGGATTGGAATTTTTTGAAACATCTGCAAAAGAAAATATAAATGTAAAAGCTGTTTTTGAACGCCTAGTGGATATCATCTGTGATAAGATGTCTGAAAGCTTGGATTCTGATCCAAATCTTGTAAATGCTTCCAAAGGCACCCGCCTAACGGAAAATCCTGCACCTCCTAATGCAGGCTGTCAATGTTAAAATATTGATCAAGGTGTATTTTTTCATTGTCATACAGTGTTCCTTCATTTCTTTTTGGGTGTTCAACATGAGGCTTGGTAGGTTTCAATTAGTTTTTTTTTTCTTTTTCATGGTTTCTGTAAACTTTTGGCACATTATATCTTAATGAAAAAAGAGAGCTATAAAAGAATTTTTATAACATGATATATATATATGTATTGGTCTGATAGAAATTTTTATTATGGATATACTATTCTCATAGTAAGAATACTTACATGTATGAATGTTTGACTTATACATATGTTTATATTTTGAATTGTACATATGTATATGTTCAGACAGATATGTATGTATATATACAGCAGATATTTAAATTTATACTCAGTGAGCATGTCAAAATAACTGCTGCTGGCATTTCCTTTTTTCTTTTTATAGTTTTCTCATTTTGGAAAAACAATTTCCAATTTAAAAACAAAATTTATATGCATAGTTTTTAAGTTATTCTGAATTGTTACCAGAAAGGAAATGAATTAACTGTCCATCCTAAAGGAGGTTTTTTAAATGTTTTTAGTACAATACAAAGAAAAAACTTAAATGCTATTACAAATAAATAAATAAATAAATAAATAAATATATCAAAACAGCTTGATTTTTCTTCATCAAGTAGAAAAAAAAAAAAAAAAAAAAAAAAATACTTTTGCGAATTGATAGAACATAGTTTTGCACTTAATGAAAAAAAACAGTTTTTTTAAAATGTTTTTTTTTTTAATGTATGGTGCTTTAAAGTTTTTTTAGTATTGTGTTGTTTGTAATATAAATTATCATAGAAATCAAAGTTGTTCTTTTATTACATTTCAATATAAGTTAGAAAAACTTTTTTATTGAATTAAATTTTTGTTGATTCTTTTTTTGAGCCCTACCAAGCCTGCATTTAATTTACGTAAGATATTTTTCTATTGGAAGGAATGCAGTGTCATAGTATGGCAACAGTAAGAATGGTATTTAACTTAGTTTTTAAACAATTAAAAGTAAATATTCATATTTATGTTAAGCAATGCATCAAAAATATTTAATCAGTAATAAGTATATGTACTTATTACTGATTATTATGTTTAAGTGTAGTTCTAAAATTATCTGAAATGGCTTTATCTACCAATATGATGATATAAGATTTACTAGCTGCTTCTCAAATTAATAGGTTGTAAAAAAAAAAAATTCTGCGAAATTATTCATTCATTTTTGCTCTCTTTTTTTTTTGCTAATTTCATTTCAATTTGTAACAATTTTATTATTTTCTTGATATGTTGATTGTTTTAAATTGAGTTAAATTTGGTATTGTAGTGTGAAGTCCATATAGCTAAAGGATCGCTTGAATTTGGTGCTGTAGCACATTTTCTCAAATTATGCTAGTAGTTAGAGATTGTTTCAGTAATTTGAAACTATCCCTAAATGATATATTTCCTCCATTTTAACTGCTATACATTTAATATTCTTCTTGATTTCCTTTCTGATAACAAATCTATTTTAAAATAATTATTTTTTTTCCCTCTAAAGAATCTATAATGTAAATAATTTATTTTTAAAAAAATTATAAGCAATTTTTCAAAAATTTTCATAAGAGAAATATCTTTTTAAATTATATTTTATTTTAAAATTTTCTGCATGTTTTTCACAAATTAATGTGGTGTAAAATTTTCATTGACTCTAAGTTCACAATCATAAATATTGATAACATATCTATTGTGTATTAGATACTTAGTAGGTTTGTTTAATACCAGGTTTACTCTGGTTGTGGGCAACAATCATAGTCTATGAGAGATAGCCAAATTAAACTTTAAAATTTAGTCCTAATCTGTATGAATCTCTAAAACTTAATTCTTAATCCCTAAACTTAAATTCTTAATATTAATAGAATGTATCAAATAGTCTGTGCTAAAACAAATATTTTTGTTCTCTATTGCCCTTTTTCTGAATTTTAACAAGCATCTAAAAAGGTAATTTTTCAAAATAGTAATTTTTGAATAAAATATTAAGAAAAAAATGTTTTGCTACAATTAAAATTATCTTTTTATTATTGAAATATTAAAGCATAAATTACATTAAAGCATTCTTACTTTTCATATAAAAAAATAATAAATAAATAAATAAATAAATATTGTTACTTAAAATTTAAAGAATTTGTTTTTCCTTTTTCACATCATTTTCTTTTTGTTTATTTTAATCTAAAGTATTAGTACCATAGTAAATAGGGAAAGTTAGAAAAGACAACTTGGAAGAAGACCTGTTGAATATCCAACTCTTACCAAATAGTAAAAGAATGTTAATTTGGTCATATTTGGGAAATTTTATAAATTTAACCAGAAGGCTTGTTTAATTCATGTGTATATTATAAGCTAAATTGGAATGTCCAATATTTTAATCCAACATAAAGCTTTATTTCATCAGAGATATTTTGTTTCAAACATGGCTTATTAAATTTAGAAGTGGACTCTTTGTAATCATATAGAAGTCATGCTAATTTATCATACTTCATCTTACCAGTCACATTGTGGTTTGTGATTAGGATTAGGATTGTAAGTCACAGCCCTTGTAAACTTGCTTTATAGATTCATATGTTTCTCTAGTAATTCTTTAGATCATATGATTTTTGTAAATAACAATCACACACTAGCAGTTGTAATTCGTATCTAAATTTGAGAACTGTGCATCGTGGATGAATGAAAAATAGGTATTAAAATAAAGTCTCTGTGTCAGTTACATGTAAATATTAATATTTCAATATATATATACATATATATATTTGTGTGAAATTTAGTAATAAAAGAGACATAAATCTAATATGGAAAAAAGCTCTGTTCAGGGAACTTATTCATCATCAGAAATATTTATGCTTAACTTGAAAATAACTTGTAATGAAAATTGAATAGTAGAAGTAGAAAGCATTACTTTGAAATTCTAAAGTTGATCTCCATTTTAGTTATTATACCTAGAATAAACTGTTAAATATTTTTTAAATTAAATATATTTTTATAATTCAGCTGCTTTGAATTTAATTTACTTCTCTAGGATGTTTCATATATATATTCTGCTTGAAGTATATTCCTTGTTAATTAAAATTTTGTTGCATTTTATTTTAATGTATATCAAGTATAATGTTCAAAATATCATGTTTTGTAAATCTTGTAAATCAAATGGTGTAAAATGCTTAAAAAAATCTTTGACACTGCCATTAACATTTTTTCATCTTTTGATTGCAAAGTTTTCTCCACTTCTGAATGTGAGCTCCTATCATAACTATGTATGAAGTTGATTTTTATCTTTTTCCTTTGCATGTTATTTTTCTCTTTACACATTATTGATGTTTTCTACACAAAAATAAGTGTTGCAATGCTTTTATATAGTTGCATACTTCCTAAAATTATTAATCTCGAATGGCATTTAAAGTTATTACAATCGTTTAAGAAGAAAATCTTTCAAGTTTTTGTTGCATGTTTTAAAAATTGTCAGAACTTAACTAGTATACACATTTCTAATTTCAGTAATTTCAATATATATCTTAAAAAAACTGGTGGAACTAAAATTTTTTAAACATCTATAAAGAAGTTGAATAAAAAAAAATATATTTGAGTCATTAATTTGTTATAAAAAATTCCAGTGCTTATATTTATGGGTGTAACGACAGAGCATTTTATTATTTAAAGCATTAAATATATACTTTTATAATTTTATTCATATTTATATAAAATGTAAGAAAATTCACTCTCATTTTATTCAGCAAATTTCTTGACAATTCAAAAAGAAAAAAAGAAGAAAAATGTTCTATGAGAAACTTTAAAATTGTAAATAATGCACATCATGTAAAATTTAATAGTTAACTTATTCACTTTATTTTTGAATTTTCAATTCCTAAACATAAAAATATTTTTTTATACATATGTATGAATAATTTTTTTTTATTTTCATTATTCTAAAATATAAAATTATTTCTGAAGAAATGTTTGGGGATATTTCATTTATTATTATCTAGAATTTGTAATCATGGGTTATTAAGCATTTGAAATCAAGAAACATATAAGTATGTTTAAAGAAAATTTTAACATTCATTTTCATTAAACAGTTCCACTATATTGCTTAAAAAAATACACTGAATTATAGCAATTTACTGTAATTGGTAATAACATCCAATTATCAATCAGTCTAGATGTTTTGAAAGAAATCATTTTTATATTGTTGCTTTAAATGTGCAGTATAGCTAGTTTCTATGAGTTGCGCTGAAATGTAATGGTGCTGCATTTCTTGTACTTTTTTCTGATATTTAAAGCATGTTTAGTTTCTTCTTGCGGCATGTTATTATTTTTAACTATTTATCATAAATGTTAGTTTTACCACTGCAAGAGAAAGCTTTTCCCATATTGGATTTAATATAACTCTGTTGTGAATGTTGTTAGATTCATACAAAAATATATGTTAGGACTTAATGTGTAGTATGCCTGAAATGTTAAGATTTGGCACATTTGTTGCATTGCCTTGAATAACATTTATGTATTCTCATCTCATACTGCAAATGCCTCATATAGTATGATGAATAATGTGCAAACATCATAGAAATTGATAATGAAAAGCATTTATATTAAATTTCCATTGTAGATATAAATCTACAAAATTATAGCTGCATGCAAGTGCTATATGAATATATCATATGTTCTAAATGTGTATTACTTTATAGCTATTAATAAAAGACTGGAACCATAAAAATATTCCTATATACATATATATATATATATACTGATATCAAATTGTATTGCTAATAACATTCCATTAAAAAAAAAAGAAAGAAAAAAGTCGCCAGTAGATGTTTCAAATGCATATTGGAAATATTTTCTTATTGTTAAAGTTTTTGAATTTTATTGTTTAAAAGTTATTTTATATAACTGGCTTATGGAATGGTAATGAACATTACTATTTCTTTATCATTTAAAAAATATTCATGCATTTATCTAGTCATTTCTAGAACATTCCTTGTTTTATTTTTCATAATTAAATGAAATTCAATCTTTGTCAATTTTTAGCATATTTTTATCTTATATTTACACGTTTTCTTTCTAATGTGATATTCTGTTTTCTAGTCATTTTATTTGTAGCATTTATAAGCACAGGTGTTCCAAAATAAATGAATAAATAAATGAATTTCGACAGCTAAAATAACTTGTATGCTAAGTGTTAAGTAGGGAGAGATGATAGTTACTATGTAAACCAACATTATATTGTAATTTATCCTTTAGAAAATAAAGATTTCTTTTGTTTATATATTTTATCATTTTTCTAATTTAATTTTTTTCAAGCTTATTATTATTTTTTAAGGGGGAGTGGGTGGTTTTTATGGTAAAAACCTGACGTGGTGTAGTTACTTGTAAGAAGACAACATTCTTCTCTAGCATATGTCAGCTTAACTACAAAATATTGAAATATGAACTTTTATTATAAAAATGCAAAAAGACATAGAGATAATATTTCAGAAAGAGGGATGTTCCCCTCTCCCCTCCCTTCCAATTTTATGAACACTCATATTTGGAAAGAATGTTATGGGCTGTGACTGTGTTGTCTGTTAAACAATTACCTTTACTTTCATCAACTTTATTTTTACTTCTATTTTTGATAGAAGAATTTTTGTGTAAGTGCTTAGCTATGGCTAATTGGCCCTTCCTGAATTAAAAAAAAATTCACTGAAAGAGGGAGCTGTAATAACTATTTTTGTGTCATTTTCAATATTCTACCACCGAAAAATGTATGAAGTTATGCATAGAATTGAACCAAATTTTTTGTGTATGTTTCTGGCTATAGCAAGCAGATCCTCCCTGAATTTGAAGTAATTCTGCCGGAAGGTGACACTTTAATAGCAATGTCTATGCCACTTTCAATGTTGTACCACTGAAAAGTGTATAATTATGTGCACAGAATTGAACAAAAATTTTTGTGTATGCTTTTGGCTATAGCCAACAGGTCATCCTTGAATTTGGAAATATTCCTTTGGAGAGGAGCATTGATAGCATTTTTGTATAATTTTCTCGATTCTTCACCATTCTATTGTTCATCCAACGGCTTGCATAGAGATGAGAACTCGCGTCCTGTTAAGCCAGCTATTTGCAAACAGCTGATGATAATAGCATAAGGGAAAACTATTAATTTTAATAAATATCATGATCTACATAAATTTGTTTTTACTTCGATTAATTGACTGAAGCAGAAATAAGATGAAATCAAAATTTCTACAGTACTGAATTAATAATATTAAAGTATTAACATGTGTACCTACTGTTTGAAATATTAAAATATATGTATGAGATAAAAGAAAGTTTTGTTATTGGAACATCTAACTAGTTTGTATAAATGTTTGGCTATGGCTAGTAAAACTTCCCTAAATTTGAGAAAAAAAAATTGCCAAAAGGAGGCTCTGTAATAGCAATTTTTGTGCCATTTTCAATATTATACCACCGAAAAGTATATGAAATTACACAAAAAATTTGGTTCAATTCCATGCATAAGTGTTTGGCAATAGTCAGCAGGTCTTCTCATTATTTGAAAAAAAATCTGCTGGAAAGGGGTGCTATAATCGCAATGACTGCCATTTTTATTACTGTACCACCAAAAAGAGTATGAAGTTACGCATAGAACCAAACTAAATTTTTTGTATATGATCATTTGGGTATGGCAAGAAGACCCACCCTGAATTTGAAAAATATCAGCCTTTTGTTCTCTTGTTCATCGGCTCATGCATAGATGGAATTTCGCATCCTTCTAATCTAACCATTTGTAAACAGCTGATAATAAAATCGGGAAAAACTATTGATTTTAATAAATATCATGATCCACATAACTCATTTTTACTCTGATTGACTGAAGCAGAAATTTAAGATAAAAATCAAAATTGGTATAGTATTGAATTAATAATATTAAAAGTATCAGCGTGCATAACTAATTTTTGAAATATTAAAATGCACATATGAGATGGAATGTTTTGGGATTGGTACATCCAACTACAAAATAAGTAATTTCTACTTTCTACAAAATACGTAATTTTATTGCCAATCAATGCTGTTTTGAGAATGTGTAGCTGAAAAAGGTATGACTGGGTAAATTTTTTAGTGTTTACTTTGCACAATAATTAGAATTTAAGTGTTTCTTTTGGGATGGATCTTTTACTAAAAATATTTTACCATATACAAAATTTTTCCAATTTATTCATCTGTCACTTTTCTTTATCATAAACATTTCACTTTATATACTATGTTTTCAGACAAAAATCAAGCACATGCTCCTACAAAATTTTTTTGTCACCTTACACTATGCTACAGGGAGTGTGATGTTACTTTATTTATATGTGAATCAAGAGTATGCTGAAACATGCTGTAATGGGTCTGTATTATTATTAGAATATGAACAGAAAAAAAGTCAATTGGATAATTATGTCACTGTTTCTCCAATTGATAAACAGTAATTTGAAAAAAACAATCGTTTTGTTAATCTCTCTCAGATGAATTCTAAAACATGCTATTCAATCCATGTCCCATTACATAGAATTGGTACTTATAAAAATGTAGTAAAATGTTATCGTAAATTTTTAATAAGTTTTAGAAGTAATTAAATGGCAATTTAATATTAACAATGAATAAATTTAAAATTTAAGGTATAATTTAAAATTTATGTGTGCACTAGTGATCAAAATCGTGGTTCCTTTTGGGAAAAATGCATATATGAAGTTTGATAGTTCATGTCATAACACTAATCTTTTCTTTGTAATACTAAAAGCTATAATATCACTAGAATATTAATAAAAAATATTATGTGATTCAATTTAATGATAAGTTTTTAATAAAAAGTCATAGCCAACTAATTAGTGCAGTCTGGTTAGATTGAAGTGAAGTATTTTTCTTTCTCTTGAATATAGCCAATGCATATAAATGTTTGTGGTGATAGACAGATTTAACTTTGTTTTGTGTATCAATCTCACACCTAGTGTAGGATTTCAAAAAATTTATTCTACATTTTGGTATTTGGATACTATGATAGGATTTTTATTACTGTATTTATAATTCCTATCAAAATGCTAAAGTTCCGTATATGTTTTAATTTGAGGTAGTAAAGTATATAAAATCTTAATCTAATTTTAAAATGTTAATCGGTGGTACATTTTTTGCATTCTATCGTGTCAAAAAAGAAAAGCTTAATCATGTTACTATTTCAAACAGAAAACAAAGGACAATGAGGAAATTAAATTTAGAGGATGTCTGTGTTGCGTTTATTGCAATATATGCAGTTAAGAGATATATTTGCAACATCACCTATTATATAAAAGATTTATTTTATTAAAAAATATATATATTTATGAATAGGAAAGAAAAGACTCTAAATTCATAAAATTAAAAACTCTTATTTTGTCTGTAAAAGATGTATATTTTTTAATTGTCCTTAAGACTTCTTCTAATGTCATTCTTTTTCTAAATACATAAACTTCCTCAAATCTGCAAATCTCTAAAATCTACACATAATTTATGGATGTAAACAATGAAGCATTCAGTTCAGATATAGGGAAAATTTTTTATGTTCTTAGTTTATCAATTCTATATATATTTTACAAAATCTTATATATAAATTCGTATACACTATTTAAAATAAACTGAAAGCAAACCATGCATGTATATTAAATTGGAAGTACACAATACATTAAAAGTAATACAAGATGGGAAAAAAATCATATTGAAATTTTAACTTTTTAAAAGGATGTCAAGAGTAGAGATGGGAATGCTCGGGGGGGGGGGGGGGGGGAAATGGAAAAATTAGGAAAAAATGTTTTTTTTCCGAAGGCTTATGTTTCAATTTTTCCAAGCTGGAAAAATTGAAATTTCATTGTTAAAGTAACATATTGAAAATTTTGTAATAGCTACATTCTCATACTTTTAATCTAATTTATTTTTATGTTGATTGTCTCACATGAAAACTTTAATGTGGGTAATATAATCTCTCAGCAAAAATCTGTTTGAGAAGACTTGAAAAGATCCTTCACATTTTTTCCCAGTTTGAAACACAAGACCCTTTGTAAAATTTCTCTTGAAAAATAGACATTCCGGAAAAATGTTTAATCTCCAAATTGAATCTTTTACAAATGCAGTGATTGAAGAAAAAAAAAATTCTCATGTCATATAGCAGCTGAATCTTATCAAGTTGCATATATGTATGAATAACCTTATTAAAAATGTCTAAATAAGAACTTAAATATAATAATTTCTAAATCATAAATTCTGATTATATTTTGTATAAGTATATACAAGAAGTTCGCAAAAACAGGATTACGTGAAAAAAATCTAGATGCATAATTAAATGCAACTTCTCTTTTTAAAAATTATTTATATAATATGCCAATTAATGGGAAGGATAAAATTAAAAATTTAACATAAAATTTGAAGCATGCATTTATTACTTTCTTTTATCTTTACAAGAAGCAAGTATTGAATTCACAAAAAATTTGACTTCCAGTTTTTGGTGCATTTATGTGTTTTAAAAGGTTCTGAACACGATTTGGTGGTTTTTAGAAAATATCTGTCACATTGTGAATCTGAATGTAACAAAAATTTTATGGGTACTCTATCTCAAGAACTGATGCACGTAATTTCACAAAACTCTAGATTCAGTTACACCTGACCTTGATATAAACTCGAGATGTTTAGTTATTAGCGTATATCACCCAACTGATAATGCTGCTATGCTGCATCACTCATGATTTTCACAATAGTTCTATCTCAAGAACTAAAAGATGATTTTTCATCAAATTACAGATTCAGCCAGTTGCTGATATATATTAATTTTGTTTAGCTTTTGGTGTAAATTGCCCTATAGGTGGCATTACTATGCTGCATTTTTCAAGATTTCGTTGTAGCGGATTAATTGAATGTTTTTTCAAGGTGTTGAATCTAAAATTGACCTCCACTTTACCTCCATAATATACAGTAATGTTGCAAAACATGGGCAGTTAGCATTAGAAAAGTACAACTGCAATGAAAAAAAAAATCCATATTTTATTACAAGTAAATGCATTCCAAATTATACTTTCCTTCTAGATTAAACTTTGAATTTTAATAGTTTTCTAAAGCACAGTAGAAGTTTGTCTCTGCGTGTAACTGCTTTTGATAATTCCTCGCAAGCATTTTCTATTTGTAGTGTTCTGTTTTCATAAATTTTGAGTTCCACTCTTAGCAATATGAAATTACCATATGGAAATATTATTGAATATGGTTTATACTTAAGAATGGAATACCAGATTTCAGGATAAAAAGAAAAAAAATTGCACTTAATTTAACTTAAAGAAAATATTTTCCTGGTTTCGGTGAGTAAAAATCTAACAGTTAATAAATCCTATGCTGTTTTTTTAGTTGCAGACCTGGGTAAGCCAAACTAAAACTTAGTTTTGTTTGAATTTATATTATAAAACTAAATTATAATTGTAAGAAAAAATGTAATATTGTAAAAATATACATTTTTTAAACAAACAATGGAATTTTTGAATACTGATATTAATAATAATGACAAAACTGCAATAATTTATTTCATTAAACTAGTATCATTTACTTAAAAACTATACTTATGTAAATGGGATACATAATTTATTTCATTCCAAACTGTAGGCATATTGGCACAGGTTTTTACATTAGGTCAATTTGTAGTTAAAAATGTAACTGAAAAATCATTTCAACAGAGATATGATATAACGAGGAATATTGTTTAATAATAATTCTTAGGCTGTGAAAAAAAGAAAAAACTAAATTTTTTTCTTTGCTTTCTTTTTATTTTGTAATATAAAGTGAAAATAATTTTCTTTTAATATAAATAAAGGGGAAAAAATCTATTATTTAATATTTTCTAAGAAAATATAATTTATTTAGGAAAAACAATCATAAAAAATCAATTTTTCCAACTTTTTTGGTTTTTTTTTTCTGAAAAAACCGGCAAAAAACCAGTTTTTTTCCACCACTTATATTTTTCCAGAAAATTTACAGTCTAGAGCAGAGGTTCCCAAAGTGTGCTCCGCGGAGCCCTTGGGGCTCCGCCTGAACTTTCCAAGGGCTCCGCAGTGTTCCAGCAAAATAAACAAAACATGAAAGAAATTAACGTATTCCAAGTGGAAGATTTTCAAAAGTATGTAGGAATTTTTGAGTGCGTGTGCGTATGTCAAAAACAAATATATGTAAACCGAGTTGAAAAACAGACTTTAGAAGAAACGGTTTGAATTTTAATGTATCAATTTTCTGTATAATATTTTTGGTTTGAATTGCTTTATTTATGTTTCTGCATTTAATGTTTTTTTAAAAATTCGATTTAAAAATTAGCTACAAGAAATGGTATTCTGAATCGAAAGCACAACGTGAATCGAAGCAGTAGAGGCCCGTCAGTGCTGTTAACTCTGTTTGTCGAGCAAAATGGAGAACAATTTTGTTCTTTGAAACTCCGCCTATTCATATGTTTATACTTAATTCTTTTTTGCTCACATTTCATAATCAGACGAAACAACAAAAGAGCTTTTGGCCAATGAAAGCATTTCTGAACCGTTGACTCCAGATCATGTATTGTTATCAAAGCAAGACAGAACCGAGACACTCTGGAAAAGCAATTTCAATAAAAAACTAAAATATGATGAAAATTTCTTAAACACGGGATTTACTGAAACAGATGATGATCAGCTTCTCTGTGTGATTCGTGATAAAGTTTTGAATAACTACTCAATGTTTCCGGCAAAGTTGTGCAGTCATTTTGATTTTAATCATTCAGAATTAACCATTTGAGGGGCGGTGGGATATACTTTATCCCGACTAATTTAAATGAGATTCTCACCAGAAAGATTTAACGAAATTTGATATCTTTAATTTTGGCCGTAAAATGATGGATAATTGTCTTTACTTATTTTAAAATAAAAATTTTCGATTTTTCCGGTGAGAACCAATTATACAGAGACATTATTTCCCCTCAAGGGGTTTTAACCCATTAGTGCCTGAATTGTTTTCTTTGTTAAAATTCGAATTTTACATTTTCCCACCACTTTTAAAGCAAAAATAACTTTTATTTTAATTTATCGAGGACTTTGTCTGGAGAAAGAAAGTATTTATTTACACTCTTTTTTACTGGCGTGAAAGGCGCTAGCTTGAATTTTTTGAAACTGTCCCAAAAATGGGACGCTAGGCACTAATGGGTTAAAAGATAAAACATTTGATTTTTTTTAAAAAGAAAATGCAAAGAAATTTTAGCTTTAAAGAAAAGTAAAGCTACAGTTGCGAAAACAAACAATGAAAAGATGTTGTAAGCTTCCTACTTAATAAGTTACAAAATAACACAAGCTGGCAAAGTCCATACCATTGCAAAAGCTCTTATTAAATCTTGTGCAATTGATATTTCCAGATTTTTATTTGATGAAAAATCTGCCAATTTAGTTTCCAATGCTCCTTTATCAAATAACAATATTGTACGACGAATTATCGATAAGGCAGATGACGTAAAAGAAACACTTACTGGGTCGCCGGTTTGGCATTTTTAATAGTATTTGTTTGCTATGTTCATTTCCATAGCTATCAGAAGAATCTTCTTCTTTGCAGACCACTAGAAGCCAATACATGAGAGGATAAAATATTTAATATTTTGGATGAATTTTTAACATCAAATGAAATACCATGGGAAAACCTCAAAGATATGTGTACTGATGGTGCAAAAGCAATGGTAGGTCTTAATGCTGGGGATATTTCTAAAATTAAGGATAAATCAAAGGAATGTAGCAGTAGCCATTGTATTCTTCACAGAAATACGCTAACCTCAAGAAAAATGCCTCTTGAAATTATGACAGATCTGAATGATGGCATAAAAATAATAAACTTTATACAATCAAGACCACTTAAAAGTAGACTTTTCAAACTAATTTGCGAAGATATGGAAAGCTTACATCAGTCCTGCTGCTGCATACTAAAATAAGTTTGTGATCCCGAGCAAAAGCATTGACACATTTGCTGGAGCTGCTTGCAGAGGTTGAAGCATTTTTGACAGATCACAACCCTCAATTAGCAACAATTTTAAATGATGAAGATTGTTCTTGTAAATAAGCCTATTTGGCGGACATTTTTAATAATGAACGAAAGGAATTTACCATTTCAAGGAAAAAGTGTTGCTGTTTTTAATGCAAACTCCAAAGTGTCAGCATTTAAGAGGAGACTTACTTTCTAGTCTGAATGTGTAGAAAGGTGACATAAGTTGCTTTCCTCTTACTAAAATGCTCTTAAATGACCATGACATCAAGTTTGAGGGGAAAAAACAGAAAATTATTTAAGATCATCTCGAAGCTCTGCTAGGATTACTTTCCAGCTACTACTTAAAATAGGATGCTGGATGCTTTTAATTGGGCACTAAATCCTTTCAGTGTAAAAACAAATCCACACAGCTTAAGCTCTGAGGAATACGAAACTTTCATTGATTTAACATCTCAAAGCGATCTAGTAAACTCTTCTCAAATCAAACCTAATTCTGAATTTTGATGTCATTTCACAGATGAATACAAAATCTTTCCAGGCAGAGCAAAATTAATTTTACTTCCATTTTCAACGACATATCTGTGTGAAATTGGATTCTCTACTTACACAAGTTTCAAAGCAAAATACAGAAATCGAGTAAATGCAGAACCAAACATTCGCTTGCAATTATCGAAAATTACACCAGATATAAAAAAACTGTGCACAGCATAATTGCGCATTTTTCACACTAAACTTTTTTATATTACCGCTCGTCAAACTTTATGCAAGATAAAAAAAAAAAAAAAAAAAAAATATTGGTAATTAATATTTGTATATTGTATATTGCATATTGCATTATTTTAAATTTGTAATTTTAATTTTTATAAATTGTTTATTTTTATTAAATTTTACTTATTTAAATCTTCTATAATAGTTTTCAAATTTGTTTTTAATTTTTAAAACAATGTCTGTCGCTGAAAATGTCTTTTTTTTTTAAAGATAGTGTATCATTTAAAATCCCTCACTAGATTCTTTTGTATGTAATGTTTGTATATATTTCTTCTTAATGTAAAAAAGAGTTTGTTTTCCTCGTTACTGGAAGTTTTCAGAAATCTCAAATTTTTAACTATATTTTTGCTGTATTTGAAGGAAATATCTCGAATTTACAAAATAGATATTTTAATGCAAAAAAGAAGGTTTTAATCCTTAGTTTTATTTTATTGTACACAATAATAGTAATATTAAATAAAACTGCTAAAGGGTTATATAATAAAAAAAATGATTTTTGAAATATCTAGTATGAATTCAGAATTTCTGTATCAGGAAAGGAACTGAGAACCAAGGTTCAATGTAGGAAATTACTGGCTCGTATTTTTATCCAACGGATTTTTTTCTGTTCCATAGGCATAAAAAACATTAATTCGTAAACTACAGAGTATTGTTCGGTTTAGGGGCTCCGCCTTAGAAATTCTTCCCAAAAAGGGCTCCGCAAGCCCAAAAGTTTGGGAACCGCTGGTCTAGAGTATAAACAGATGCTCCGCTACAATTTGAGTAATTCAAAATGGAAAATGTATTATGTTCTAAGAGAATGGATTGTATGGTGTGAGATCCTTCTGAATAGTTCACATTATTGAAAATCTGTTTTCCATGGATGCAAAACGAGTTGAGCATTTTGTTTAAGAATTCATTCTGAACAAGGATTTGCATCTTATAAATTACTGTGATGCCAAAGTTATAGCTAATAGTATCCCCAAAATTCCAAATAAATCAAGATTTAAAATCTTTCTAGAAAGTTTTATGTTCATTTGTCAAACTAAACATTCGAACCTTTATGAAATTGTTAAAAATAACCAATTAATTAAAAATATAATAATGAATTATTAAAAATAACCAATAGATTGCATCTTAAAAGTAACCATCACAACAAAGGAGGTGAGCTGATAAGGGCCATTTTTCGCCCATCAGCACCTAGATGTGACGTATTTTTTTTTTTTTCATTAGTGTACCCCATAACAAATAAGAAAATTACAATATCTTGAATGAAAGTCTAATAATTGATGGAAAAATAAAATATGTATTTAAGTAAATACCATGTATATTAATGAACGTTGTCATTAGTTTTAATCCAAGAAATCTATAGTAAATACAGCACTAAATGCAAAATTACAATGAATGGAGCTTATTAAGATTTTTATTTCAATATATGAAATAATCAATAACAGAAAATATAATCGTACAGTTTCAGACACCTTTGGCAATATGTTTCAGATTATTTCCTTCCTTGGTTGCTTCACCAGAATCACTACTGGTTGTTGTACCAACATAAAATATAATCTGTTTTGGAGCAAAAATGGTTATGAACATTTTTAACCCCTATTATTTTCTAAATTAGCTGGGTAATTTCAATGATAACACCTCCCAAACACGTTACTATTGCAGAATCAGAAGCTATTCATTTTTAACACTTTCCAACTAAGTTGAAAAGTGCTTATGCATTCAGTTTGTCTGTCCGTATGGCCGCCTGTCCGTCTGTCCGCGCTCTAACTCCCGTAAATATACTCGGATTGCTAAGAAATTTTTATACGTTATTGAGGTTTACCCTAGCACGAACCCTATTGAAAATGAAGTATCTACCATAATTAGTTTATCTACAGAGAGAATCAAAAGTTTCCCATTACATTACGGCCTATGGGGAAAAATTGTTAATATACTCGGATTGCCATCAAATTTTAGGACGTTAATGACGTTTACCCTAGCACGAACCCTATTGAAAATGAAGTATCTACCATGATTAGTTTATCCACAGAGAGAATCAAAAGTTTCCCATTACATTACAGCCTATGGGGAAAAATCGTTAATATACTCAGATTGCCATGAAATTTTAGGACGTTATTGACGTTTACCCTAGCACAAACCCTATTGAAAATGAAGTTTCTACCATGATTAGATTATCTACAGGGCGAATCAAAAGTTTCCCATTACATTATGGCCTATGGGGAAAAATCGTTTCAAAGGAATTTTAAAGATGTTATACCCTGTCAAACATATTAAAATATGCATTCTATAAAATATAAGGTGAAAATGTAGCTATTATTCATTTACAGGGCCACACAAAAGAATTCCATTAGATAATAGTAAAAGGGGAAATTGTGTGTGACATATTTAAAATATATTAAGCTGTTTCATGTATAATAAAACTGATATATGTCACTGAAGCTTAATATAAATCATACGCTATTGTCTTGCATAATATGAAGTACATAGCATTTACAGGGCCATACAAAAGATTTCAGATAGTATATTCTTTCCGAAGTACCGTATATGTGTCCGATAATGGCTGATGGAGGGATGAAATGCATTTTAATTATGATATGCGCGTTTATATTTCGCTAAATATATTCACATTATATGATGTGTATAAATGTTATAGTTGATATACAGGGCTACCCAAAAGAGCTCACCAACGTTACTGAATATGAGCGTAAATTATTTAAACGTGGTTCTTAAATAAGCCATGCATTTTTACGCTGAGCTTCATTCAATTTACTGAGAAATGTTTTCAGAATATAGATAAAAGGATATACAGGGCCACACAAAGAATTCGGTACATGGACGCCTATGAATGATAATTTATGAGAATGAGATTTCAGTTGTTTTAAAAGTGTTTTAGTTTACAAAAAATTTTAGCCAAATGCTGAAGTGTAATAAAGGTACAATGTAAACTACAGGGCTGAACAAAAGTATTCAAGTATGTTTCCATCTAATAGTATGAATTGCTGAAAAAGAAATTTCAAGTAACTGAGTATATTCTTGCTAAACTAAATTTTCCGATTATATCAATTGACATATGAAATATAGGGCTGTTCAAAAGTACTGGAATACATATTTGGGTATATTTGACTCTACACTATTATTTCCCTAAATAACAAAGTTTTGTTAAAGATTTCATTAAGTGTTGGAAAGTGCTTCATAATCTATGCTTAACGCATGATTTTTCTTACTTGTTTATTATACAGTAGACTCCTTCAAATCTGCACAGTTTGGAACCAAAGGTTGTGCGGATTTTAAAATTTTGCAGATTTTTGGTCATTGCTTTGTTTACATTTTTAATACAGTAATTTGAATGTATTTAATAATGCAGTCAAAACTATAAAGAATACTTCCAATAAAATGAAACATTAAAATAAGTAATAAACTAAAATAATAAAAATTTAGGTAATTTTTTAAATATTAAATGCAAAGGTCAAGTTAATAATCAATAATGTATGATTAAATATTCATCATAAGGATGAAATGTACTTCTCCTAAATTATTTAGTGAGACTTGTCTCAAAGTTACATTTTACTTTTTTTAAAGAATGTAAATAAAAATAAAAACAGTGGTAGACACAAATTATCAGATCTGGATAAAACTGAAGCCAGGGGTAGAAATGACAAATTCATAAAATATAGGACATTTAAAAATAACATTATTGAAAATATTTTAATTAAAAAAAATTAACATGTAATCTATATTTATTGCATTATAAATTTTCATCGATTAATGATATTAAATCAAGATACAAAATCATTTTTTCCATTGTTTTTCTTAAGTCATTTTGGTGAGGTGTAAATTTTCCAAACCAATGATGCATATTTTTAAGGAAACTTTGTGAAAGAAAGATTCACATCTGATAAATACCCTTACCAAATGCATTGTGAACAATGTGTAAATTACAAATTCCAAAACTAAATCATATTTTCTTATAGATTGTACTCCTCTATCTAAAATTTAAAAGCTGATTTATTTAGATTAGAACATCTTATACTAACATAATCAAGTAATTTAGCTTCACTTTGGAGACTTTCATAATATGTTTGTTATGCCTTTTGCAGTTGCATGACCCAAAAGCTCACTTCCAGTGTATGTTTCAGTGATAACACTAATTTCCTCACTTCAATACCTTACAAAAATGTCTAATTTTATTGTCTTAGCATATATGCAAAGGTGGCGCCAGAGGGGGGGGGGGCATATGCCCTCCCGTCGGGCATACCTAGCTCCCCCATCGGGGTCAAAATTCGATGTCGTCGGGGAAATTATTTTGACTTTTGACTTTCGTCCCCGTCAAGTTGCGTCAACATATAAAGATTTTTTTTAATATTAAACT
This sequence comes from Maratus speculifer, assembly GCA_964019185.1. Lineage (NCBI taxonomy): Eukaryota > Metazoa > Arthropoda > Arachnida > Araneae > Salticidae > Maratus > Maratus speculifer. The sequence goes on from OZ025296.1 coordinate 129,278,227, forward strand.
CAGATTGACTAATTCTTTTGAATATGAGTCGGTTTCTGACTGAATTTTGATTCTTCCAGATTGTGTTCAGATAAACTCGATCTTTCAAAAAGAAAAAATATATATCGAATTTCTTAAAATAAAAATCTATAAAGATGACTACACAGGATGATAGATGAATGACTCTGTACGTGTATATGTATATATTTTTTAAAAGATAAAATTTATACTTATATTTAGTTTTGTCGGGGCTTTCTTGGATGAAAAGTAGAATGCTGCATCGGGTCGGGCAAACTGAACCTGACACGACTCGCAATCTGGATCGGATCGGGTTGAGTCTAATGTTTTGTCGTTCTGGGTCAGATTCCAGTTGGGTTAATTGTTTCAAGTTCGGGTTGGATGTTGACACTTATGTTTCTTGATTCAAGATAGATCTCTCAAAAGAATTTACAAAATTTAAGTTGAAAAATTATATATTGAATGTTAATGAGTTTATATATGCTGATTTTTTACTTAAAAGTTAAAACTGACACTGGAGATATAGTTGTAGATATATTTTTACATAATTGCATTACAGTGTGGATATATTTTTTCATCAGTTACGGTTGGGATCTATTTAAGGTTGAAATATTTCGGGTTCAAATCGAAATGTGGAGATGTCGGGCTTGGATCGCGTTTCGGGTAGATTCCTGCATCACCTTGAGAAATTAAACCCAACTCGACAGGCGATTTGAGTCGGATCTGGCTAAAGTTGATATTTTTTACGGAGAGGTTCGGATTGACTTCTATTTTTCAAATCGGGTCAGATTTAATTGTTTTAGTGTAATGGGTTCGATTCTACCTCATTTCTCAACAGTATTGCCGAAGTATGTTTTAAAATGTAAAATTATATTATTCGAATGTCAATGAGTGCATAAATTGATACATTAATTTTTCTGCATAAAATATATAATTGATATTGGAGGTATTATTGTAGGTTATTTTTCCATTATTGCTTAACAAGATGGGATTTTCTTTTTCAATTTTCTCTTACATTTCGAGTTGGGATGGGAATACTTTTAGGTCGAAGATTTTCGAGCTCGGGCCATTTACGTTTTTAAAACTGGTTGAGGTTGAATGGATATAGAATTAACAAGTTCAGGTCGGGTATAACCCAATCTGTTGAGGACTCTATGCTCGGAAAATAATCCGTGAATTCAACTATTTTTTTCCTTGATTATATTCCGTTAGAACCGAAAAAATTGCTTTAAATTTTACTTTCATGCGCTTTAATTTTGCTATTTCACCCCCTCCCCGCCCCAGGCAAAAAAAAAAAAAAAAAAAAAAAAAAAAAAAAACACCAATTACTTGAAATATTTACATCTAAAGCAACATGTTCGCCAAATTACATGGGTGTTCTGGCAGCTATGCTGCTTAGTAATTTTTCGTATTAGGAACGGAATTTATAAATCCGTTTCATCGAAATATAGGTATAAAACAGAAATCTAAGATCAAAATTTTCGAAAAATGTCCAATCAGAAAGCAGAAATTGCTTAAAATAATAGAAAAGTCTCTTCAAATCACAGGGATATTTCGGCATTGTCACGACGGACGCTTTTCGCTGACAATAAAATAATGCACTTATAGGTTTTCAACTATTTTACAAGTTTTCACTTCATTTAAATTTGTCTTTTGTTTTTAATTTGGGAATTTTGTATTTAAGTTTTTGTTTCAGATTTAAATTTTGTATCATATCAAAATTTGAAACATCACACTTTCTGCATTCGATCAGTATACACTCTCAAACAAAATGGAAATTGAAGATGTCTTTCTTATTGTTTTTATTATTACAACTACAGCTAAAAAAAATCTGCCTTAATTTACACATTTTCTCGAAAATACAGAAAATTCATCAATCTAATCCTAAAACCACCTGAAATCCTCCAATATCTAAAGTTGCATTTTTGTTGAATCAAAAGACTGCTCAGTTTACTGAGCAGCAACAGTGTGCATTAGATTTTTCTATTTGAAACTGATTTTTTGCGTATCTCTATTTTTTCTCAAAATAATGAAAAGTTCGTGAACCGAATTTCTTCAAGTTATAGAAAAATCCGTTCCAATAATGTGCGTTCCGGCAACTTATTGTCTGTACATTTTATTTTTGGCGAAATTTTTTTTGAGAGTATATGGAATAATAATTACATTTTCTCAAAAGTGACAAAAATAGAAAATAATGAAAAAAGTAAAATGCAGTATTTATGAAGTAATATAAGGTACATATTTCAAAAATTGTAGTTCAACTAATTAATTTCACTCCGGCAAATACATTTAATTCAAATAAAGAAAACTAATATTTAGCATAGAAAAGTGTTCAAATGGAACGAAAAAAGATATGAAGAAATTTCAATTTTATACACGTTTTGTTATTAGTAAGTATGCTGTTTCTTTATACTTGTGTTCTTACTTAGATTTCAACCTACGATGCAAACCACAGAACAGCTGCAATTTACTAAAAGGAAATACATGCCTATCTGTTTTGACTAGTTTTCAAATTCTGATGTGCAAGTTAATATAAAACAAACTTTTTGCCAATTGGAATAAAGAGATTGGTGAATAATTTTGTTTAACTTCAGTAGACGGTATTCTTGCTGATTGGTTGTAAGAATAACATTTATGTATGTTGCTATGGGAATTACAAAAAAAAAAAAAAAAAAAAAAAAAACACTTGTATTGTGAAGACCAGAAGGATATTTCAAAGTTACATAGAAGCAGTACTCTATTTTCGACAGTTATCCATTGACCACAGATATAAGGAGTTAATTTTTTTTCCAGATCTAGTATTTTTATTTTAATACATAGAAATAAGATTTAAAGTTTCAAGACTTTTATAAGAGTAAGTCCAAATGATTTCTTATTTATTTTCGTTTATAAGTGATTTGATACTTTTACCAGAGTATTTTAATTTAAAAATTGCTTTATACGCAGAATTCGTACTTTTGCTGATAATAATAATTTAATTAATGTTTTTGGAAGTTTTTCACTTATATTTTTGCATTCAGTAATACATACAATAGAACTTCAATTATTCAGACCGGTCGGGACCTAGGCCAATCCGGTTAATGAAAAATACAAAAGAAAGGACAACTTTTTTTTTTAAATAAAATTTAAAATTTTATTTTCTGCAGAATTGATACAAAATTATACATAAGTACACATAGAAACTTCATGATTTCCGATATAACTATGTTTAAAAAATTAACGAACAGACTTTAATCCAATTTCATACTTTTTTAGACCTTCAAATAAATTAATGCTGATAAAATTTGTTATGCATCACTCAACAGTGGTTTTGTTAAGCTTTGTTTTTAATAATTACCGTGACATATGCACAAAATTTTTTTTTCCAAAGGTCAAAATGATCATTTATACAAATCAAATTGAAATGAAATAAGTACCACGTAAAAGGTTCCCTTTCTAAATATATATATATACATATATTTTTATAATACATTTATTTGATTGTTAAAAATCTAAAGTTGGCTGGTATGCCGTGAGAGCTATTTCTTAAAAAGTTAAACACAAATTTATCAAACTTCATCATATTCAATTATAAATCAGTAAACTTCATGACATTCATCATTTCAGTATGGTTGGCATTTTGGTGTGTATCGCACTACAGATGGTGTTTTTTATTCTGTGTTTTTCTCCCGAAATTTTTTTATCTCTGCACCTATTGAACATAGAATTGCACAAAACATTTTATGTCTAAAAAAAAAAAAAAAAATCAGATCCAGAATTAATTGACGTGGATTTGGCCATATTGTTTATTCCTAAGAGAATAATCAAAGTTTAAGGAAAAATAAATTTCACCAAGCTCCAGCTTCTGGATAAACCTCGATAGAGGCCTGCATTGGCCGGTTCCGGGCCTATTTTCCTTTACGGCATTGGGGCCGGTCCATGCCTGGTTTTCACTCTTTTCATGGCTTAACTAAGTTTTCCGATACCGAGCTGAGACTGACTTCATTCTTCCAAGGACTGCGCGGGTCGAAATTTTCAGTCCCGGTTTCGATCCAGCCCATATGAAAATCACCCTTTCGGAACAACTTGGGTCGTGCAAAAATCAGTAAAATTTGATCCTTTCCAAACATTTTTACAAAAAATGTATGTATTGTTATATGTTTAACACGCCATTATTCTATAATTAAACTTTAAAATTTATTATTTTTAAAGAATAGTAGATTTTTAGGCAATAAAATTTAAGTACAGTAAAACCTGTGAAATAAATCTGCCTATGACACAAAAAGTACTTTCAGTTTCAAAACCGCTTTCGAAAGTAAAAGTATCTTTTAAAAATAAATCTGCAACCGAAATCGAAAAAATGAAAAATAGCCATGTTAAAGAACAAGCTCAGCTGTCCTATGCAAGGAAAAAAATTGATTAAAAATATTCTAATTAAAACGAGAAATTCAATAATCATCTGTGATTAACATGATGGAGCGGGTGTTTTCAAGTGAGTGAAGTGTTCCTTTAAACGCAAAATATGTTTATTAAAAATTAAGGGGTCATAGGACTTTTAAACTTTCAAAAATTTCGAATTTTTCAAAAAAATATATGTTAGTGGATAAGCGTTTCTGAACATTATAAAATAAGCCGCATTAAAAAACTCCTATAATTACTCGAGTTATAGCCTAAAACGTACGAAGCGCCAAATGATTTGCTTTGGTAAAAGGAAACTTTAAAGTCATTTTTCATAGATTGAGGTTTTCGAGCATAACGCGCAGGATTATACCCTGTTCACACCACAAACATAAGATATCTTAAGATTGCCGTGTTTGAAGTGGACCCTCCCGGAATTGGATACCTGTTCACATTGAAAAACTTACCTAAGATATCTCAGCGAATGTCACTGTATCTCTGAACTGAACAAATGCAACGTATGCGCATGCGCTTAAAGTAAAGATGGGCGCAACAGCCAATCAGTAAAAGCGACGCTTCATAGCCAATGAGAGTGAGTGGTTGTTATTGTATCTAACCCGAGAGAGTTCCAGGCCTGAGATATCTTAACTATCCATGGTGTGAACAGGGTATTACTTAAACTGTTCAATATTTTTTCATGAAATTTTCAGAAGACATATGTTATGTTAGTCTGTATAAACTGAACCTAAATTTAAATGTTTATTGTTGAAAAAAAAAAATTAGGTGGTTATAGTGTTGAAAATTTCAAAATTTTGTATAAGCTAAATAAAATGTTTCATTAAAAATATAAAAAAACTTTAAATACACATTTATTTATATTCAGAGTAATTATTATAATCTAGAGTATAAGTGGGCACCAAAATTGTTGATGTAGATGCAAAATTTATTTTGTAATCCTGCGCGTAAGTTGTCATGGCAATTTTCTCCTCGTTAAATGTCTGACAGTTTGAAGCTCCCTATAAATATTAATTCTGCATATTGTAATTTTATAAATATATGAAATGAAATAACATTCCTATACCTTTCATCACTTCAAAAATTGTGTTTTAAAAACCTATGCATTTTAAGGTATTAAATGTTGAAAGTAGTCATTTTTTTCATTTTTTCCAAATTTAAAAGTCCTATGACCCCTTAATGTAATATTACATGAGAAAAGAGTATCATACATCAACGCCAGCTACGAGGGCAACTTGACTATAACTCTCTCTCTCTCTTTTTTTTTTTTTTAATGCGATTTTGTCTTAGAAGATTTTACTGTGAGGCATTTTTCTGCTTTTTAAGTCTCTAATACATGATTAAGGTTATATAAGTTAACGATAACTGAATGATAATGGAAACATTTAAATGCAAATAGATATTCATTCAAAATAAATGAATATTGCCGCCCAGAGCACTTCTTAAAAGAAAGAAAGAAAGAAAGAAAAAAAGCTTTTTTTATTAGAATTCCTTGTGCAAAATGCTTTATAACCATATCGAGGTAAAAATTCACGTTTTGTAGAAATAGAGTCGGGCGGTCCGAGATTTCAACCCCTTTTTTTTTTGGGGGGGGGGGGGGGAAGGGGGGGTCAGGCTAAATTATATATGTATGTATTTGTATTTCCCAGACAGTATAAAAAGGCCGACTTTTAACATTTTATATCGACCGGACCATTAATCTATTTTGTAAAAACCGGATCCGGCCCTGGGCCTAAAATTGTTGCCCACGCAGGTTTTTAGGCCCCAGACCAGTACGCGGGACCTCTAATATATATTATGAACTTGGCCCCCCTGTCGGGGATAAAGTGCCCCCCCCCCCCCCCCCCCCATCGGGCAATTTCTGGCGCCGCCCTTGCATATATGAGAGTGTAACAAGGGGATTCTTGCCTGAAATCATCACTAATTTGCTTTAAAAAATATGGGTCAAAGCCATGAGATATGGCATATGATAATTTCTTTAATCTTAACTGAGTACCTTATGGCAAAATAAATTCTGTATTCTATCTGATGACTGAAATGAATAATTAATTAGGATCAAGTGAACTTTACAATTCACATAACATTCATTGTTTTTTCCCCCCATGAATATTAATCTGGTCAATCCAAACAATATGGACTTTAGTTATTTGTCATTTATCTGTCATTGCATTAATGTAATACAATAAATATGCCTTACATTAAAATTTAAAATAAATAAAAACTATGAATTGCAGCTGAATACACGAAACAGAAATTAAACAATCACAATGAAACACAGAACCTTCTTGAATGTTAAAATTAACTCAGCGAGCAAAGCGATGCATGTGAAAACAACAGGTCATTCAAAAACATTTCTTTACTGATGTCATAATCAAAAGATAAATAAATGGAAACCAAAGAAAAGGAGATAAAACAATTTCCATACACATCCACATTTAATCTTTCTGACTTCCAAGGCATGTTTAAAAATCCAAAAAATTATGTTACACCCTCCCTCTTGTCAGTAATTTGCTGAAAATGTTAGCATTGCATGCAGAAGTGAGCTATTCCTCTTGCATGGAAATACAAAAACAGCAGAAACATTTGTAAATTGCTTGCTTATTTATGATTATACATTACGATTTTTATATGATTATGCAATAGCAATTGATGATATTAAATACCAAATACACTACTGACCATTAAAATTGCTACACCATGAAGGTGACATGCTACAGATGTGAAATTTAAACGACAGGAATAAGATGTTGTGATATGCAAATGATTAGCTTTTCAGAGCATTCTGACAAAGCAGGTGCCTGTAGCGACACCTACAATGTGTTTAAATGAGGAAATTGTTCAGCCGGTTTCTCACACAGAAATTGCATTTGAGCCTCGTTGAATGGTGAAATTTTTTTATGATGCCTCGTGTAAGAAGGAGAAATGCGTACCAGCATGTTTCTGACCTTGATGAAGGTAGAATTGTAGCCTACTGGGATTGCGATTTATTGTATCGCAGTATTGCTGCTCCCGTTGATCAAGATCCAATGACTGTTCGCAGAATATGGAATCGATGAATTCAGGAAGGTAATACGGAACGCCGTACAGGATCTCAACGGCCCTCTATCACTAACAGCCGACAAGATTGACATGTTATCCATATTGCCATAATGGATCGTACATCTATGTCACAAATCCCGAGTCAAGAAATGGGGTCATTTGCAAGACAAAAAGTGTCTGCACAAATAGTTCGACGACGTTTGCAGTGGCATTTACTCTCAGCTCAGAGACCATGGCGGCGACTTCCCTTGACGCTGCGTCATAGACAGGAGCACCTTCAATAGTGAGATCAAGGACGAACCTGGGTGCACGAATGGCGAGGAGTAATTTTTTTCAGATGATTTCAGGTTCTATTTACAACATCATGATGGTCGCATTCGTCTTTGGCAGCATCGTGGTTAAAGAACATTGGCAGAGTGCATTCGTCACCGTTATACAGATTCATCACCTTGCGTGATGGTATGGGGTGCCATTGGATACACGTTTCGGTCATCTGTTGTTTGCATTGACGGCACTTTGAACAGTGCATGTTACATTTCTGATATTTTACGACCCGTGACTGTACCCTTTATTCAAGACCTGCAAAACTCTACGTTTAAGCAGGATAATGCCCGACCGCATGTTTCCAGAACTCTATGGACCTTCCTTGATATTAAAAATGTTCAGCTGTTGCCCTGGCCAGCACATTTCCCAGATCTCTCACCAATATAAAATGTCTGGATAATGGTTACCGACCGACTGGCTCATAACCATATGCCAGTCACTACAATTGATGAACTGTGGCATCGTGTTGAAGCTGCATGGGCATCTGTACCTGTACATGCCATCCAATCTCTGTTTGACTCAATGCCTAGGCACATAAGTGCTTTTATTACTGCACGATGTGGTTGTTCTGGGTATTGTTTCTCAGGATCTATGCACCCAAATTTCTTGAAAATTTAATCACTTGTTGTTTCAAACATAAGATATATGTCCAATAAATATCCTTTTGTCATCTGCATTTCTTCCTGGTGTAGCAATTTTAATGGCCAGTAGTGTATATGAAAAAATAGAGAAATATAGGACAGCTAGAGAAATATAGGACAATATAGGACATTTTTTAAAGTTATTTTATAAATATAGGATATATAGAACAACTCTGACCCATCTGAATCCAGAAAAGACACCATATGAAAGTTTGTCTTTTAAACCAAAAAATTAGGTTTGATTATCGAGTCTGCCGATTACGAAATGTGCAACGATTATGAAAATAGAAATAATCGAATGTTGAACTGATTGATTGTGAAAGACAGTGTTTATACAAATGTATATACAGTAGACTCCCTCAAGTCCGCACAGCTTGGGACCAGAGGTTTTGCGGATTTCTGGTCATTGTTTACATTTTTTAAAAAGTAATTTAAATGTAATTAATAATGAAATCAAAAGTATAATGAATGCTTACAATATGCTAAAATATTAAAGTAAGGAATAAACTAAAATAATAAAAATTTAGATAATTTTTAAAATGATAAAAATACTAAAAGCAAAGGTCAAATTAATAATCAATAATGTACAATTAAATATTCATTATAAATGTGTTTTTCCTAAATTATTCTACGAAACTTGCCTCATAAAGGTACATTACTAATTCACATCAAGATCATAAAATAAAGAAGCTTTGTTTCAGGTTTAGCCAGACTTAATAACTAAAAAAGCTTGATTAATACATAAATATATTTGATAAGATTCTGATTACCAGTGATATCAGCAATATTTTGATTTTTTCTGAAATTATTCTTTCTTTATGAAAAAACATGAATTCAATAACCTTAACAAAAATGACAAATTCAAAAAATATATGGAATTGATATAAAACTAAAAAAGTCAAATTTTGCACCTACATCTGAACTGAATGTTTAATTGTTTACATCCGTAAAATATGTGCGGATTTTAGAGAGTTGCAGATTTTAGGAGTGTGGATTTGAGGGAGTCTACTGTATGTATAATTTGTTTATAAGTAGTAAATTTCAGTCTCTGAAGAAATCATATTTCAAATGGTAGTTCTAATTTGTTAAATATATATATATATATATTTTAATTATTGCAAATTCTGATTTTTTTTCTTATTATTATTTTAACTTTTGTGCAGTTTTGGCTTCAAAAAGTGTGTTTTGTTGTAAAAAGATATAAGCAGCCATGAAAACAAACCTGTTGTGCATTTATTCCTATTATTACAAATAAATATGGCATATATGTCTTATCCACACCGTGATACCCTATTGGCACCAAAATGGCATTTATTTGCTTAACATGGTTACCATATAAATGTCATAAAAAATGTTTTGTTCTACAATTATTATCATTTATTCAAAGTTACTTCCTTTTTGAAATAACACAAAATGTTTAATTTTCTTATTAATCATGTTATATGTAACTGGTAATTAGAAAGAATTTAAGCCAAATTGGTATAAAAAATCTCAACAAACCGGATGCTTATACGACATTTCTTTAAACATTTTATTTATACATACCATTTACTTCTTGTTATATATAAAAATAAGTAAGTATCTTGTTTATGCAAAATAAATCTTTAAGAAATTGCTTGGATGTATGAAGGTTGCGAAAAAATTCAATTTGTTTTGCCAGACCCATTTTCTCGACCTCGCCAAGGTCTCGGTACTGGAAAAGTATGAATTTAATACTAAATTCTAAAAAGAAATACATAAAAATGAAAAAAAGAAATCAAGAATATTTTTTGTTGTTGTTACATTTAATAATTAATTATAAAATTCTTTTCAAAAAAGTATTTTAGCTTGCTTTCCTTAAAATTAACAAAAATGTAAAAAAAATGAATGTTTTTAAGTACAAAAAAAAGTAGAAAATATTGAAAGAAAAAAAAAACTTAAATGCATGGAGTTTAAATTAAATTGAGGTTAGTTCAATGGGAATTTTGCAAAATTAACCAGTTATCGCCAGTCTATACCAGTTGGTTTCACATATGGCAACTTATGTTTATCACCAAATTTGGTGATATCTTGCCAAGTTGACCAAAATTTTGGTGATATTTTGCGAAGTTAACTAAAATTTGGTTCTATTGTGGTAACCCTGTCATGTGTATTTTTCAACAAATACTCATTGTTGAACCTAATGCTGATTTCTCCATAGGAAATAAAAGATAATCAAATCTTTAAAAAAACAATTTCTGCATTGCTCCTAGGAATACATACATAATTTCAAAGCTCTATATCAACAGGAAATGGGCTTAAATCCCTATTAGCTATGCATAGCTGTCTGTCACTTCTGAATAAATTACTGTTATACAAATCTTTCATTAGATCCACCATGATTTACGGATCCGTTGTTTAGGTAATCTGTATGTGAAACTCAAATTGAAAAACTTCAAACAGTCCAAAATACCATTTTAAGACAGATTGTTAGAGCAACTACGTTCGTTCGGAATGATGTCATACACAATGATCTCAAAATTTGACCAATTTCGCAAGTTATTAAAAAACTCTCACAAAATTTTCATAGAGATGGTATTCTGATACCCAACGATGCATTGTGATCTATAAAACCATACAATATTAACAATACTGATGGTAAAAAAAGATCGCTTATCATCCTGAGTCGAGATGACGGTTTTGCCCCGCCTTCCAAAAGAAGGAGGCACGAACCACCTTAAACGCATAGTTGCGGTTTTTCTAAATTCTAACATTAATTTTTTCACTATTTTTTTTAAAAATCTATCCCAATTTCTTCTAAATTTCACATCGACGTCGTTCTTGCCTTTGCATTTTGCTTTGGAATTTATTCACATTCCTTTAAAAATTATTATTCTTTAATTATTTTTAGACAGTAATTTTTACTTAAAATCTTTATTTTAACCCTTGTTTCCACTATCCAGTTGGAAAGCGAAACATAATCTCGCTAAAATAACTACTTTTTCTTTATCGGACGATTGTTGTTTTCAAGGTTTCCTATGAAAGAATTTCATCGGTCGCTTCCTCTAATTTGATTTGACAATCAAAGTGTTCGTCATATCCCCTTGTTTTTTCTCTGTTTTTTTTAGAAATTATCCTTTTTAAACTATTATTATTTCTCAGTTCCCTTTTCAGAATTTACTTTTTTACTCTTATTTATTATATTTTTCTTGATTGTTTTGACATTTACCTAAAAATTTTTAGGATTTTACTTAATTTATATAAATATATAACTCTAGGTTTTTGTAACTGCTTTACCCTCTGGCTCATTCAATCAACCCAATGCTACAGAATTTCGCTGAAATTCTATATTTTCTGCTGAAATTATATGCAATAAGACATATTGACTCATCAACATTGATTGAAGGTAAACTGAAGCAAAATGAGTTCAGTAGGAACTTCTAACATCATGCAAACCAAAATTGGTTTAGAAAATGGGTGAAAAATGTGCACAGATGTCATATACACATCAGGGTACATATTTGGCATCAAAATGCCGTTATTTTGTGTGCGACAGCAATTCGGCGATTGTTTATTAATAAAATACTTGTTTACTTTCATTTTATTTTTTTAAATTATGTAAATTGTTTCTATAGTTATTACTTTTTTTAATTTATTATAAATTCCCTTTTAAAACAATACAAAATAGTTTTAAAATGTACACATAGAAGGTATTGGAAAACAAGCTTTTCGTCAAATGTGCATTAGAAAAAAATCGTGCAAAATCTAAAGTGCATATGACATCTGTGCTGAAAAATGAGTCACACGAGTTCCACTCCAGACAAGCAAGCATGTGATAAAAATAAGAAGAAATGATGCCATAAATTCAAAAATTTTACTAAAGCTTATTATTGTTTCTAATTTTTATATGCAAAATATAAAATATTCTTTCAGTGATTAAAATATGCTATTGTGAGATTATCACAAAATCAAAGTTAAAGATTTTTTTTTTTAAATAGAAAAAAAGAATACAATTTTCTCAGCTTGATTAAATTGTAATATGTTTAAATGAACTTCAATATTACCGTGTGTGTAATGCGAGCTCTTTCATTGTGCTTAAATGTTTTCTATTTACTCCATGTATTCTAATTCAGTTGTCTATGAAAACATCCAACCAATGAAATCAACGCATATCAAATTTCTGTGATTTAAGCAAATAAATTGTGCTTTTTAAGTATCATTTTAAAACTATTTAGAATTAATTTTTCGTAGTAGGTGCAATCAGTAGGTTACCTTCATAGGTACATTCTGGTATAATCAGAATCAAAATATGACAAATATTTTTTGAGATTTGCTCGACGAAAGAATTTTGTTTGGTTCTTAATGTCGTTTCATAGCTATTTAGGTCCAGAAAGTAATACTGTATTAGCCTTCCCTTCACTCAGATAATTAAAAAAGCACATTACTGAATTATTATTTACCAGATCTCAACTTCTAGACATTAAAGACAAAAAATTTTAGAATAGTAAGGTTCACCAAAGAAATAACAATTGACAGAGAAGAACAAATGCACAGTCTCAGACTGCCGTGTTCAGAAATTTAGTTAAAAAACTCAACTTTAAGGCCCCTGTCCTCGCTCGAGGAAACGCTCGCGAGCTAATGCTATTCCTATGGGGAAGCATTTTTCTAATAACTCATTCACATTTTGACATTTTTGAATAATTTTTTTTGCACTGGATAGCTGGGATGCATGTCGATAGCGCACGTTTTTTACTTTTTCGATTTTGGTTGCAGATATTTTTTACAAAGTTAGTTTCACTTTTAAAACCGGTTTCGAAACTGAAAGTGCTTTTTAAAAAATATATCAGCAACCAAAATCGAAAAAGTAAAAAAGGTGCACTATCGGCATGCACCCCAGCTATCCAATGCAAAAAAAAAAATATGTGAAAATGCGAAAGAGTTATTAGAAAAATGCTTCCCCATAGGAATAGCATTAGCTCGCGAGCGTTTCCTCGACAGAGGACAGGGCCCTTAACATGATTTTTTGGAGTGCTTTTGCTTTTATCAAATACTGCAAAATGGAGTTTGAATTCTGAGTAATATTTGCAAAGTTTTTGCATTCATGAATAAAAGTACTTTAGGAATATGTTGGAATGTGATTAGATTGGATTTGAGAAAGGCTTAAAGAAAACACTATTGTGAGGGTTCATAATTTCCACAAAAACTGGGTAGTTCAGATCAGGATTAACCCTTATATGACTTTATTCATTAAAGCACAAATAATATTTTAGGACTGTACCTTTATTTAACCACAACATAAAAAATGAACTCTCTGGTCGCCATCTTATATCATCAATCCTTTTTCTCTATTCAGTTCATTTTACATTTCAATCAAAAGGAATTTGCGATTCCTTCTTATAAATTTTCAATAATAAATATTTTCCATGGAAAATGAAAATTTGGCTCAGTTCTATGCATAATTTCATACACTTTTCGATGGTGTAATGTCAACATTTGGACTGACAAGCAGACATTTTGTAAAGACATGCTTTTTTATATATCTAACTCCTAAACATGTAAATTGGTCAATATATATATATATATATATATTGGTTTATTGTTTTATTGATAAATCCATTAGTGAATCTTGTCTACTTTTAATGGTACTACAATACTTTCTACTATTAAAGATAGAAGAAATTAAAAAGAAGAAATTTTTGGTGCCTAGTAATAAAGTTGTTACACAGTTATTTTTCTTTTAGGATTTCATTTCATTTAAATAGTTCTGACACACAATTTGCAATAAAGGACTTGCTATTCTATTGGATCCAGAATAAAGCTATTTTTGAATCTGTCCAATAATAGATTTTAAAAGTATTTTTATGATCAATTACTTTTTTTAATTTCTGATTCTTAAGTAAGCTACGAGTAATGCCCCAAGTAACTCTAGACGTGGCAAAGTTATTCTCTTTACTGGAGTAACTCTGGTTTTAGATGCTATGAAACTAACACAAACTTGGTCGTAATCTTGCACCCTCAAATAAACAACTGCACCATATGCCTTCTGATTATATGAGAAAAGCAGTGAATCTCAATACTGTTTGTATCATATGACACGAAAACAAATCTAGGGATTTTAATTTACAACATGTTTTGATACAACAGCATTCTTACATTGTACAGTCCCACAAAATCTAATAAACAGTAATGTGTATATATGTTTGATTAACTATGCAAGATTATGCTGTAATTTTTCTTATTCTTTTAATTATTACTTATATTCTTTACTACATAATGACTGCATGTGTTAGAGTAATGTTGTAAAACAAATTATCAATAAAATTTTCATTATTTTAATGCTAACATGGAAATATTAGAGAACTTCAACATGAGATATTCTTGATCATCCTGAATAAACATAAAATGCATTTTAGCATACATTTTAAGAGTTAATAAATTGGAAAAGATTTTGCAGCACTGCTTTAGAAAAAATCATCTCACTTTTCTCAACAAATAGTAAAAAGAGTCTTATTATTTCTAGGCAGTGAATTTAAACATACTATGCAAACTAATAAAAAGCATTGAAGTAGATATGCAAAAAATAGTTTATTTTCAAATTGATATATTTACATAAATACATATAGTACAAATTTCTATAAACAAATCTATTAAAGAAGGGGAAAATACCACAAATATTTACTATTACATACATGACAAACATATAGCAGTTTCCTCTTGAGAATCATATCTGAAAAGAAAAATGAGCAAAATTAATTCACTAAAATAAATTTTAAATATGATTAAGTACAATGTCAGAACTATGCAATTTGAAAATTATCATTGAACAAAAAAGTTTCAGAAGCAAATTTGGCTTTTATGTGGTAAATGTATATTTAAGAATCTAATCAAAGCTAAATCCATATCCCTGAAAAATCAATTTTAATACTTTTCAAAACAGTTTATGAATTTGATGCATGTCTGTCATCTATAATGTCTCCTATATAAATACACTCACATTGCCATGAAATTGATATATGTCATTGGGTTTTACCATGGCTTGTTCAGTATTGAAAATGAAGCATATAGCATTTAAATTCTTTCACAGGGACACACACACACAAAAAAATTGTTATGCTAATGTTTATTCAAACATGTTGAAATTGATATATGAGACATTACAAGATGCTTATTACAGAACATAGCATTCATCGTTATTTTACAGGGACACACACAAGTATCTGGTTACAGTACTGTCTATCAATATATAATAACTGATGGAAGTGCATTTTCATTATATGTGTTTTTAAATTAAACAATTTTTTTATATATTAATTGGTATATATAAAGTCTATAGACTTTATACAAGGTTTTACAAAAGATCTTGAGTATATTTCTGTTTATTGTTAGAATTTCCTGTAGAAGATTTTTCAAATGGGATTTGTGTTTTTTAACTAAATTTATAGATCCTTTACAAGAATGTATAAAAAAAATTCAGACAGTTTTATGACTACTGCCCAGTGGCAGAACTATCTTCAAATGTCTGCAATGCTTATATTTTCAAAAATAATCTGCAAGATGCAACGTATTACATAAATATATTCAGAGTTTCCCCCAGCTTTAAAAAGGGGCAGGGCGCTACTATTCTGAAAAGGGCACTTTTATAGCGTTGAATCCAGAATTAAATGATTCAAAAAGTTGTGGAAATACAGAAATTTCATCGAAAAATCCAGAAAAAAATCCAAAAGTTAAGAAAAAGAAAAAAGGTAAATTTTGTTTAAAGATCGCGAAAAAATGGGAAATATTGTTAAAAGATCGCAAAAAAAAAACGATCAATTTTGTTAAAAGATAGTACAAAAACAGCAAGTTTTGTTAAAAGATCATGAATAAAACGACAGATTTTGCTTAAAAAAAAACATGAAAAAACGACAAATTTCGTGAAAAAACAGCAAATTTGTGACGGATTTTGAACAAAACCGTGCGGGGGCGGTCGCCTCGAGCGCGGAAATTTTGGAGGCGCCAAATTCATGCTACAAACGTCTAGCTGTGACAAGAAAAAATTGGGAGGGGGGGAGACATCAAATTCTAATTATGCCTCGGGTACAACTTTCTCTTCGCACGAAAAGGATTTTAATTTAGGAAAATCTGCTTTTGGAGCAATAAACACACAATTTTGGAGCAGGAAAATTAGTTTTGAGAACAGAAAAATTTCACTTCTGGCATTAACTTTTTTTTTTTTTTTGGTGCTATTTTGACTAAATTTGCATTTTTTGCAATCGTTTCAAGAAATCTGCCGTTTTTTCCAGATATTTTTACGAATTTTGCTATTTTTTTTGGCGAATTTTGGACAAAATTTGCCGTTTTTTGCAATTTTTTTTGCAGAATTTCCGTTTTATTATGATTTATAGACAAAATTTACCATTTTTTTTGTTAATCTTTCGACGAAATTTGACGTTCTATCGCAATTTTTTGACGAAAGTTGCCGTTTTTCGTGATCTTTTTAGCAAAATTTGCCATTTTTCGTTAATCGTTTGGTGAAAATTTTCTTTTTATCGCGATTTTTCGACAAAATTTGTCATTTTTTCAAGATTTTTTGAGGTAATCTGCCGCTTTTTCGGGATTTTGTGACGAAATTAGCCATGTTTTTGCTAATCTTGCAGGAAATTAGATGTTATTTCGTGATTTTTAAACGAAAATTGCCAGGTTTTTTTTGCGATTTGGTGACGAAATATTACGCGTCCCGTGGGACGCGTATGAGCTATCTTTTGCGTTCCGTCGCCGATATTCCACATAATGTACGCGCTAGCGCGTTCGCATCATCGCTGAAAGGCTGCATTTTTACAAATCTGGGCAGGATGGGCGCTATTTTTTTGAATGAGCGACCAGAGGGGCGCTAGTTTTTGGATGAGGGTCAAGAGGGGCGCTATTTTCTAAACCATAGAGCAGGAGGGGCGGAGCGCCCTCCTGAAACCCTCTGGGGGGAACTCTGATATATTCTTTGTGCTATTGCAGTGCTAATTAATTATGGCAACATATGTGTGTGTATGTGTAAACTATTTCCCTCATTTACAAAAAAAAAAAAAAAAAAAAAGAACTGAAAAATTTACTTTTGGCAATATCTTTTTTTCCCCCCGTCTCTGATGAAATTTGCATTTTTTTGTGATTTATTGGCGAAATTTGTGTGTGTGTGTTTTTTTTTTGTGATATTTTGATGAAATTTGCCGTTGTTAAAAAATTTTTTGATGAAATCTGCTGTTTTTTCGCGATTATTTTACGATATTTGCTTTTTTTTTCGATCTTTTGACAAAATCTGCTTTTTTTCAAGGATTTTTTGATGAAAGTTGCCTTTTTTTATGCAGTTTTTTTTGTGCGATTTTTTGACAAAATTTGCCTTTTTGCAATGTTTTGATGAAATCTGTCGTTTTATGTGAGATTGTTTGACAAAAAACAGCAAATTTGCCATTTTTACATGGTTTTTTAAAATGAAATTTGCCGTTTTTAGCGATGTTATGATGAAATTGTCATTTCTTCATGTGACCCTTTGGAGAAATTGAATTTTTTTTTGGGATTTTCTGGCAAAAATTGTTGATTTTTCGCGATTTTTAAAGAAATTAATCTTTTTTTGTGATTTTTAAAAGAAATTTGCTGTTTTTTCACAATGCTTTAATGATATTTGTGTTTCTACTCATGATCTTTTGATGAAATTCAGTTTTATTCCATGATATTTTGACAAAATTACGCATAAGGGCTATTTTTTCCGGTCCATCACCGATTTGCTGAATAATTTATGTGCTATAGCACGTCCGTGGCTTCTCTGAGTCTGCAATGCCCGTCACGGTGTCGCTCACATTATATCAAGGGGGATTACTGATGGTAATTGCTGACATTAGTTTTTAAAATATATTATGCATTTTTTAAATTGTTTACTTCTTTCACCAAATTATACTGTGAAGTTTTATTATAGTATCTGAATGTGTTGGAGAGAGTTTCATAATCAGGGATCTGTTTAGGAAATATTTGGATCGTTTAAAGGACCTTTAATTTTTTTTTTTTTTTTTTTTTTTCAAAACAGGTCTCTTTACAAAACTTTTCATTTCAAACCAGAACCCTTTTACAAAACTTTTCATCTCAAAACAAAACCATTCACAAAACTTTTTACCTTAAAGGACTGAACCTTTTTGAAATTTAATCATTTAAAAGTAAAATCTGACTTGCCATTTTTACATATACAGTGAAACCTCTTACAACGGTCACTTCAAACAGCGATAACCTCTGAATACTAGTCATATTTTAGTTTTACAGAATCTCTTCCATAGAAATAACATTACACTAAACCCCTTACAATGAATTCGAAAGAACACCACCACACAGCATTTTCTTTTTTGTGTTATACTTTAACAAAAAGTTAAGATTGTGGAAGTGGATTTTCTTATTTAATATTCTTACAATTTCTCTACTAATCTTTAGAGACTGTTTAGCAAAACCACATTTGTGCGGCAAGATGGGGATGGGGATAAGAAAATTTAATTGTTAGCAAGCAGTAATCATTTGTACTCTTTGTAAATTGTGTGATATGTTTTGTCTATGTGTAGCATGTGTTTTTCACTAAAAGAATGGGTTCAAAATGAAAATTTTTAACTTTAAGTGATAAGTTGAAAATTATCCAGGACAGGAAAAGATGCAAGTATATAAAAATTATCTGAAATATAAAATGGCCGAAGGATCCAAATAGATGACTTTCTGAAACAAAGTGACTTTTATTTAGAAAAAACATTTGAATGTGCTATGTATGATTTAGAAATATGATTTACAATTTGTTGTAAATTGTTTTTTTGGCAGATTACATTATAGTTTCCAGTTAGAGATAAGCATACTGAGTTCTTAAAAATTCACTATGAATTCCACTAAAAATTTGTTATAGAAATATCATTCATAACTTTTGCAATTTTGTGTATTAAAAAAATAAATGAAAAAGAAATCTTTCATTAAGAAGCAATTTCTAATACTTTTAGAATACCTTATGAAAACTTTGTTGTTCAGTAAGATAAAGGAAGGCACCTAAGTAAACATTTTAGACAACACAACACATTATTTGTAAACCAGATTTTTACAATTATCATCTATAGACAGAAAAGTACTGCTTCTTTTGTGCCACTCAGTATATGATCTATAGATTTGTATATGTTCTACATCGTATATTAGAATTTAATTTAGTAAGAAAATGCATAACACAGTTGAAATTTTATTCTCAGCAATTTCTACCAATAGCTGGAAACTTACTTAAATTCTTTTGTACAACACTACATATAACTACAGATTTTTATATGAATCATACAGATATTAAGTTAAATGTCAATTCAGAGAAAAACATGTTAAAATTATGGAAAAAAAACACAGGGTTGCTACTCATATGGAAGAATGAAATTCCTTGACTTTTCCAGGTGTATTTCAAGAAAATTCTATTCTAGCGGTGTAGCACGTAGTGGACATGCTGAGGGTAAAAAAATGTTACATTACTCAAAAAACACTAAAATTTCTTGAATAGAGTTGCTAATAATCTCTGAGCTAAAGCTCTTTATCCCAATTCCTCTCCCAAATCAATAATAATCTTTCTTTGAGGTTTACAATTGGAATTGCTCTCTTTAATAATTTATGATTGCAAGCTTTCAAATGAAGTTTCCTACAAACTGTTCAAACTTGCTACAAAATATTTGTGCACTGAGTTCATAAATATTTATTTCGTTAACTATATCCCAAAATCATTGTCTTGTTAATATTTCTTTTCAACAAGGGAAGGGGAAACAGTGGGCAGATGGAGGCTTGTGATAATTACTTATTGTTACATGAAAATAAATGCTAGAAAAAGTTTTAAAATCTGTAATAATGAGCATTAAAAATATAAAATGTGCAGGATAAAAAAGGAAAATTAAAAAGTAGATTTTTTTATATTTTTTATATATGGAAGATTCTCACTTCTGGCCACACAACAATCAAACTCTCTTAGAGATCACAATGAAAGTTTATCAAATTCCCTGACTTTTCCAGGTTTTATGAAAAAATATTGAAATTCCCTGACTTTTCCCAGACTTATTGGCTAATTTTCCAATTCCCTGACTTTTCCAGGTTGCGTAGCAACCCTGAAACACTTTCAGAAATTACATACATTGCTCCATATTACAGTCTATCCCATATTATTTGTACTGTAATATTATTTGCCCATTGAGGCAAAAGTGGGCTTTGTTAGTCTACAGAGTGTTTAAAAACCAACTAACATCAACCATCATTTGAGCATGAAACCAAAGTGCAAAAGTTTTACAAACTTCAGAAGTCCATCCTGCAATATGTGCTGGCTTTATTTTATAAAGATAGAAAAACAAAATCTGCCATGAGAAATTTTGTACAGTGGAATATGGCATATCCAATACACAGGAAACAGCTGCACACTCACATTACAATATGGCAACATATTGCTAATTTCAATGACAGCAGTAGCCACATTTTCAACGAAAACTGAATTTACTTTTGGCCTGTACCTGGTAGGATACTAAATTGACAAGTTTGTTAAAATTTTGGTATCATCTTGTGCAGGGCATGAGGAGACATTGGACCTCTTTACAGCTGCAACAGAGTTCTGCTGGTTCTGGTAGACAATTTGACCAGTAACCCTTTTTCTTGCAATACAGGCATGATTTGCAGAGAGTAACTAATGCTCATGCAGAATCTGCCTTTTTTTAAATCCAAAAAATAATATTAATAGGTATGCTCTGTAATGCAAATGGTGTTTCACATTTTCAATGTATACAAATGAATATCATTTGTGTTACAATGCCATGTATTGGTAAATTTTCATAAGAATTTTTGGTACTTCTCTGTTATCCCATCGACCAATTTTGCCAAACTAATTGCCAAATTATACATATTGACATAATTTTTATTTTAAATAACGAAAAAACAAATAATTAGTGGAATATTAATAAAAATACAAATAAAAAGTCGAAATAAAAATCACTTAATGACATTTTAAACACATGAATCATACTTAATGTCATTGAATGTGACATTCACGATCATCCATTATTATCCGTTATCTTTAGTTCAAATTTCATCTCATATGAACCAATTTAACATGCTCAAGAATCTGAAGTATGAAACTTGCTAATCCTTTACATCAAACTATGAACCAATTTAACATGCTCAAGAATCTGAAGTATGAAACTTGCTAATCCTTTACATCAAACTACTGAAATTTTTATGCATATAAATAACAAAAAAATCAATTTTAATTTGTGTTTATTTGTATGTCTATTTTAAAATTAGTACGTATATATGAAATATGTGATCTAGTTTAAAATTTATCTGGAATATCCTTGATAAATTGACTCTAAACCTGCCAACCTTTGAAAATGACAAATCATAGCACACAAAATTCAAATTAATCTGGAGGTGGTTGGTTGTTTTTTTATGTTTTGCAGTCATTTTTTGACATTCATAAAAAAAAAAAAATTAAATTTCAGCCTTTCAACTCAAACATTTTTTTCATAATTTATATACTATGTTAAAGTTTCTTCTAGTGTTGCAGCGTTTTTGTTACATTTGTAAGACAAACTGGGTGCCAATTTTTTAGTTCAACATAGTTAATTGTGACAAAATTTGTGATTTTTTTCCCCTCAGTCATTTTACAATTTTCAAAATTTTTTACCATAATCGTAATTCACATTTTTCTATCATGATTCTTTGTTAAAACCCACATTTTGTACCATGAACTTTTGACAAAATTCACATTTTTTTATCACAATCATTTGATAAATTTTGCATTTTTTACCACGATCTTTTGGCGAAATTAGTGTTTTCTATTTGCAATTCTTGATAAATATTTGCATTTTTTTACTGATTTTTGGATGAAATCTGCATTTTTTCTGCTATATTTTGCCAAAATTCCTGTTTTCCTGTACCATATTTTCATGAAATTTACATTTTCTTTCCACAATACTTTGACAAAATGTGTGTTTTTACTGCGATCCTTTGATGAAATTTGTTTTCTTTTGCAACAAATTAAAATTTTTTTAACATACTTTTTTGTCAAAATTCACAATAGTGTATCATGACCAATCAGCAAAATTTGCAAATGTTTATTTTTGCACAACACATCGGTAAAATTTGTGATAATTGTGCTCAACCAATGGGCAAAATTTGTGATAGTTCTGCTCAACCAATGGACAAAATTTGTGATCAATTAACAAAATTCACTACTTGTTAACAAAACTTTTTTGATGAAATTAGCTATAAATGTTTTTCCGTCGACAGTACACAGAAAATCATGCTTTTTATGTGCAATCTTGTGACAAAATTCACAATTTCTTTCTGAAATCTTAATGAAATGAGTGACTTTATTCAACGACCAACTGGAGATAATCACTATTTGTTTCTGAGATCACTGATGAAATACCTGATATTTTAAAAAAATAAATAAATAGGGTGGGGTGCTCCATCTATCAGTTCTTAAGAAGCACCCCACGCTTTTTTTCCACGATAATTTTATTTATTGCTTATTAATTGATTTCTATAATTACAATGATTTTATAGTAATATAGTATTTTTCATCTATTTTCGTTTTCAGCTTATAGTACAAATTATTTTTCACTTTTTATAGTTTGATATACTTAAAAAGCGTAGTTTTTAGTTTTTTTAAACTATATTTATTTTTCACTTTTTAGTTTGATTACTTTAAAAGCGTGGTTTTTAGTTTTTTTAAACTATATTTATATTTAATACAAAAACCAAATTAATCGGTTGGATAGTTTCAGAGTAATTGGTGAACATACATAGAAAAAAAATACATACGTGTCGAATTTATAACTTCCTCTTCCTTTTCTGAAGCCAGTTAAAAATAAAAATTGTAATATGGAATTTTTTTTTTAAATTTTACATAGATGTAAATAATGTCAGGAGTGGGGTTCAAACCCACAATCTCTTTCGAAAAACAGAGCTTCAATCCGGCGCCTCAGACCGCTCGGCCATGCTGTCTACACTCTATTCAGTGAACGTATTCAACACTTTTAATTAGCGAAAAATCACTAATTTTATTAGTTTTTGCCTAAATACTAAAAAAATACTGAACCAATTTCGATGAAAC
Organism: Maratus speculifer; assembly: GCA_964019185.1. Taxonomy (NCBI): domain Eukaryota; kingdom Metazoa; phylum Arthropoda; class Arachnida; order Araneae; family Salticidae; genus Maratus; species Maratus speculifer. The sequence continues at coordinate 129,301,687 of OZ025296.1, forward strand.
TGAAGTGGTACCAATTCGAGAGCATCGTCTTTCATTTAACACCAAAACCAAGTTAATCGGTTGCATGGTTTTGGAGTAATCGGTGAACATACATAAAATAAGGAGAGTTACAAACTCACAGGTGAAGCTAATAAAAGCGTGGTAAAAAAAAAATGCCACTTGCAGTTATTTGCAAATTGCTGATAATGAAATAACAAAAAATAACTTGGAATAATATCTTCTTTCAAAAAGAAACTCTTTAAAACTAATTTTGATTTTTTATAAGAGTCTTCTGACTACAAGAGTTTAAACTATAGGTGCAGATTCACGGTCACAAGTTGCTGTGTGTTGACTAAGTTTTTTGACTTGGAAACTAATTTTCGGTATCTAAGCCAACATCCTTTCATGAATTTTGTATTTTTTCTGGTGATCATGTGATGAAAATCACGTTTTCCCACAATCCTCTGACAAGAATCTCACTTTTTTTGTGATCCTTTGACGAAAATAGTGTTTTTTGGTCATCTTGTAACCAAAATCTCATTTTTTAATCAACTTTTTTAATTGATCATTTCATGAAAATTACATTTTTCAGCAATGCTTTGACTGAAGTAGCAGTGTTTTTTGTGATCATTTGACAAAATTAGTTTTCCTTCTGTGATTTTTTGATAAAATTCACATTGTTTCTTAATTTTTCTCTTGTGGCGATTGGAACATTTGGGCTTAGGAGCCACTGTCTTCTTAAAAAATTTGGGAATCTGCACTTATAATTTAAACTAATACTATTTTAACTACAAAGGAAGAAAACAAAAAGATTTTTTTTTTCAAGTCATTATTTTCTTTAACAAAAGAGAAAAAAAGAAAAAAAGATAAATTAAAAAATATATATATACGTAAATACTTAAATAAATAAGCATAAATTTCATAAACTACTATTAAAAAATAAAAAATCTGCTAGTTTTTTTTTTTTTTTTTTTTTTTTTTTTTTATGAGTTAGAGAAAATTAGAGTCCATCTAAGAAATTATTGGTGGGGTTACATCTTCACAAGCCCTTACAACTCTATACTTATACACACATAAAATAAAATAGAGTATTTTTTTTTTTTTTTAAATGGAGAAGCAGCTGTTTACTTTTATGATATCTAGATCTAATAAATTCATCCAATGAGATTGGGATGTGAGAGATAGGGTAGCCAGCTCATCTATCTGTTCCGGTGACTGGAATTCTGGTATGTTCTGCTCAACCAATGGACAAAATTTGTGATCAATTAACAAAATTCACTACTTGTTAACAAAACTTTTTTGATGAAATTAGCTATAAATGTTTTTCCGTCGACAGTACACAGAAAATCATGCTTTTTATGTGCAATCTTGTGACAAAATTCACAATTTCTTTCTGAAATCTTAATGAAATGAGTGACTTTATTCAACGACCAACTGGAGATAATCACTATTTGTTTCTGAGATCACTGATGAAATACCTGATATTTTAAAAAAATAAATAAATAGGGTGGGGTGCTCCATCTATCAGTTCTTAAGAAGCACCCCACGCTTTTTTTCCACGATAATTTTATTTATTGCTTATTAATTGATTTCTATAATTACAATGATTTTATAGTAATATAGTATTTTTCATCTATTTTCGTTTTCAGCTTATAGTACAAATTATTTTTCACTTTTTAGTTTGATATACTTAAAAAGCGTGTTTTTTAAACTATATTTATTTTTCACTTTTTAGTTTGATTACTTTAAAAGCATGGTTTTTAGTTTTTTTAAACTATATTTATATTTAATACAAAAACCAAATTAATCGGTTGGATAGTTTCAGAGTAATTGGTGAACATACATAGAAAAAAAAATACATACGCGTCGAATTGATAACTTCCTTTTCTGAAGCCGGTTAAAAATAAAAATTGTAATACGGAATTTTGTTTTTAAATTTTACATAGATGTAAATAATGTCAGGAGTGGGGTTCGAACCCACAATCTCTTTCGAAAAACAGATCTTCAATCCGGCGCCTTACAAGGAAGGTCTCCATACGGACATACTCAGAAAAATCTGAAAAAATTACGGAATGTTCTTCTCACATAGTTATATATGTTTATAAAAAAAATTTCGGCGGAACCTTCTTATAACGTCCGTAAAAAAATGATAAAAAATTCGTTTATTTGGCGATTTATCTCCGGTTGGCGAAAAAATGAAATTTTGAAAAATACGCTTTTACACTTCGAATACTTTTTAAAGAAAAACTTTCTATGTTCAATTTATTTAAATAAGTTTAGTTTAAGTAATTTTAGTTTTGCATTTTTACTTTACTTTAAGTGTTATTTTGTCATATACGTTTATATGTACTTATAACAAAATGAAATTAATGTATTTTATCATTTAAAACACAATTTAAATTGATTAAAATTGTTCCAAATTGAAAAATACACTGTTAAAAATATGCTGCATTTTGTTGCAACGCACTCCCTTGCTTGTATAGAAAACGGTTACTTGGCCGTGAAATGGAGCTTTCTCATTGGTTGGAATAGAGATATTATATACAAGCGATGGAGTGCGTTGCAACAAAATGCAGCAGATTTTTAACAGTGTATGACACGGTCAATTCACAGTGCTATGGAGCATTCTCATTGGTCAGAAGAGAGATATTCTATAAAAGTAGTGGAGTGACGTTGCAGTAAATGCTGCAGATTTTTAACAGTGAAGTCAATTAAAATCAATTTTCAGATTCGTTAAAGTCGTCTGCTTTTGGCGAGGAAATGCACTGCTCGCCAAATCTCGCGTCGCTTTCAGCTTTTCACGCCAATTATTCCAAACTATTTTATTTTTTTACATATCTAATAATGTAATTCCGCCGCTAATTTTCACTGATGCTTTATTACCTACATGAGTAGTTTAATTCGTATTTTTTTCAAAAAATTCTGAGTATGCCCCCAATGGAGACCTTCCTTGTTAGACAGCTCGGCCATGCTGTCTACACTCCATTCAGTGAACGTATTCAACACTTTTAATTAGCGAAAAATCACTAATTTTATTAGTTTTTGCCTAATTACTAAAAAAGTACTGAACCAATTTCGATGAAACTGAAGTGGTACCAATTTGACAGCATCATCTTTCATTTAACACCAAAACCTAGTTAATTGGTTGCATGGTTTCGGAGTAATCGGTGAACATACATAAAATAAGGAGAGTTACAAATTCACAAACATACAGGTAAAGTTAATAAAAGCGTGGTAATAAGCTCACTATATTGACAATATCTTTTTGAATTTTTGCGATATTTTACACAAATTGACAGTAAAAAAAAAAAACCATACAACTGTTTACATTCTAACAAATATTTAATATATTTATATTACAATTGCACTGTATTATTTCTATTACATTTTGCCAAATTTTCTGAAACTGACATTAAATTTGGTCAAAAACCCGGCATAATTTAAGCAAAAGAAAAATATGCAAGAATTTTTTAACTTAAAAAAGCGCTATTATGTCTATGAATATGTGTTACTTTTACATCAATGATTGCACATATTGTACAATATCCACATATCTGTATGTTGTACATAAAAATTTTTGTTGTATTTTTTTTCACAGGATGATCCCAAATATGATTATTCTTTGATTATTTTGTTGGTCCTTCGAATTGTCCAAACTGATTTTGATAGATACAAGGTCGAACATGTTCTTTATAATCCTGAAGTTGCAGAAGAATCTAAGAAGTACATTTTTAAATATTCAACAAAATGTCTAAAATTGAAAGTGTCTGATGATTAATGGCCCTATAGTGCATATCAAGTTTTTTTTCTTGACTCTGACAGGTAGAAGAAAATAGAGGTGACAGTGTATAAGGATAGATAGTTGTTGAAACAGTGGCATAGAGAAGAAAGAACAATTTTGCATTTGTATAGTCTTAATACATCATATTTAAAAATGAATAAAAAGAAAGTTAATCAACCATTTGACACATTAGTAAGTGTTTTGAATTGCCTTGTAACTAAAAGAAAAGGAACAGTAGCTAGTTTGCCTATGTTACTTTTAACTTCTTTTACTTATACAGTAGAACCCCGATAATCCAGATTGTTTTTTTCATTTTTTTTTTCAACTTTGAGAAGCGATTGGCGAAAAAATTTTTGTTTTATTATTCAGAATACAACGATGCAACAAGTTAATGTTAAAGAAATTAGCCAATCGCTTCTTAAACTTGAAAAAAAAGCGAAAAACCCGATCTGGATTATTGGGGTTCTACTGTAATTTATAAGATTTATATATGCATGCATAAAAAACTTTTTCAATAAGAAAGTCTGCAATTTTCATTGTTTATTCAGTTAAGAACAGGCTTCTTTAGTTAGTATAAAAACATTGCACATAAATACACAGTGATCAGGCTGATTAATCATTAAAAAAAAAAAAAAAAAAAAAAAAAACTATATATTGACATATTATAACAATTTAAAAACAGAAAAAGAAAAGATAAAGAACTTACTGCAAAATTGAACATAGATGACAAAATTCATTATTGCAGTTTTGACATATCCTCTGGCAAATACTACACATTATCTTTTCACAAAAAGAGCAATGTTTTGGCACACTGGACATACAACAAGGGTTCATTAGGACAGGTTTTTCTAAAATGACAAAAATATATAACTATAAGAAAAATTTCTAAATCTGATAACATTTTCATCAAGTAAATAAACAATTTCCTTTATAAACTAAATTGCATGTGAATAGCAGATAGTTTTAGCTATTCAGTTTGGGAGAGCAGGATGAGGTTGAGAAAAGCGAGAAATAAAGAAGCTTTCTTACATATTTTTCTTTAAAGGGGTCTGGGACACCCACATTTAAAAATAATTTCTGTTTAATGAATTAAAATTTTGAATTTTTTTCTGATGGTTAACCATATTATTTGTAAGTAAAATCCCGATAAAACTTATTATTATAATTTCACAAATTTAAAATTTATTTAAAAAGTTAGATAATTTAAATTTGTTATATCTCAAAATGTTATTTATAGAATTTATTTTATTTTTTTCATTCAAGTAAGCATAAATATATAAGTTTTAATTTTGATTCATCCTTTTTTAAAAATATTTATTTAAATAAAAATAAAAAAATTTTAAGTAAAAATTAATAAAAAAAATAATGTTGTAACTTAATAATAATAAAATAAATATTTTAAAAAATAAACATATAAATGTTTTTTTTTTTTTTTTTTTTTTTTTTTTTTTTTTCAAATTTGCTAAATCAAAACTAAAGTGAAAAAAAAAAATGAAAAATGTATTTTAAATTTGAACCATTTATCTTTAATAGTTCTTGACTTGCAACAATTTAAATATGACAAATAGTGAAAAAACTCATTTTCAGAAGAATTTGTTTACATGACACCCATTGCTTCAAAGCTAGATTTTGGAAACAAACCAATACGAAAAAAAATATTTTTCCTTTCCAATTAAAATAGAAACATGATTTAACAGTCTTTCAGCAAAAAACTCAAAAATTTTAAATGTTATTTTCTTTTTTTTTTTTTTTTTTTAATATGAAGATTTTTGTAGCTTGGACCCTCTTGAAAAAATATTTAGGATGTTCACAATCCTCATAACATCTTCCTTGATGTTATGCAGTATTTGATATCTCATGTAAATAATTTCATCTGAGTACAAGATTCTATACTTGACAAATCAGTATCAATATGCAACAATGCATAAAAATTAAAAACACAACAAAATATTTTACACATATAAGCAGAGACAAATTAAATACAAGTTAATTCAAAATTTCATCTACAAACTTGTCGTAGAGTACATTGCAATGAAATTTTTTTGTATTGGTAACAGAAATATCCTTTATTATTCAATAAGAGAAAACAAGAACAACAAAAATCCCAAGGCGTCTCATTCTAATACAAATTCTCAATATTAACCATAACTAATTTAAGGAAATATACGATAGGCAGCTTTTTTTTGCATAAAGTCATATGATCATCAAATACGTATAATACCATCATAAGTCATCAAATGCATCCAAATAGAGCTGAATTAGATGCTCCATATTTCCAAATGTAATTGACAAATCATGAAAATACATAGATTGTAATACCGTATGCTTGTCTTTTTCATGATATTTCATTTCACAGAAATCAAGAACCTAAAGTCTCCAATTTTGATTGAATTTAATGTTGAAAATTTAATAAAAATATTTATTTTATTTTTTGCCTAAACATTGTCTAATAGTCCACCAACTAGTTTTGTTTAAAAGATTACAAACATTACAGTTTTTTTGGAAATATTAATGATGGATTTTATATTAGAAGCTCAAAGCTTTAAACGTACAAAATTACTAAACTTCTTAGTTGAATGATTTTCCATTTGGTATCCAAAAGCAAAATTTTCTGAAGAATCTAAATACAGGAAAACCACTGAATAATAGATATCTTGGGGGAGCAAAATATGTTCATTAGTTAGAGATAGATCAAAAAGATGTCTGTTACAGAGGTTTTACTATATCAAAATTAGATGTTCATCTTAAGAATTTCAGTTTGTTGCGATTTCAGCAAAGGAGACAGCCCAATTAGGATTTTAGCAGGGTTCGTAAATATCATGATATTTTCGAAAATATCGAAAATATCCGATATTTTGATATATATCTGATATTTTCGATATATATCCGATATTTTCAAAATTTTCAGCTTATTGATTACAAATATTTTTTGATTTAATATAAATTAAAATTTTAATCATATTACAGTTAACATGAAAACATAAACCAATATTCTAAATCTTTTTTTTTTTCCTTTGTAAATTTGATGATTAAATAAATGAAGACAAACAATTTTTTGTGATGTTCAACAAATTACCTTTTCACTCATCAAAACACAAAATACAGAATTCAGTTTCAAGTTTTAAAAAAATTTATTTTTAAAGAACAAGTTTCAAGATACAAAATAATAATAATAATAATAATAATAAATAAAAAATAAATTATTTTTTTCTATTGAAGAATTTAAACATGAATGTAAGCTTGTCAGCTTTTTCATTCCCTAACCTATTCCGGAGTTTAGATTGAACTAAACCGAAACTGGAAAAGATTCTTTCTAATCCAGCTGTTGAAGGAGAAGCTGTAAACAACTGATTAGTTAAGTTGGACATTTTTTCTTTTATGGGCTGCTCCAATTTAATATTGTCCCACCAAATTATTGGTTCAACCTTTATATATTCAGTTTCAAACATAAAACTTGGAAAAGGAGATTTCTTTGCTAAAAATGTCATTGCCAGGGGCAAAAGTTCTTTGTCTACTGAACGCAAGAAATTAAAAGCACTATGCTTTTGATCTTCAGTTAATTTTTTCCCACAGTATCTGTGGTCCAACATATTAGCAGCTAAATGTGCTGGTGACAATGCCATTTCTTCTCTTGCTAATAATTTTTTCTTGATATCCTTTCCAGATGTTTCCAATTGTTCCTTTAATTTGCACCAAATTTCTACACATTGTGCAATCTTAGTGTCATCTTTTTGCATTTCATCTAATGCATCTGCAATAGGTGTTAAAATATTTATGTAATCTGTGCAATTAACCATTAAGTTGACATCATTCACTAAATTGAAAATTTCTTTATCAATTTCAAGTTTGTGATCCTGACAGACTTGCACCAGTTTTCCTCTTATCTAAAAAAGACTTCAGTGTATCGAACATTGTGTTCCACCTTACAGCTTGAGGTATTACTAGCAGTTTTCCACCATTTTTCTTATACCAAGCAGTTGGCAAATGAGTATATTTAAAATATTTAATTATCTTGATGACATTTTTACTTATATTTGGAAATTCAATGTCTTTGGCAAGAAGATTTAATATGTGAGCAGAACAACCATAGTAAATAATATCAAAATCTTCAGACTTAGCAAGCTCTTCTCTCATTTTTTTAACATTTCCAGTATTATCTGTAACAAAACTGCGAACATCTACAGCAAATTTTTCTTTACAATCCAAGATAGATTGTTTTGCCACATCACATAAATATTCTGCAGTATGTGAATGTTCTGATGAATCTATAGTCGAAGTTAGGAAAGTATCACCAGATGTTGTGATCACTGAGGTGCAAATAAGTGACTCGTTGTGGATATTACTCCAGCCATCAAGACTCATAGTTACAGTTTCTCCAGAGAGAATTTCCTTTGATTCTTCAACTACTTTTTTGTGTAAATCATCCAAAAGTTCCCCTGCTAATCTTCTTTCCGAAGGAGGCGTATAGCCGGGTCGAAGCAAACTACAAAGTTTTATAAATTCAGGATGAATAACATGATTAAATGGTGTATTTGTAGCAAAAAAGTAACGTGCAATTTGTTCATCAATAGCTTGAGCATATACTGTTGAAGTGCAAACCACATCAGAATCTTTAGACAATGAAACTGTTGTTGTTTTGTATCTTGTTGCTGCAGAAGCTTTTTTCTGTTTCTTGCATGATTGTTCTGATAAGATACAATTGTCTAAATCAACACTTATTTTAGGATCATTATCATCTGTAATAAGAAAAAAAAATGCATCAGAAAGAACTGTGGAATGGAATATTTAATATTTAAGAAATATAAAATTCAGGACTGCCAATAAGTTCTAATCTATAATTTCAAAGTAGCATATGTAAGTGTAATTACTAAAAACATATGAAAACATTCTAAACAAATTCATAAATCTCTTGTTAATATTAAAACTTTTTAACGCAGCAAAGTCTTTTTAAAAATAGAATAAATATTAAAATTTTACTAAGCACAAAAAGAAATTTTACAAATAAAAATATATTTAGTTATTTTAATATTATCTTGTTTATGAAAAAGCATTTGAAGTTTAAAATTGAATTGAAGAATTGTATGCATTTTTTATTCAACATTATCACATTACAAGATAAAAGTTTGGTCAAAATATCAATTAGATATACAGTAGACTCCCTTAAATCCACACTCCTAAAATCCGCAACTCTCTAAAATCCGCACATATTTTACGGATGTAAACAATGAAACATTCAATTCAGATGTAGGTGCAAAATTTGACTTTTTTAGATTTGTATCAATTCTATATATTTTTTAATTTGTAATTTTTTTTAAGGTTATTGAATTCATGTTTTTTCATAAAGAAAGAATAATTTATTTCTGAAAAAATAAATATATTGCTGATATCATTTCTAATCACAATATTACCAAATATATTTATGTATTAATCAAGCTTTTTTAGTTGTTAAGTCTGGCTAAACCTAAAATAAAACTTCATTATTTTATGATCTTGATGTAAATTAGTAATGTACATTTATGAGGCAAGTTTTTATTGAATAATTTAGGAAAAACACGTTTCATCTTTATAATGAATATTTAATTGTACATTACTCCTCATTAATTTGACCTTTGCTTTTAGTACTTTTATCATTTCAAAAACTATCTAAATTTTTATTATTTTAGTTTATTACTTATTTTAGTATTTTAGCATATAGTAAGCATTCATTATACTTTTGATTTCATTATTAATTACATTCAAATTACTTTTTAAACTAGTTGGATGTGCCAATCCCAAAACTTTCTTCTATCTCATACGTACATTTTAATATTAAAAAAAATAATTACTCATTTTAATGCTTTAATAATTTTAATTCAATACCATACCAACTTTGATTTTCATCTTAAATTTCTGCTTCAATCAATTAATCGGATTAAAAACGAATTTACGTCTGCACGAGCCGATGGACAATAGAATGATAGGCAGATTTTTTTTTTCAAATTCAGGGAGGACCTACTTGCCTTACCAAGAAATAATTATATACAAAAAATTTACTTCAGTTCTAGAACTAACTTCATACACTTTTATGTGGTGCAATATTGAAAATGGCATAAAATTCGCTATTGCAGCGCCTCCTTCCGGCGGATTTTTTTCAGATTCAGGGCGATCCAACTAGCCCTAAACATACACTTACACAAAAAATTTCGTTCAATTTGATGCATAACTTCATGTACTTTTGGTCGGTACAATATTGAAAATGGCACAAAAAACGCGATTGTAGCGCCACCTTCCGACGGATTTTTTTCAAATTCAGGGAGGACCAACTAGCCATAGTCATACACTTACACAAAAAAGTTGGTTAAATTCGGTGCATAACTTCATATACTTTTGATCAGTACAATATTGAAAATGGCACAAAATTCGCGATTGCAGCGCCTCCTTCTTTCCGGATTATTTTCAAATTCAGGGGAGACCAACTAGCCATAGTCATACACATACACAAAAAATCTCGTTCAATTCGATGCATAACTTCATATACTTTTGCTCGGTACAATATTGAAAATGGCACAAAAATCGTGATTGCAGCGCCCCCTTCCGGCGAAATATTTCAAAAGTGAAGGAGGACCTGCTTGCCACAGCCAAAAACATTTACAAAAAATTTGGTTCAATTCTATCCATAACTTCATACACTTTTTGATGGTAGAATGGCGACATACACACAGACATACTTACACACACACACACACACACACACAGACAGACAGACATTTTGTAAAAACATGTTTTTTGGAATCTCTGACCCCTAAAACGTGTAAATCAGTCGAAAACCGGAAGTCGAAAAAAATTTCGATTACAATACTTTCTTCTATTGAAGATAGAAGAAAGTAAAAATGTAAACAAAGCAATGACCAGAAATCCGCAAAATTCTAAAATCCGCAAAACCTCTGGTCCCAAGCTGTGCGGATTTGAGGGAGTCTACTGTATATATTTTTTTAATATTTCATGATACTAAACCATTTTAAGTCATAATAAAACTTAATAAAAATCTTATGTATTTAAAAAAAAAAAAAAAAAAAAAAAAAAAAAAAGTCTTAACTTTTACAGCATTTAAATTGTGATATAAGAATTCAAAAATATAATCTAAAATTGGTAATGAGAGTAATGTGTAGTAAAATCTTATCCGTATTTTTAATGTAGAGATGTAAAGTTAACTCTAAAATGTGTAACTGTTGGCAGCCTTAAAGATTGAATAACCATATTTTAAAGAAAATATTAAAATATAAAACAGAAAAATGTGTAATTACCTGTATTATCAATCTGAGCAGAAGAACACAATTCATAATGCTTCTCCATCCTTTTTGGAATTCCTTGCATTTCTTTATCACACATCTTACATATGGCCCATTTGCCACTATTTCCTTCTTTAATTTTACATGTGAAATGATTCCATATAGGATCTTTTATTCTTGGCATAGTGATTGCAATAAAAACTTTAATAAAATTTTTAAGCTTTATATCATTTAAATATAATATCAACAAGAACAAAATAATGACAGCACAGCAAAGACTTGCAACATATGTAAAATTTTGTTCTTAAAACATATCTATTCTATGCCTACACATTACACTGCCTGATTGACTATTGAGCAATTCAGATTAGCCAATCATCACCCCTTTTTCCAATTCTAGCAGGTGCAATCTAAAAATAGTTTTTGGAGGTGGGGGATATTTTGTAAGCATGTTTTTAATATTTTAGTTATTTACAGATGGGTTAATTTTTAATAACAATTGAAGAGCTCATTTAGACTTTTGTTGACTAAAAATATTTTGAAAATAAAAATTAAATATATGAAAATATCAAGAAACATGATATTTTGAAAATAAATATCAAATATGAAAATATCGAAAATATCAAAAAGCTTGATATTTTGAAAATAAATATCGGATATATATCATGATATATATCCATTGATATATATCACCGAACCCTGGATTTTAGTTTTTAAATTGAAAGAAGATATATTTTTCAATCAAATGGCTGTTTTTCTTTTTTAATAGGACATTTTTTTGATTAAAATAGATGAAGTGTTCTCTATTTTTTTAATTTTACTAATCATGCTTGAAATTTAATATAATAGTCATTTACCCATCAATTCCATTGCACTAAATACAGTAGAGTCTCCAAAATTTGCACAGCTTGGGGCTAGAGGCAGTGCAGATTTTAGAATTTTGTGAAATTTACAGGTATGTAGATTCTGTATTAAATGGTTTTTTTTTTTTTTTTTTTTTTTTTTTTTTTTTTTTTTAGTTTTATTTATTTAAAGACAAGCATGTAAGCAAAGTGTTAAGCAAATGTCAAGTTTAAGCAAATCAAACCTTGAATTTCTTTTATTTCAATGTACATTATCATTTTAATGCCCAAAATTATTTTTTGTTACAATTTTTAAACATTTCTTATATAGTCCTTTGGTTGAAGACTTCCATTTTCTCTTATTGAAGTTTCTTTTGAATTATATAAATAGTCATTATTTCCAGTTAGTCTAGTCTATATAACTTTGCTACTCCAAGAAATTCAAAAATTTCAAGTAAAACCAAACCTTCTAAAATAATCTGAGACTGTTAGATGTATTTTCATGATCTTTAGGTGGGTTCATTATTAAAAAAGTAATTTTTTCATCTGCAACATGATTTTAAGATTTCATTTGTATTATTCGCCCATTTAAAAATTCCCTTCTTTAAAAACTCTTCTGAACTTGGGTTGGAATTTTTTGGATAATTAAACAGAGTTCAGATCCTTTAGCTTTTGGTAAGATTAAATGAAAAATCTTTATCTTCATCCTCATTTTGGATAAATAAAGAGAAAAGCTATATTTTATGCCATACATTAATTAAAGCCATGCATGAAATATAAAATAATTTGCTATTTTCTTTAGTGGTCAATAAATGGTGTCACTATTAAAACTTTTCTGTATTTCTTTACATCTCTCATCCATTTCTATTATTTTACATTTTCTTATATGTAAGTCTCTATGAAATAAAAGCATTTTGTGTAATATCCTGTGTTATTACTCTTTTCCATAAATTTATGTAAAAAAAAAAAATATTTTATTTTCACTCACTGTTATTTGGATTGAAGATTATAAAAAATGCTTCTTAATTGCAAATTTCATTGTTTACATTTTGAAATTCAAGCAGATTTTTGAGACTGTGCTGTTAACTTTGCAGAAAATATCGTACAGAAAATTATCTATATGAAATCTATCCATATGAAAAGTTAACACAAATTTCCAACAAACCTTGTTTATTAGAAACAGGTTGCAAAATGCCATTAGAAATTTTGTCATCAGTATGAGATACACCATTCTGAAGCACTGGATTTCCATTTTGAAAAGGTTTTCCATTCTGAAGCTTTAGATAGCCATTTTGATTTGACACAGATCCATTGTACAACATTTTCATAGTGTTTTCTAAAATAATAATAATAGCAGCGTTAGAATTCCTAAAAAAAAGTCACTGGTCCCAAGGACCAGTAAGCATGAGAATTTACTGGTCCGCAGACATCATCACTGGTCCGCAACATAAAATTCTATTAAATAATTTTAACACTTAGAGTAAATTTTCTGTACTTTTTAAAGAATAAATGTGCAAGATATAAATTTAACTATAAAATAATGCTTATTTAAGTGTAGAAGATAACAAGTATCACTATTGTTTGCATTTCTTTTAAAATAGGGCAAGACAGGTTTATTGAAAAAGACATTTTTGCTGAAAAAAGGAATATTTTTGTTGAGTAAATGGGTACTTTGCTTAATGAAATGGTGCTTTTAGGAGTCACATTCACTCAGATTTGGAGCAATAAAAATCCGATTGGGAAGCATGAAAATCAGTTTTTGGAGCAGCAACAACAATTTTGAAGCAAGAAAATTAGTTTTTAAAACAGAAAAATTATCTCCCGCATTCACTTTTTTTTTTTCGTGCTTTTTTGTCGAAATTTCCGTTTTTTTGCGTTATTTTGACGAAATCTTTTATTTTTATTGACGAAATATACCGTTTTTCGAGATTTTTTTTGACAAAATTTGCCGTTTTATCGAGATTTTTTGGGAAATTTGCCGTTTTTTCGCGTTTTAGGATAAAACTTGCCATTTTTTGACGATATTTGCCGGAAATTAGTCATTACTTAGCGCTTTTTTAACAAAATTTGTGGGTTTTTTCACAATCTTTAGAGGAAATTTGTCGTTTTTCGCGATTTTATGACAAATTTCGCGTTTTATCGGGATTTTCGGATAAAATTTGTCTTTTTTTGCAATTTTTAGAAGAAATCTAAAAATTTTCCGCAATTTTTGGAAAAAAATCTGCCGTTTTCCGCGATTTTTTGGGCGAAATTTGCCGTTTTTTTGTGATCTTTCGAAGAAATCTGCCTTTTGTTTCGGGTTTTGGAATGAAATTAGTCATTTTTTCGAGAATTGTTTGACAAATTTGTCGTAAATTAGCCGTTATTTCGCGATTTTTTAACGAAATTTGCCGTTTTTTCGCGATTCCTTAACGAAATTACGCGTCCTGTGGGATGCGTAAGAGCTATTTTTTGCGTCCCATTGCCGATTTTTTGAGTAATTTACGCGCTATAGCACGTCTGCGGCATCACTGACAATAATAATAAAGAAATCTTCTGTGAGATCGGTTGCAGTTTTCTCAGGGCCTGAAAAAAGGCACTGGTCCTGCGGACCACTAAATTTTTCAAATTAGTGGTCCGATTGAATTATCGGTGGTCTTGGACCAGCGGACCAGCAAGGATTTCGAACGCTGATAATAGTATCAATATATTCAATTTTAGAAGCCTACAAAGTTTTTAAAAAGTTAGAGTATTTTATGTATCTTTTAAAATAAAAAATAATAATCAATTTTTTAATGATAGCTAGTTTAAATACAGTAGACGACCCATTATCCTGAGACCTCTGGACAAGGGCTTTCTGGATTTTGGGTCTTTCAGGAATTCGAAACTCTCCTCTACCTCCAAAATCTGGAATTTTTCATAAATATAGAAATTAAAACAATCCCATGTAGAATATACATAAAACTTGTGTTTTGAATGTTTTTAAATTATGTAAGCAAAATTACTGCATTATTTAATGATAACAATGGAAAATAAAATAATGAAATATGTAACATATTCTATTGACAAGCACTACCTCTTTTTTCTTTATTGCTACATAATTTACATTAAAAAAATTTAATAGATCATTTTTAATAAATCTTATTTCGTAAATAATTTCGCTGGTTGACTACAGAGGAAAAATTTTTTCATGATGTATTTTAACTGTTTTCTTGAATTTAATCTGAAAATAATTAGAAACCATGAGCAGGTAGACTATTTTGGAATGCCTGAGAAGGGAGGGAGGATACAAAAAATAAACAGAACTCTCCTATTATATGTGTATTCAAATAATACAATGGCACATCCATATTTTTTTGGAAGAGGGGGCAAAATATCCGACTTTTTTTTTTAAACGAATCATAATATAAATTAATTTAAACTGAATTTTCACAAAAGATGATTTTTCTCCTTATTTAGGAAGCATGAGGGTGGAGGTGTCTATGTTTCCCCTGCCACTGAAATAAATCATTTTAGTGTTGCACATTGAAACAATAAACTGTAAAAAACTGAATAATTTCAGAAGTTACAAAATTATAGTATAAAATTACAAATTTAGAAAAAATTTCTTTTCTGGATTTATAGCACAAAATTAGCACTCGCCATTCGCCAATCGTCGAGTAACTTTTAAAACATGGCGATTAACTTTATTGTCGTCACTCGCCAAATGCGATGGCTAAACGATGTATCAATGCCAGTGAAACATGCTCAGGGATGCCGCGGACGCGCTATAACGCATAAAAAACACAAAAAATCGGCGATGGGATGCAAAAAAATGGAGCTTACGCATCCGGCGGAATGCACAATTTTTGGCAAAAAAGGCAAATTTTATTAAAAAATCGTGAAATAACGAATAATTTTCGGCAAATTCCGTCAAGAAATTCGCGAAAAAAAGGCTAAATTTGTTTCAAAATCCCGAAAAAAAGCCGATTTTTCTCAAAAAATTACAAAAACGGTAATTTTTATCAAGAACGCGTGATAAAACGTTAACTTTTGTCAAAAGATCGCAAAAAACTGGCACATTTTGTCAAAAAATCGCAAAAAAGGCACATTTCGTTAAAAAAAAAATCACGAAATGATAAATAATTTCCGTCAAATTTCGTCAAAAGATTCGCAAAAGAATGGCTGATATTGTTACAAAATCCCAATAAAAAGGCAATTTCCTCAAAATATCGCGAAAAAACGACAAATTTTGTCCAAAAATTGCAATAAAGCGACAATTTTCATTAAAAAAAAATCATGATAAAGCGGCAACTTTTGTCAAAAGATCAAGAAATCTCGACACATTTCTTTAAAAGATCGGGAAAAACTAGCATATTTCATCAAAGAATCGCAAAAAAGGCAAATTTCGTTAAAAAATCGCAAAATAACAAATAATTTCCGGCAAATTTCATCAAAAGATTCGCTGGCTAATTTTGTTATAAAATCTCAGAAAAATGGCAGATTTTCTGAAAAAACGACAAACTTCGTCCAAAAATTGATAAAAAAGGCAAATTTTGTCAAAAAATTCGCGAAAAAACGACAATTTCATCAAAAAATCATGATAAAACGGTAATTTTCTTCAAAAGATCGCAAAAGCGACAAATTTTGCCAAAAAAAAAAAACATGAAAAACGGCAAATTTCGTCAAAAAAAATCGCTTAAAAAAGAAATTTCGTCAAAAAATCGCAGGAATCACCTGGACTTGAAAAATCCCAGGATTTTTCAAGTCAAGTGGCATCACTGCACGCTGCATAATCGTCTAATGATGAAATAATCTAAAATTCGATTAAATGATTATGACCCTGATGCAGCAATAAAACTTTGGTGGGAAGACTCTGTCAGGTCACGGAGACCTAATGTAAATGATAAACACTAGTGTCAAAAATAACTTTTAATTTCCTTGTTTCTTTTATGCATTGTATTAAGTACATCTAAATATCATCAAATACATGTTTGACTTTTATTTTGACTGCAGTAATTTGTTTTATTTTTCTATTAGATGTAATGCCAGTTTTTATTTAATCGAATGGCAAGTAAAAAGATATTAATAAATTACAATGTTGATAGTTAAAAAAACACAATTTTGTATGAAATGTTATGAATTTTTTACCGGCCAGTGAAAAAAAAGCTGTACTGGCCAGTGGCCACTGGGTAAAAATATTAATTTTGACCTATATCTGGATTTCAGATCCTTACGGATTATGGAATTCCAGATAATAGGTCCTCTACTCTACATATGTAAAATTGAAGAAAAATTTTCAAAATGTAATAAACTCCTGACATCAATCTTTTGATGGTAAAAAACAAGCATGTAAAATTTAATAAAATAAAATGAATATCACTATTTTGAAATTTACTTATATATTACAAAGAATTTAAAAATGTAATTTAAATACAGTTTATCATTTATAATTTTATCTGTAGTATTAATTACTAATTCATATTTTTCCATTCAGTGGAACGCCAGATCTATTTTTAAACAAATATTTGTAACTCTCTCTGTTACTCATTAGCCACTAAATAAAGAAAAAAAATATTATTTTGACCTATATTTAAAAAGTGGCCACTAATGAAGCTGAGTCTACCGGCTACTAATCCAATTTTCCAGTTTACACCTATATTTGTAATTATGTAATTACGTAACACCAATAGTCGTCCTTCAGTCTGTCCGTCCACACATAACAATGTAAAAATCACCCAATCAAATTGTTTGAAATTTAAAATGTATGATTGTTGCATAATGTTGTTGAGTCATTTCAAATTTTATGAAAATCGGATGTATAGTTCAATTAGAGGTACAATCAAAAGTATTACATTATGGCTGATGGGAAAAAATAGTTTTAAGTGCACTTTAACGATGTTATACTGTTTCAAACATAATAAAATAGATATGCATCTATGAAGTATATACTAAAATATAAATTCTGTAGTGCAAAGAATATTTATTATTAATTTTTGCAGGGCCAGATAAAAGTACAGTAGACTCTCTCAAATCCGCACATAATTTACAGATGTAAACAATGAAACATTCAGTTCAGATGTAGGTGCAAAATTTGACTTTTTTAGTTTTATATCAATTCCATGCATTTTTTAAATTTGTAATTTTTGTTAAGGTTATTGAATTAACGTTTTTTCATGAAGAAAGAATAATTTATTTCTGAAAAAATCAAAATTTGCTGACAACATAGGTAATCACAATCCTACCAAATATATTTATGTATTAATAAAGCTTTTTTTAGTTATTAAGTCTGGCTAAACCTGAAATAAAGCTTCGTTATTTTAAGATCTTGTTGTGCATTAGTAATGTACTTTTATGAGGCAAGTTTCATTGAAGAATTTAGGAAAAACATATTTCATCTTTATAATGAATATATAAATGCACATTATTGATTATTGACTTGACCTTTGCTTTTAGTATTTTAATCATTTTAAAAATTATCTAAATTTTTATTATTTTAGTTTATTACTTATTTTAATTTTTTAGTATATTGCAAGCATTCATTATACTTTTGATTTCATTATTCATTGCATTCAAATTGCTTTTTAAAAAATGTAAACAAAGCAATGACCAGAAATCTGTAAAATTCTAAAATCCGCAAAACCTCTGGTCCCAAGCTGTGCGGATTTGAGGGAGTCTACAGTATATCCTTAATGCAAGAAACTAGTCCTATGAAACACAAATGTACCATTTTAAATTAACTTGATTTTTTTAATACATATATATTGTTAATTCATGCTTAATGCAAAGCTGTATACAGGTTTCACAGACACATAAAGAATTTAAGTATTATGTCTATGAAAATTAGAAGTTTCAAGTGTTTCCCAAACAAACTTGAT
Source organism: Maratus speculifer (assembly GCA_964019185.1). Classification (NCBI taxonomy): domain Eukaryota; kingdom Metazoa; phylum Arthropoda; class Arachnida; order Araneae; family Salticidae; genus Maratus; species Maratus speculifer. Next base: position 129,320,393 of record OZ025296.1, read on the forward strand.
AAAACCAGAAAAAGCCCGGGTTTTTTTTTTTCCAGAAAAACCTGAAAAAACAAGGATTTTAGACTAGTGGGCCCAGTGGGTTGGGTTTTTTCAAACCCTGGTTACCATATTATGGGAAAATAAGCTAAACAAAACAAAATACACATATAATGAATGTACTACATCTGCGAGCGTGAAAGGTTGCGAAAACAGAAAAATATAGAAATGTCAATAAAAGCTAGAAAGGTGTCAATGAGAGAAATGATAAAATTTAAAAAACAACTCACAAAGCATTTTAAATCTAATTTGTTACTAGGAGTCCGGTGACATCACACAAAGATAAAATTTAAAAATACACAAACATTATTTGAAACCAAAGGGCTAAATAAAAAATATAGCCATATGAATAAGTAAATAAAAATTATGATTAATGAGCTGGCAGGAAAATAAAATAACAAAGAATACAAAAACAAAAGAGAAAAAAAATAAATTAAAAAGGTTTAAGCGAACAAAAGCAAATAATTATCAATAAGGTAATTGGTAAAACTATTGAAACATTCATGAATAACTTTGCGAACTATATTGTATTGAATATAACTACATTGACAGCTTTCTTATGTTAAAATGTTTTATAGTATTTAATCTACCTATATACATAAAAATCACATAATTTGAAGTTCAGGAATTAGTTGACAACTGCATTAATTATGAAATATTCCATTTATACCATTCAGAAAATAGCAAAATGGAGAAAATTACATTTATGGAAAAAATAGAATAGTATAAATTTAATGTATTTTTAATTAAACACCAACGTGTTATATCAAGCAAATATTAATCAGAGGAATTTTAAATCATAGAATGTGGAAAATTGGTACGAACCATAGACTTTTTTCATGTTTTCAACATGATTAACACCAAGGTTAACTTCCTTAACTCCAACATGCAATTTCTGTAGAAAATGGCAATCATCAAAAGAATTCTTTCGTTTAGTCATAATTTTATTTAAACAGACCTACAATAATAAATAATTCAGTGAGTATTTTAAAAGCAATCTCTATTATTGTTTACATTATGAATGTTAAACAAAAAAAACAAAAACAACAACAAAAAAAAAATGCAAAACAAATAATTAATATTAGAACAAGATAATATGCATAACAAAACAACATAACAAATTTTCTAAATAATATATATATAACAAAAATAATTAACTAAGCTTTTTAAAATCACAAAATGAAAATAAAACGTTTTACTAACCAACTCAAATCCTTCCAAGTACAGAAATTTCCGCGCAAATACGAATGAATGGCCGTGTTCAGCTGTTACGCGCGCTGCACGCGCACGCTAGGAGCCACGGACATGGAGTGGATACTTATACTTGGTGGGATGTGCGTTCAGTCCTCGCTACTGTGCCACCAGTTACTGTAACTGTTCGCTCAGTAACAGATGGAGAACAGATCAAGGATGTAATTACTTGTAGTGCCAATTATAAAGATAATCTGTTACAAATGAAAGTGAGCTGGCTGGTCGAATGGTCAGAGTGCTGAGCTTGAACCCAGACGATACGGGTTCGAAACCTGCGCGGGCCAAAAGGTGGTTTGTGTTTTTTTTTTTTTTCGTTGCTTTTTATTAATAAATAAGACATTTTTATTAAAGGTAAAATTTATATTAATAATACAGAAGCACATGTATTTCTATTATAATAATAAAATACTTATTTAAATATGAGAAAATGAGATTTTTGCGGAGAAAGTTTTAATATTCCAAATTTAGAATATTAAAAGGATAATTAGAACGATATTAATATCGTTCCAAAGTGATTTATATATATATTAAGAAAAGGAAAAAAAAAGTTTTCTGCGAAAATATCCGTATACGCATAAAATAATTATTAATGTTCTTCTTCTTCTTCTTCTTTTTTTTTTTTTTTTGAAAATTTTAGAAGTAATTTTTTATTGAGATTAGGATGCAAATATAATGCATGCGTGGATATTTTACGGTGTTAAAATCAAAATGGAAAATATTATAAAAGCAAAATGTAAAAGATATACATTTTTTTAAATTAAGAATATCTGCATACATATATTTTAAAGAAGTGAAATATTTGGAGTTTGCCTTCTAGTTTTATAATGAATAAAGTATGATTAGAATGTTTATAATTTTTCTATTAAAAGTATAAATAAGTGTTTTGCTTATACTAACATAATTTCGGATGTCGTTTGTTTTTCATATTTTATGACATATTTTGGCCTGTTATCCACACGGTATTAAAATATACAATCATTAAATAAGAAATATATATATACTAAAACTTCTTCTGAAAAATTATCTAACTAACAATGCAAATTCCATTGAAATCAATCCAGTATTGTAGATTACAAATCAATCTTGTAATATGTGGATACAGGGCCATCGCTAAGACTTTTTATTGGTGGGGGAGAAAACCTTAATATTGTCAAGTCAAATTTTTATATTCGCCAACTCGTTTTATAATTTTGCCAAGTTAACGCACTTTGAAAATGTAATACAATTCTTATTTGTAAAAAAATTAATAATATTCCCAATTAGAGTTGTAACTTTTGCAAATTCTATCAAAAATAGAAAATGTATTGCAGTTTTTATTAAAATTTTATTTAAATTTGACATAAAAGTTTTAAATTTGCAAAGTGTAACAACATTTGTCAATGTTTTGGGAGGGTACCCCCACCCCTTAGCTAGTCCCCCGTGTGGATATCTCAACCTTGGTTTATCAACAGCATTCTATTAATTACAACAATAGAATCAACAGTATTCTATTATTTAATACGAAAAGTATAAAGCAACTGATAAATGATTTTTAAATAAATAAAAATTAAATTATTAAAAAAATTAAATCACCAATTGTTAAATTGTATCAGTCAACCTACCAACTTTGACAACAAACAACGTGCAACCAATAAGAGATAAGCACAAAACGCACAATCACGTGATCAAATCGCCCATCATTTTTTTTGCGTCGCGCGCGTCAAGGTTTGAGCAGGGTTGATTGTCATTTTTTAAATGCTAATCGGGCTTAATTACATGAAATAGGTCACGTGATACTTTTCCGGAATACTTTTAATTTTATTTGAGTGGTCACAGGTATGTATTTCTGTTACGAAAATCAGATTTTGAAAGAATAAAGAGATACGGTATTTGTATTTACCAATTCTGAACCATAAAAATAATACAATAATTGAATAAGTTTAAAATTCTCTTCTTCGATAGCACCTACTCCAAGCAGAATCTTCTGAGCGCGCGCGCACAAAAAAAGCCGCTTTTGAACACGGCCAATGCAAAACTGAAAATGAACTCGAAACAAAAAATCGATTAAACACATTATACGATTTTTTATTATTATTATTATTATTTTAATAAAAAGACAATCATTTAACTATCTAGAACGTGAGAAAAATTAAATAATAAAAAGATTTATTTATTTATCTGTTTTTCCTCCTTCTTTCTCTTAAAATTTGCATTTTCAAGTGTAGCGGAAAAGTCTTGTTGCCTTGAAAGTTCAAAAGTCAACAGGCAGCGATTCAGAATTTTGAATCGAATTTTTAATCGAACAATAGCACAAATCAAAACACGTGTATTCGCATGTATGTTTACTAGAAGTTATTTCTCATTGCTGCGAGTTCATCTATAATAATAAACCTATTAATGAATAAAAGTATGACTAAACAGAAGAATATATTTGTGGCATATAGAGCCTTAGGATTTGTCAGTAATCATATTCCGTTGAGTCTGAGATACATTAATCGTAGAAACGAAAATCTTGTTGTTACCTGTGTTGGAAAATCTTTTCATACATACGGAGTAAGTTTTCATTAATGCTATTTGATTACATTCTAAACATAAATGCATACCTGAAATTCATTATAATTGTGTTATCGTTATACTGTAGTTTTTTCTATATCTGAAGTCGATTTCTAAATAATGAAGATGGTTTCATGAGATTCTTAATGAAATGCGAAACTTATATCTTTTTTTTTTTTAAATCTGCTATTTCTTTTCTTTCTTTAATTTTTGTTTAAATATTTTTTTCAAGATTATTATTTTATGTTGAAAATAGAGCCGTACCGAGTACTCGGTATTCGGCCAACTTGCCGAGTACTCGGTACTCGGCCAGTACCGAGTAGTTGTAAGAGTTTCATTATTTAAGTATATGAATTTATAACTGATCTGTAAGAAGTTATCCGAATATCAATGTATAATGTATGCAGTAATTCATAAAACTATTTATTCAGTTAACAATATGTCTGCAAAATATCGAAAAATTTAAGAACAAAACCCTCATAAAATAACTCCAGGTTAAAATTTAGTTTCACATTTGTACAAATAAAAATAAATATTTATTTGATATATAGGAAAACAGAAAAGACTGTTATTTTGGAACTGAAAATACAATAAAAAATTAATAATTAAATTTATTGTATTTCAAATTATCATGCAAAAACACCAAACGTTCTACATTTTCAATATACAGGGCATTTCTTTTACTACTATAAATTTGGCCTGCCTCTGAAAATATGCATTCAGAATAAACAGTTGTTGAAGGCGCACATAAGAATTTTTTTGCAAAATTGCACAAAATCAGAAAGTTTTTTTTTTTTTTAATGAATTTTATATTGGTTAATAATTATACTTGTTATGCATCAATTCTCCTTTTTTATTAGTTTTGAACTGCCAAAAATTGTGATTAAAAGGTGCACAAATAAATTTCAAATTTAATGAGTTGATTTATAAATATTATCAGGGCCATAAGGAATTGACCAGTAGGGGGGGGGGGGGGCTTATAATTTTTTTCTCTCTCTCTGATCAGAAAGATAATTTCGTGCATATCCACAAAGTAAGTACTATGTTTCTTATTAAACTGTTAACTATAAACTGTATAATAACTTCATTTTATGCCAAGAAAAGATTATATGAAACTTTTGAGTGTATAATTTGTGAAAAATTAAAAATCATGTTAGCTTCATATGTACAAATAGAATGAGGGAGTGTTGAAACACTTATTTTAGATACAATTCAGTGATTCTGCAAAACTGTGTAAAGGTCTCAAAACTAAATTAGATATTTGAACAGAATTTCATTTGAATTTTCAGAAGAAAAATTCATTTAGTGACCTTGGAATCTTTTCCGGGGGGGGGGGGGGCAAAATATTTTAGAGGGGACTGAGCCGCCTATAGCGTCCCCTTAGCTACGCAGGGTTAGAAATTAGCGGTCGTTAGCTCTTACGTGCCCATAAAACATGCAATTTCATCAAAAAAATGGCAAATTTTGTCAAAAATTCCCGAAAAAAAGGACTGATTTCGCCAAAAATCACCGAAAAAACGGCCGATTTCATCAAAAATTATCGAAAAAACAGCCGATTTCATCAAAAGATAGGGGGGGGGGGTGGAGATCGCCAAATTTCTGAGTTTGATTTTTTTTTTTTTTTTTTTTAATAATTTCTTTAAAGTTCAATTCACTTCATCCAACAATGTTGTGAAGTCATTCGCCATCACAAAAGTTCGATTTTTCAAGTCCTCCAAAATAGTCATCGACAGTTAATTTCACTTCTACACTGGTTGGAATATTGTAAAATATTACCTCTATTTTTAAAGGCTACCTATTTTCTGGTCAATGAGGACGATCTTAAAACGATGCGAAGCATTCACATTGGTCAGAAAATAGATAATCTTTAAAAATGGAGTCAATTTTTCCCAATATTTTAACAGTGTACTTTCATGCAAAACTTTTTCAGTCGTAAAATTTTTTAGCCGTTGGGATAAGTGGAGATCACAATTCACCAAATCAAGCGAATAAGGTGCATTTTGTAACAAGTCATATTTCAGTTCATTCAATTTCCGTATATAGAAATTGCAGTTGACGATACTGTGAGTCAACAAGAAAAACTTATTCATTCTTTATGATTTCTATTGTACATGAGTCTGGTAATTTGATGGTCTATGATTAACAAGTGTCTGATATGATTAACCTGCATAGCTAAGTCGATACCTGCAATGATCGCTATGACAGAAATGTAATGGTAGATTGAATGACAGAAATGTTTGTTTGTAAACTTTCTTTATTGCTATCATTCTAGCAGCGAACGGTGCATTTTTCAGATGGAAAATTATCTTCATCTTACTCTATAGTATTTTATTCGCAGTAATTAATCCATATCCATTTAATAATTAACTGCAAATAATGACGCAGAGTTTCCCCCAGAGGGTTTCAGGAGGGTGCTCAGCCCCTCTTGCCCTTTAGTTTAAAAAATAGCACCCCTCTTGCCCCTCTTGTCATTCATTCAAAAAAAATAGTGCCCTTCTTGCCCCTCATTTAAAAAAACGCAGCCCTCCAGCGATGAATAAAATAGCCTTATATGTGTCCCATGGGAGGGTAATTTTGTCAAAAAATCGTTCAAAAAATGGCAAGTTTCATTAAAACTTGCGAAATAACGAGTAATTTCCGGCAAGATTTGCAAAAAAAAATGGCTAATTTCGTCACAAAAATTCACAAAATGGCAGATTTCCTCAAAAGATTCGAAAGAAAAATGACAAATTTATTCCAAAAATCGCGATACAATGGAAAATTTTGTCAAATGAGTCGCAACTTTCGTCAAAAAATAATGATAAAACAGCAGATTTCGTCAAAAGATTTGTGAAAAAACGGCAAATTTTGTCGAAAAATCGCAGTAAAACAGAAAATTCTGCGATATTTTCACGAGATTTGTCGCTTTTTTCGTGATTTTTTAAAGCAAAATTTGCCCTTTTTTCTCAAAATTTGACATATTTTCATGATTTTTAGCAGGGTTCGTTGATTTAAATCAGCTTGATTTTAATCATGATTTAAATCACGATTTAAATCAATTGATTTTTTTAAAAAAATCATTGATTTAAATCAGTTTTTCTTTTAAGTTATTTTTTAATAAGTTTAAGATGTAAACAAACATAATAATGTGTAATTTAGTTTCATATAATAAATATAATCAAACAACTTTAAGAAAGATAAAGTTTAAGCTTTGTCAAAAAGTAAAATAAATGTAAAATTTAGAAAAAAAATGCTTTCAAATTTTATTTGAATCAAATTATAAAAAAATCTTGCAACAATAAAGAAATCTAAGCAGAAATATTTTAAATATTTGAATATTTACTCATTAGTATTTAGAAAAACTTCTGCAAGTTGAGGTAAAATAAAATTGTATGGCTTTATGTGCTGTACTTTGGTAAAGCTTGTTATGTTAAGATTTGAGCAAAATCTGAACCAGTCATTTATTTATTTTAATTTAATATAATGGATCTCAGTTCTTTAGAATGCTGGAATATATTTTTTGTTACAGTTATAGAAAAGGCTGATACTAAAACATTTAGAGAATTAATGATCAACTAGCTTTTTACTGCAGTAGATTTATCTGCTTCAGTAGAACAAATGTTTTATGCCTTTGGTTTGTTACTTTCAGAAATTAGAAATCAACAAATAAAACAGCTAAACCACTGCTATCGAAATGCTTAAGGACAGAGGACACAAATTGCGATGTATTCACTGACTGACTGACTTCTCACTAGTGTTGGGATTCACACCGGAAAATTTTTAATAGCAAATTTCTTTTATTTTATTTGTGGAATATCGATCATCTTATAAAACTCTGAACTTACTGATTAACTTATGATTAATTACTTCTTAAACTTATTGATGAGAATTTGGAATCCCCCGATAATAAACCAGTTTTTATTTAGGGATTCCAAATTCTCATCAGTAAGTTTAAATATTGTTTTATAAGATGATAGATTTCCACAAATAAAATAAAATTGCTATTCAAAAATTTCCTGTATAAATTCCAACATTAATGAGAAGTCAGTCAATTAGTGGTGACATCTCAATTTGTGCCCACATGACTTAAGTATTTTGATGGCCACTAACTAAACTCATTTTTCGCAGCCAGCACTTAAGAAAACAAAAGTCAAAAGCTTAGTTTGCTTACAATTTTGTTTTAAATTTTTATTTTAATTAAAATACTGAAGGTTGAATTAATTTTTGACATCTGATTTGTAGTTTTTCATGCATTTTGTGTAATCAAGATTTTTTTCATAACCTAAAATTTTACCTTGAAATAATATAAATCTTTTATGTAAATTGTATAATATTATTAATAGATAATACTTATAAAATGCATTTCTATGTATGTAAGATTCATATTTTTAAAATTAAACTATAAGTCATATAAAATAATAATAATGTATGGCATTTTTAAAAAAAAATAAAAAAAATCTGATTTAAATCAAAAAAATCCGATTTAAATCAAAAAAATCCGATTATTTTGATTTTTATTAAAAAAATCAAAAAAATCACGAACCCTGTTTTTTAGCAAAATTTGCGGTTATTTGCGATCTTTTAACAAAATTGGCCGTTTTTTGTGATCTTTTAACAATATTTGGCGTTTCTTCGCGATCTTTTAACAAAATTTACCTTTTTCTTTCTTTTTTACAATTTTTTGATGAAATTTCGTTTTTTTTTTACGACTTTTTGAACCGCTAGATAAGTACCCTTAAAAATGAAAAATATAAAAAGTGCCCATTTCAGAACAGTAACCCCCCGCAGGGGGAGGGGGGAATATCTTCACTTTTTTAAACCCGTCATGTGGTATAACATCTTGAAAATCTCGGATTATTGTTTCATATTATGATACTTTGATTCATATTATGATACTCATATTGGGGATTTTTTTGAGATAGGAAAAAACCATTAAACTCATCATATTGTTACCATAACCTAGGCACATTGTTTTAAAGTTCTCTTTTTGAGGGCCTTTTACATGGGGAAGGGGGGAGCATGCCCCTCCCCCCCCCAACATCCACCTTAAAATATCGCTGATTTAATTATCTACCAATTTTAACGTAAAAGTTTAAGCTACATGGCACCCCCGGCGATGTAGACCCCCCCCCCCCCCCTTGTTGGTTATTCATCTAATTTTGCTATAACTTTGCTTCTATGGGAGCTACAGCGGTTAGAAAAATTATAGGATACCTATTTTTTCTTTGCAGCTACTTTTTCAGTTTTCTGGTCTTCTTCCCCCCCCCCCTCATAGCACCAGTTTTTTTGGGGGGGGAGGGGGGTGTTTTTTTTATTTTTTATGAAACATGTCTATTGAAAGCTTATGCTTCATACATTACAAATCTACCATAAAAAAATTTCTCACGTCATTCTGTATCGCGTTACATACTCATAATAGTTTGAAATTTGAAATTTCTAAAACTACTTCGAGGTTTTTGCCAAATTGGCATCTGAAAAAATCGGGCGAATGTGGTGTATGTGTGATATCTGTGCCATATAAATATTGTTCACCACTGCTGTGACTCTGGCCTGCTCTCGAGTGTAGGCGTTAATTTACCGCGAGTACTTACTTAGTCCTTGTATATCCTGTACAATAACATATTTCCTGACGATTAAAAAAATACGCACGTAATTGTTCAAGTTTTCACTTCTGTCTGCACTCCTAAAGTGCCACTTTTTTTTCTCTTTACGGAGCCTCAAGTAAATAATATTTATAATATATGGAATTTAGAATAGCAGTAAGTTGTAGTATGGCCTGTGACCACTTATTGTTCTTATGTGTCTCAACTCGATCTTGTATATTTGTCCCTTTTTGCTATCTTGGAATGGGGGGGGGGGGTTAAAATTTAGCCGAGACTCCTCATGTGATACATTGTTGGAAAGGACTGTGACCATTACTCATGTTATGCACTTTCTGGAGCCCTTCAATGCGCTTTGACCACCACGAGGGACATTTTTATATTTAGCCGAGACTCCTCATGTGCCATATCATTGGAAAAGCCTGTTACCACTTTTTCATATTATGCACCTCCCGCGGTCTTCCCCTCACTTTGCCCCTCCTGGGGAGCATTCTTATAAATTTACCCAAGATCCGTCATATGACATATTGTCCGAAAGGTCTGTGACCACTTTTCAAGTTATGCCCCTTCCCCCCATTTGCACTCTAAGGGAGGACATTTGTGTAAATTAAGATTGACACCTCTCAGGTGGCATATGTTTGGAAAAGCTTGTGACTACTTATTGATGTTATACACCTTCGGCGACCCTTACTCCACTTTGCCCTCTCAAGGGCACTTCTCTAAATTTTGCCAATACTCCTCATGTGATGTATAGTTCGGTAGCAGTATGCCCACTTATTTATATTATGCAGCTCCTATGCCCCACCTTTCACACCCCCTAGGATCCGGTTAGAGGTTCGTTCGGTTTGAGATTTATTTTCTTTTTTCAGTTTACAAGATTTGCTGTGCGTGCACACCGCATTTGGTATATGATGCCGTTTACAACAAGGACCTAGGTCGAGATTTCATATTACAAGATTGCGTATAAATTAGAGACACTAATGAAAGGAGGTACTCATTAGCGAGTGAATCTGTCATGTCTTTATTAACACCGACTCATTCACCTGATGAAATCACATGACTTGATAAAATCGAATCCTGTATGGTAGTGAAGCACAACCTTTTTGCTAGAAAATCGTTTGCCACCAGAATATTTGAAAAGTGGCGTTTGTTTTCTTTAATAGCAAAGTTTCTGTTGCTATTATAAGGAAAATTATTCTGCATAAAATCAGTGGTGTGAGTTTGGCCCGTGGGCCACAGGTTGTGCACCTCTACTGTATGGTATAAAAGCAATTGCAAACTGGAGTCATCAAGAAAAATTTTATACAATCAAAATTTATCGAGATGTTCATACAATTGAGAAAGTATCGTTATCGGAAGACAGACTTCAACTTTCACAAGTAAACGGTTATGTATGCATTATGTATGAACACAAGTGGTGGCTTGCATACAGGGCTGGCAAGTTTCTGCCGGGGTGGTTAAAACCAGTGGTTATAATATAATACTTATTATATTGTTATTAGTTTCTGCCATACCGGTTGCATGGCAGAAACTAGTTTTTGCCAATAAGTGGCAAAAACTGGTAGAAACTAAGAAATAATACTAATAAGAACTTTAAGCTGCAATGAATTATAATTCACAATGTATTTAATATAAAAAGAATTTAGTTAAAAAATTAAAATAAAGATTATGAATGTTATTCAAAGTAGCAAAATGTTTCAAAAGGTTCATATAAATATACTTTGTTTATAAAATCGTTTTCTGTCACTTGAAAAAAGGAAATTTTCATAACGATAATCTGATGCTGTACAATTTTAACTTTTGATATTATTATTATTTATGGTTGAATTTCTATTTTAAAACTAATAAAAAAGGAAAATTACAAAAAATTTTATCATATTTTAACATTTCTTTTCAGAGTATTTTTAAATAAATAACACTGCAATAAAATAAACTCAAAATTATCTACTACTACATACAAATAGAAAAAATTCTTGTGAAAAATATGTAAGTATATAATTGTAGCACAAAAATAACATAAATAAAAATAAAGAAATATCTTGTATAATTATTTTACAATATTGAAAGAACAAATTTATTTTGGGGGAAATTGTAATAATATGCTAGACTTTCTTAAATTAACTGCTTTTTAATTTGTTCTGCATGAAACAAAAGTTTGAAAATATTTTTTCAAGACTAGTATTGCTTGCTGATAATGTCATTATTGAGAATGTAAAATTTGAAAAATTTTCATCTTCACTGATACTTGTTTTTAAGGCCCCTGTCCTCACTCGAGGAAACGCTCACGAGCTAATGCTATTCCTATGCGGAAGCATTTTTCTAATAACGCTTTCGCATTTTGACATTTTTGAATAATTTTTTTTTTTGCATTGGATAGCTGAGGTGCATGCCGACAACGCACCTTTTTTACTTTTTCGATTTTGGTTGCAGATTTTTTTTTTTTTCTTTTTGTTAAAGGACTTTCAGTTTCGAAATTGGTTTTGAAAGTGAAACTAACTTTGTAAAAAATATTTGCAATCAAAATCAAAAAAGTAAAAAAGATGCGCTGGGACACAAAATTCAAAATAATATCAAAAAGCCATTTCCTTGCCTTTTCTTTATGCTTATGTGTCAATTTTTACCCCATATACTTAGAATGAAGTAAATAAGCTAGAATAAAAGCTGTCACTGCATTAAATGAGATTTGAATCCTGTATTTGTGAGTTTCCATATTTCTATCATTAAATAAAGTTAAGCAAATTTTATAAGCAACTACAATAGAACAGGAATTTTTTTTTACTTTTAGCTAAAGCAACATCAATAGATTTTAACATTTGTAACAAGTATTTAACTTATTTATAAATCTTGATGTTTATTTATGATTTTAATAACTGCTATGTCCTTAAAATCATTTTCATGATTTTTCAGTTATCTGTAGCTGATTCTTTATAAAAGATTCAAAGTTATCAAATTCTAATACAAATTTGTTTCTAAATTAAAGCTATTCACAATATTTCATTTGTTATTTATCCTGAATAAAATGTATATAAGCAATTTAATATTACTAAAAGAATCTCGGGTTATATCATGAAATGAATTTTTGCCTTTTCTTGCCAGTTTCTGCCAGTTAAAACTGGTTTTAACCACTTTCTGCCACTGGCACGTCAGAAACCATTTTCTGCCGGCAAAAACCCAGCCCTGCTTGCATATGGCTCATTCTTGAAAAAAGGGTCTATTTCAGTCCTGGCATCATTTTAAAAATTTTGCTTTATTTATTTGAGATTTTTTTTTATTCTTTTGAATATTTATAGAATAGAGAATCTTTTCATACAATTTACTATTCTATAGCTATTTTATTTTGTGTCTTAATATTAAGTAATGCATGGGAAACCTCAACTCCATGGGTGTCCCCATTCACATTTTAAAAAATTCTTCTATTAAAAAGTGAAATAAATTAAATGTTAAATAATTTTTATTGTTAATTCCTTTTTAAATGAACCTTAGCTAATTTGAAAATGGCTTTCAATAAATTAAATAATTTTTCCAAATGCATTTTTAAGTTATGTTTTTGTTTGTCCCAATTGAAATTCTCAACTCCGTTACTATCAGTTTTAGCTTCAAACATTCATTCATGGAAGGCAGTAATGGTAAATAATTTGTATTAAAAAAAAAAAAAAAAAAAAAAAAAAAAAAAAGAACTCTCTTTGTTAGCTTTGTGAAAAAGAATTGTCAATTGCTATCAGTTAAAGCTTATTTTATTCAAATAAATAGAATTTCTTTATTTTGTTTTTTGGGATACTCCACTCCATTACTGCCAATGGAAGGTAAGCAATGCATTATATTTATTTATTTTACATTTGAATTTAAACGATATCACAACACATTCAATCCTGTGTGAATTACATTAGTTTTGATTCAAGTATTTACAAACAGTGCATCATTTTATGAAATATCCTCATCCCCATTACTCTCACCTCCTTTGCCTTCATGGAGGTGAGAAAGTGAAATTGAGGTGAGATTAAATTAAATACTTAAAATAATCAAAATAAAAGGTAATTGTTTACTTAACAATTATTTAACTAACATAATATAATAAGTATTGATATAGTTTATTTCTGTTATTAGACTGATCAACTGTATTCTAGATTTCTAATTTAGTTGCTATCAACTATTTCATGGCTTTCACTAGCTATGTTTTAATAATTTATCTTTGTTGATTTAATCAATTCTTTGCTCAAAATAAGCAAAAAAATGCAAGAAAAAATAATAGCTATTATAATTAAGAATTTTTTAGATAATTAATTATCGTTTTAAAATTTATTAGAGTGCATAGTGATGATTATATTTCAAATGCTTTTAAATAATTTTCTATTGTGAGATTCTAATAATGGGTATTAAGTGACTAGCATAATTCGAGTGTTTAAATACTTTTATGGCTTAATAATCTATTAGTGGCATGAAAATAAACATAGGGTAGCTAGCATATAATAAACTGCTACTTTAATTCCATAAATCCTATACACTAGACTCCTTCAAATCGCACAATGTGATGCGATAAAAAATGACTCGTTTAGATATGAGAAGAAAAGAGAGGGGTACAAAGAGAAAAGAAGGTAAAATTAAAAGCATTAATAAAATGACACCACAAGAACAAAGGAATGTTAGAAAAAATTGCTGAGAAAAGCAGGGCTGGGTTTTTGCCGGCAGAAAATATTTTCTGCCGTGCCAGTGGCAGAAAGTGGTTTTAACCGGCGGAAACTGATTTCATGGCATAATCTGAGAATTTTTTTAGTAGTATTAAATTGCTTATATATATATTGGAAGAATAACTATGGGAAGAATTACAAATAAAATATTGTGAATAGTTTTAATTAAAAAATAGATAAATTTTCATTAGAATTTGATAGTTTTGAATCTTTCACAAAGAATCAGCCATATTATTTGTAGATAATTGAAAATCATGAAAATGATATTAAGCACATAGTAGTTGTTAAAATGTAAATAAATATTATGATTTATAAAGAATTTAGAGACTTGTTACAAATGTTAAAATCTATTGCTGTTGTTTTAGATAAAAGTAAAAACATAACAGTTCTATTGCAGCTGCTCATAAAAATTGCTTACCTTTATTTAATGATAGAAATATCATGGGAACTCAAAAATGCAATATTCAAATCTATTTTAATTCAGTGTTAGCTTTTATCCTAGCTTATTTACTTTATCCTAAGTATATGGGATCAAAATTGACATATGAACATAAAGAAAGAGCAAGGAAATTGCTTTTAAATATTAAATCTAAACTTTGTGCCATATTTAATAATCCCTTGTAGCTTGCAGCAAAATGGACTCCTTTGCCAGAAACATATTTCCCCAAGGAAGTCCTAGAAAATGTCTTGCCTTCTGCTGTGGTCGTCTTTAGAAACAAATACCAGTGAAAATGAGAACTCTAGACAGAAAATAATTATATAAACTAAGTATATTTATATGATCCTTTTGAAACATTTTGCTACTCTGAATAACATTCTTAATCTTTATTTTAATTTTTTAACTAAATTCTTTATATATTAAACATCTGTGTGAATTATGAGTCATTGGAGGTTAAAATACTTCTTTATATTATTTCTTAGTTTCTGCCAGTTTTTGCCGCTTACTGGCAGAAAGTGGTTTCTGCCATGCCGGTTTTAACCAGTTATAACCACTGGTTTTAACCACCCCGGCAGAAACTTGCCAGCCCTGGAGAAAAGAGCAAGAAATCTTACAACCTAAGCAAAAGGAAAAAAGAATTAGGGAAAAAGGTTGAAGAAAATATTCCTCCAGCAAGCCCATCTTTAGGTATACCAATATTGGTACAAAATGTGTCTTCAACAAATAGAGAAAACTTGTATAGAAACAGAAGAAGAAAAAAATATGGGTAGATGAGATTCTAAAGTTAAAAGCCAAGCTTAAAAAATCTAATAAAAAGATGGAAAAGTTCAAAAAAAGATCTCAAATAGCAAAGTTGGATACTCCAGCAATAATTTAAAAAAAAGATGTAAAAGAACTTGCAATTAAAAAAAATATTGTATGGAGAAGTCTTAACAAAGCAACTGAAAGACAATTTAAAACAAAACACAAAATATAGAAAAGTGAGCAGTGAAATCAAGTATAGCAGAAAAGATTGTGAGAAAATACAAATTAATGTCTAAACTTGACAAAAAATAATGAGTTTAATAAGCTTTAATAAGTTTTAAATATATTAATTTTTCTGTCATATGTCTTATGCTGTATAATTCATAAAATGCACATAAACTTTTTTTTCCCTTCACTCTCATAATTAGTACTTCCACAATCTGTTTCAAGCAATTTTTTTCAAAATTCCCAATGTTGGTGCATGGGTAAGGGTTGAGTTTTTGGAAAATGAAAAAAGCATCAACTCATTTGTAAAATCATGTCCTTAGAAATGAATGAGATGTATGAGGTAAACTTCCTGAAGAAATCAAAGATTGGGGCGATTTTTATTTTTCCAGAGAATGATGACAGACTTTATTGATCAGAAACAGATACTAGAAATTTTAAATGAACCCACTTTTAACAACAGAGATTTTTGATAATTTTCAAAATATAAAATTTTGGAGCAGTATATGTATTTGTTTTTATTTCAATGTGTTATATTACTTTCTGTTTTAAGATTTTTAGTTACTTTTAATAAATATATACATTAATAAGAATATACTTCTCCACTCCGTTAACGAAGTCTCACCTCCATTGCCTGTAAATTTTTTTAATATTTTTTTACTAAATAAATAAAATTAATTGAACAGGACCATAGCTTTATTAGTGTTCCTCACTTGCTTATAAAGCCCAGAAAAAAAATATTAAATGAAAAAAAAAAAAGGTTTTTAAATTAAAAAAAAACTATGAAATATGCCCTTTTTTGAAGAATGACCCAATATGTGCTATCAAAAAAATGAAACTGATGATGAAGTAAAGGTATTTTTTCTACATCCAGCGGGACCTTCACCTTCTTTTTCTTTTCCAAGTAGGCCAGATATATTGTGGGTTTCTATCATTCAAATCCTATCGTTAGTATATTCTATAATTCCAACAGGAAGAGTATATAAATTATCAGAAAATGAAGTTTTACTACTAAATAAAATGTACAAGAACTTCAAGCAGTAAATATATGGTCTGTAAATTATTTATAAAAAACCAGATGCTATTATAATTTCACATCTTAATATATATATATATATATATTTTAACCAGCAGTGAGTTATATCAGTTCATTCAAATATTCTAACCTGTTACATAACTTTTAAAAATTTATATATAATATGGTTAATCTCAAATCTTAAATTATTTTCATATAACACATTTCAAACCAAAGAGTTCAAAGTATCTTTCAAGATACTTTACAGTTTGATAAATTGATATTTTGATAGTGAAAATCGAAATGATCAAGAATTACGTCAGAAACTCAGTGACTAACAATTGGGATTAAACCGCAGTTTACCCTACCCCCCTGGGTAAACTATTTTAGTAAAAATAACAATTTACTAATTTGTAGTGAACTGTGGTCCCGATCCTTTGACAATATTAGTGGGGATTTTTTTGCGATTCTTTGACGATGTTAACATTCTTTTTGTGATTCTTTGACGATATTTGTGTTATTTTCACGATTCCTACATGAAATTCACACCTTTTTGCGATCCGTTGACAAAATTAATGTTTTCCGTGATCTTTTCACAAAATTTGGGTTTTTGTGATTTTTTGATGAAATTTGCAGATTTTTATTCCGAGATTTTTTGACAAAATATTTTTTGGAAAATCCTGCATTTGGCTGGTATTTTCCATATTTTTAGTCACCAGTTTTTCACATGTAGTCGCCGAGTGGCAACTGGCAAGTGCTTATTTTGATTTTTACCGGGTGACCTATATTTTCATATAACCATTGCTTTTTATTTTTTCCAGTTATAATATTTTGTATGGATATCACAGATAATTTATAATTCTTTTTTCCTCTTTTCCTTTAGTGTTCAAAATTGAATCTTTTAAGTGTCAGTAAGTATATTTTTTTATTCTTTCTCTTTGTAGTTTGGACTGTGCATTATAAAATCGCATACATTTGCCACTTATATTTTTTATATCAACTATAAGCAATATTATTTATAAACAATGCAATGTAACATAATTCAAATGATCTCTGTCTCTATTAGCTCACATATGTCCCTTTAAAAAAAAAAAAAAAAAAATGTTTTTTGATTTGCCTTTATCTAGTTGCCACCTTTTTTTTCTTCTTCTTCTTTAGAAAAGTCATTAGAATTTTGTAGTACTAACTAAAATTATTAAAAGTTTATTTTTTGTTAGTATTATGTTTGATTTGAACAATAAGTCTATTTAGTATGGGCATATTTTTTTTTTTTTTTTTAATTATCATGTTTAATGTTAAATATATATATGTTGCGGCCAATACCCGGAGCTTGGCCAATACCCGAACTGGCCAAGCTTCTTGGCCAAAACCCGAAATACATGAAATGAATAGCGTATTTCGGGTTTTGGCCGGCCAATTCGCAAACTGGCCGGGAAGCCTTGGCCAACATCCGAACTATGATGCATAGGTATAAATTTTTTTGTAATTAAGATAATGTAACATTAAAATATACAATAAAAAAGATTCCCATTGATTATATTGAAACGAGATATTTTTGTGTACCCAACAAAATTACCCAAAAATAGTACACAATTCCCTTTCAATATCGAAATTAATTGATAAACCAAATACGATAACAATTACAGGTTAATCGGAAACTTTACTCGAGTTCGATCACGGACTGGTTGATGTCTATACTATTTGAATTCATAGACACTTTCAACTATTTTAGAAAGGATTAAGCCGAGTGCTTATATCTATTTTGCGAATTGGCTGGCCAATTCTAGAATTGGCCAGTCATTTTTTAACGTTGCTGGCCAATTCGGGAATTGGCCAACCAGTTCTAGAATTGGCCAATTTCGGGTATTGGCTACAACATATATAAAGGAAAATCTTCTTTTCCAAATTTTAACTAAACATTACTATACAGGAGACCCTTTAAAATATGCAACCCTGAAATCCACAAATCATTGCAGATGTATATAAACAATGAAACTTTCAGTTGAGTCAAAATTACAGAATATTTTAGTTTTATATTATTTAGTTATTTATTAGTTTTATTTAGCAGAGTTTCCCCCAGGTTTAAAAAAGGGCAGGGCGCTACTGTTCTGAAAAGGGCACTTTTTACATTTTCAGGGTACTTTTTTATTTTTAAGGGCACTTTTATAGAGTTGAATCTAGAATTTAATGGTTAAAAAGTCATGAAAAAAAACCAGAAATTTCATCAAAATATTGGGGAAAAAAAAAGGTAAATTTTGTTAAAAAAAATCGCGAAGAATCGGCAAATTTTATTAAAAGATCGCATAAACAGCAGTTTTTGCTAAAAGATCGAAAAAAAGGCATATTTTGCTAAAAAATCGTGAAAAAACAACAAATCTCGTGAAAATATTGCGAAAAAAACGGAACTTTTCGCAGAATTTTCCGTTTCATTTCGATTTTTGGACAAAATTTGCCGTTTTTTTTTTTTTTTTTTTTTTTTTTTTTTGGACGAAATCTGTCGTTTTATCGCTATTTTTTGACAAAAGTTGTCGTTTTTTGCGACTCATTTGACAAATTTTTCCGTTTTATTGCGATTTTCGGAAGAAATGTGTCGTTTTTTTATAATCTTTTGAGGAAATCTGCCGTTTTGTAAAATTTTGTGACGAAATTAGCCATGTTTTGCAAATCTCGCCAGAAAATAATCGTTATTTCGCGGTTTTTAATGAAACATGCCTTTTTTTTAGCGATTTTTTGACGAAATTACCCGTCCCACAGGACGCGTATGAGGCTATTTTTTGCGTTCCGTCGACGATTTTTTTGGATCATCGCTGGAGCGCTGTGTTTTTCAAATGTGGGCAAGAAGGGCACTATTTTTTTTTTAATGAATGACAAGAGGGGCGCTAGTTTTTGGATGAGGGGCAAGAGGGGTGCTATTTTATAAACTAAAGGGCAGGAGGGGCGGAGCGCCCCCCTGAAACCCTCTGGGGGAAACTCTGTATTTAGTTTATTATTTAGTTTTATTTATTCTCTATGTGTAGGTAAATCATTTTAATTTATTACTTTGCTTAATTATTTTAATATTTTATTACAGTAAAATCCCATGCATTAATCCGCCCTTCTCGATCAAACACCCTCATTTTATGAAAAATTTGAAACTTTCAAAAAATCTTGAGAAAACACCCCCATTAAAGTAGGTCACTAATATTTTTTTTAAAAGGACTTTTTTGTGTATGTTTGTATTTGTATAAAATATACCTCTTTTTAGTTATTTGAACAGTTAAATGCTACATTAATACATGGGGAAGGGGGTGCATAAAGCTTGTATTTTGTTAATAAAAATTAAATGATAGGTTTCATATTATAAAGGGTAAAATTAGTGTTAAATCGCAATGTAGCACTAATAGATGGATGATAAATCAATTTAAGAAATCTTTATATCGCCCAGTTCTAATGATAGGTTAAGTTGATTATGGTATGAAAATAAGGCATAGTCAGCAGAACACAATAATATTTTATGAAAATGTGTCTGGATTGCTGTAATTTTTTTTTACATTTTAGGTGGACAACATCCTGAGGATATTACTTATTTGACATCTGATTCTTATTTAGTTTTTACTGCTTGCAATAATGTCACCTATGCTTGGAGAAGGGGAACTGAAGTAAGTTAATTTACTAATGTGTTTGTTAATTTTCAAAGATTTAATGTTAGTTTATAGCTTTTTCTTTTAATTTTTTTTTTCTTTTCTAGTTAAAGCATACTTATAAAGGACCATCAAAAAATGTATCTTTTTTGCTCCCTTTTGGACCTCATTTAATTGCTATTTATGATTACAACACATTAATTGCTTGGAACATAAAAGATGAAGGTAAATCTGTTTGTATTATTTAGAACATGTTTTCAGTGTGTTTCTGTTTAAAGCATATTCTTTGCTAGAATGTAAATTTAGGCCCCAAAACAATTATGACCGTCTAATTTTGCAATTACTGTATTTTAGGTAGATTTCGTAAGATATACTACCTATTGCAGTCGTTACAGTGGAACAATTTTTGAAAAATTTCTTCATAAATATGTTCATTATAGGACTCCAGGAACCCAAAACTACCCCGATCTAAAAAGTTTATATATACAGTAGACTCCCTCAAACCCATAAAGCTTGAGACCAAGGTTGTGTGGATTTTAGAATTTTGTGGATTTTTGGTCATTGATTTGTTTACATTTTTGAAACATTAATTTGATTGATAGTTAAGCATTGTAATCAATGCATATAATCAATTGAATCATTAAAATAATTAAGTAAAATGTTTAAATAAATAAATAGTTAAAAAAGCAATATAAATAATGATGAGGAAAAATCAATCTTTTTTATAAAGTAAATTATTTGCCTTTGTTAATAAACAAAAAAAGCTTGATTAATTAAAAAATATTCATTTTATACAGCAAAAATTATCCTGCCCCTCGAATTATAAACACTACCAAATGGTCATTGAAAGTTATATTACACTGCAACTATGATACAATAATGATTATTTCGATTAAATATCGATCATCGTAAGTTGTAAACCGGATGTAGAACCCAATTTCGTTTTTTAACTAGCAGGGATACGAAAATAGTAATAGAACTATTAAAATAATAATTTTATATAGTAGAAATTATCCTGACACGTGAATTGCAAACACTATGAAACGGCCATTGAAAGTTATATTATGCTGCAACTATGATACGATAATGATTAATTCGATTAAATATCAATCATCGTACGTCTGAGAAACGTATTATTTAACACTGCAGAATATAAATTGAAAGACATTTTAAAAAAGGGAGAAGTTGAAAAGGATTTAAAAAAATATATATTTAAAGAATTATTTGTATTACGTTAGCCGCTGACTTCTGCGCCATCTTTAATCTGAAATCTGAAAAAATGTGCCGATTTCTGGTGTTCGCGGATTTAAGAGAGTCTACTGCATATATATATATGTGTGTATACTAAATTCTATAGTATATAATAAACTAAAATATATAGAAGAATATTTCTGTTCATATAATAGTTAATGAGATAATCTATACCTACATTGTAAATTAGGATGAGTGCTGGGGATAAAGCCTAATGTAAAATGATATGAGACACATGAAACATGTTTGTATTCTCATGAATATCTAAAAAGATGGAATAAATAATTAGAAAATTGGGGACAAATTCTATATTGCACTTCTCCTCTCCTATAGAAACCGCTGCTACTGAATAACTGAATTCTTGAACCACATTCCTTTTCGTTTTTGAAGATCCTCAATTTTTCTGGCTGGGAAAGACCAGGTATTAATATTCAAAAATCTGGTTTCCCTTGAATTTTATGACATGCCGGGTAATGCGGGGGAATATGGTATATCATTGTCAGTATAAACGAGAACTTTATCAACAAAGCTTATATTATTAACCTAAAAAAGGCTTCTAATCATTGTACTATGGACATTTCTAGAATTTGACATATGTATAAAAAATTAGTAACTAGTTATTTAATGTTGCAATGTAATTATATGTATTATTACTGCATAATACCTATTTTAAAAAAAAATTGCTTGGTTTTTTGCTTTAATAATGATAATAATTATTTTCAGATATTTACAGAGAGATATCTTTTGAAAATCTTACGGTTACATCAGTAATTCATCCAAGTACATATATCGATAAAATTTTACTTGGCAGTCAAGAAGGGATTTTACAGTTGTGGAATTTAAAATCTAGTAAACTCATTTATACTTTTGCTGGTTGGGGATCTGCTGTTACTGTTTTGGAGCAGGTATAGTAATTTTTTATTGCTTATCTATGTTGTTTTAAAGATTTTTTAATTAAAAAAAGTATTTTTCTAATGTAAGTATGTTCTTGGCATTTTTTCCCCTTTAACTGTGGTGCATGTTGAGCTAAAGAAAGTAAGATTTGTTGTCAAATGATGTAAACAACTATATCCAATATTGCAACACTTTTTAAATGTTTTAATTCTTTTAATATCATGGTGTCACGATTTAAAAACATAATTGTTTTTTTAATTAACAAAATAAGAATTATTTAATGATTCAGTAAAACATCATAAAAAAACCATAAATACACATTCAATTAAAAATCTCTTTATAATATAACAAACACATATGAATGCATCTGACATATGCATCTGACACATGTAATTGAAGAAAAAGAATTGCAGTTAGATTGGCGCTATGCAATTTCTTAACTTCAACTTCGACTTTCAGAACACTTTGATTTTTATAAACAGAATGTAGCCGATATGTTGTTTTGATTAGAATGATTTGGTTTTGGTAAAAAGATGTGACTATTGTAGTCAAAAATAGACATGAAAGTGGAGCATTATGTCTCCCAATAATTTTGAGTTTTGTAAATAGTGTATAAAGAACTGTAAATACTTAATATTATTTCATTAAACGTTTTTAGTTAAAGAAACGTTCGAAGAATATTTGTTCTGTTTCGATTTCCCTTTGATACGCATTATTTCTTCTTGTGGATTTATTCGATAGACTACACATATGTATTATGTTTTTATAAATTATGTATGATTCACATAGAGAAGTAAAATTTAATTGACATTGATAACTTCGAATGAAACCTTTTTTGACAATGAGATTTTTTTTTTTTTTTTTTTTTTTTTTTTTTTTCAGTTTAATTTCCATGACCATGCATTGTTTGGTATTAAAACATATAATTTCATTTATTTTTTAATGGAAAGATGTTGATGGGATAATGAATTACCCATTATTTTTATTATGCATATTTAGCATTTCATTATTAGTTATTTATTTTTTTATATTAATTTTTATTATTTACTGTATTATTTTAATGTTTTATTTGTAAACATTCATTATAATTTTCTGTGCATTATTACTTCCAAATTGTTTAAAAATGTAAACACAACAGTCTCCAGAAATCTGCAATATTCTAAAATATCCACAACTTTTGGTCTCATGTTGTGCTGATTTGAGGGATTGTACTGTAAACATTATATAAATATTTTATACTAATATTTTAACAAGTACAAACTGATTGGCAATGATATCGATATCTTTACCAATCAGTTTCATTGTGTTAAAATATTAGTGTATCTGCATGCCATTATTTATATAGAGTACCTTGATCTGTGATTTATTCTGTTGAGCTGTCTAAATGACAGACCAGATGTTATAGCCAATAAGGTGATCTAAGCAAGAAATGCTTGCTAGTTGTTGGCCCAGTTAGCTTAAATGGTAAAGCAGAGTTTACCCCAGAGGGTTTCAGAGGGCGCGCCGCCCCTCCTACCCTTTATCAGTCTGTAAACAAACTGATCTAAAAATAAATTTCATTAGCAGAGAAAAATTATATTGCACAGTGTGAAGCTCCATGTAGGAGTATGTCTATGTAAAAGTTCTTAAGTAGATTTCAAAAGATTCAAAAATAACTTTTCAATAAATTCTTTCATGACTGATGTTTTGGTGTTTCTCAAAATATAACAGGGAAGGAAAATTCTATTTTTCAATAAAAAGTTTATTCTTCAAACAAACAACAAAGTAACAGATAAAAACTTTAAAAGTAAACTGATCATTTTTAAAAGTACATACTTCTTTTTGTAAGCATCCTCAGGATAAAAATCATCTTTCACTTTCTCAATGAGCATAAACATATATCTCTAAATGAGCTCAGCACTGGATGTGAATTAGAAATTAAACAACATCCACCATAAGGTCACATAACCAAAACATCTTCCCTTCAAAGACCAGCTGACTAACCACAAGTATCTTAAAACATGAGCAGCTGTAAATGACTCACCTACAGTATTTAAAGGACTAGTAGAAAGAACTAGAAGCAGGAAGTAACGCCCTCTTTAGTTAACAGCTGTTAAAAAAATGAATACCTAATTAACATCCTGTGCATGTGTAAGGGGGATGATAGCAGGTGCTAAAGTATCAAATAGACAGATGTCCTGTTGTTTTAAGAATGGGGCAAAAAGTAAACAAACTCAAGTGGATTTTAAAACATTAACAAGGAAGTGTTTTTAATAAAAAATAAAAGATATTTAAAGGTGGGTAAGTTGATAATAAATATATTTAAAATAAAATAAATAAATATCTTTAAAGTAAATTATAAATAAATATTAATTTCTGACTTTAGTTAAAAAGGTGAATTATTAAATGTGAAGTAATTTGAAAAAAATAATAGTAGGCCTTAGTTATATATATCCCTAAAGTAAACTATGTTAAATTAAACTTAGGAAGTGTTGAGACCTTTAAACTTGGAAGGTTTTCAAACCTGACACCCTTTAGTTTAAAAAATAGCGTCTCTCTTGCCCTTCATCCAAAAACTAGCTCTCCTTTGCCCCTCATCCAAAAACTAGCGCCCCTCTTATCACTCATTCAAAAAAATAGTGCCCTTCTTGCCCCATATGTGAAAAAATGCAACCCTCCAGCGCTAATGTGAACGCGCTATAGTGTGCAAAAAATAGCTCTTACGCGTCCTACAAAATGTGTAATTTTGTCAAAAAATCTCGAAATAACGACTAATTTTCGGCAAGATTCGCGAAAAAATAGCTAATTTTGTCACAAAATCCTGAAAAAAGGCAGATTTCCCCCAAAAAATCATGAAAAGATGACAAATTTCGTCCAAAAATCTCAATAAAATGAAAAATTTTGTCAAATGATTCGCGAAAAAGGGCAAATTTTGCCAAAAGATCACGAAAAACGGAAACTTTCGTCAAAAAATCGTGATAAAACAGCAGATTTTGTCAAAAGATTTGCAAAATAACGGCAAATTTCGTCCAAAAATCGCAATAAAACGTAAAATTTTGTCAAAAGATACGCGAAATACGGCAATCTCTACAAAAGAAAAGTATTGGATTCGGGAATACTTTCGACGGATTTACACGTAAGGGTAAGAGAGTCTGTAAAGCATGTTTTTACAAAATATCTGCCTGTGAGTTTGTGAGTCTGTGACTTTTTCTGTCTGTATGTGGCATGAATTTTGTGGGCGCTCTATCTCAAGACCTAATACACAGAATTAAGAAACATATATGGGGAGATTGGGGCACATGTGAAAATGGGGCATATGAGGACATTGTTATTTTTCACTAGTTATTATATGTTTTTTTATTTTAAAAAATTACCAATGACAATAGCACCTATATACATAAAAAAAAAAAAAAAAAATTAAACTCTTTGACATTTTGCTTGTCCCTAGAAGCCGAAATACAGCTTACTGAACTCAAAAGTAAAATCTCCAACTTGCTAAGGGAATAATTTTTAGTTATTTATTCATTTTTTTTTTTAATTTTAATGTTTTAACATACATTATGGATACTAATAAATATTTATGATAATTTTTTTTTTTTTTAAATTGAGAAATGTTAATGATTTGTCATTTTAACTCTTGTGGGAGTGTGGGGCACTTATGAAGAGTCTTGTTGGGGCAGATCTTAACACGCCATTAAATTCTCCAATAATCATTCAGTGGTTCTGTTCCTTTCAGTTAACTTCGTAAAAATAATACCAGCTCCATTACCAATAATTTTATTGAAATAGAAGACATTTCTGTCATATAAAGTTGATTTTGTATAGAAACTTCTACTAACACATCTGTCAGCAAATACATAAAAAGCAACAAGCACGTTTACGTTCAATTGTAATTTAAATAAATTTAATGATTTCTAAAATGCAATAAATGTTATGTAATATTTTATTTAACGGTTTTCAATACTATTTTTAATGTTATTTTTTTTAATGTTACTTTATTTTTTTTCTATTTTTTATCGTTAATGCAAAAAATATTACGTTTAACAACTTTGCAAAATTTTCTATTTCATTTGTTGCAAACTTGTAGCATTAGTTTACTTCCATTTCTAAAATAGCTATGTTATTTGGTGCTTTGAAAATAGATATATATTTTTAAAAAATAAAAATTTTAAACTTTTACCTACTGTGAAATCTTTATTATTGCCCCCCTCCCTCCCCTTTTTTTTAAAGCAAAAGAAATTAAATTTGCAGGAAGCTTATAAACGAAAAACAATTTTTTATCCTTAGTTTACTGGCAAATATAGGAATGAGAATCTTTTGTCATTCGGTAGATTTCCCTTAAATATTATCCAAATACTCTCTTCCTAAAATCTCCCTCAAACAAAAAGCCCTAAGCAAAATTTGAATTCTTTAATTATTTTCTAAAGTTTACTTCTTTAGTTTTTTATTTTATTGCAACAATATTTTATCAATTATCTAGCCCTCCCCCCCAAAATCCACTTATTTTTATTTTATAATATTTTGCTTAAACATATCACTCAGAAATTAAATAAATATACATATATTTTACTTTATGGTGAATTTAACAGATAATACAACTAATGATTATGGCAACATATGAAAAAAATAATAAAAAACATGTCAAAAAATAATTTTTTCTCGTGTTCACATGTTTCTCTTGTGTGTTTACAACTGCCCCTTTGTTGGACCACATATGAACATTTTTTTTAATTCACAAAACTATTAAGAAAAGTAAGAAGTACTATAAAGTTAATAAAAAAAAAAAAAAAAATAGGCTCATAAAAAAAGTTCTGTTTACTATATTGAGTAGTTTTGCGTATTGAAATTAACCCAGTTATGTGAAAAAGCTATGTTTATATGAACTGTTCACATGTGCTCCAGTCTCCCCTATGTATTCAGATAGTCCCTGGTAGAAATTGGTGCTGATTAGTTTTGTGTGTAAATCGTTCAACAGGTGGCGCTACTATCCCGTCTTTTTTACGATTTCTGCAATAATTCTATCTCATTAAATAATGCACATATTTTCATCAAACTACAGGAAAAAGGATAAAGGAAAATAACAAGAGGATAAATAAAACATAATAATATAGAGGATTTATAAGGGAAAGTAACAAGATATTGGTCGGAATCCAGATAGATGTTTCACTGTTAGTGAAACGAGATTGCCCAATCAAGAGTCTGATATTTTGTGAACTTTTTTGCAAACTGTTTTTAAAAATATATGCTTTTCATTGCTCGATCTGGTATGTGTAAGACATACTATGCGGATTCCTGTCGTAACGCCACCGATTTCCAAATTATTCTCCATTCAGTGACATAAGACTGATGAAGTCCGCTATTTAAATTAGATACGATACATGGAATATAAGTATTCTTAAATCTATGTTTAATCGATACGCCCTTATACGTATTCGAATACGTTTAAACGTATATTTTAAGGTATCCGTATAGCAGAAAAATGTATTATACGGATATACGTACATCATTTAAGCGTATAGCTGCTATACGTATCCCATTGCGAGCACTAGAACAAGTACTACTCTTGAGAGCAATTTTATGTAAGATGCCATATGGATCTTTCTATTTGTAGAGATTTTTTTTTCTATTGGAGGAATATGTAATTCATTGTTAAAATCAAAGTCAATTGTGTATTTTTCTGCAAAATTTTTTTTCAATTCTAGATTGCTAGATTGGACATATTCTGCATCCCTGTTCCTGTGATAGTCGGCAGGATTTAATTTAAATTTTTATTTTTTTCAGGCACCAGCGCTTGATGTTGTTGGAATCGGTTTGGAAAGTGGTGATATCTACATTCATAATTTAAAATTTGACAAAACTATTGTCAAGTTTTGCCAAGAATGGGGAGAAGTTACTGCTCTTTCCTTCAGAACTGGTATGTTTTAGTATTTTCTTATCATTTATATTATCTGATTGTTTGTTCTTATGATAAATAATTGATATAATTAGAATGTCTGTGTTGATATAATTTAGTATTATTTATATTTGTTTATGATTTATCTTGACTCATTTTGTATTGTACATGCAGATATGTAATGTTGTTCAACTAAAATTATACCTGTTCATTCAGCATAAAGTCTAATAAAAGAATAAATAATTAAAAAAAATAATTGAAAATAACAATATAATTTTTCCTATCTCTTTGGCTGTATATATATATGTATATGTGAAATAATCATCTAAGATAACAATGAGTTGAACAACATATTTAATTTTCTTCTTCTTCTTCTTCTTCTATTTTTTTTTCTTTTTTTTGTTTGCTTAAAATCTGTTCTTTTGTAATTACCATATTTTGAATATTATTTTAAAATGCTAACTTTAATAGCATTTTTTTTTTTCATTGAAAAAAAACAATGTTTGATTCTTTAGGATTAAATTAGAATGTCTGCAAGTTTTATTCTTTCAAAAATGAAAATGGCTTCATGTAATTGTGATGAATAATGTTTAGTTTTGAGATTAGCCGTAATTCATTTTGAAAAAGGGTCCTTTTCCTACCTAAAATTTAGCATTGGATGTAATAAGCAATTGTTAGAGAAATTCGTTTTTGCATATTTTAATGTTCTATCTGCATTATGATGATAACTCATAATCAGCATCTGTGGCAATTAGATCCAGCATATAAGAAAGATGTAGCTGGAGTTTTTGCTATTTTGTAACCAACATCTAAAGTTACTTTGTTATTTTTTTGATATATTTCCAAGTATTAAATAGTGATTCCGCAGACACACAATAGTGCATTAAAAAAAAAAAAAAAAAAAAAAAATCTTTTACGGGTTTTGTAGGACGTGTAATTTTGTCCAAATATCATGATAAAAGCTAGAATTTCATTAAAACATTGTGTGAAAAAATGCAAATTTCAACAAAGGATCACAAAAAACTATTTTCATCAAAAAATCTGGAGGAAAAAAAAAGCCCAAAATCATGGAAAAACTACTAATTTCTTTGAAAAATCCCGATAAAAGGCTCATTTTTTCAAAAAATCTCGATAAAATGACTAATTTTGTGAAAAAATCACAGAAAAAAATGATTTTGTTAAAAAATCACAAAAAAATGCAAATTTCATCAAAAGGTCACAAATAATTAAAAAAATAGTCACTTTTCCTTCATTTTCCTACCTTCTTTAGTCTAATCAATATTGAATAATTTTTTTTAAACATGCCACATTTTTCTCTATTTTTATTACATTTGGAAAACTTTATTTTGTAAGTGTTTTTCATTATCTATTTTGCGACAACTTTTGTTATTTAAGCAAAAAAGAGACTTTATTCAGTTATTTACTTTAAATGTCTTTCAGATTAATTTTTGTTTGTTTATGTATTATATTATTATTATTATTATTTTAATTATTTATTTATTTATTTTTTAGATGGAGCTTCTATTATGGCTTCAGCCTCTAGTATGGGACATATTGCTGTTTGGGATTTGGATAAAAGACGTTTGCACAGTGAAATTAGAAATGCTCAATGTGGTCCTATATCAGGACTAAAATTTCTTCCAAATGAACCACTATTGATAACAAATTCTTCTGATAATAGTATCAAGGTTAGAAATATATTATTTTTAATATAGTTAAAGAAGTTGTAATTTGCTCTTTTCGTCATTAATTTTTTATAGCTATTCTTGGATCCTGAACAAAGTCATTATTAATTTCAAATGCTTTAATTTTATACCATACAAATACTTTAAAGCAGCAGTGATGAGCTTTTTCATTACCAGATTGCATTTGATTTTTTAACTAACTTTGTAAATAGACTTTCCCCTTTACATTCATGCATTTATGATTAATATGCTGTAAAATCTTGATCCTAAGTACTGATGAGCCAAGCATTAAAGACCGGTCACGTGAGAAACAGGTCTGAGTGAGGCGAGTCTATTCTTGATAATAGGACTGAGAGCAATGAAAAGGGACTTTCCCCTAGTACAGTATAACTTCTTTAATCCGGAATCGTACCGATCACGGCGATTCCGGACTATAGAAAATTCCGGATTACAGATGCTTTTGAAACTAGAATGCATTTTGACAAATAATAATACTAATATCAGTCATTAATATGACAAAGTAAGAATGCTAATAACTTGATAATTTAAAATATTTAAAAAATGCTGAGAAATTGCAATTAAAAATACCTTAAAGGAAATAATAATCACGGAAATATAAAATAAAATTCGTGGTGTCGCCATCTGTTGTAAATTATGATAAACAATAAGTATGTTTTTTTTCTTTATAATCGATGTTTCCGATTTATAAATTATGGAATAAATAAAATATATCACTAAAGTGATGACGTAAAAATAACCAGTAAACTAATTTTCTAAAAAGAAACAATATATTATAAAGAAAAAAATAAAATATACCAGACACAAAAAAAAAAAAAAGTTACATTCAAAATAGTGACATATTTAAAATGGTGCTACGTAAGGTTACTGTTATGAAAAATTTAACTATAAGTCTTAGAAATGTGAAATTCAATCACAAATTCAATTAAAATAATATTATTTTGAAATAGTACTTAATGTATAGTACATATATAATAGTACATAAAATGAAAAAATGATATCTGAATTCGCGCTCTTTTGGCGCCATCTGTTGTCACTTAATGATAAGATAATTAAGATAAGAATAATATAATATTAATGACGAGATTATACAATATTAAAAACAAATAAACAAAACAAAAAAGACATCTGTATTACTTTATATTTATAAAATAAGGTAGTAATTACAATTTTAAATAGAAAAAAAAGTAGCAAAATTAAATATTGGTTATAATTATCACACGTATTCGCATAATGTGGTGGCGCCATCTGTGATCAAAAAGGGAAAATAAAAGAAAAAAAATAGATTAAAAGTTCCGAAGTGTCCGGATTACAGAAGTTTCCGGATTATAGATGTCCGGATTAAAGATGTTATACTGTATTGCTTTTGTGGGGAATAGAGAGAAATTTCGTCTCCCCTTAATGCTTCCCTACCTTCGGAAAAGCCCATTATTTTGGCAGTATGCCAAGACAGGTCTTTAGAACCTGGTCAAGCAGTACCTCATCCACTTTTAATCATTTTAAATTTCTTTAATTTCTTTTCCTATTTTAAGTTACCCCCCCCCCCCCTCCCGCCTATCCTCTAAGAAAAAATTTGCTACAAAAGTTTATTTTTGAAAAATCTATGTCAGATAATTTTCCACCTTTTAGACGATTTCCATTTCTCAATTTATATAATTTCAATGACCCCACTCTCTTCCCCTGCATGATATGTCTGCTACCAGTCCCTTAAAAATTCTTTTCACCATGCTTGTTGCTCTCTCATAAAAATGATTGTCAGTCATCTAAATTAAACCACCCTTCTTTAGGAATTCAAACTTCTTCCCCCCTTCTCCAATCATCAATCTCAGAGAATTTTCATCAATCCCAAAGCTGCCAACTCTTTTTCTATCCCCTTAAGTAATTTTTTTAATTTATTAAAAATTCTATTTGAAATAAAGAAATTACTCTTTTCAATTTAAGTGTAATACAGATATGCCTACCTTCCAAATTTGTATGGGAAATTTTTTATTTATGGGTTTGTATACCAGCTATATGCTTTACAGTGTATTTTTCTCAATATTTTGTTGTTCTTAAAGTTTTTTCTTCACTTTGTTGTGTGAATTATATTTGTTTCTAACCATAATCCATAATATAACAGGGCTTGAATTTCAGGGCGGGATTCACGCTCAAAAGAATGTCATAAGTAGGAGGCTTCCATCCAAAACAGTTCATCTTTTTTTGAAAATTTTTGGCATTTTGAAAGTACGATTTCCATGAATGCCTTGCAAATTTTGTCGGGTTTTTCACACAATCGACTGAAAGGTTTTTTTTTTTTTTTTTTTCAATTAATAGACAAATTTTACGATTTTTTTCCCGAGATTGATTGATAAGTTTCACATTATTGTCCACGAATTATTGGGAAATTCAGGGGTGATTCTGTTCCAAATGTTCCGAAGTCAAAGTTCTGAAATTTAAAAAAAATCAGTCGTCAGTCCAAACATTCAGACATAAATAATATAATTGAAAAATATCCTAAATGGTCGCCAATTTTTTTTGGAAAGGCACTCAGCTAATTTTGTCAAAAATTTGCAAATAAAACACAAATTTCATCAAAAAATTGCCAGAAAAAAAAAAAAAATTCTTGTATGAATTCATATCTGTTAAATAAATCTGAATTCTAGGATCCTATTGCCTTCCACAGCATCTAATGTTTTCCCAACAAACCTCCTTCTGAATGAAATTGGGATTTGGGTCCCTACTAGCTTAAGCAGCATGTACCGGAAGTGCTCCCCAAAGACAATCAGAAACCAAGTTCAGTGAGCCAAACCTCATAGTAATCAACCCCTTAAAATCCAAAAGGAATGCACCATTAATTTTAAAAAATATTGGTAACTGAAGTCTAAGATAAAATTTCATAATTCAGCATATAGCCCAGTGGTAATCTAAGTTTATTGAACCCAATCTTGTTGTAATTGGGTCCTTAGAACTCGAAGAAAGAATGTGTCTCATGCCTCACTCCTTGTAAATTTCACAATTAATAAACTAATAATAAAAAATAATAAACTAATAAAATTTCTTATTTGAAAGTTACATTTAAAATAATGAGATTTTTAATTTATGGCTGTAGTGAGTAAACATAAGTTTTTGCCCCCCCCCCCCCAAAAAAAAATAAAAAATAAATAAATAAATAAATAAAAGATTCACATTTGAAAAAGATAGTAGCTCAGGTAAAAAGGAAAAATCAGGTCCTGGTGGTTAGAATCTTAACTAGAATGTAGTTGGGTATAAGAAAAATTTTTAATGGATTTAAAGTATCTGGAGAACAATAAAACTATGTGCAGTAAATAATAATAAAATAGGATCATTTTTAAAGAAGCTGCAATAAAAGGTTTAAAAACAAAATTAATATTCAAATTTGTGTTAGCTGACGTCTCAGGAATTTTTTTGTCATTAATGTAGTAGTTAAAGAATTAATAAGTTGTTAAGGAGGGAAAAAAAAAAAAAAAAAAAAAAAAAGCTAGTAAATTAGACCATTTTTAAAGGAGCTATAACAAAGGAAGCTAATTGATAGTTTGTATTGAGTCTTAATCCTCAGCACTTTAGATCTTCAATTAATCAAAATTAATCATAAGTATAAATTAACTTTTTAAAAGAAATTTGCAAAAATTGGGGGGAAATGCTAAAAACACAGGATCCAGTAAAAATATGATTCTGTTTGTCCAAAGAGAGAAGTCCAAGACTCAACAATAATATTTTGTATTGAGAATGCAAAAAATTAGGAAGTGAAAAAACATGTCACACAAAAAGTTTAAGTGGCTCCATGTCAGACCTTATGTGATACTAGAATGCCAGGATTTTTACTGGAATTTAGAAATGGGGAGATTTCAAGGGGTCAGGTACCAGGGCCTAATGTGCTCTTGATTGGCATGTAGTTGAGTATAAAGATATTTTTCAGTAGTTTTTAAAATAATCCGGGGATGTAGAATCATGTTTTAGTGAATCAGACTAATTTTAAACAAGCTATAATATACGGCACAAAAGGGGACTAATGATAATTAAAAACTGGACCCTAATATAAAAGCATGTTAAAATGCTTTAATACCTATCATTTTAGATCTACAATTAAACCAAATTAAAGTAATCAGAAAATGCTAGACCTATGTTAAAGAAAATTTCAAGCAGTTTGGATCATTTTCAAAGAAGCTACACCAAAGACCCAAGAAGATAATATTCAAGTTTGGTGGTAGTTGAACTCAATAGAAATTTTTTGTTGTTCATGTAGTAGCTGGAGGACCTAAGAAATTGTAAGGAAAAAAAGCTAGTGAATTGGACCATTTCTAAGAGAACTGTAACAGAGGCCCCAAAAGGGATCAACTTGTAGTTAAAAACAGGGCCCTAACATGTAAACATATTAAAATTTCTTAGTACTGAGCATGTTACATCTTCATCTTCAATTGGTCAAAATTAAGCATATGATATGAATTATTTGTTAAAATAATATTTTAAAGAAAAAAAAAAGGGGGGGGGGTAATTTTTTTTTTTTTTTTTGCTAAGGAAACCAATAAGGGGGAATGAATCAATAAAAATTAATTGGATGGATGTGGCAATCCAAAAACATTAAATTCAAAGTGAAATGACAATCTGTGGTCATCACGAGGATTCTAAAAGCATGAAATTCTGTGTATTAGTTCTTGAAATAAGACTATTGCAGATATCAGGAAAATTGCATTCTAAAAGCACCACTTCTGGGACGATTTATATCAAAATATAAACAGCAATAATATTTATCAAGCTAT
The DNA here is from genome assembly GCA_964019185.1 of Maratus speculifer. Lineage (NCBI taxonomy): Eukaryota > Metazoa > Arthropoda > Arachnida > Araneae > Salticidae > Maratus > Maratus speculifer. The sequence continues at coordinate 129,354,996 of OZ025296.1, forward strand.
ACATGAATCTGAAGTTTGATGAAAAAAATTGTGCATTAGTTCTTGAGAGAGAGCTATTGCAGAAATTGGGAAAATTCAGCATAGCAGCGCCACCTGTTAGGCTATTGACACTAAAACATAAACACAACTAGTTCATATCACAGATTTATTGAATCTGAAGTTTGATAAAAATCCGTGCATTAATTTTTTGATAGAGCTATTGCGGAAATCATGAAAAATGCAGCATAGCAGTACTACCTGTTGAGTGATTTACACTAAAACGTAAACAAAATCAATTCATGTCAAGGACAAACTGATTCTGAAGTTTGATAGAAATCTATGCATTAGTTATTGAGATAGAGCTCTTGCATAAATTATACAAAATGCAGGATAGCAGCACCACCTGTTGAGTAATCTGCACAAAAAATTAATCAGCATCAACGTATATCAGGGAGTGCCTGAATATAAATTTTTATTAAATTCTGTGCATTAGTTCTTGAGATAGAGCTATTGTGAAAATCGTGAAAAATGCAGCAGAGCTATTGCAAAAATCATAAACAATGCAGCACAACAGCACCACCTGTTGAGGAATTTACAGTAAAATGTAAACAACACTAATTCAAGGACTAATTAATTCTGAAGTTTGATGTAAATCCATTGATTAGTTATTGAGATATAGCTGTTGCATAAATCAAACAAGTAAGAAAAATCATATGTTAAGCATAGATACGAAACACTTTTCAACACTTCCTGAAATTTTTAACAAAACTTCATTATTTAGGGAAATAAGGTGTTACTATCTATAACAAAATATGTATTTCAATACTTTTGAACAACCATATTCTTTATCTGTTGGTTGATATATGTACTATATAGTGGGGAAATTTAGTTTAGCAAGCAAATGCATAACAAGTTGAAATTTCTCTTCCAGCAATTTATACTAATGGATGGAAAAATACTTGAATACTTTTATTGAGCTCAGTGGTTTACCTTGTACCTTTATTACTTGCCAGTATTTAGCTGAAATTTAGTTCAAATTAAACTCTCTTAAAATTATTTAAATCACCTTTCCAGAAATTATCATTCATAAGCGACCATGTATATCCTTTTATCTATATTCTATGAACATTTCTTAGTAAACTGAATGCAGTTCAGCATAAAAATGCATAACTTATTTTAAAACCACCTTTAAGTAAATTATGCTCATATTCAGTAACCTTTCCAAACTCTTTTGTGTAGCCCTGTATATCAACTATAACATTTATAGATGCCATATAAAATGCATGCATTTATTAAAACTTAAAAATGTATATCATAATTAGAAGTACATTTCATCTATCCACCAGTCATCATTAATAATATACAGTTCTTCAGATAGAATATACTATTTGAAATCTTTTGTGTGTCCTTGTAAATGCTGTGCTTTTCGTATTATGAGAGAAATAACTTATATTATGCCTCAATGGTGTATATCAATTTTATTATATATAAAATAGTGTAATATAATTAAAATATGTCGCAAACAATTCCCCGCATTACCATTATGTAATTGAATTCTTTTGTGTGGCCCTATAAATGAATAATAGCTATTCTTTTCACCACATATTTTACTGCACTTTGTAAATGCATATAAATTTGAATATGTTTGACAGGGTATAACATCTTTAAAATTCATTTGAAATAATTTTTTCCCCATATGCTGTAATGCAACAAAATATTTTTGACTATCCCTGTAAATAAACTAATCATGCTAAAAATGTCATTTGCAATAGGATTTGTGCTAAAATAACCTTAAAAATTTTCATGGAAATACAAGCACATTTATGTTAGAGCGCAGACAGATAAACCAAAAACATAAACACTTTTCAACTTTGTTGCAAAGTATTAAAAAATGCAGCATAGCCATATCAGCTGTTGAGCGATGTACACCAAAAACTAATTATCTTTAATTTATATCAGGAACTACCCAAATACGAATTTTTATTAAATTCTGTGCATTATTTCTTGAGATAGAGTGCCACAAAATTTATATCACATACAGGCAGACAAAGTCACAGAAATACAGACTTGCAAACAGATATTTTGTAAAAACATGTTTTTTGGAATTTCTGATCACTTAAAAATATGAATCTGTCAAAAACCAGAATTCGATAATATTCACGAATCTAATGCTTTCTTCTTGTAAAAGTGGTAGAAAGTAATAATAAAGTATTGGTTTAAGAAGAAGAGTCCAAGAATCAATTTTTAAATTATGTAATTAGAAGATGGGAAAATCAGTGGGGTGAAAAATGCCTGGCACACAAAAAATTCAAGGGGGCCCTGAATGGGCCCTAGGATACCCTAAGAGACCTTAAGAGTAAACTGGAAAGTAGAAACATGAGAATAACTATGGAAAATGGATCTCAAAAATGAATATCAGATTAAAAAGGTGCAATTTATTTCCACAAAAACTTCAAGGGGCTCAGTATCAAGCACCACAGGAAGAAAATCTTAATTGGTGAGTAGAAAGGTGAATAATGAAATGAAGGAAGGTCCCCCATAATGAATAAAATGAGATAAAAAAAAAAAGGGTCAACAATTTTAGTCCATAAAAATTTAAAGGGGCCCTGAATCTTAAAAAATTTTTGAGTCTTAGGTGCATCAGGACCTGTCTTGGACTATCCTTATCTAAATTTTCAAACTTCTATGTGTAGTAGATTTCTGTAGACATTGTGCACACACATCGACAGAGCAAACTTTGTTTTATTAATATAGATTGTGCCTAAAATGGCTTATGTCAAAATTAAAATAAGCCTTAAACAAATTATGTATATTTTATTCTGGTTGAAAAAAGCATTAAAAATTAAAACCTGATGTAATATTGGTATTCATTGTATTTTATTATGAAATTGATAACTGTTTTGGTATTCCTATCTACTTATTTCATATTTTAAATTAATAAATTGATTTTTTTCATAGATGTGGATTTTTGATCTTCCTGATGATGGAGGTCGTTTATTAAGGCTTCGTGAGGGACATAGTAGTCCACCATCAAAAATTCAGTTTTATGGATCAAATGGAAAAAATATCTTGAGTGCAGGTACATTGATTATGTATTTGTTGTGCTTATAATAAATTTGTCGAAATCTTTATTTCATAAATCCCTTGGTTTTTTTATTTTCAATTTTACATTCTGTTATAGGTTTAGATTCCACTTTAAGATCATTTTCCACTGAAGTGGATAGTATGAATAAGAACTTAGGACAAGCATCCTATAATAGAAAAGTTGCTAAAAAGAAAGGAATAAAATATGATCCTGGAAAAATGCTACCAATTATTGATTTTGCTTCAGGTAAAGTAAAATGTCTTTTCTTTTTCAATATTTTTATTTTCTAAATTATTAATTGAAGTAAGTATTAAGTTATTTTTAAACTTACACACAGGCGACTATTTTTATATTCTGTTCACACCAGTATTTTTCTAATACAAATTTTGAAATATATTTCTTTAGCAGATGTTGTCCAAAGTGTGTGATAAGGATTTCTGTTTTGTGAAACAGAACAAGTTAGAGTTAAAAAAATAGTCGCTTGTGGCAAACCCTGTTTTTATAAAAACATACTGGATAAAATATTAATTTTATTATTATTATTAAATTTAAGCCAATTTATAGTAAATACTTATTCAATTATTTCTTAATTTTTCCTACGGTGCAAATAAAATTAGTACTCATATTTCATTCGAAAAACGCTGTGCTTTCTTTAAAATTTCTCTGAAAAGGTGTACAGGGTGCGTAGCGGTGCTTACAGGTGCTTACAAGGTACTTATTTTCAAAGCAAATTTGTCAGGTCCTTACAAGGTGCTTCTTTTTTTTTTCCCAGAGTGCTTATTTTTTTTTCTCTCTCCCTTGAAATGCCTATTTTTGAACGAACTTCTTGTTTTAATTTTCGCGATCCTGAACCGAAACTATTTCGATAAAAGCGAAACAACAACTTTTCCTTATCTAGAACGGCCGATGATACGTCATTTGTAACCCAGAAATGTTCGTATTGTCCACTTTTAGCTCCTCCCTCATCTTTCAGCCTTTGATTCTCGGAACTCTGAACGCAAGTTCTCCGTTCTGCATGGTTTTCTAGAATTCTGGCGTTGCATATTTTTTTCTTTTGTGACTCTCGTGTGAGCGTGTGATTATTCATTATCGCCATTTGAGTTTTTTATTATACCAAAGTAAGTTGAATATATCGCCGAACGATCGATCAAAATAAGTTGCAAACATAAAACAATAAAAAAAAATCTATATCTATCAAAAGACAGAGCGTGCGAAGAGAAAACTGCGCGCGGAACAAATTGTAAATTTGACGACCCCTCTACCCAACTTTTTCTTGTAATAGACGAAAAATGACATTGGTAGTATAAATTTGGTACCCCCTAAATTTCTGTACCCGGCGCGGCTTCCCCCCCCCCCCCCTTTTCGCACAGTGCTGTCAAAAGATCATGAAAATGCTCAAATTTTTATAAAGAATCGCAAAGAAACCTAAAAATATCATAGAAAAATATGAAAAAATACGTCGAAAAACCAAAAACATTCATCAAAAGATTATGAAAAAAAAAGCAAATTATGTCAAAAGAATGCGATCAAATCACAAATTTTACCGAAAAATCTCGGAATAAAACCACAAATTTCCTCAGAAAAAAACGATGAAACCGCAAATTTTGATCAAAAAACAGCAATAAAACCCCAAATTTCATCAATAAACTGCGATAAAACCACAAATTTCACCAGAAAACCAAAAAAACTGCTGAAATTTCGCCGAATAATTGAGAAAAAATTGAAAAATTCAGTCTCAAATTTTTATTAAAGAACGCAAAAAAATGCACATTTCGGCGAAGAAATTTGCATCGCTAAAAAACACTAAGTTTGTTAAAAATTTTGCAATAAAATTGCAATTTTCGTGAAAAGATCGCGACAAAACTTATTTTTGACAAAAACACGCGAAAAAACCACTCATTTTGTCAAAAGATCTCGAATAACTACAAATTACGTCGAAAAAACCAAAAGATCGCGAAAATACAGAAATATCTACAAAAAATCGTGATAAAACCGCAAAAGATTGCGAAAACCAAAAATTTTCTGCACAAAAAAAAAAAAAAAAGTCAAAATATTGCAAAAAATCAAATTTCTTCAAAGGATTTTTAAAAAGACTTAAATTTCATGAACCCCAGGAGAGAAGAAAAAAAACCCCTGAAAATTAACTGATACAAAGTAAAAAACCCTAAAAATTATCAAATGCAAAATATATTAATTTCAAAGGTCATTTTCATTCTAAAACAAAAGTTGAAACAAACAATTTTGGAGCAGAAAAAACAGCTTTAGAAAAAGCAAGGAATTAAAAAAAAAAAAAAGAAGAAGAAAATGCTGCTACCCCGGGCGCAGAATCGGCGCAACGCTGCGACGTACGTCGCAGACTCTTGGGAATGTCTGCAGATTATTTTTCAACTGTTAAAAATTTAGCAACAATTAAAAATTTTCGATCCTAAATCCAAAAATTCGGACATAAAAAGTATCGCAAATTTCGACAAATAATCTTCGAAAAGAAATCAATTTTGCGGAAAACACGTGAATTTCGTCGAAAAATCGCGAAAAGAGCATCAAAATTCATCCAAAAATCTAGAAAAGCAAATTTCTTAAAAAGATCACGAAAAAACGGCAAGTTTCTTCAAAACATTGCAAAAAATGGCAAATTTCTTCAAAAGATCACAAAATAAACAGCAGTTTTCGTCAAAAAATCACGAAGAAAAGGCAAATTTCTTCAAAAAATCGCAAAAAGTGGCAAATTTCTGCAAAAGTTCACGACAAAAATGGTAGTTTTCGTCAAAAAAATCCCCCCAAAATGGCAAAAAAATCGTGAAAAAACGGCAAATTTCTTCAAAAGATCACTAAAAAACGACAGTCTTCGTGAAGAGATCGTGGAAAAACGGCAGTTTTCGTAAAAGATCACGGAACATCGTCGAATTTCTTCAAAAATTCGCGAAAAAACGGTAAATTTCATCAAAAAATCACGAAAAAACGGAACATTTGTTCAAAAAATCTCGAAAAAACGGCAAATTTCTTCAAAAGATCGCGAAAAAACGGCAAATTTATTCAAGAGATCGCGACAAAGCGGCAGTTTTCGTCAAAAGATCGCAAAAAAGGCAGCTTTCGTCTAAAGATCACGATAAATCAGGAAATTTATTCAAAAGATCGTGAAAAAAACGGTAAATTTCATGAAAAGATCGCGAAAAAACTGCAGTTTTCGTGAAAACGTCGCGAAAAAACGGCAAATTTTATCAAAAAATCACGAAAAAACGAAATATTTCTTCAAAAGATTTTAAAAAAAACGGCAAATTTCTTCAAAAGATCACGTAAAAACGGCAGTTTTCGTTAAAAAATCATGAAAGAAGAAAGAACTGCAAATTTCATCAAAAGATCGCGAAAAACAGCAAATTTTTTCAAGAGATTGTGATAAAAACGGCAAATTTCTTCAAGAGATCGCAACAAAACAGCAGTTTTTGTCAAAAGATCACAGCAAATTTCTTCAAAAGATCGCGAGAAAACAACTATTTTATTCAAAAGATTATGAAAAAAGAAGTTTTCGTCAAAAAATCGGAAAAAACATCAAATTTTGTCATAAAAATGCGAAAAAAGGTGCAAATAGCGTCAAAAGTTTGTGAAAAATGATATTGCGTCAAAAGATCGTGAAAAACCCATGTCAATTTTTGTCAAAGAGGACCCCCCCCCCCCTCCTCCTCTTTCAGAAAATGTATGAGGTGTTAAAAATTCTGAGTACAAAGACAATTTCTTTTTTTTAAGTATACTTTTTTTTTATGTCTATCACAAATACTTGGGAGGTTTGAGTGCATATAATGTAATGCGAGGGATTTGTCTGCAGACTGTTTTTTAAGTTTTTACTTGTGTTGCAGACTGCAGAAAAAAATTCTGCTGCTGGAGCTCTATAAAATCAGTTTTTAAAGCAGCAAAAATAGTTTTTGTACAGAAAATTCCACTCCAGCAATGACCTTTTTTTTTTTCGTAGTCTTTTGACAAAACTTGCAGCTTTATCGCGATCTTTTGAAGAAATCTCGTTTTTTCGCGATCTTTTCACGAAATTTGCCGTTTTTGCATGTCTATTTGATGAAATTGATTGTTTTTACGTGATTTTTTGATGAAATTTGGCGTTTTTTCGTGATTGTTTCAAGAAATTTGACATTTTTTTCCAGCTTAAATGACGAAAATGAATGTTTTTACGTGATTTTTTGTGAAATTTGCTGTATTTTCGTGACCTTTTTTCTAGAAATTTGTCGTTTTTTCGCGCTTATATGACGAAATTGATTGGGTTTTTTTTGCGATTTTTTGACGAAGCTTATCTTTTTTTTTTCATGATTTTTTTTTGCAATTTTTTGACGAAATTGATCGTTTTTTCACGTTTTTCAACAAAATTTGCCTTTATTTTAAAAACGAATTTGCATTTTTACCCCTGATTCTAGAAAGAAATTTGTTCTCTGCACGATTCCTTAAAGAAATTAATGTTTTTTTCTTTTAAATTTTGACAAAATTTGCAAATTTTTTTCAAAATGCGTGATATTTTTTAATGTTTGAATTTTTTACTAAGTGTAATGATATCATAAAACCGAAAGGATCAATCGAAAAGCTCGGAAATCCGGGGTACACCATGAACACAATCACCCCTGTAATGCATATATGTGCATAAATGGGTGCTTCTTTTTCTCTAAAAGTGTGCTTACAGTTGCTTATTTTTAAAACTAAAATGTTGCTACTCACCCTGGGTGTAAGTGAAGTGTAAAATTACAGTCATGATAAAAGTTGTACTATCATTAAATATATATATGTGTGTATCATTTTGTCGACAAAAAGAAAAAAGATAAAAAAAACATATAGGATAAATCGGGGCTATTATGAGGCAAAATTCAAAACTTTTCATAGTCATTTTCGATTTGTTGACATTAGTTCAAAATAAAAAAATACTGTAATTTATGTTTCTGTTTCTTTAAAAATGTCTATGTATACGAAGTATTGCTTATCATGAAAATAAAAATTAAAAAAATTACAACCCTGTCTCATATTAACCTCACAGAATGGGACTAATGTGAGGCAGCAATGGGAGTATAGTGAGATACCACTATTTTTAAGCACTATGAAAATTAGAGTAACTAACTTTCTAGCACTCTAAACTTGAGTTATATTATTATTATTTTATTTATTTATTTATTTTTAACTTTGGCTGAGTTTTGGTACATGGTTTGTTCTTTCATGTGGGTGTTAGAATACAGTTCAAACTGACCACAATAAACTCCTTACCTATTTTAGTAAATAGCAATTTAGAGTAAAATATTAAGATGGAAATTATCTGCAACATTCAAACTACTTTTTTATGAGTTTTTAGAAATAAGTTTGGAATCATATAATAACACCTGTTATTGAAAACAAAAATATAAAATATAGTCCACAGTATTGAATAATTGAGTTCTTTCACTGTCCATTAATATTTATACAGCAAAGAAAATTACTAGTTTTCTTAATTTTCAATATGATTTTTTAAGAATACGGAGTATAGCAAAAGATCCTTAATATTCACTGTAAAGATTTCATTTTGCTTGTACATGAAATTAGTCCTTAACACTTTCACAGTCCAAGGGTTTTCATATATTTTTATAAGAATGCTTATAAATTCAAAGATATTTATATTAATTAATCACAGTTTGATGCTATAATATCCTTAATATCACTTCTTTCTATGTATGATTCAAAATAACATTCCGTTTAAAATGTTTTTGTCTGCAGCCATTTAAATATGATTTCTAGAAACGGAAAAAGCCGGGACAAATGGTTAAGGGTTAAATCGATTATTACAGCGCCTCAAACCTTGGACTATTATCACTCCCTTATCTTGATTTACTTCTTTTAAGAGACTAGCATATTTATAGAACAAATGCTCTAATTTGACATAGTCAGTTAAAGCAAAAATCTTTTTAATTCTTTTGAAATATTGGTGTGTTGTAGACAACTGGTTCTTTCTGGGTTCCATTTGTAACGAAATCTGCCGATAATTCTTCATCAATACCATGCTGAAAAGACAATTCTGCACTGTCTGCCTATCTGCTTAATGCACTTTATCAATCAACTTTTTTTTTTTCATCAAGTTTTTGTATTTTTATATTTTTTTTCTTTTCAATTTAACAATACCTCATCTCAATAATAATTTATGTGACTGTGCAATTCTCTGTATCTTAATTTTTTAATAAATTTTTCATGTATAAATTTCTTTTGAAAATTTCCTGTATTTACAGCCTTTTTCTTTTCTTTTCCTCTTATAGTACTGTAATTTTATTTGTCTTCTATTATTCTTTTTTTTTTTTTTTTTCCTTTTTTTATGGCTCTTTTTCTTTACTGCACTTTTGATAAGGGATTTAGGTTCCTTTGATTTTTCTTGCTTATTTTCTATCCTTAATTTTTCTGTCTCTATCCATTCTTAACTTTTGAACTAGCATCTATTCTTTTCTTCTTTGCAGTAACATTTTTCTTTCTTATCTATAAAAGCAACACTCTAAAGAACTTGAAGAAATAGTTAGATTTTCATTCCAGGGAGCTGCAATAGAAGATACAGATAGTGATCTGTTTTGCATTTAGCATAATTTTGTAGTCACAAAATCTTTCCATCAAATTTATGACTTTTAGATAAACAATGTAATCATTCACCATGAAATTTCTTTTATTGTCCTAATTTAGTGTTGACTTGAAACCAGTTTGGCAGCATGCAACACTCAGCAGCTTTTTTAACATTTTATACCTAGTGGCCCGTTTGAATTATTTTACATGCCCAGTGATCCTTATTACCATTTTTGATGTGCGCTTTTGATTCTTTTCTTTTACCAGTTGTGAAAGAGAAATAATTTATGAAATATGTCTAATGATTGTGGGGAATAATTCATGAATTTTATCATTTGGTTGTAAATAAGTATCACAAAGTTTGCCAATCGCCTGAAAAAATCATGAAATTCTTCAGTTGGTCAGTTTAAAATAGTGTAAAATATGTCAGTTGGTTATAGAAAAAAAAAAAAAAAAATGAAGTTCTTGTCTATTGCTGTGTCAGAAATATACATGATTTTTGCCAATCATCTGCAAGTAAAAGCTGTATTATTTAACAAATAGTAGAAAGGAAAAAAATGGGACATTTGTTGATAATTTACAATAAAAAATAGAAAATTTTGTTAGTCAATTGTAAAAAAAAATGCAAAATCCTTCACACGATTGCTGAGGAAAAAAGGTCAAGCATTCATGGTAGAAAAAACATTTTTTGACATTTAGTCATCACACATATTTTTTGACATTTAGTCACTTTCCCTCTCAAAAAAAAAAAAAAAAAAAAAAAAAAAAACTGCATAATTTAGCAATTAGAAACAAATTAAAACAATTCGTCAACAAATATATATATACACCCAAGAGCCATTGCATTATGACCACCCTCTTAATAACACATAGGACCACCTTTAGCCCTCAAAACTGCCAGAACCCGGCGAGGCATTGATTCCACAAGGTGCTGATACGTAGTCTGAGGTATCTGGTACCAAGTGTTCACCAACTGGTCCTGCAATTCCCTCACATTACGAGGGGGTGGTGTTGCAGCTTGAATTTGGTTTTCCAGGTGGGACCACAAATGTTCTATTGGATTAAGGTCAGGAGAATTTGGAGGCCAAGACATGACTTGAAAGTCACTGGAATGTTCCTCGAACCACTCCCTGACGATTCCACCCTTATGACATGGTGCATTATCCTGTTGGTAAACACCATCCCCCTCTGGAAATACTGTTGCCATGAATGAGTGAACCTGGTCTGCAACGATGTTCACGTAACCCATTAACGTCAGGGATTGCTGTATAGGGATTATGGGTCCTAATGTGCTCCATGAAAACAATCTCCACACCATAATACCTCCGCCACCTGCTTGTCTCCGTCCAATTGTGCACCCGGGAGCCAGGGTTTCGTTTGGAAATCGGCGTATTTGCACACGGCCGTCGATGTGATGAACCAGGAAACGTGATTCATCGGACCATGCAACTTTCTTCCATTCTTCTAATGTCCAATTCCGATGTTTCTTGGCCCATTGCAGACGCAGCTGGTGATGACGTGCTGTCAGTGCAGGGATATGCTTCGGCCTCCGGCTCCGTAGGCCCATGCGCAGCAATGTACGCTGCACAGTGTGTTGAGAAACACTGCCTGGGTCGCCACTGTTATAGTTGGTACTGATTTCAGCTATTGTAGCTCTTGGATCACGGCGAACAATGCGTAGTAATCTCCGCTCTCCTCTGGAATCAATGCTCCGTGGACGACACACCGCTGGCCGGCGACTTGTCGTTTCACCATCCATGCACCACTTTCGATATGTGCTCACAACTACTGCACGTGAACAGCCAACTAAACGCGCCGTTTCTGATATCGACGTTCCCAGTCGCCGAGCCATAACGATTTGACCTTTATCAAAGTCTGATAAATCAGCTGCTTTTCCCATTATGTCGCTAATCAAGCTATGCTCGGAAAGACAATGCATAGCCCTTTTATATACTCCAATCTCAGCCGCGCATGCGCATTGGTTTTCTTCCTGGGCGATCCCATTGTTGTAGATGGACGGTGGTCATAATGTAATGGCTCTTCGGTGTATATATATATATATATATATTATTATTATTATTATTTAGTCAGTTGTGGAAAAAAAAATCTGTGAATTTCACCAATGAATTTCAAGAAAAAGTCACAAAATTTGCTAATTACTGGAAGAAAAATATTGTGAGATGAAATTGCAAAATTTAATCAGTCTCAGAAAAATATCATAAAATTCTACTGATAAAAAAAATGTTTGGAATGAATTCCAAACATTTTTTTGAACAAGATTTTTGTTTTTCGCAAATAATGTGCTCCTTTCTAAAAATTCCCAGCCGGTGGCCATTTCTTTTATAGTCAACACTATAATCTAAAATACTTCAAATGAATTATTCTGCTCCATTTCGGTTTATAATTAGGCATAATTTTTGATGTTCCAATCTAAAACTTCAATGTAACTTTAAGCATGAGGTGTAAAACTGGTTTCTAAAATCAACTATCTAACATTTTATATCATTCGATTAAAAATCTGAAAAAAAAAACCATAGAAGACATAGTATCAGGTTTAGGTAAAAAAAGAGAAAGAAAAAATGTAATTGACATATGAAAAAACAAAAACAATAAAACAAATATTAATAAATCCTGTTTCGATTTGTGATGATTTTTTAAAAATTATATGATAAAGTAGCATTACTACAACTTCAAGCACTGTCACATATTGACCCAGGTAATGTCTCTATCAACTTTTGGGATGTGATTGTTTCTTACTCAATCTATGTTAAATATATTCCAATTTTTACAGTCTGAAAAAATTCACCATTTCTTTCTGAATAAAGTCCTATTTGAAAAATTTACCTTGTGTGCTAAAATAATTAAATTGGTTAAATGGCAAATTTTTGTTTTGGTTTAGAACTTGTGTGTTACTATTATGGAATGTGGAAGAGTAAGGATTAATTTTGGAATTTACAGTTAATTCATTTAAAATAATAATTTTAACCAAAGAATTTTTAGAATTATTCTGACACTTATTTATTTTAACATCATTACTATAAATATTTAAAGTACCTACTAGTTCTATTATATAAGTACCAATACTCATATAAAAATCAATAGAATAATCATTAAACACAAAAGCAGAGGTTTCAAATTTAGAATAAGCAATTTTGATTTCTGCATAAAAGTAACCAATTGTTTTAAATGATTTTTTGCCTGATCCAATTGAAAGCATATCAGCTTTTTTTTAATTTACATAATCTTTAATTTTATGAAAATTACTTTTATTTAAAATTTTTCACTGACTGAATGAAATTAAATTTCTTTACTTCTTTAAGAATCAAATTCTGGAAAATGGTTACAATGTTTATTTGAGAAAAATCTTTAGAAAATTTTATATATTTTGCTTTATTGTACTCAAATAACTTGTGGTCATACAAATTGCAAGAAAAACAAAGGGGATCTTTTCTTCTATTTCTACAAATAATTCTTGTATATTTTTATCCCCATAATTGTGACATTAAATATCTTATTTTATTAGTCTAGATTTGTTCTTAAGTTTTATCCTGCATTGAATTCATTCTAGGTTAATTCTGGTCATTCTAGTGTTAATTTCTGATTTTACATTCTCATAATCTAATTGTAACTTTTCCCAAATTAGTAATTTTTGGTTTTCATAAATACTAGTAGATCGAACCCGGGCTTCCCGGGTTTCATAGCAAAGATAAAAACCATTTTTTTAATTGAAAACTTTAATGAATTTTCTACACGTAATATGCATTTTAGATTGCTAACTAATTCCAAAAAAGCATTTTAACCCTTAAATCCCTTGAAGGGGGTGGGATAAAATAAAATAGGTTATTAATATTAAGTGGAATAAAATTTATCCCACTTAATTTTAATTTCAAAACGCCACATTGATGCCAGTAATTTGAAATAGCAATTTTATTTTTCTCAAATACGTGAAAAAACACTTTTAAATATTTTGAAACAAATTTGTTTTTAAATTCTGATGTCAATCAATCATTTCAGCATTTTAAGAATTGAAGTGCTTTTTCCCTCAAAGGGTTAAGTGTCTTGCGGATTTTTTCATTCATGTTTCGTTCATAAAATAATACTGTGAAAAGTATTGGTATGAAGATTTGTATTTGATACTTTACATATTTTTATATTGTATTGTACTTTACATATTTTTTTATCTTATAAAATTCAAAAAATTAACATTAGTCTCAATATTATATTAAATCAATCTTTGAATTAAAATATTACATAGTGGAAAAAACATGATTAAGCTAACGTGGTTAGGTTAAAGGGTTAAATGAAAAATATTAATTATGGAATCAAATAAAGCTATGAAGTTTATCAAAAGTCACATTTCCGTATTAGACGCATGCCAGAAGTTATTAGCCAAAGATTTCGTTAGGGCAGCAATTTTGTTTCTGGTCATTTCAGTGCTTCGAGCACGTAATTTAATTACATGTCTGTTAAATTTGTATTTATTTTATTTTATTTTATTTTATTATTTATAAAGGAAATTTTAATTTTGTTATAGTATATTAACCGGAAACAAATCCTCAACTCTTTATATTTTTCTAGGGACAAATAGATCAATCTATCGTAATCGAGTTTTACTCGGTAGAGATATATTTAAAAATAACTCGCACCTGATTTTTTTAACCACAGCCAATCAGTAAATTGAAATACAGTTTTCAAACAAATTCAAAGCATTTTCAAAGTATTTTTTTCTTTGAAATTTTTTTCTTTCTTTTAAGTTGTTTGATTACATGTCGAACTTGTAATTTTTAGTAATTTAATCTGCGTTTTAAACCATTATTTTATTTTATTACTCATGCAATTTTAATTTTCTAACGGGAAATTATCAGGAACAATATTTATAGATTTATGAGTAAATTGTGTATCATTATTTCTTAATGAAGATACGTAAAATTAAAAAAAAAAATGCTTGAAAAATATAAGCTTGTAATAAATGGTCAAATGAGATACAGTCTTCCATCAAATTGCATTTGAAAGTAGATTTCTTTTCCTATATGACGAAATAAAAATTAAAAATGTACGACGTTTAAAAGATTAAAAAATTGCAGTAACAAAAATTACAAAAAGTCATTTTATCCTGAAATGTTGTCATTTGTAAAATAACATCTGTGCTACACATGGACACATTTGTTCGTTACAATATAGATTTTGCTCATATGAAAAATCGGTACTATTTGATTATCCCGTCGACCATTTTCACCAAATTAAAAAAATTGCCAAACTAATAGCCAAGTTATATATGTTAACATATTTTTTATTTTATATAACGGAAAAACAAATAAATTAGTAAAACATAAATAAAAATACAAATAAAAAACGGTATGAAAAAACACTTGATGACATTTTAAGCATGTGTATCGTGTTTTTAATATCATTGAATATGACATTCACAAATCATCCATTTTTAGCATTTAATCTTATAATTTGGCGATAGTTTATTGGTCGACGGGATAACCAAGTAGTACCAAAAATATTATGCGCATGCTAAAATGTTAAAAAGGTACTACTCTGTTATCCCGTCGACCAATTTTGCCAAATTATACAAATCACCAAACTAATAGCCAATTTATGCATATTGACATAATTTTTATTTTAAATAACGAAAAAACAAATAATTAGTAGAATATTAATAAAAATACGGTACTTCTAGGTTATCCCGTCGACCAATTTCGCCAAATTATACAAATCGCCAAACTAATAGCCAAAAAAATCCCTTTCGGCATGGCCTATAGGCAGAGGTAGATTTCGAAAAGTTTTCATCTCAAAAAAAAAAAAAAAAAAAATGCCTGTCTCTACTCAAATGCCCATTTTGGCAATATATTTTGAATTATATTCTTACTTTATTTAAAAAATTGACCAATATGCTCATTATATAGTTCCTAAATAACAAAAAACTGTTAATTAAATTCATTTGACAGCAAAATTGAATTTAAAAATGAGTCATAAAATAACCAATTTATTATTTTAATACATCCACAATTCTTTAATCAAGATCGCTTTGAGAAATTTTGTGCGAAGTGCCCACTTTGACAGATTTTTTAAAATATATATTTAGTCTTTATCAAAAATCTGACCAATGCGGCACATTACACAGTTCCTAAATAACAAATAACTGTCAAATGAATGCGTTTGAGAGAAAAATTGAATTTAAAAATTAGTCATAAAATAAACAATTTGTTATTTGAATACAACCTCAATTCTTTTATCATGATCGCTTTGGGACATTTTTTTCCGAAGTGCTTACTTTGACAGCTTTTAAAAAATATATATTCACCCTTTATCAAAAAATCGACGAATACGCACATTATATAGTTTCTAAGTAACAAAAAACTGCCAATTGAATGCGTGTCAGAGTAAAATTGGATTTAAAAATGAGTCATAAAATAACCAATTTGTTATTTGAATACCCACAGTTCATTAATCATCTCGCTTTGGGAAATTTTGTGCGAAGTGCCCATTTTGGCAGCCTTTTTTGAAATATATTCTGCCTTTATCAAAAAACTGGCCACTCCGTCACATTATATAGTTCCTAAATAAGAGAACCTGTAAATTGGATGCGCTTGAGAACAAAAAAAGATTTAAAAATGACTCGGTAAAAACGCAATTTCTTAAATTTCCACAAATTTTAATCACAATAACTTCGTGAAATTCTGTTCAAAATACCCTTTTTGGCTGCCTTTTAAAAAATATATTCTGTCTTTATCAAAAAACTGGCCAATACGTCAAGTTATATAGTTCCTAAATAATAGAACCTGTAAATTGGATGGGTTTGAGAACAAAAATGAATTTAAAAATGACTCATGAAAAACGCAATTTGTTATACTTAATGAATTTTTTAATGATGAAAACTTCGGGAAATCTGTTCAAAATACCTTTTTTGGCAGCCTTTTTAAAAATATATTCTGCCTTTATCAAAAAATTGGCCAATAAGTCGCATTATATAGTTGCTAAATAAGAGGATCTGTCATTTGGATGCGTTTAAAATCAAAAATGAATTTTAAAATGAGTCAGAATATAAGCAGTTTGGATTTGAGGTTTTTTCTCCAACTCCTATTTTTGTTTAATTTATTTTTGCTATAAGAATTGGTTCTATGAAAAACTTGTCAATATAAAAGTTGTAGATATTATTGTGAAGATGTAAAATAAATTTAATTAGATTTAATTGCTTAAGAATTGAGTAAGTTATGGGGTTTTTTTTCTTTTTCCTCCCCCCTTTTTCTTTTCGTTTTTAATTTTTTTTCTCGGTAAAAATTGTTCCTATCAAAAACTTGTAAATACAAAAGTTTTAGATAATATTGAGTACATTTATATAAAATTTAGTTGGATTTGATATCTTGAGAATTGACGAAGTTATGAATTTTTTTCTCCCAAAAACCATGTTTTTTTCGCCCCTTGAGCCCATTTTTAACTTTATCAAAAACCTGTCACGCATAAACTTTTTCCTCATTTTTTAGAAGTAATATAAACTTTAAACCGATTCGATATCTATTTTAATTAAAAAGTTATCGCGTTTTTTCTGTTTTCACAAAAACCCTCCTAACTTCCACCCCCTTGGTCCGATTTTGCCCATTAACGAACTTAACCGAGATTTTATGCCCCTTGATTTTATGTAAAAGTTTGATGAAGATCTGAGCATAATTATGGAAGTTATCGTGTCTAGAAGAAAGTGATATACACCGATAGATAGATAGATAGATAGATATATATATATATAAACTTTTTTACTGATGGTAGTTTTGGAGTCTAGGAGTCATGATTCGTGTAGATCCGCAAAAATTTTTCAGAAATTCCAACATGGGAGACAATGCAATAGGTAGTATTTCATAAGAAATCTACCTAATTATACATGTTGACATAATTTTTATTTTGAATAACGAAAAAACAAATAATTAGTAGAATATTAATAAAAATTCAAATAAAAAGTTGAAATAAAAATCACTTAATGACATTTTAAACACATGAATCGCATTTAATGCCATTGAATGTGACATTCACGATCATCCATTATTGGCATTTAATCTTATAATTTGGCGATAATTTTTTGGTCAACGGGATAACCTGGAAGTACCAAAAATACAAATAAAAAGTCGAAATAAAAATCACTTTATGACATTTTAAACACGTGAATTGTATTTAATGTCATTGAATGAGACATTCACGATCATCCATTATTGGCATTTAATCTTATAGTTTGGTGATAATTTTTTGGTTGACACATAATACAAAATAAAGCATAATAGAAAAAATAATAGAAAACATAATACATAACATAATTTTATAAGTTGGCGATAGTTTTTTGGTCGACGGGATAACCAAGTAATACCGAAAAATCTCACGCGCATACTAAAATGTTAAAAGTAAAGAAGCACATACATTTTTTCGAAAAAGTCTACTTCAAAGTTAACTCTATGACAAATTTAAAATTCGTTTTATAAATTAAAATATACAATATAAATTAAAAGAATAAACATTAAAATACACAAACATTGCACTCCGTCACTTCAACGTGCAAAGACAAAGCACTCTTCACTTCAGCGTTCAAGTTGCCACCTCCAGAAAAATTAAATTAATATCTGAAAAACAAATTAAGATACTGTTTTCAAACAAATTGCATTTAAAAGAACATATTTTTTTTCTACACAATGGTGTAAAGATTGAAAATGTGCGATGTCTAGGAGTTAAAAAAAAATTGCAGTAATGAAAATTGCAAAATTGAAATTTCATCAGAAAGTGTTGCCATTCGAAAAATGACGTATGCGTTACGCACAGATACGTTTGGCCTTTATAATATAGATTAGAACAACCATATAAAAATGATTTCTTAAGTTCACGTGGAACATCTCAAGAAATAAAATTAAGCAGATTTTTTAAAATATTTTACATCAGTATTTTACTTTAAAATAGAGATAGAAATAGGAATATTTTTGCAGTAAATATACACATTATAGCCCATACGTAAATCAAAACAAATTAATTTCATGCATAAATTAGTTTTCCAAAAGAAATTAACTTTTTACATGTTTTTCTAACAATGTGTCTCCACTTTTCTAAAAAAAAAAAAAAACTGTTGAAACTTTAAAATATGTTGTGATATTAGAAAACATATTATTTGAGAATAATATGAAGCAGTTTCCATTGTAGTTGAATAGGAATAAAATTTTACAAAATTTATTTTAAAAAACTTTGAATATCCTAAAAGTTTTAAGAACATATTTTTCATTATGTTAAAGATTTTTTCACTCAGCACTAAAGTGTTAGATATTAAAAAACAAGTTTGTCACACAATTTTGGAAATTTTCAATTGTTTATCTAAAATAGGGTTTTAGAAAAATGTACCAAAGAATAAAAAAATACATTTAATTTCCCCCCCCCCCCCCCCTCCAAAAAAAAGTGTTTCAATTATATTATTTAAAAACCTTTCAGCACCATAATCTTTTAACCCTATTTTTTAAGTCAATAATTAAAAATTCAAAAACTTGAATCATTTTAAGCTATATGAGGAGCCCAGAAGCCAAGGGGTACAAGTGACAAAATGTCGATTTGGAGTAAATTGAGTTTAAAGATAATTGATGTTAAATTTGAACATCAATAACAATTGACTAAATTGAAATAGGAAACATCTGCTTGTTGCATTCTAATCTTTGAACTCTCATTTCAATAACTGTTAAAAAAATAGAGTACAATTTTCTTTAAATGTATAATTAATCAATATTGTTTGTTTTTTGAAAAAAGTGGTTTATCTCTATAACTCCCCAAATAATCAGAAAATGACCTATATTTCTTTACCTGAAATGAAAAAAGCATATTTTTAGATACCCTGTGCACTTAACTCAATTTTGTCACTTATACCCCTTGGCTTCTGGGATTCTCATATGTCCTTTTAAATACAAGATCATTTACCCCATTTATTACATAAGGTATCAATTCTGAGTCTACACCATGATAACAAAACTGCTGGTTAAAAAATATTTTTGTTGTGATTCATTATCTCTCATTTTCCATTTTCGTAGCAAATTATAGAGCTCTGCTGAATTACATATTGGGCCGAATTCAGAAACTAATAATTAAATTCATTCTAACTATTTAATTTACTTTTGCTTTGAATTAATAATTTTGCTTTTCCTGACATGCATTACTTTACTATGATTAGTTTGTGCAGTTGTCTTAAATTAAAAAATGTCATCAAAATCATTTAGCCATTTTATGCCATTATAGCCATTTGATATGGATTATCTTCAAATGCAGCAATCATGTTTTCAACATGAATAGAGTAAGTTTCAAAACAAAATTAGAAACTAGAATTTTCAGAATTTCATTTTTTCCATCACTACCAGAATAATTTCTTAAACAATTTTCAAAAATATGTTGAACCTCGTTAATTTTATTACTAGAATTGTTATTAGCATTATTAGAAATATTTTCACCTTCATTTCAATGTTCCATTCTTCATTTCATTATGCTTGGGAATTAGTATGAACTTAAAAATTGTATGAATACCTTGTTATTGGTTTAATTATTTGTAGGCTTACGTTAGCATATAAAATATTTTAATTCTCAAAATGTTTTTTGTTCTTCTAAAATTTGCCCTTTTTAATGTAGAATCCACACGTGAGAAAGACTGGGATAACATAGTTGCTGTTCATCGTAACACAAAAGTTGTTACTACTTGGTCATATGAGAAATGCCGTATGGGAGAACACAAACTGGCACATGATAGATTTAAAGGTGTGAAAAATGTTGAAGCTCTGGTAAGCATATTTTGTTTTTATTTTTTATTTTCTAACAATGTTTTTAGATAAAATAGCTTTTTGAACTGTTACTGCTTCATTTAACCCTATTCAATTGAAATCTAACCCACTATCCAAAATTTTATCAGAATTAAGTTTCCAAAAAATCATCATTCTTCATTAAATCTAGCATCTTCATTAAATCATCATAAAAAATGTAAATTAATGAAAAGATTGCTTTTTTACATGAAAATTAAAATCATCAGACAGTTGAATGATAGGCAGCTGACAAACACTTAATTGAAAGAGAGATACTAAAGTGTCCTGTACTATCTATGATCTCTTATCCTGGAAGGATGTCCAAAAAAGGTATTAGAGAATTTTTAAATATTTTGACTTATACGAAATGAACTGACAGTATAAGAGAATGTCATTCCTGGAGCTTCACATAAATCCATTCCTGTAACACCTTCAGAATTTGTTATAGACGATACATTCTTATTGCTCCTTACAGGGTTAGAAATTGGGAATATTAAGTAAGGCGTCAAATGACGCCTACACTTTTTTTTTCTAGGTGCCAAACAACATTTCATGGTTGCAATTTTATGTTGCATCATATTTTTTCATTTCTTTTCATAACCATATTAACAATAATATTGTTTCTATTATTATGTGTTAAGGCAGGACGAGGTGTATATATTATTCACTTTATATCTTTGTCTTAATCACTAAACTAAAATAAAAACTAACTTTCTATAAAATTAAAACCTGATTAAACTACAATACATGGATCCTAGAAAAATGTTTATTTTTGTAAAGCTAATATGAATAAAAAAATTAAACTTGCAAAAAATACAAAAATTAAACATACAAAGAAAGAATACAAAAACTAAAAATACAAACAAAGAATACAAAAATTAAATTATAAAATCAAATTCATGATATTTAGTTTTTTTAAATCAGGTCTCCTAACCCAACCATGCATTAATTACATCAGAGTATAAGAAATTAAAGGCCTTTTCAGCATTGGAATCTTACAATTAAGATCCTTATAATTTTAGGGGTGTGGGTTTAAGGTCAGTTTATCATTGCTTAAAGTGAAGTCAGCTTAGAGGTGATTGATAAATGTAAAGGTGTCTTTAACACATGCTAAGGTCTATATCTTACAGAAAACAGTTGTTCAACGAAAATTGTCGTTTTATCGCAATTTTTTGACGAATTGTGTCATTTTTTGAAGAAATTAGTCTTTTTCATGATTTTTTGAAAACATTAAGTTTTTTTGCGATTTTTTAACGATATTTGCGATCTTTAGACGAAACTCAGGTTCAGTCTTTTGATGGAATCGGCTGTTTGATGAAATTTGACGTGTTTTCGCGATGTTTTGAAAAAATGTGCAATTTTTGAAAGAAATTAGTCATTTTTAATGATTTTTTAGAAGAAATTATTAGTTCTTTCGCAATCTTTTAACAAAATTTGCCTTTTTTATGATCCTCAGATGAAACTCGGACTTTTTTTGCAATCTTTTGATGAAATCGGTCGTTTTTCGGCAATTTTTGACAAAATGTGCTTTTTTCTCATTTTTTGACGAAATTTGCCATTTTTTCGACAAAAATTGTTTTATTACAATTTTTTGAAGAAATTAGTCGTTTTATTTATTTATTTATTTTTGATGAAATTAATAGTTTTTTGCGAACTTTTAACGATATTTGCCATTTTTAGCGATCCATAGGCGAAACTCTGGCTTTTTTCGAAATCTTTTGATGAAATTGAACCTTTTTCCGGAATTCTTTGACGAAATTTGACATTTTTCTGTGATTTTTTTTGACGAAATATGACATATTTTTGCAATCTTTTGACGAAATCGGCCGTTTTTTCGAAAACTTTTGGCGAAACCTGCCTTTTTTTCGTGAATTTTTGACGAAATGTGTAAATTTTTTGAAGAAATTAGTTGTTTCTCGTGATTTTTAAAAAAAAGAAATTAAGTTTTTTGGCGATCTTATAGCGAAATTTGTCATTTTTTGCAATCGTTAAACAAAACTCAGGCTTTTTTTGCAATCTTTTGATGAAATCAGCCATTTTTTTGGGGGGGGGGGGGGGAATTTTTGACGAAATTTGACATTTTTTGTGATTTTTTGACGAAATTACATGTTTTACGGACGCGTAAGAACTATTTTTTTGCATTCCGTCTCAGATATTTTGCGTAATTTACATGCTATAGCGCATATGCATAATTGTGTAATACGTTTGTTAAACAAAAGTTAAAGTAAAAAAAAAAAAAGCTAGGTGTCATATTTGACGACTCTCTCTGCAATTTAATTTAACAACTGTGCTACTTAATGGAATATTTGTTTATGGAGGTTTTAAAAGATTTCCAAATCCTGGCTCAAGTACTAGAGATCTACAAGGATTTTTAAAATATTTGTTTTTCAACTAGTTTTGTTGAAATTTAAGTACCATGAAGCCCCGCAGCATGTAATATTTTATTATCACATTAAACTTTTAATGGTGGAAATTCTTCACTCACATTTTTTTTTTCTTTTTTTTGCAGTCGTTCCAAATTAAATATTAGAAGTGACCCTGTCAATTAACACATTATCCTCTTATTCTCATTTAAATTATTATCCTTTTCTGATTTATCAGCACTATTTCAAAATAAATAATTACAAATTGAGACAGGGTAATGATGAATTGAATAAGAACATTATTATTATTATTTTATAGCAATTCTTAGCTCTGTGACTATTTCATTCCAAACAAACAAAAGTCTCCATTTTGACATTAGTTTTATTGATTTCTGATCAATTGATGAATCATTACACTTCTACAGGTGACTATTAACTGAACAATGTAAGCAAAAATTTTCTATTTTTGCTGAAGCATTGGAAAACTATCTAAGGACACAGACACTCATGTCTGTCTGCTCTAAAGGCATTCAGAACAGAGTTAAAAATTAGTAACACTTTGTAAGGCATAAAATGATGCATATGTTTTTTTTCTAGATGCCAAAATGTTTTAAAAAATCTACTTTTATATATAATATATATATACAGCTTCAAAAATTATGACATTGTTTTTGAGAATATATCTAAATATTTTAATTTTAAAATGCATTACTTTATTAACGAGTCTTTATTGTAATAGTTTTTATGGAATCATCAATGTTGGTATTCTCTATTCTATGACTTGTGAACATATAGTAATGTATGTTTCCATGTATAAGCTGAGAACTTTGGAGTTACTTTTTTTTGCTCCAAAGTAATTGGGTCGCCTCATACATGAGTCTAGGAAAATTTCCAAATTTGATATTCTAAAATAAAAAGGAAAGGATGGTAAATATTTAAAAACATGGAAAAGACTTGAAATTTCTAAAAATACTTTAATATTCCGTTATTTTTCAATGAAAAAGTCACCAATCCTCATTTGCTATCCAAGTCATTTTGCAAAATTTTCAAACAACTCCTTAAAATTTCATTGGTACATCAGTATGAACATAGTCAGTATCTAGTTCATCATCATCGCCATCTTTGGATGATTATTTTTTATAATAATTTAAGGCAAGTTTCTGTCTTCATTCTGTTATCACAACAATTGACTTTTCTTTTCTTTTTTTTTTTTTTTTTTTTTTTTTTTTTTTATTTACACCCATTTGTCACAGCTGCATTTGCGGATGACATACATTCAGTCCATTTCAAATAGAGCATGTTTTAAATAATTCATTTAAAAAACATCCAATTGTTAAAGAAAAGAAGTAAATCTTCCAGGGATCAATTAAGGATCTCTAGGAGATATTAATAATATCAAAGAGCGTGTTATTTTCTTTTAGCTATGCACAGAAAAAGAGTCAAGTTTTTGGTGTGCTGAATTTTTCATTAACACATTCGCTGCCGATCACACACCAGCTCGTGATATGGTGCCAACGTTAAGGAGCCACTCACATGCCAGCACAGGATGTGGGGGGATGTCCAATAGCCAGTCATGCGCTGGCACAGGAAAATCTTTCACTGATTCTTTGTTATAAAAAGTAAATCAGCTTCTGGGAAAAACCCACTTCTACCCTGCGGCATTAACTATCATCACATCTTCACGTAAGTGGCAGTGAACATGTTAACTTTATTTAACATCGGTTTGTATACAGGTTTCCATTTTTGGATAATTTTTTACTGAAAAGATGTATAGTCGACTTATACATAGATCAGCTTACATTTGGAAATATATGGTAATTTAAAATATATCTAATGCATGATAACTAAGCTAAAATCTTTTATAAATATGGATATAATTTTCTTTTAAAAAAAATCTTAATTGTTTTTTTTAAAAATCGGAAGTTTACTTTGTAGTTGAGTTTGGTCACCTGGCTGAGCCTAATTTAACTTATTTTTGAATGTGCCATGCTGTGAACCATGAATTTATAAATGGGTCGAGACAAATCTGGGCCAAACTTTTAGTTTTTACATTGGACCCAGGGCTGGATATTTCTGCTCATGCAAACCTCCAATCAAGGCCTTTTGAAGTAACTGATTCTGTTCTTTAATTAACTTTTCTACAGGCATGATTATGTAGTTATTGCAATTTATTCCAGCACACCAGACTCATTAACCTTGCTGTTACAGAGACAGAACACATAGTGTATATTCAGGCAGATGAGGCCTATGTAATCATTCTTATATAAAGAACTTTTTATATGTTTTTGTTTTTTCTTTAAAAAAGGAAGATAATTTTGTAAACTTTTCTTGTATCCATATAACTTACTCCATCAGCATTATCGAATACTAGCTTGCTACAATTGGCAGATTCTCCTAGTCTTGTGCAGTCATAATGTATGATGTTTCAAGCTTCCATCCAACAATAAATATAATTCCTTAGCATCCAACCCAGATATTTAAATTTTAGTTAATTACTTAATTAGAGATGTCTTAAGAGATTGTTGCTTTGGAAATTTTCACTGTATTTATGAACCACAACAATAAATGTTTCTAAACTGTTCATAATAATAATAGTAATAATAATAATAAATAAAAATAATGATAGGATTTTATGATTCTCTGTCTATATTCAGTATAAAATTTGCTGAAGAAAAAAAATGTTAAACATTTTTGTTACTTTACAGTAATAATTTGTTTAACTCAGTTTTTTTTTTCCTCCATAAAAATGCTTAAGATAAGTCTATTCTTATCACAGAACTAAAAAATCTAAGATAAATGCTTTCTAGAGGAGAAACTTTTTAATATTTATATTTGGTACAATAATTATGTGAAAAATCTTATGTGTGATATATATTCAGAAACAGTGGCGTAGCTAGAATGGGTGACACCCGAGGCGAATGTAAATGGTGTCACCCCCCCCCCCTTTCCGATCTGTCATATTTTTTCAATCACAGTTACATTATTATAACAAATGACCATGCAATTCCTTATTTATTTTTTGTCCTCCTGCAGTAACAGGATTGATTTATTATTTGACTCAAAGTCTGCATAAGTTAATGTGGTGTATATATGTAGAAGAAAATTCTTTCTTTTTAAATTTTTTTTTTTCTTACCCACTCATTGGATTAGCAGGTTTTTGTTTCCTGGTGTATGCCTTATTTAGATACATCATTCTGTATAAAATTTCATATTCACAAAAAAAGAAAGCTAACTCTATTGTGTCGTGTGCTAAAGTTTCATTTGATTTCAGAATTCCTTTCCGAAATCTATATATATTTGCAAATAAAGATTGGGTCTCTCCCGTTAGAGGGTGACACCCGGGCAGACCACCCCCGCTCTCTACGCCATTGTTCAAAATTGTGTATACTGGTATTTTACTCAAGCTGAATTTAATACTGTACCACATCAAAATTTCCCTACTTAATTTTTTCGTCTAAAACATTGTCTCTTTCTTCTTCATTTCTAATTTCATCTATGTTTATTCTTTCTGTCCTTTATTATAGCTAGTTAAATAATGATAATAATAATAATAATAATCTTAAGGGAATTGATCTGAAGTACTAATGTTGCAGGTTTTCTTGTGTAATATCTTAATTTTAATTCATATAATTAATTAAACTTAAAGATTACAAAATTTATTATGCTTGGGATGTATGTACATGCATTTTATATTTGTTTATAATAAGTATTTTATTTGATTTTTCTGTGTATAGTGTACCAGTATAAGCTGTTGTGGAAACTTTGTAGTGATTGGTTATAACAGTGGTCATTTGGATAAATTCAACATTCAATCAGGCATTTACAGGGGATCTTATGGTAAAGATGCAGGTAATATTTCATTATGATTTATTTATTTTTTTTAATTCTTTTTTAATTTAACTATGAATTTTACTATTGAAATCTACTATTAATGAAAAATTAACTGGATCTGTCCAAAATTATCTGAGATTGGTATTAAAATAAAACAAATAATCGCAAAAATAAATAAATAAATAAATAAAATAAAAAATAAAATAATAATAATAATAATAATAATAATAATAATAAGTAGTAGAAAAATAGTAGTAGTTAGTAAAAATGCCTAGTTACAGTTACAATTTATCTATATTTCCTTTAATATAATTTCTATTAAATCTTAATATAAGTTTTTTCAATTAAATTTTTATTTCTTATATATTTTATTTACTATTAAATTTTAGTAGTTATTCAAAAATCTTTTTAATAGCAAATTACCAATATTTTTTATTTCATTATATCTTAATTTCTTTTATCAATAGAATGATTTTATAATCAATTTCAAACATTATTAGTCTGATTTATATAAAGGCATATTAAATTAGATAAATATAAAAAGATCAAAGCACAATAAAGAAACTAAAATAGCTATTATATCTCTTTTGTTTGAAAAACAAATATATAAGAATAACAGTAATCAAAGGGAAAAATAAATGGAGGAATTAAATGGAGAAATTAAAGGCATTAATTAAAATTAATGCCTAAATTGTAATTTTTTCATGAATTAAATGCCTCCAATGCTTGTCAACACCTTTACTCAATGCTCACAAATCAAAATTTGTTTGTAACAAAAAAATGTGCTTTTCTCAAAAACTATGCAATCTAGAGAAATCGCTATTGTTTTCCTGCAAGGTTTAAAGTAACATCTATAACCTGTAATTTTTCATAATTTTAGTTTCAGTAGATTCAGAATTAGATTATTGGAAGGGGGGAAGGGGACATATTTTTTCACTACATTTTTTACGATATCTTTGAAAATATAATACCTAAAATTAAAAGAAATATATTGTTGAGTTCAGCTGAACGAAACCTTTCACAAAATACCCCCATGCGATATACGAAGAAAAAATTAACTTAATTAGCCCCTTATGCCCCTTCTAAATATACTTGTAATTGTTTAATAATCTGTAAATATGTGGGTCAATAGTCCTTATTATTTCCCCCATTTTGAGCTTTCCATGTTTCATAATTTATGAGTAAAATGTCTGTGACAGGCGAACAGACAGACACTGGAGTGATCTTATAATGGTTCCGTTTTCACTTTATTGGTACAAAACCCTAAAAATATTGAGAAACCATTAAAAATCTCATTGAAAATCTCATTAAAAACCGTATTAAAAATCATTAAAATTTGAAATTCTTAGATGGCAAAATTTACTATATGAGGTTAAAAGTTTGAGAGCCAAACTATTTTTTTGAATGAAAAAAAAAAAAAAAAAGGTTAAAAATTGCATTGAAAAAGGCATTAAAAAACACTAAATATCAAAGTATCCCTAGGTTCCAAATTTACTCTAAATCGTGTAAAACATTGTAATTGTAATTTTTTCATGAATGACAATAAAAATCAAAGTGAAAAATTTTTAATTGCTAGAAATCATTTTAAAAATTGCTAAAATCCAAAAATTGTATATGGTGAAATTTACTGTATTAGACTTCAAGTTTGAAATCAAAAGCATTTTTCAAATGTCAAAAAATCACTGCAGAAACCAAAAAATTGCAATGAAAAACATGCTAAAAATCTCTTGAAAAATTACAGAATCGAATAGATAAACCATTCTAATTAGAAAATTTTCAAAAAGACAAAAAAATGATGTATAACTTTAAAAATCTAAAAAAATCGCATTGAAAAGCACATTAAAAACTGCTAAAATTCAAAATCATTTTACTATGTTGGACTAAAAATTTCAAATCAAAATCCTTTTTCGAATGTCAAAAAATGACTGTGGGGATTGAAAAAATGCTGAAAATCGCATTGAAATATGTATTTAAAATCGCTAAATATTAAAAACAATGCAGAAACTTGAATAGATATATCATTGTCATCAGAAATTTGTCAAGAATGACAAAAACTCAACATAAAATGCAAAAAATCTTGAAAAATCTCTAAAATTCAAAATCATAAATAATGAAATCTGTTATATTTTGCTAAAAGTTTGAAACTAAAAATTCAATTTCTGATTGACAAAAAATCACGACAAAACTCTAATAAACCCTTAAAAATTGCACTGAATAATGTCTTTAAAATCACTATATATTAAAAAATTGCAGAGTCAAAATTTACTTTAATGGGTAATTAAAACATTATAATTGAAAATATTTCATGAATGACAAAAGATTGATGCCAAACGCCAAAAAAACTTGAAAAATCACCAAGAGTCACTTTAAGATTGTATTAAAAATCACTGAAATTCAAAAATTATTGCAGACAAAATTTAGTATATTAGGCTTGAAGTTTGAAACAATATTTCTTTTATCACTGTAAAAAAAAAGCTACAAAATTTAAAAAAAAAAAAAAACACACTAAAAATCACTCTTAAAAAATTGCTAAAAATTCAAAAATCGTTATACAAGTTTTGAATAATTTTTATTGAAAAGAGGACAAAATTCACCGTATTGGGTTAAAAGAATGAAAATGTATTCCTTTCACAAATGTTGAAAAATCACTTCAAAGCATAAAATGAATACTAAAAATTGTCTAAAAAAATCAATTTAAAAAAATCTAATTAAGAAATCAAAAATCAGGCTTTGATGTACAAAACTTCACACGTAGTGTAATTTCTCTTCAAATTTTATAGCTTTACATGCAGCAGTCTCTTTAGAACAGCGTCCACACACTCACAAACTTCTTTCTTTATTAATATAGATTCCTAAGAGGGAAGTATTGATTTTGTGGTAACTTTGAACTTCCTATATTTGATAGACTTGTTTATGGGGATGTACTGAATACAATTTGACTATTTTCTTTTATCAATATCGCTCTGTTTGTGTGTTCACAAATTTTATGTGCACTGTAATGAAAGAACTAATGCATGACATTTTAGATTTAGTTGATCCTTGATGTATAAGTGTTTCTTTATATAGCATTTAAATTAAAGCTTTTGATTGACATGTATATGTTATTTCCTATTTGTCTGAAGCTCATGCTGGCAGTATCAGAGGAGTTGTCTTAGATGGAATGGATACCTTGGTTGTCTCTGGTGGATCCGACAAGAAACTTAACTTTTGGAAATTTAAAGATCAAAGCTTTGTCACCTCACTCAAGTTTGATAGTGGAATATCAAAGATTATTATCCACCGTGAAAGGTAATATATATATTTTTTTAATATTTGATATTTCTTTTTTTCTTCTTTACTTTAACATAAAACATTTTTGAAACATTACTATGTTTTCTAAATCAATTTGTGTCTATAATTAGAAAAATAATTTATTTAGGAATAAAAATCTTCCATTGGATTTACAGTTTTCCATTTTTTAATATTTTAGAATTTTTTTCACTTTATAAAAATATTTTTTTATAAACTACTAGCGCCCCGCCCTCGCTTTGCTTCAGGTAGAGCAAGTCGCCCAGTTCCGTGTCACTACTGACACCGCAAACTTTTACAACCACTTCATCCCATTAAATTCAACTACTAAA
Organism: Maratus speculifer; assembly: GCA_964019185.1. NCBI lineage: Eukaryota > Metazoa > Arthropoda > Arachnida > Araneae > Salticidae > Maratus > Maratus speculifer. The sequence continues at coordinate 129,385,231 of OZ025296.1, forward strand.
AGCATTGCCCTCCTTTTAGGTGTCTGGTAAAAAGTAGCCTATATGTTAATCTTAGGTATCAGATACCTCCATACAAAATTTCATAAAAATCGATCCATCCGTTCTTGAGTTATAAATGGTGTAACTAACACGACTTTGTTTTATGGATATAGATTATAGCAGCCCGACCCGGCTTCGCACGGATAAAAAAAAAAAAAAAATCAAGTTACAAATTTTTACACACATACTCATACTCTCTTCTTTGTGCGTGGAGTTACTAAAAAAGTGTAAAATTATAAAAGAAAATTCGGATATTAGTATTATTTTTCATTTATTTTTAATAATGTTTGTAAAAAGTTTTACACTTACAAAACAAAAGCCATTAAATTTATTGGGTCAGAGCTTCCCTGTAAATGATATTGGATGTTGTTTTATTTTGTGGCAGCAAAATAAATTGATTTACAGGAGCTCCGATCCGCGATAGGTCGATCCCTACTAATTCGAAGGTTTGACTTTGGGACTTATTAATAGTTAACGCAAAACATGTTTTTACAGGACATTATCTCAATTACTTTTTATTACATACCTTTATTTACTATAAATGTTGTATAATTTATGTATAATTGTTCTGTATTTTTTTTTTAAATAAACATTGCTGGGTGAGGCTTTGTTGAGCTGAAACCAATTACAGGGTGGCTACAGATTCTGGAAATCAGGGAATCAGGTAAAAATCAGGGAAGTTTATCAATCTGGAAAAATCAGGTAAATGTCAGGGAACTTAATGAAAAATACTCAAAAATCAGGGAAATATTTCTCTGTGAAAATATTTCTATTTCCACCTTACCAACAACATTGATTCATTGCCAAACAGGCTACGTATAAACCAATAAAATATAATAAGAGATCTTAAGCGGTACTGCTGCCAAATGATATCTGTCTGCATGAAAGCTAAATTGTCCCATAAACCCAAATTTTCAAAAGTTAGCAATCGTTTGATGAAATTTGTCAATTTTAGCAATTTTTTGACTAAATTTGCATTTTTTTTGCGATTTTTTGATGAAATTTACACTTTGAGAGTTCTTGACAAAATTTGCAAGTTTATCACAATTTTTTGATAAAATCTGCACGTTTTTTTTTATTCCCCTATAAAATTTGTGCTTTTTTTTTTTCAATTTTTTGACAAAATTCAAATATTTTTCGCGATATTTTGACGAAATTTGATGTTTTTTATGATCTTTTGATGAAATGTGCATGTAATTTGCTATTTTTAGACTATGTTTGCACGTTTTTCATGATATTAAAATTAAATTTGTGCATTTTTCATGATCTTTATATGAAATTTGCAATTTTTTTTGCGATCTTTAGTTAAAATTTGCACATTTTTTCATGATCTTTTGATTAAATTCTTGCTTTTTACGCGAACCTTTCATGAAATGCACATATGTTCTTCAATAATAAAAATCAGGGAAATCTGATTCAGGAAATCAGGGAACTTTTTTTCATCATTTCTGTAGCCACCCTGAATTAGTAGTCCTTCCCATCTGGCTGAATCTGAATCTGTTTTTACAGTAAATTAAAGCCGTTTAAAATGGGATTGGTAGATCAGTTGGGATCATCGGTATCCTCAGTATATGAGCTAGTTGACCAGCTGCTGGGCCGGTGATAATGATTGTTACTGTTGCACATCTATACGTTTTTAAGTTTAACAAGCATTAAAAGTTTAAAAGAAAACAAGTTTAAAATAGAAATAAAATGCATTTACTTAGATGCATGTATGGTTTTTCGTTCATCCCCTGAGCATGTTTTGTTTACCATATCCGAGAGCTGGTTTTTCCGATCTGCTTCTATTGAGTAATGTTACTACGTAACAGCCGAGTAACAGTGATTTTAGCGATCGCATCACTTGCCGTGAATGGCAGATGTTTTTGACGTCATACCGCGTGGCCAATAGCGTCTCGGATATGTGTTGCAGATAAATCTTGATGTATTGCTGAAGAGAGTTTGTGTCTACAGTGGCAACAGATATATGCAAAACAAGTTCTTCAGAATCTTGTATAAATAGTTTGTATTGTGATGGCTTGTTGCTCTATTTTTCTTTTTCAAATGTTGCTTAAGCACATCATCATGTAACTTTATTCATCATTATTTTAGTTCTTTTTAAGTTTATGGCAAAGTAATGTCGTAGTTTTGTTTACATCTGTAAATATGTCTGCATCCTAGTCATTAATAAAAGTTTTTGTCATGAAAACTGTTGTTGTAAATTTAGCCTTCCACAAAACCACTGCAAATACTCTGCTCGGCCCATTTTAAATGGCCGTCAGGGTTATGGGCCCAGAGCCCTTGTGGAAGTGAAGATTTTTTTGTCGATGTTTTGTTCAACGATGTTTTGTTGACAAGTGATGCCGTGCCGATGTTTTCCCGATCCTGGAAACTTTTGCTGGAGTTTTCAAGTTTTGCCGTCTGCCCTGTTTTTGATGTGATCTTTTTGAGTCGACTTCGCTGGTTATAATCTGCAAGGACTGTTTTCTTTTTGGACTTTTGTTTCTTTTTGGACTTTTCCGATTTTTGAGAATTTCCCCGATTGCTTTGAAGGAGGCCGAGATTTGGAAATGGAGTTGACGAACATCACCCTTTTGACCTCTTCAAATTGGGAGAGCTGGAAAGTTGAAGTAAGAGTTCTTTTGCTACATTATGGGGCGTGGCAGTTTATAGAAGATCCGGATGCAGAAGCTGGTTAAAGTGTTGAACCATCAAAGGAAAGCAAAATTCCGGGAAAAGAGGATGAGGCGACAACAGTTCCTGTGACTGAACAACTGACTTGGAGGGAAAGAAATGACCTGAGTTTGAGAAAAGTCTGTGCATACACTATAATTTATCAGACCCTGAGCCCAGAGTTCAAGCCCCTGATTGCCGGTACTACTAATGGCGCTGTTGCATGGAAGATTCTAAAGGATCATTTTGAACCAACCACCCAAGCTCGAGTTATCCAGCTTTTAGATGATTTTTTTAGTCTGAGATATGTGCAAGGCGACAATCTCGGACTGTTTTTGTGTAAAGTGAAACAAGCAACCGAGCGGCTTCGTGAAGTTGGGCATGATCTTCAACCACTCTATGTCGGGTATCAAATTATAAAGAAGTCTTCCAGAAGAATTTCAGTCCACAGTGCAAGCAATTTACAGGTGGCCAGATAAAGAATTTGTCCCAGATAAGATAGAAGCCGAACTGCTGCTAGAGGAGAACAGGTTGAAGCTAGCCACAAGAGACTTTCAGAATGCTGCTTTTTCTGGAGAGGTGAAATGTAAATCAGGTAAATTTTCAAAGTTTGATAACTGTAATGTAAACCCAAGTAATCAAAGTAAATTTTTAAAGTCTGATAACTGTAATGTAAATTTAAGTAATCAAAGTAAATCTTTTAAGTCTGATAATAATGTAAATTCATGTAAATTTTCTAAAGCTAAAAATTTTAAACAGAATAAATCAATAGGTCCTTGTTATTTTTGTAAATCTTGTGGTCATTTAATTTCGAATTGTAAACTTAAATCTAAAAATTCTCAATATAAAAGTAAATTTTCAGAATCTAGTAATGTTGAATTAAAGTACAATAATGTAAAATGCACCTTCTCTGAACACGAAGCAAGTTTAATTGAAATTTCTCCAAACACTTTTGAAGCAAATACATCTGATTTTTGTAAAAGTAATAGCTGGGTCTTTGATACCGCAGCGACGGCTCATTTTTGTAATGACAAAATTTTATTTTTAGATTTTGAGCCAGTATCAAATATGCAGATGTCACTTGCTGTAGGAGAAAAGGAAAGCCCTGTTCAGGGAAGGGGATCTGTAAATTTTTTTATAAAATGTAAAGATGGCAGCTTCAATCAAATTATCCTTAAAAATGTTTTGTATAATCCTAATTTACGTAGAAACTTATTGTCTGGTAGCAAACTTGAAAAATTGGGTGTAAACTTTGTAGGCAGTAAGGGTAGGGTAATTGTTTATGACAAGGAATGGAATTTTTTGTTTTATGCTGTTAGAAAAAATGACTTGTACTTTTTAAAACCTTTTGGCTACAGATGTAAAGGAGAAAGCAACTTGGCTAACATTTCTGCAAATCAAGTTGAAAAATTAAATTTAAATGAACTGTGGCATGAAAGGTTCTGTCATGTAAACAATGAATATTTAATTAACGCTTCTAAAAATGAGAGTGTTATAGGTTTGCCTTTATTGTCTAAGTTAGCCGAGGATTGTATCTCCTGTAAACTCGCTAAGTCTAAAAGAATAACATTTAAAGCTATAGGTAAAATTAAATCAAAAACTGCTCTCGAACTTTTGCATATGGATCTCTGTGGCCCTTTACAAGTAACGTCGCATGGGGGGAGTCGTTATTTTTTCACCATCATAGATGATTTTTCTCGTTTTGTTACAGTATACCACATCAAGAATAAATCTGATGTTTTTCAAACTTTTTTTAAATTTCAAAGTAGGGCTGAAAGGTATCTAAATAAGAAAATAATTTCAATCAGAACTGATGGTGGTTTAGAATTTTGTAACAGAGAATTTGATTCTTTTTTAGAAAAGCAAGGTATTTTTCATGAAAAGACGAACCCATACAGCCCTGAAATGAACGGGGTTGCAGAGCGTTTTGATTTAACTGCTTTCGATGGTGTAAAGACTCTTCTCAATGCTAGCAGCTTATCTCAAAAATTTTGGGCAGAAGCTTAATGTGTTTTTCTTACGTGTGGAATAGGGTATGTCACAAACAGTCAAAAATCACCCGTTTTGAGATGTATTCTGGTAAAAAACCCTCGGTTTCTCATTTAAAGAAATTTGGATGTTTAGCGTACGTTGGAGTGCCCAAACAGATTAGAAGGAAGCTTGATATGCGAGCTAAACTGGGGATCATGTGCGGGTATGCTCAATCAACGAAGGGCTATAGAATCTGGCTAATTGATGAAAATAAAATTGTAGAAACCATTAATGTAAGATTTGATGAAACAAAAAGGGGGGTTGATGTACTTTCAAAATTTAAAGAACAAAAATTTAATTTTTCACTTTTTGATCTACCAGAAGACGGAGATATTTTTTATGAACCTGAGAATACATCTCAATTGGGGAATGAGGCTGTTAAAGTAAAAAATCCAGAAGTTTCGGAGCAGGATGTTTTAAAACCTTGTGCATCAATTCCATGGACCCGTAAAGCAGTACCCCGAAAAACCGGAAATCAAACAGACATTTACTATGGCATAGAAGGAACCAACACTAGAATTAGGTCTTTTAATGAATTAATAAAATATTGTAAAGAAAATAAAATAGAATGTGATAAAAATTTATTTGATTTTAGCTCTAAAAATAAAGAATCCGGTAAAGTTTTAAATTTAAACGTAAATGAAGCAAATTTAACTGAAATCAAAGTTCCTCAAAGTTACAATCAAGCCATTAAAAGCCCAGAAGCATCAAATTGGAGGGACGCAATGAACCATGAAATTGACATCATGTATGAACGAAAAGTACGGGATCTTGTGACACCACCAAAAGATGCTAAAGTTTTGGGAAACTGCTGGGTATTTACCGTTAAAAGAAACGAGAAAAATGAAATTGTAAGGTACAAGGCAAGATTGGTAGCGAAGGGGTTTAATCAAATAAAAGGGGAAAATTACGAAGAAGTTTTTAGTCCAGTTGTCAGTTTTACAATAATTAGGTTGTTCTTTGCCATTTTTTCATGTCCGTTTAAATGGAGAAATGTCCAGGTAGATGTCAACAATGCTTATCTTTATGCTAATCTGGATGAGACTGTATACATGCACCAACCTGAGGGTTTTGTTAAGGATAAAAATAAAATTTGTAAGTTAAATAAAGCTATTTATGGTCTCCACCAGAGTAGCAGACAATGGTTTTTCGAGATGGATGATGTTTTATCCAAACTTGATTTTCAAAAACTAGATTGGTGCAATTGTGTATACATGTTTCAGACCAGATTGGTTCTTTTACTTTATGTTGACGACATAGTTCTTTTTGGTAAAACTAAAGATGATTTAGATTTTGGGATAGAATTACTGCAAAAACATTTTAATTTAAAAATCTTGGGGTCAACTAAAAAACTATTGGGTATAGAGTTTGAAGAAATAGGAAATCGTCTTTTTATACACCAAACTTCATACATTGAAAAAGTTTGTGAAATGTTTTCAGAATTTAAATTTCCTTTAAGCACTTTACCTATGCCCAAGGGTTTAGTTTTGTCGAAGCCTTCCACTAAGGAAGATATTGAAATGATGTCTAAGCTTCCTTACAGAAATCTTATAGGCTGTTTATCTTTTATAGCTGGAAGGACTAGACCGGATATTATGTATGCAGTTAATTTGTTATTCCAATTTCAATCAAACCCTGGAATTTCTCATTGGAACAGTTTATTAAAATTGTTAGGTTATCTTAAATATACTAAACATTATAAACTTGAGTTATCCAGAGTTAGTGAGTTAAATCTTTCATGCTATTCAGACTCAGACTTTGCTGCAAACAGAGACGATCGAGTTTCCATAGGTGGCTATATTTTGTTTCTAGATGAAATGCCAATTTCGTGGAAGACTTTTAAACAGAAATGTATAAGTCTTTCAACTATGGAGGCCGAATACGTCAGTTTAACTGAAGCTGCTAAAGAATTAATCTGGGTCAAAAATGTTTTACAAAATGAGGTTCTAAATTTAAACTTGAAAGATTGCACACTATTCTGTGATAATCAAGCAGCAATAGCCTTTTCGAATTCTCCTTTTGAAAATCAGAAAACAAAACATATCCATATAAAATATAATTTTCTTAGAAATTTAGTATATGATCAGGTCTTTAAACTTAAATATGTTGCTAGCAAATTTAACTTGGCTGACAGTTTCACAAAACCCCAAATTAGAGAGCAGTTGTTGAAATTTTGTAAAAGGATTTTTGATATTTAAAGTTTTAAGGGGGGGGGGGGGTTATAATTTTTCTTACAATGTAATCACTCTGGTCAATGCCTTGCCAATAAAGTCTTATATGACCTGACATTGACCAGACTGTTGTTTTTGAATATTAAAATGTAATTTAATTTTACTGAACTTTTGAAGTTCTGAATTTTTGACATTTTTGAAATTTTTCATATTTGTAATTTTTGCATTTTTATAACTTTTTCAGAATTTTTGTAATGCTCTGGAGATGACGAAAAAGGAGGCCGTTTGTTGCGCATCTATACGTTTTTAAGTTTAACAAGCATTAAAAGTTTAAAAGAAAACAAGTTTAAAATAGAAATAAAATGTATTTACTTAGATGCATGTATGGTTTTTCATCATCCTCTGAGCATGTTTTGTTTACCATATCCGAGAACTGGTTTTTCCGATCTGCTTCTATTGAGTAATGTTACTACGTAACAGCCGAGTAACAGTGATTTTAGCGATAGCATCACTTGCTGTGAACGGCAGATGTTTTTGACGTCATACCGCGTGGCCAATAGCGTCTCGGATATGTGTTGCAGATAAATCTTGATGTATTGCTGAAGAGAGTTTGTGTCTACAGTGGCAACAGATATATGCAAAACAAGTTCTTCAGAATCTTGTATAAATAGTTTGTATTGCGATGGCTTGTTGCTCTATTTTTCTTTTTCAAATGTTGCTTAAGCACATCATCATGTAACTTTATTCATCATTATTTTAGTTCTTTTTAAGTTTACGGCAAAGTAATGTCATAGTTTTGTTTACATCTGTAAATATGTCTGCATCTTAGTCATTAATAAAAGTTTTTGTCATGAAAACTGTTGTTGTAAATTAAGCCTTCCACAAAACCACTGCAAATACTCTGCTCGGCCCATTTTAAATGGCCGTCAGTTACAGTTAAATTGTACTTCAATTCCTTTATAAGTAATCTCGTCTCATTGCACATGTTCGGAGCGCTTAAATTTCTCAAAAGCATGATTGGAATTCCAATTTTTAACGTCAATTCATGTGGTGGCAGTCCAGAAGGGTTTAGTGAATTTAAAAATTCATGTGGATAAAGGACTGCGTCTTTAGTATTAGTTCTGGTGTCGATTGATTTGAAATTTTTTACTTGGCCGGGAACTGTTTGAATAATTAGATTGCTTATTTCGTTGACACTATTATTCTTAGGTGACACTATTACCCTAGAACACAACCAATGAAAGTCTTTTTCGAGTAAATTCTCAATGTCATGGTATACTGTATCTATTAAAAATTCTAAACTATGGACTATTTGGCCTAGAGACTCATCCAGAAGGATGTTACAATTTCTGCTTAAATTTAGAGTGGAGAAAATTCTTTCTGCAAGTTTAAGCAGTTGCTGTGGAAAATCACTATCTGTGATTCCATGAAGATGAGTTCTCATATTTGACCATAATTTTATATTTTCAATCGAAGTCCATAAGGGCGACGATTTTAAGCACGCTTTGATGATATCTGCTTGTGTACCTCTGTTAATAACAGAAAGAGTCTGTCAGAAATCTCCAGCAAATACAAAAGTAGTCTCGCCCATGAGAGCAGAGGAGTTTCTAAGATCTTTTAAAGTTTTGTCCACGGCCTCTATATCTGCTCTATCGCTCATGGTGCATTCATCCCACTTAACCAATGAATCTTCTTGTAATAGTTTACCAAGAGGCCCATTTTTGCGAATAAAACATATTGATTGTTGCTCAATGTTATGTTATAACATCCGTACATAACATTTTCGATTTAAAATTTGAATCTAATTTGCTTAAAATAAATATTTATATTTTATTCATTAAAGTTAACAAAATTTAAAATGTAATTTCTATTTAATAATCCCATTAATATCCTTAATTTAATCAATAATATTTACTTTTAGCAATATGCTAACTTGTTTTTATTTTTAAAGATTCACAATGTTGTTTTTTCTCTGCAATATTTACTAAGTCCTAAATATATAAAATCTAAAGCCTTTATTTTTAATATTTATCTTTAAATCTATATTCATTCAATAAATCCATTTTTTCTTAATACTCTGGTTAAATTTCAGCAAGATTAAGCCACTAGTTAACCAGATATGTGTCATAATACTTTTCTAGCTTTTTCTCTTTTTAAAATTACGCGCGCCATTTTTTTTTTCTACATTTCAACATCGTCATTATCCACCTGCGTGCATTTTCAGAACATCTTGTGGAGAAACGGAAATTCTGATCTCATGAATCACCCTTTTCCACGAAATTGTAGCGCCTCTTAAAATCCCGCTTGTTTCTTGTTGCCACTAGATAATATTTTTCGACCTAACTTCCCCTAAGAATTTCTCTGCATTCTACTAGCAACTTCTTTCCATTTTTCTGATTGGCTGAGCATGCAGAGATCATACTCACTTTCGCTGGCGTGCTTTTGAATTCTGTCTCATTCTAACCTTGGTCTTGGCCGAATCAACACGTAAGGATTTTTTGAGAAATGTTAGCCGTTGGGCCCTGGGGCCCAGCGTGCCTTCCCCATTTTACGTTTTTCATTTTTTAATCTGGAGTAATCATAACTTCATGATTATCAACTAACTTTGATAAATTATAAAATGCTTTCCAAACAACTTAATGTCAGAAAAAGAACTTTCTGCTACAAATAAGATGGCCATAGAAGTGACGATCCAGAGAGCATTAATGTTAGATAACTAGACAGACGTCCTGGATAGTATTCCCATCCTAATCCTAAAAGGATGCTTACTACAGTCAAGCAGCGCACCAAATTTTGCATCAGATGTTCCTGCATTAATCCCTCATAACAAACCGTAGCGGCAATAGATAAAGAAAACCGACTTCATCAATTTACTTTTTGTGGACTGTGTTTCACGAAGCTGATCCCCGGGAAGGCGTCCACTTCTTATCCATAGTTTGACATTGTGATTCGGACATGTACTACATCGATGAAACGACAGTGAACCATGAATTCTATTCTTTTTATCAGTATGAAAGAAATCAAACTGTTAAACTATACTCAATATTTACAGGACAGTAGTTATAACCTTGCGACTAAGTATTTTTGTTAAGTAAAATAATCTATGTAACAAGATGAAATAGCAGTATGTATATGGGAATTGGGAAAATAGTCCTCTGTCATCAGGATCCTGAATGTTTATATTCAAAATGTGTTGTTTAAATAAAATAAATATTTGTACAAGTATAATCTTGGTTTGTGTGTCTCTCTACATGTTTGGGGTGAGTATTCTATTATTTATATGTATTTATGTTTCAGAACTTCTGCTTCAAAATAATAATTATACTTCAAGAATTTAGACTTAAATTATTAAAATTAATCTTCTTGTTAAAAAATTAAATTTAAATTAATCTATTTAAATTATTTCACGGCACAACGCAGTGTCCCACCTTACACTCAAGATTTACGGTTAGTGGAAGTTTAAAAGTTGAATGAGCAGTTTTTCCATCCTTTTGAAGGGTTGCAGCGATTCCTGACGAAGAAACTGCTATCGCTATCTTGCCTGATTGTCTTATCCTAGCAAGTATTAAATTTGCAATAAAAGTCTTTCCAGTGCTACCTGGCGCATCCAAAAAAAATGTTTTTGTTGTTATTCACGCTATCAACTATTATGTCAAAAGCATATCTTTGATCTGGGACTGATTTTGGCAGATTTTCATTAACAAAAGTGGTCAAATTATTTGTGTTATAGTGCTGTATCATTGTTTTTGTCACATTGTTTTCTGTACGAACTGAAAACGGCAATCCAAAATCACTTAAGTTTTAATCATTTAGTTCCAACGGTGAAAGAATTTTTCAAATCCGTCAAGTACTTTCTGAGCCTATTCAATTCAAACAATCAAATCTTTCCTCTTTATAATATTGGTATAGATATGACGTCATTACCAATTTTTAATAGTTACATATATCCATGCCTCTTGTTCTTTTAACAAATACTTGAAAATTCCTATGTTATTTAAACTATGACATCATATTTTTCCAAATCTAATATTTTATTAATAATTTAATTCTTTCTCGTTCACTTTACTTCTCTATGTCGCCATTTTTCAAAGAGAACCTCTTATTCACGTAACCGATGTTCGTGCGTCCCCCCCCCCCCCTTATATAATAAAATATTTTTTTTCCAAGTATGACGTCATATTTATTTTCCTTTGAATTCTTTTTATTTTAATTTTTCACGTGGATACTGTTACACTGAAAATTAATTACCAAGAAGAAATTATTATTCCAGACTTTGTTTTTCTTGGCAACGGGAAAGAAAAATGGTTATTTTTTATCGGAAAATTTTTAATTGATTCTGTATGAAAAATAATGAAATTTTGAATTATTAACGAAAACATTTGAATAAATCAATTAAAAATTAGCCTATGTTCAACGGAAATAGTATAGCTTTCCAACGGTTAAACAATTTTTCAAATCCGTCAAGTAATTTCGAAGCCTATTCAATTTAAACAAACAAACAATCAAATCTTTCCTCTTTATAATATTAGTATAGATCACCAAAAGTCATATCATGACTTTGCTCTATTCAGTTCTTCGGCTTGATAGGTAGTGTTTATACTGTTATACTTATTTCAGTAACAAAGTTTAATTTAAAAAATACCAATATTGTAAATATATATTTTTTATTTTTAAAATCTTTTACTTGATGCTTATGCAAGAAATTTAGCAGTATATCTTGAATCCGAACAGTTTGATACTCATTTATACAGGAACGAAAATCTTCTGTGGATTTGTGGTTTTCTATTTTGCAATATTATTATTATTATTATTATTATTATTATTATTATTATTTTTACTTTATAAAAATATTTTTTTACTAGCTGTCACTAAAAGTCATATCACGACTTTGCTCTATTCAGTTCTTTGGCATGAAAAGTAGTCAGTGGTGCCAATTTTTGAAAAATATTGGGTTGGCTCAAAAATATTGGGTGGGCTTAAAAATAATTTTGTAAAATAGTGTAACCAATTTTTTTTTTTTTTTTTTTTTTTTTTTTGGGAAGAGTTGACAAATGGTGAAAGATGATAATTATAAGTCAAGCTATCATGTTTTAATAAAGTTCCAATTTTATTAAAATATATTCTCATGCATTTTTTATAAACATATAAAGACAATTATATATATTGCAATGTTATGATATCATGAATATGACTATCAATTCAATTAGAAGAAAGTTAAACATGGAAGCAAAACATTTCAGTCATTTGGAATTTTTTGGATATTAGTCAGAGAATTAAAACACATGGTCATTAGCAAAATAAATTTTACTCTAGGGAGAAAAATGAATAATAAAATAAATAACTAAAACAATAAAAATTTGTTATGTCGATTATTTTGGTCTAAAATAATAGAAAAAAATAATAAATAAATAAAAATAAATAAAAAAAATAGGTTGTTTTATTTAAATAGTTATTTTTACTTGCTTTTAGGATATATCTTTTTTTTATCAAAACAGTTAACAACTTACTCCATATTATATCTAATGAATATTTATAGTGTTTAATAAATTTGAGAAGGTTTTGTTTGTGTTGGTTTGGCACCCGCCGACATAAACAGTCCTTTCTTGGAAAATATTTAATATAATGTGTGTAAAATTCAGATTTAATGTAATAATAATAAATTGTAATTTTAATATTTAAAAAAAAATGATTGAAATTTGTAGAAATATGTGATTGGAAAATATACAAAGGTATTTTATGATTTAATATTTTGGGATGCATATGGGTCCGTACGCTGATGTCATGTATTCATACATGGCAGGTGGTTGATGTTTGTGACAGATGATATTGCTTTCTTTTTTTATAAAAATTTTGCTAACAAGAAATTATACAACATAAAAACAATGTCAATTAATTAAATAAATTTTTAAAAAATGCTGAACAACTAAACTGAAATAATCACAATACATATCCAGGGTTCGCACGGACCTTAAAAGTCCTTATAAACTCCTTATATTTCGATAGTCCTTAATAAGGATCCTTAAAGTCTTTATTTTTTATTGAAAGTCCTTATTTTTAACGTGAGCTTAATATTAACGCGATCCGTAAAATGTTTAAAAAAAATCGCCGAACATTTCAGGGGTGATTCTCGTCCGAAATTTCTGAAAATTTAAGGCATCCTCTTCCGAAAATTTTAAATTGGGTTGTCAGTTCCGCATAGTTGCCAACTTGTACGGTTTAGCGCGCGGAAAAAACAATCGCGGAGCAATGCAAATTTCGTGAAATGTTAGCCGTAAAAGCACACGTGTCGTCAATATTTCGTGGGAAAACGACGATTTCGTCGATGTTTTTATCAACGAACTTTGTCAAAAGATCGCTAGAAAATGCGAATTTCCTGTGCAGATCACGGAAAAAACGGCAATTTCACCAAATATCGCAGATTAAACGCTGATTTCGTCTGTAGATCGCGTTAAAACGTCGAATTCGTCTAAAGATTGCGGATAATTCCGATTTCGTTAAAAGATCGCGGAAAAAAACGTCGTTTTCGATAAAAGATCGCTCAAAAATATTTTGTCAAAAGATCATTGGAAAAAAAACGCCGATTTCATCAAAAGATCACGGAAAAAACGGCGATTTCGTCAAAAGATCGCGGGGATAAAACGCAGTTTTTGAGAAAAGATCGCGTAAAAATGTAAATTTTGCCTAAAGATAGTCGAAAAAAAAACGCCGATTTCATTAAAAAAAAAAAAAAAAAAAAAAAAAAAAAAACCACGGGAGAACGCCGATTTCGTCAAAGATCGCAGAAAAACCGCCGATTTCGACAAAAGATCGCAATAAATCGCCGATAAACCCCTTCTCCAAGGGGGGGGGGGGGGGGGGTAACTCCTGGAATCCCGCGCCTCCGATTTCCGAAAAAAAAAAATTCACTCGGAATCGCCCCTGAAACATTCATAATCTGCCAATTATGGCAGCTGAAAAAAAATCAAGTTTCTTTGTTATAATTCTTATTTCTGATTGGACATTAAAGCTGCCTCTTTCGTTTCCCGATTGCAACGTAGAAACCTCGTATCCACAAACACCAATTGTAATCAGTATTCACCATCTAAAATTTCCTTTTCTTTGAAATAGAGAAATGAATAACAAAGAAAAGATATTTCGCCAAATAATTGCGCCAATCTGTTCTATAATCCGCTGATCTGGGTTTGATCGTAGTCTTATTCAGGAATGGGAATTTTCCGCTTTTTTGTTTACAGGGATGCCGCGGACGCGCGTAAAATACGCAAAAAATCGGCGACGGGACGCAAAAAAATGGAGCTTATGCGTCCTGCGAGACGCGTAATTTTCGTCAAAAAAATCGCAAAAAGAAAAATTTCGTTTAAAAATCGCGAAATAACGAGTAATTTCCGGCAAATTCCGTCAAAAAATTAGACTAATTTTGTTACAAAATCCCGAAAAAAGGGCAGATTTCCTCAAAAAATCGCAAAAATCGTGATAAAACGGCAAATTTTTTCAAAAAAATTCGCGAAAAACGCAAATTTCATCAAAAAAATGTGATAAAACTATAACTTTCGTCAAAAGATCGCGAAAGTTCGGCACATTTCATCAAAGAATCGCAAAAAAAGCAAATTTCGTTAAAAAATCGCGAAATAACGAATAATTTCCGGTAAATTTCGTCAAGATTCGCAAAAAACGGCTAATTTTGTTACAAAATCCGAAAGGAAAGTCATTTTCCTCAAAAAATCGCGAAAAAACGACAAATTTCATCCAAAAATCGCGATAAAGCGGCATATTTTGACAAAAGATTCGCGAAAAACGGCAATATTCATTAAAAAAAAAATCGTGATAAAACGGTAACTTTCGCCAAAAGATCGCGAAAAACCCTCACATTTCGCCGAAAGATCGCGAAAAAACGGCACATTTAGTCAAAAGATCGCGAAAAAATGGCAGATTTCGTCAAAAAATCTCTTTAAAACTCAATTTTCGTCAAAGGGGCACGAAAAAAAGTTAATGCAAGGATAGAATTTTTCTGTTTAAAAACTTTCTTGCTTCCAAATTATTATTATTATTATTATTATTGTGCTCCAAAAACAGATTTACTTGCTTCACAATCTGTTTTTCATTGTTCCAAATCTTTCTGAGTGAATGTAACTTCTGAAAACACCCATTCATTAAACAAAAAGTACCCCTTGACTCAACAAAAATGTCTTTTTCAATAAATCAGTTTTGCCCCTTTTTAAAAGAAATGCGAACAATAGTGATACTTGGTACCTTCTACACTCAAATAAGCGTTATTTTATAATTTAATTTGTATCTTGCTCATTTATTTTTTAAAAAAGTAAAGAAAATTTCTCTTAATAGTTTAAAAAAATAATATTGGTTTTAATTATTTATACATTATTACTAAAGCAATAATTATTGCATTTAATTTTTCTTTTGCAAATGAACAAGTTCAATTTTTGCATCTAAAAAGAGAGTTGGAGAGGGCACCAATTATGGTATTGGGAATAGATATGTGATAAGGGGGGGGAGGAGAAAATGAGAATTTGTAATTTACTCCTGTAATGTAATATACAGGCTGGTGTGCTTGTCTTCATTTGCTTGGAAATCAAGACCTGCTTTTGTTACTTGAATTATCTTTCACAAATGTTGTGCAATTTTTCATTCACGCATGTGAATACAGTATGGTTCAATTTTCCGTTCACGCGTGTTTTTAGTCTTTTTGCTTTTTTGCATTTCCTATCCCTGCTTATTATTTCACTGGATATGTTTAGCATGTTAATAGCAACAGTCTTCCTCTGCAGGAAATAAAAGGAAATTAATTGAAAATGACTTAGGTTTTATAAAGAAAAAAATATGGCTTCTTGAAAAAGAAGTATCGGAGTTAGAAAATAAGGCCAATGAATTAGCTGATAAAGCTGAATCAACTAAAGATATTCAGTTATTTATAAAATCGAAGAATTGTAGAAAATCTGCAAAAGAAAAAAATTTCCTCCCTGGCCAAAGAAATAGATGCTAAAAAACAGTTGCTAGCCAAATAATGTTATATATTTTGTTATATAATTATGTTTTATGTAAAATTTCAATCTATCACGATTAAAATTTAATGTAAGTAATTATATATACTGTTCTTTTTTAACTTTAGAAAGTCCTTATTTTTCTTTTAACGAAGCCCTTACAAAGTCCTTACAGAGTCCTTATTTTTCATTTAGCAAACTCTGTATGAACCCTGATATCAGTGCACAAATGAACTCTTTCATTCAGTGCCGGGAAATTGAGTGATAAGATGCGGCTATAAAAGGAAGAGCGTATGTCTCGGACAAGAGAATGATCAAGAACCGAGGTGAGAAGCAAGAGAACGCTGGATTGCAGAGGCTGATAACACCGCATGGTAGCAAACAGAGTTGACAGAAGGACATAAGTGACGAAGCGTCTGAGAAAGAGCGAGCAATTTAGCTGTTTTTGCGGAGGACCTTGGTGACTGTTTGAGTTTTGAAAAAGAATCAACGTTTAGGATGATGACCAAATTTCAAGAGAGCACCCGAATCTTCCAGTCCGGAGTTGATTTTACATGGACCTGATGCCGATTTATAATTGAGATGTTTCAATTTATAAGATACCTTTATATTATTTTATTTCCCCTGGGATAATGAATTATATTGTGTTATTATGAGCTCAAAAAATTAATATTACTTTGTATTCATAATGATCATTTAATTTTAAAGTTAAATTAAATAAAATGGAAGTTAAAATTTAATTCATGATTTAAGTCTTTATTTTTATTTCCTCCCACAGCAGCATATGTATATTTCTTTTCCCTTTTTGATTTTAGGTAATATTCATGATTAAAACTATACGATCCTTATATTTTGATGATTATCTTTAAAGTTTTAAATATTCATGTCATTATTAAGTTCGGTAGAATGCAACTTATTCTGCTACGTGTTAGTGTCAGCTTGTCTTAAATTGGGAGCAATAGAAAAAATTGGGTACGCTATAATTCAAAATTATTGTTTGGGCTCAGGCCCCACGGGCCCATATAAGTTGGCGTCACTGAAAGTAGTGTTTATATTACTATACTTATTTCAGCACCAAAACATAATTTAAAAAATACCAATATTGTCGGTATATAATTTTTATTTTTTTAAAATCGTAAGTGGATATAGGTAGTCCAGAAGAAATGTAAACAATGTTTCTATGCATGATTTTTTTTTTTTTTCATAAAAATACTAATAAACTTTAATTGACACTTACAGATTAATTTTATAGATAAAAAATCTCCAAATACATACTTGCCAACTTGTATGGTTTGGCCGTACAATGTACGGATTTTGTTCTAAATTTATGGTTATACGAATGAACAGTATGACTGTACAGTTTTGCGCACGGAAAAAACAATCATGGAAAAATGCAAATTTCGTGAAAGAAATGCCAAAAATGTGCATATTTCATCAATATTTCGTGAGAAAATGACGATTTTGTCGATGTTTTTATCAACAAAGTTTGTCAAAAGATTGCTGAAAAAGTGCGAATTTCCTGTGCGGATCGCGAAAAAAACTGCGATTTCACAAAAATATCTCAGATAAAACGCTGATTTCATCTGAAGACCGTGGGAAAATGTAGATTCCGTCTAAAGATTGCAGCTATAATGCCGACTTCGTCAAAAGATTGCGGGGGGAAAACACAGTTTTTGATAAAATATCGCTTAAAAATATTTTTTCAAAAAATCATTGAAAAAATGCAGATTTCATCGAAAGATCATGGAAAAAACTCAGGGATAAAATGCCATTTTTGAGAAAATATCGCGTAAAATTGCAAATTTTGTCAAAAGATCGTCGATTTCAACGACGATTTTTTCGATAATTTCATCAAAAAAATCACCGAAAATGCCGATTTCATCAAAAGATTGCAATAAATCGACGATTTTGTTAAAATATTGCAGATAAATCACCGATTTCGTCCAAAGATCGCAGGAAAACACCGATTTCGTCTGACAATCACGAATAAAACGCCGATTTCGTGACAAGATCGTGCAAATTTCATGAAAGGGTCGCGGAAACAGTGAATTTTGTCAAAAAATTGCGGGAAAAATCCAGATCTTGTAAAAAGATTGTTTAAAAAACGCTGATTTCAACAAAAGATTGTGTAAAAAACATTAATTTTGTCAAAGGATTGCTGAAAAAATGTGCATTTCATCAAAGATACCCAGTAAAAATGCATAATTAATGCCGGTAGATATACTCTTCCTTCCACCCTCTCAATTGGAAAACAACAACCTTTGAGGAAATTTGCTGTGAATTTAATCTGCCCTTGTCTCTCTGCCCTTGTTGCCCTTGTTGAATTTAATCTGCCTCAGATCATCATGCAGGACAGTTTTTTGGAAACACGTTTCCAATGTATGAAATTGGAAAACATTTTCTTGTGCACCCTCATGTTTTTATTTTTTAATATAAATAGAAAAATAAATATAAAAATAGCATAGAAAATATTGTTAAGAAATGATATTACTTTTTGCATTGCATATGCATTTTTAAGCATGTAAGAATACATCGAGACAATTGTAAGGATTTCAAAATTGATATGTTGGCAGGTATGCAAATATAATTTTCAGAAAATAAATTTTTCCATTATTTCCATCTTTGATAAATCCATTACGTAAAATGTTTTAAATATATTTCTGTGAATTTTTCTCATAATGCTTTCCACATCACCTACTATGTTCTGAACACGAATCTAAGCTATTAGTGATTAAAATAATTTATTGAACAAAATAAAATAGTTGATAATCCATGTCATCATGAAAGGTTAATATTTAAACTTATTGGGTGGTTTTAAAGTACTACAACTGCTCTGTTTGAATACAAAGAAAGACAGGACTTGCATATGTTCCCTATCTGAATACAAAGCCATTACTGACTATTTCAAACATATTTACATTGTTTACAAAGAGAAACATGAAAATAAATTTATAATATGCTATTTGCAATGACACTAATTCCAGTATCATAAAAAAGCATTAAATTATCTCTAAATCTTTATAAATACTTATTAATCTTCATTTAACGATATCAAAATCATTATAAAAACTAATAAAAGAGCCAAAAATATAAATATATTGTACTTTCTTTCATGATCAGTCATTCAATTTTCTCATGGTTGTTTCACAATATAAACAGACCTTGTTTCATGCAATAAATTATCATTAGAATTAGTTTACCAACAATAAAATTACTTTTTCAAAGGCATTACTAGTTAAATTTAAATCTCTGTGTAATAAATTTTACTTCTAACAATAATTTTTGTTTGATATAGCAACTTTTTATTGTGTATGATTTTAATTTCCATTGTAATTGTAATTTTCATGCAGTTGTTCCGAATTTATAGTCAGACTTAAGATGTAAATAAAGGGGTGATCTATAATCTGTAAAAATGTATAAGGGACTGTGCAAATGTAATGTTGTCATTTTTGGGAGAGGGGGAGTTTGTCTTTTGATATCAATATCATTTTTGATCCAATGAAAAATTTCCCATTTTATTTGATACAAAATAGTATGTTAACTTTTTTCAGCCTGTTACCTATTTCTATGAAAATACAAAGTTATTATTAAAATCTCTTAAATAGTATAAAATTATTCAATTTTAAAACATGGAATACCAAAACCCCAACATTTGACATTCCTATTCTTCTTCATATGTGTATGCATATGTAATCATGGTTCAAGATACCATATGTGAAACATATTTTAAATGAAGCTTGTGTATACTAATAAATAAAAGAAAAGAGAAGAAATGTTATGTACTGGTAAGTTTAGTCCCCTAGGAAATAAGTCCCCCCACTCCTCTTCCATTCGGTACAAGCGCAACAGGTCTTTATTATTGGTGAATGCATTTTGTAAAAAAAAGCTAGTATATGAACGTTCTTAAATTGTACAGACATGTTACTTTTCCGCGGAAACGCGGAATTCCGCTTTTTCGGCGATGAATTTTATTATCCCTGGGATCGATGCAAATATGCATTAAAATTTGTTGACATTTTTAAGGGGGGGGGGAGGAAACGGATGAAATACAACAAAAACGCGAGTGCAAACCGCTTCAAATTACGCGAATTCCTTCAAAGAATTGCAGGAAAAAACGCAAATTTCTCCAAAAGATCGCAAAAAACTATAAATTCTTTAACAATCGCGGAAACAGTACTATTTTCATCAGAGGATCGCGGAAGACGCGATTTCCGCCAAAAAGTTGCGGGAAGAGATACGATTTTTGTTAAAGGATCCCGAACAAGACGCGATTTACGTCAAAGGATTGCGGGAAAACGCGATTTTCGTGAACAGGTTGCGGAAAAATACTCTAATTTCCTCAAAGAATCGTGAAAAATACTTCAATTTTATCGAAAGATCGTGGAAAATATTCGAATTTTGTAGAAAATTGCTGCGAAAGTACGCGAACTTTGTCGAAAGATTGTGGAGAATATGCGAATTTTGTCGAAGAATCGGAGAAAATGCACGAATTTTGTCGAAAGATCGGTAAAATACGCGAATTTTGTCGAAAAAATGCGAAAAATAGGCTGTTCTTATCGATAGATCGTGAAAAAAAACGAGAATTTTGACGAAAGACCAAGGAAAGTATGCCATTTTTGTCAAAAGATGGCGAAAAATATGCGATTTTTGTCGAAAGATCGCGGAAAATACGAGAATCTTGACGAAAATCGAAGAAAATAAACATATTTTGTAGAAAGATCGCAGAAAATAAATGTATTTTGTACAAAAACCGCGGAAAATATGCTAATTTTGTCGAAAGATCGGAGAAAAATCGCGAGGTTTCTCCAAAGATCTAAGAAAAAAAGGCATATTTTGACGAAAGATCGCGGAAAATATGTGAATTTTGAAGAAAGATTACTGAAAATTTGCAAATTTCGACGAAAGATCGCGGAAAATATGCAAATTTTCACGAAAGATCACGGAAAATACGCGAATTTTGAAGAAAGATAACTGAAAATATGCGAATTTTGGCAAAAAATCGCTGAAAATATGCACATATTCTGGAAAAATCGCTGAAAATATGCAAATTTTCTGGAAAAATCGTGGAAAATACGCGAATTTTTTATAAACATCGAGGAAAATAGGCGAATTTTCTCGAAAAATTGCAGAAGATACACAAATTTTCTAGAAAGAGAGAGGATAAACCTTTAACTTTGCTAAAAGATCGTGGATAATTGCAAAATTCATTGAAAAGACTGAAGAAAGTGCGATTTTTATCAAATGGTTGCAGGAAAAAGCTAATTTAATTAATAAATTGCTGAAAAACTCAAATTTCATCGAAACGCTGCAAAAAAAAATACCAAATTTCATCAAGTCTGTGATGCTGCGAAAGTTCAGCTTTTTTCTTGTTGAGCCTGTATCATGTCTGATTGTAACTATTTCTTTTAAGTGATATTTGATATAAAGTTCTCACATGTGCAAAAGGATATTTTATTGACTTCTCTTCATTTAAATCATAAAAATATGTGAAAAATAAGTGTAATCAGTTATGTATATCACTTCGAACAAAAGAAATAAATTCTAGAAATAAAAAAAAAGTTGACATTTTGATAACAATATCATTTTTTTTTGGGGGGGGGGTTGAGGGATGATAACATATGATATTGGGAAAGGAAGAGGGAGAGGGGGATCCAAATTTGCCAAAAAGTTGATAAAATTATATTTGCACAATATCTAATCCACAAAACTCTTGGTTCCTTATTGCAGTTGTTTTTATCCCGCCCCCCTTTTTTTTTCCTTCTCGGTATAAAATTTTATTGTTTTAGCTTGGAATTTTTGTGTAATATTTAACACTTGTTTTTTATTAATTACAATTGTATTATGATTTATTTTTCAGTGATTTTTTATGCATCAATTACTTATCAATGATTTTTGATGTAACATTTATTTCTCAATCATTTCTTATTTTTATGTATCTAATTTAAATTTCCCTTTATAAATCTGTATAGTAACTTAGCTGTTATTCTTTGTAATTTTTATATCATTGATATGTTGATCAATTCTTTTGTCCAACAGTGCTATGATTGCTGTGGCTTTAGATAATTTTTCTGTTGTAATTGTTGACTTGGAATCCAAGAAAATTGTAAGAGTTTTTGATGATCATAATGGAAGCATCTCTGACATGGTATGTAAATGCTATTAAATTATTTTTATTAATTTAACAAAAATTAGAAATTGCTGTGAAAATATTTTATTGCTTATTTGCTTAGTAGGTTATGCAGAATAGGACCATTGCCTCACCATAGATTTTGAAATTTAATTATCTACATTTTTTTTTTCTTTGATAATTTAAAATAATGTATTTTTTTTTTTCTTTCTGACTTAAAATAGTTAAATTGTAAAAAAAGAGCATTTAATTTTTTTTTTTTTTTTTTTTTTTTTTTTTTTTTTTTTTTAATCATGGCTCTTGCACCATATCTTGGCCCTCTGTGAAAAAAGACAATTCTTATTTCTGTTTTTCTTTTTATGTTCATGTGTTATCAATTTATCTGAAACGCATTATTCAGAATATAAAATATTATAAGTATGTTTAAATTATAGCTTCACTGATTTTATAGATTATTTTTTAATTGGATGACTCAGAACTCCAAAAAGCCTGGATTAACAAAGGTTTATTATGCATATTTGTTATGCATGTGATTTTTTTTTTTTTATATTTATAAAAAGAAATTATTAGAGAGAAGTTTATAATATTTTGTACTGAAAAAATAACTGAAAATTTTGTTTAGTTTCCATAAGTGAATTATGCATGCATTTAAAAGTTTCTTTTAAATATTGTAAAAAATTTTGAGCTTTATATTTATTGAGCATTAAACATTGTAAAACATTTGTTTCATTGTTCTAGACTTTTAGTTCTGATTCACGCTGGTTAGTTGTTGCTACGATGGATTCAGCTATTAAAACATGGGATTTACCTACAGGAAGGTAACAATTTCAATAAATATTGATTTTAGTTTTATTTATATTGTATATACCAAATATATTTCATTGTATATTATTAACTTTACCTTGTAAACTGTGGTTAAGGGTGTATTCAAAAAAATGATTTTCCACCTTCAACAGCTCAAAATTTTCCGATACATTTTCAGACTCATTTTTAAAAGTAGAAACATGAAACTTGCTGGGGTGATTTTTGAAGTGCTGTAGAAGATGCTGTGTAAAGTAATTTTTCGCTGAATTAATTGGAATTTGATTTATAAGCAATTATTTTCTCAGCGTGCCTTTTTTTTTTTTTTTTCGTTTGCAGGTCTCCCGATTTGAAAAATGTGGTCCAAAACGCCGTTTTTGACAGCATTTTTTTTTTGCAACATTTTCTACATTTATCAAAAAATCAACCTTGTGTACTTTCTAAATAAGAGACTTTGAAAGTTTGGTTCATTAAGAGCAAAAATGAACCTAAAAATAAATCAGAAAAAAGGTGTTTTGGATCAGAATACACCCTTAACACTAGAACAGCCGGATTTTGGACATACCTAAAACCGCCGTTTGGTGTCAATTTGACCCCCATGAGAAATTCAAGCCATATTAAAATAAATATATTTTTTAAATGATAAATGAGGTTTAAATTGAAAAATATAAAAGTTTTTAAAGGTTTTATAACTTTTTCTTTTTTATTTATTTAGTTTTTAGAGATCGTTTATCCCAATTTTTACATTCTTTTGAAATGACATTATATAAATGACAATGTATAATTCAAAATATTTTACTACACAATAGTACACAAATACAATAGATTTAATAATAAATATATATATATATATATATATATATATATATATCATTACACAATAAAATTGATAAGAAAAGAAACAAAAATAAAAATAAAAATAATAGAAATTAGCGTACAGCATGTTTCAAAGAGAGAAAATAAAAAACATAATTCCTGAATAAGTATATAAATGTGTTCCAAAGTTTTTTAGACATTAGCACAAGTAATACAATATACGTGCTTGATGGTGACATCAACACACTTACCACAAATTGGTTTCTGACATCCCTCACAGCTTGCAGAAGTTTTATTTCGTCCCTTGCGATGTTGAAAAGCACATTTGTTTTGCTTCATGGTCTGTGGTCGATCAATTGAGGGGCATCTGTTGCGTAATGCGCTACTTCGCAATTCTTCCTCAAGGGGAAGAATAAATTCCCGACGTGAAATTTAGGTTTTTGAGCATTCTTTGAAAATTATCTAAGCATTTAGTGCAGCAATCTCAAGGATGTTAAAGACGTGAAGAGGCCATCTGCGAATTCCACATCTTGCAGGATATTTTCATAGCATCTGATCTGCTACATCTACACCACATTTAGTTTTATTGTAGTAAACAACAGTGTTCGGCTTCTTCTTTGCACTACTTTCTGCAAACACATTCGTGTGTAAAGTGCTCAAAATCACGACATTCTTTTTGTTCTTGCACCTGTATATTGTGAGTATTTTATTTCCATTTTTCAGTGCAGAAAATGAGTATCATGGGGAAGATATATCGCGGGCAATAGGAGGTAATTCTTTCTTGTTTAGACGCATCGTCCCAACGATTGTGATTTTCTTTGCCAAAAGTTCATCGGCAAGCTTTAACGACGTGAAAAAATTGTCAGTAGTGACACTGAGACCGGAGTTTAGATATGGTTGTAGTAATTTCAGCACTACACTTTCTCCAAGTTGTAAATCTGTTGGCCGCTCTTCATCCTTACCTAAATAAGGATAGCCATTTAACACATATTTCAAACTTACATCAGTTGCTAGCCAGAACTTGATGCCGAATTTGTCCGGTTTATTTGCCATGTATTGAATGAATCTGCACCTTGACTTACAACGCAACAACTGTTCATCAACGGTTATTTCTTCAGTAGGATTATAACATAAATAACAATTTTCAATCAGCTTCTTCCAAGTTTCTGAAGCGAGAGCAAATTTGTCCGTGGCCAAGCGTTTCGATCTGCTACTTCGCAGATCGAATCTGAGATATCGCATAATTTCACGGAAACGATTGCTTGGCATTGTCTCTTTGAACACATGTGGTCCCCAACTTTTATTCCATAAGTCATCTGCAAAAAGCTTTGAATGACCTAGTGCCCCACGGGCGTATAAGATGGCAAAAAAAGCATCCGGTTCTACCAGAGTAACATACCAGTTGCTGTCATCTTCTAGCTGACGTCGTGCTTCAGCAACTGTGCATGTTTGAATGTGTTTCACCATTGTTTCAGTCACCATCAAACGCCAGGCTGAAACTGGATTAGCCCCAATATTGCGACGAGCATAAGGTGTTGGCCCACTAGCAATTTTTATAATATTTCTAGCTGGTATGCGACCTGTAGTAGAGGTAGGGGTGCTAAGGTTCATCGGAGTCCAAAGAATACCGCTGGATGAGTATACTTTTCGTTACTGCTGACAACAGAAAGATTAGATATCTTATTACCTCTTTTTTGCGCACGTCCACGTGAGGTTCCTGATCCTCGAGAAACAGGGGAAATCATATTGGTAATATATTCTGCAGCATCACTGTCACTGCTTTCAGAAGACGACGCATTCTGTAAATTCGCATTATCTATGCGAAAATCTTCATCATTACTGTCATCATCACTCATATCTGAATCTAACTGCTCCAGGAGCGCAAGGCACTCCTGTGTACTCAATCCTCTTCGCATTTTTTATATAGGAAAAAGACTACACTTTTGTCGCAATCGAAATCTTTGAGAAAAACACTGCTGTGGAAAATGGTTTAAAATTTCGTTTTCGGCAGTAGCTCTAGAAGAACGATTTTCCCTCCAAAAATTCTGTAGTACGCCAGCGTTGCTAGGATGCGTGCGCATTTCAGAGAAGAGTCAGTATGCTTAGAAGAACGCCACCTCCCCCCCCAACCTCCCCCCCCTCTCCGCGTCGCTATGCGTCATCGAAACAAAGTAAAACTGGAGTTTACTTTTCTTTTTTTGTCATCGCGATAAGAAATGTATGTTCCCTCATGCGCAGTAATCAAAACCCAGATATGGCGAATTCAAAAACAGACTTTGTCTTGAAAATTTATCATTTTTCTTATGAGGGTCAAAATGACACCTGTTGGCTGTTTTAGGTATTTCTTTGATTATTTATTTTAATAATTAATATAGAAAGATGAAACATTGTCACAGTACGCTTAATATAATTTTAGAAAAAGTAAAAAAATATGAGCTACGATGTTCACTTACATGTTGAAATAAAGCATTGGAAATTGAAAAAAAATGCGAAATGACCCCCAGGGCGCTTCTTGTGTTAAGATAATATAACATTATGTGATCCAGAACTTTGCTAGACTATTGGAATTCTGGATTCCTGGGATGCAGATATTTCCAAAAAGATTGGATCTTCTTTTATAAAAAGGGCATGGGGTCCCCTTTTTTTTCAGAAATAAGATATTAAATGTATTTAATGCAAAATGCATCTCTTGTGTACAGTGATAGAAATTGGGAGATAAAAGGCAGGTGTCAAGTGATGACTACTGAAAAAATCTTAGGCGTCAAATTAAGATTTTTAGTTGCACTTTCTGAAATTCATATTAATATTAATGTAATGCTGTATTTACAGTGGTGGGGAAATACATCATTTTGCTCGCCAGTGGCGAGTGGATTTTCTCATAAGGCAAGTGCATTTTTAGTTTTTGAAAAACTGTAGGCAATAGACACATTATCAGAAACACTTTTTTAATCTGGATATTTTAACTTTCCAAATTTTTACAGTGTAAATATGGTACTTATCTAATATTAATCTTACCTCTGTTATATATATTTCTTAATATTATAGAAAAAAGAATTATGAAAATGCATTGTAGTAATAGTAATTTTGTCTGTAATCGCGTGCGATTTTATCATAACTATTTTCAACTGCCTGTGTGTTGAATCTTGCAGGCTGGTAAAATAAATACTTGGCTAATTTGGAAAAATTCCCCACCCCTGTGTATATAATTTAGGAATAATTCTGAGTAAAAATTTGCATCAAATCTTCTGAAAGGTTACAACAGAGATGCAAGAAAAATCCACTACCAGTACTTTTTTTTTTTTCAATTTTTTGATGAAACTTGCCGGGGGGGGGGGGGGGGGGGGGGAGTGTGTGTTCACGATCTTTTCACAAAAACTTGCCCTTTTTTTTTTCACGATTTTTTTGACAAACCTTTCTCCCCCCCCTTTTTTTTTTCGCGATTTTTTTGACAAACTGTCGTGTTTTTTCGCAATCTTTTGACAAACTTGCCGTTTTTTTCCGCGATCTTTTGACGAAACTTGCCGTTTTTTCCCGATTTTTGACAAACTTTCCCGTGTTTTTTTTTTTTTTTTCCTTTTTGCGATTTTTTGAAGAAATTTGCCAGTTTTTTTCGCAATTTTTTGACAAAACGTAGCGTTTTTTTTTTGTTTTTTTTTTTTTTTCGCGATCTTTTGATGAAATTTGGCGGTTTTTTCGCAATTTTTCGACGAAACTTGTCGTTTTTTTTTTTTTCCCTTTTTTGAAGACACTTGCCGTTATTATTATTATTTTTTTTTTTTTTGCAATCTTTTGACGAAACTTGCTCTTTTTTTTTTCGATCTTTTTAACTTTGGTATGTTTTTTCGCGATTTGTTGACAAAATTGGCTGTGTTTTTTTTTTTTTTGCAATCTATAGACAAAATTTGTCATTTTTTGCGATTTGTTGACGAAATTTACAGTTTTTCCACGACTTTTTTTTTTTCTTTTACGATCATCTGTCGAAATTTGGATTTTTTATTTTTTTTCAACAATCCCTTGAAAAAATTGACAATTTTTCTTAAAAAGAGTGATTAAATTGATTTTTTTCGGCGACCATTTCTTGAAATTTGCATTATATTTTATATCTGAATTTTCAGATTTATGACCGATTTTTTGTAATTTTCGTAATTTAATGTTTCAAAAATTCAGACCATAAGTATATTTTTTAGAAAAGCACAAATACTTATTTAAAATTAAAGAAATGAATCTCTAAGATTATAATAATTGAAGCAACTGTAAAACTGATGTAAAGCTTTTCTAATTATTGCTATATTTAGAAATTAATGGAAAAATTAACTTAATCTGCAAAACAAAATTAAAACTTGTCAATATCTAAACTAATAATAATAATAATAATAATAATAACAACATAATGCCTCTATGTTTAAATCAAGAGGTGATTCTGAATTTTAAAAAAATTCTGAAATTCAGATTTTTTGAAGAGTTACAGCGGAGGCGGAAGAGCTGGGTTCCGCTTTCGTTAATTATGCTTTTTTTTCGTAACCCTTTGGCAAAAATTGCGGAGATTTTTTGTGATACCTTGAAGAAATTTGCTTTTTTATTCACGAACCTTTAATGGAATTAACGGATTTTATTGCGATCCTATAACAAGAGTCTCATTTTCTTTTGTAATTCTTTGACAAAATTAAGATTTGTTTTCGTGATCCTTTGTAGAAATGTACTTTTTTTTTTCCGTGATTAGATTACGATGTTTGTGTTTTTCCTGACTATAATAGAATTTCTTTTCATGATTCTTTGATGGAGTTTGCATTTTTCCAGGGATACTATGACGAAATTTGCATTTCTGTTCGCAATCCTTTGTAGAAATTTGCATTTCTTTTTCGCTATCATATGGAAAAAAAAAATCCTTTGTAGAAATTGGCGTTTCTTTTTCACTATTGTATAAAAAAATTGTTTTTTGCTTTAAAAAAAATCTTTTTTTTTTCGCGATCCTTTACCAAAATCAGTGAATTTTTATGCAAAAAATTGAAGAAATTGATTTTTATTTTGCGTCTATTTGTCAAAATTCACAATGTTTTTTAGTTCCGAAGTTTTAGACTAGACCGTTTAATTTTTTGGAACCAAATGCTAATAATTTTTTTTATAAAGCTAGGCGTTAAATTTGACGACCGAGGATAATTTTGTAGTCATCAAATTCAATTCTTTAGTTACATTTGACGACTAATGACCGCTATTTCTAACACTGCTTGCATATATGATGTTCAAATACCAAGGAAATTTTCAAATTCTTTGTATTGAGCAACTATTTCTCATTAAATATTTTGCTTTGTTTGTGTTTCGTAGATTGATCGACTGGTTTATGGTATCACCTATATGTGTAAGTCTATCGATGTCCCCAACTGGAGAATACTTAGCAACATCTCATGCTGGAAATGTTGGTGTATATTTATGGGCTAATTCTACACTTTATTCAAATGTTTCTATCTGTCCTCTTCCTGATACGTATAATCCTTTGGCAGTGGAACTTCCTGTTGTAACACTTGATGGAAGAGATAGTAAGTAAATTATTTATTGTACAACTATCATGAAATGTAAGTTATTTCATATTTTTGTGTGTGTCTTATTCAGGGCTCGATAAAACAGCATTCTTGGGGGGGAAATATTGTTTTTCACTCAGGTTCCCAGCTGGGAACCTAACAAGTTGCCATGGCTGCCAGAGATGCATCGGACGCATTATAATGTGTAAATTATGCAAATAATTGGAAACGAGGCACAAAAAATAGCTCTTAAGCGGCTCGTGGGATACGTAATTTCGTCAAAATATTACAAGAAGAGTCTGAATTTCGTCAAAGAATCATGGGAAAAAACACAAATTTCGCCAAAAAATGCAAAGAAAAAAAAAAAAAAAAAACCAGAAATTTTGTTAAAAGATGGCGAAAAAACAGTAACTTTAATTTTAGAAAAATCGCAAAAAATGGCAAATTTCATCAAAAAATAACGAAAAAAACAACAGATTTTGTTAAAAGATTGCAACAAAAGGCCCAAATTTTGTCAAAAGATCATGGGAAGCAATGCAAATTTCATTAAAAAATCACGAAAAACGACAGGTTTTGTTAAACCATGGTATTAAAATGGCAAATTTCGTCAAAAAAATTGTGATAAAGTGACAAATTTCATCAAATTACTCACACATAGACTTTTCTGGGAACCTTAAAATTTTTAGAATTTTCAAGCCCTGATTTCAATATTATATTAATATTCCAAATAATGCATACACCTTTTTTTAAGCATTTGTATAATTGTACATATTTTTGCACTAGAGAGGTTTATTCAGAAGTAATCTTATTTTTGTGAAATAATGGACTTTCTTTTTATACTTGTGAGACAATTTTGTAAAGCTGAGATTATTCAGATTTTTGTTTAGACATTGTTATTTGTATTTACTTTGCATTTTACACATAAATCCCAGAAAATTTCTAAAACATGACTCACACAGTTAACAATTGTTTCAACTTTCACTGCCTCTCATTTAATAAAAAAAGTTAAAATACTCTTCTGCAGATAACTGTTTTTTTTTTTTTTTTTTTTTTCCTGTTCTTCCAAACTTACCCCTACTTTTATTTTACCAGCATTAAAATAGTTAAAAAATGATGGATTGTTTTGATTGTTAAGTTAGAAAAAAAATTCTCAAAAATACAATTTTTAAAAGGTTGATTTCTTTCAGTTTTTTTTTTTTTTTTTTTTTTTTTTTTTTTTTTTTTTTCAAATTTAAATCTACCATCCATTTCTTTTTGAGAAAATTTAACAGTGTTGATGCCTTCAAATATGAATGGTAAAATTGCTTAGTTTTCTATATTTGAAAACCTTAAGAATTTTGGGGAATGAAAATAAGCAAAGTAATCTGTACTTTTTCTTAATATATAAAATTGAATAGGTTGAAAATTGAAATCATGATACAAAATGTTTAACATTTCCAGATAAATAATTTGCAAGATAAAAATATGTTAAAACTAAACCCTATATTAAATCTAAATGTCTGTCTTTCATAAACAGGTCAAGTCTTGATTTAGGCAAGAGATTCCTTTTTCAATTCATTTTTTTCTTATCATTCTCCTGTTTTTCCTGATTTTCCACTTAATCTGAAAATTCTGTCAATTTTTATTTCTCAATATTGTGTGAAAGAGAACCAATCAGACAATCCATCTTTGAGGATGAATTCATGAAACAATTTTCCATATGCCAACGGTCTATAAGTTTCTTATTTCCCAATGCATGGTTGCACGTGCATCGATCATTTCTTCTTGCTTCTAGTTTTTTCAGCACCATGGTTTGCATGCTCACAAAATATTTTAAATTTATCCCTATCTGAGTACTTATATTGATGTCAAAGTTAAGATGTTTTTTACATAGCAAATTTGAAAAATTTAGTTTCATTTTCAAAAGTTTCGATTTGTTTTTTGCATTGCTGTTAGCTTTTAAATTTAATCAATTATTTAAAAACTTTCATTTAATTACCTTATATACTCATTTATAAGTCGAGCCCTCCCCCTCTCCCCCAATTCTTAAGCAAAATTTTGAAAAAAAATTTTAATTTTCTTTCATTCTAAGTAAAACCACATTTTTGATAGTTTGTTGAAAAAGGATTTGTAATGGAAAGTAAAAATAATTAATATTTTTTTGTTAAATTAGTAAACATTTTTTTCTTTTACATTTCTAATTAGACTTAAAATTGTATAATTATGTAAAACCAAAGAAGCTTAAACTATTTTAAAACTTATTCACATCATTCAATGATGCTTAAAAAATTCTTTCAAAAATGTATTTAAATCTTATATATGAGGATAAACAACTCCTTAGACTTCTAAAGTATAGTAATTGTACTATAGGTTTTTTAGGAGAGATATCTAGAAGCCTTCTCAAGTTCAAATCTCTTTAAAAGGGGAATTAAAATGTTGTAAGGAATGTCCCTGTATCGAAGGGAATTCTATCCCAAGAAAAAATGGGTGCAGAACAATTACAAGGATACTATTGTTAAGCCTTTTTTTTTTTTTTTTTTTTTTTTGACCATTGTCCACTTTTATCCCTCTTTCCAACATAAACCAATGAGAGATTACTTAAAAGACTTGCCCATTTGCCATCTGCAATTTTTGGACTAACTTGTGTGTAAGTCAACACTTCATTTTTAACTCCCAAATTTTGTCCAAAATTCTTCGATTTATTCACAAATTTATATAGTACTTTTTTGTCCCATAGTGATGCACTGTTGTACTGGTGTACTTGTTCGTCTTAACTTTTTAGTCAGTTTATGGTTCTCACTGGGGGGGGGGGGGGTAATGATTGTGAATTTCTATGGAGTTTGCCATTATTTATTTATTTGTTTAATGATTGTTCCAATATGCAACAAATTTTTTGTGATGTATTGTGCGTGCTCCTTCAAATAATAATAATAATAAATAAATAAATAAAAAATATTAATAATAGTAATAATACAGGATAAAATTCAGTTACTTATTAAAGAGAAAAATTTTTTTAAAAATTTTCATTTCACCTTAAGTACAATAATGAAATTTGGATTTTGTTAACTTAGTGGATTTCTTGGCTCAAGTGAACATGTTTTGTAAATTAGAAAAATACTTCATTTTTTTTTCTCCTTTTTAAGACCTAAAGAACAGTTTCTTTTTTTAAAAAAAGGGTTTATTGTTACATGATTTAAGAATATTTTTCACAATAGCAAATTTTCAGATAATACGATCACATTTTAAATGACCTTAAAACGGAATGATGTCACAATCTTGACAGGATTTGTTCCATTTTTTCTGTCACATAGTTGTCATATACTGGCACAGAGAAAAGGGTAATAGAATTGTAATGTGTATTAATACCAATCTAATTATTTAGCGTAATAAATATTTAAAAATATTGTTAGATGTTCAAAAGATTAAGGTCTTGTTCTTGATATTTAGTTTTTGTAATTTTTAGATTTTCTGATTTATTTACATCACTTTTATTTAATTTCCTTTTTCCTTTCTAGCTTGTGATAATGAAGCTCATGAAGATTCTGAAGACATTGATGTTGACATACCAGAATTCCAGTCACCGGAACAGATAGATGAGCTGGCTACCCTATCTCTCACATCCCAATCTCATTGGATGAATTTATTAGATCTAGATATCATAAAAGTAAACAGCTGCTTCTCCATTTAAAAAAAAAAAAAAATACTCTATTTTATTTTATGTGTGTATAAGTATAGAGTTGTAAGGGCTTGTGAAGATGTAACCCCACCAATAATTTCTTAGATGGACTCTAATTTTCTCTAACTCATAAAAAAAAAAAAAAAAAAAAAAAACTAGCAGATTTTTTATTTTTTAATAGTAGTTTATGAAATTTATGCTTATTTATTTAAGTATTTACGTATATATATATTTTTTAATTTATCTTTTTTTCTTTTTTTCTCTTTTGTTAAAGAAAATAATGACTTGAAAAAAAAAAACTTTTTGTTTTCTTCCTTTGTAGTTAAAATAGTATTAGTTTAAATTATAAGTGCAGATTCCCAAATTTTTTAAGAAGACAGTGGCTCCTAAGCCCAAATGTTCCAATCGCCACAAGAGAAAAATTAAGAAACAATGTGAATTTTATCAAAAAATCACAGAAGGAAAACTAATTTTGTCAAATGATCACAAAAAACACTGCTACTTCAGTCAAAGCATTGCTGAAAAATGTAATTTTCATGAAATGATCAATTAAAAAAGTTGATTAAAAAATGAGATTTTGGTTACAAGATGACCAAAAAACACTATTTTCGTCAAAGGATCACAAAAAAAAGTGAGATTCTTGTCAGAGGATTGTGGGAAAACGTGATTTTCATCACATGATCACCAGAAAAAATACAAAATTCATGAAAGGATGTTGGCTTAGATACCGAAAATTAGTTTCCAAGTCAAAAAACTTAGTCAACACACAGCAACTTGTGACCGTGAATCTGCACCTATAGTTTAAACTCTTGTAGTCAGAAGACTCTTATAAAAAATCAAAATTAGTTTTAAAGAGTTTCTTTTTGAAAGAAGATATTATTCCAAGTTATTTTTTGTTATTTCATTATCAGCAATTTGCAAATAACTGCAAGTGGCATTTTTTTTTTTTACCACGCTTTTATTAGCTTCACCTGTGAGTTTGTAACTCTCCTTATTTTATGTATGTTCACCGATTACTCCAAAACCATGCAACCGATTAACTTGGTTTTGGTGTTAAATGAAAGACGATGCTCTCGAATTGGTACCACTTCAGTTTCATCGAAATTGGTTCAGTATTTTTTTAGTATTTAGGCAAAAACTAATAAAATTAGTGATTTTTCGCTAATTAAAAGTGTTGAATACGTTCACTGAATAGAGTGTAGACAGCATGGCCGAGCGGTCTGAGGCGCCGGATTGAAGCTCTGTTTTTCGAAAGAGATTGTGGGTTTGAACCCCACTCCTGACATTATTTACATCTATGTAAAATTTAAAAAAAAAATTCCATATTACAATTTTTATTTTTAACTGGCTTCAGAAAAGGAAGAGGAAGTTATAAATTCGACACGTATGTATTTTTTTTCTATGTATGTTCACCAATTACTCTGAAACTATCCAACCGATTAATTTGGTTTTTGTATTAAATATAAATATAGTTTAAAAAAACTAAAAACCACGCTTTTAAAGTAATCAAACTAAAAAGTGAAAAATAAATATAGTTTAAAAAAACTAAAAACTACGCTTTTTAAGTATATCAAACTATAAAAAGTGAAAAATAATTTGTACTATAAGCTGAAAACGAAAATAGATGAAAAATACTATATTACTATAAAATCATTGTAATTATAGAAATCAATTAATAAGCAATAAATAAAATTATCGTGGAAAAAAAGCGTGGGGTGCTTCTTAAGAACTGATAGATGGAGCACCCCACACTTTTTTTCCACGATAATTTTATTTATTGCTTATTAATTGATTTCTATAATAACAATGGTTTTATAGTAATATAGTATTTTTCATCTATTTTCGTTTTCAGCTTATAGTACGAATTATTTTTCACTTTTTATAGTTTGATATACTTAAAAAGCATGGTTTTTAGTTTTTTTAAACTATATTTATTTATGAATGATTGTGTTTATGTTGACCAATTATCAACATGAGGGATATGGACCCTGAGGGGGGAATTTTTTATAAACAGAATATTTAAATTTTTACACTGTCATAATTTTCTCAATTATAATTATTTAGTACATTTGGTATTTGATGATAATTTTATTTAAATATATATTTAAATGGTTGTATTTAATTTAAATAAAAGAGGATTTAAGAATCAATAAAAAATACAGAATAAATCTCTCTTTCATTGTCATTCATATATACAGTGGAGCACACATTTGCATTTGCAGGGCTGCCAGTTGGTCCCTATTTTTTAACTTGGTCCCTAAAAGTCCCTATTTTCACTAAGAGGTCCCTAAAAGTCCCTTTTTTTATCTATACTGTGTCTAAGTTAATTTTTTCCTTACATTTTACCAAAATTTATCAAGAAAATTTACTTTTTTTTGAAAATTTAATATTGTAGATGATAGCACATAACTGATCATAGTGGAAGAAATGAAAAAAATGTAGTGAAAAAACCCTGCAATTTTGGTCAAAGAGTCCTGAAAAAAACCCGCAATTTTGTTCAAAAAATCTCTTTTTTGTTCAAAAAGAGATCTCTTTTTTGTTTGTTTTGTTCTCTTCTTTTGTTCAAAAACTGCAATTTTCGTCTTAAGATTGAAAAGAAACGGGATTTTTATCAAAAGATTGCGAGAAAAACATGATTCTTGTCAAAAAATCATGAGAAAAACACGGTTTTCGTCCAAAGATTGCAAAAAAAGCACTATTTTCGTCTAAAGATTGTGAGAAAAATGCATTTTTCTTCAAAAAGTTGTGAAAAACCCCAATTTTGTTTAAAAATCTTAAGAAAACATGTTTATTGTCGAAAGATCATGAGAAAAATGCGATTTTTATCAAAAGATCGTTAGAAACACGCTATTTTTGTCTTTACATCGCAAGGAAATGAGATTTTCGCCAAAAAATTGCGAGGAAAACACGACTTTTGTCAAAAGATCGTGAGGTAAATGAAATTTTCGTCAAAAGATCGCCAGGAAAAGGCGATTTCGTCAAAAGATCGCGAGAAAAATGGGATTTTCGTCTAAAGATCGCAAAAAAAAAAAATAAATAAATAAATAAAATAAAATAAATAAATAAACTTTTGTCTAAAGAACCCATCTAAAGATAGCGAAAAAAACGTGATTTTTGTCTAAAGATTGCGGAAAAAAATTCAAATTTTATCAAAGAATTTAAAATAAAAAGTTTTTAAAAACTTTTACATTAAAAGATCATGAGAAAGGTGGTATTCCCCCCCAAGTATCAAAGGGAAAATGCAAATTCCATCATAGCATTACAAAAAAAAAAAAAAAAAAAAAAAAAAACCTGGGAATGCCGTTGAAAATATGTATAATTAATGTAGGGAAGGATTTCCTCTCTCCCTCTTTGCTGTAACTTTTCATAAAATTTGCTGTGAATTTCAGGGTTTTTAGAACTTTGAATTTCTTTTGCTACAGAAACTCATTTCATTTCAATATTAGAAAAAAATCATTTATAACCTTTATTTCAATTATGTTTGTGTTCGTAAATGCAAATTATATAAGTGATGATGATTCAGAAAATAATTGTAATAAGTGTTAAATATTGCTGGAAAAAACAAAAAAGCATACTATTCCTGAAACCAGTATTTTAATCCTTAAGTGTGCTAAAAATTTCTGAAATAGTCGGGAATGAACTTTAAATAGTTTATTTATGTTATAGTTTTTACAATGTTGATGTCTCTGTTGATACATATGTTAATGTATTAAAACATGTGTCAATATATTTACATATAAATGAAACTTGTTATAAAATTTTTATATTTTCTTCAAAAAAATTCCTATATTTCCTATAATATTTTTGAAAAAAGTCACTTCTAGGCCTGATGGATGTGATGCGTCTGATTTTATTATTTTAGTATATAACTATTTTAATGGCTGACCATCCAGGTGGGAAGATTTTAGTTTTATACAGGAAAAACTAAGTGTTCCTGCCCATAGATTTATGAAACATGTGCCAAGCAGATGGTTAACTCTGGAACCTGCAGCAAATTGGTTGTTAGAATAATGGAATTGTCTCCATGAGTATTTCTTAAAATATATTCCATCTAGAAATGAACAAAAGACACTAAATACAGTCAGCTACAAAAAAATTGTTGAATATTTGAAGGAGAAAACAATGAAATTTCAGTTACTGTTTATTGTATCTAGTGCCAAACTATTTACCCAGTTTACTGCATTTTTCCAAAGGGAAGATCCTCTGATCCACTTAGTGTATGATGAAATAAAATGCCTTATCATCAAAGTCACAGTGCGTATTTGCAAACAGTCAGCCATTTAATCTTTCAAGAATGATGTCAGTCAAGATCCCTTTGAGAATAAAAATTTAATCTCCCCAAGAGATATTGTTTTTAATGAAGAATTGCAAAAAGAGTTTTTGCAATTATCTGAAAAAGATAAATGTTATGTTTTAAGTGATGTGCAACGTCATTATATAGCTTCTGGTAAATATCATTACAATAAGGATATATTGCAAAATTAAAACTTGAAATATCTCAGTTGCTTAAACCCAGAATTCAAAAGTACTCCGAAAAGTTTAAAAAATATTGCTAAACTTGCACAAAAATTGCCTATAAACATTGAAATTGATGCCCTCTTGGATGAATGGAAAATGTGCAAGCTCAGTCAAGAAGAATCTGAAGTAAATAGGATTGATTCATTTTGGGCTACTTCTATTAACGCAAAAGAGGAAAAGGGAGGATTAAAATATCCAAATCTCTCTCTTTATTTTGAAGAGTAGCCTCAGTTTGTACCATGGCAGTGCAGATTTAGAACGAGGATTTTCATTTCACATCAAATTCTTTCCGAAGACCGGGCCTCTATGAAGGAACGGATGCTAAATGCTAGGCTAAACTTAGCAGATGCTTTAAGACATCATTATGAAAACCATGCAGCTCTAGTACCAGTAACTAGTAAAATGATAAAGGCTAATATTGCATATCAAAGTTACCTAGAAAATTAAAAGAGAGAAAAAGAAAAAAAAAAGGAAAGTACAACTTGAAGTGGAAAAAGAGGAAGAGGAAGAAATTAGAAAAAAAAGAAGCTGAAAAAGATAAAAGTACAATTGTAGTTCTTGACAACATTTTGGGAGATTTAAACAAAAATGTGAATGAAGAAGTAACTGTATTGGACAGATTGATCGATGAAGGCAATGAAAGGTTAAAAATTGCTTTAGAAAAATGAAATTTAACTGAAGCTAAATTGGTTAAAATTTGATTGCAGCTGGTATAACAGCTAACAAGGAACTGAAAGTAAAAAAGGATAAAGCTGATAGCTTGTCTAGTGTTTAAAATAGATAAAATAATTTAATTACAAATTTTATGAGTAACAAATCTAAAGAAGGTTAATTTAAGAAATTTGTAAACATTATATTTGATTAATTAAAAGTTTTAAAAAAAATTGGCTTTTATTTGTTAAAAATTGTATTTGATTTGTATAAATATTATGTTTATTTTTCAGGTCCCTAAAAGGTCCCTATTTCAGACTTTTGGTCCCTAAAAAGTCCCTAATTTTTAATCATTAGGTCCCTAAGTCCCTACTATTTTGTACCAAAGTTGCTGGCAGCCCTGCATTTGTATATAAAATAATTTGAGTTATCACCTACTAATAAATTTGAAAACACTCCATGTGTGTGAAAGAGAGAGAAAATATAAATGTTTGAAAAAATCCAAACTAAGCAGTAATTTGTAAATTTCTTTATATTTCTCATTTATATGTTTCACTTATCTCTCACTAACTTTTAATTCTAGCTTCGAAATAGACCTAAAGAACCTGTTAAAGTTCCAAAAAATGCACCTTTTTTCTTGCCTGTTGTATCTGGATTAAAGCCTACCTTTTTGATTGAAGAAACTGGAGACTGGAAAAAAGAAGTGAGTTTATATTTATTCATATATTCAATGAAAATAAAATTGATTCCTAAAATAAGTAAAATTTATAAATACATAAGGATTAACAATTTATTGTAGACATTAAGTTGTATTTATAATTAATTTCACAGACATCAATCACTTTTAATCTGAAATAAAAACTACATTAGAAATAGAAGAAATCAGATGATAGAAGTCTGTTGAGTCTACAAAAATATAAATAATTGATGATACTTGGAAATAGATTATTATTAAAAATATTTTCATTGCTTTGAAATGAGGCATCTTCAGTTATGGTGCATTTTCAGTTATGTATTTTCTGCAGTTCAATTTTTCACTAGTTACTGCTTTTGTAGTTAAAATGCTAGAAGTTTAAACTATTATAACTGAAAAGCCCACATAAAGAAAATGAAATTAGTTCAAAAAAAAAAAAAAAAAAAAAAAAATTGTACTCTGAATGAAAACACTACTACAAGTCAATTTTTGTTATTTTACTATAAGTGATTTATAAATAACTAAGTGTATCATTTTTTATAAACAATAATATGCCCTCAAATTTTAACACATTTATTTCTTTTTGTTGTTTGACAAATGCACAATTGAAGTTTCCTGACATTACTGCTTAATATATACTCATAAATAATAATATCTTTATTAAATTATCATGAATAATAATAATAATAATATATTTATTAAAATATATAAATCACCAGAAATCTTAATTGAGAATCATATCCTTATTAAATAATTTTAAATTCATTTATTCCAAAACATTTCTAGTATTTTTATCTTATTTTGTCAAAATTAACTTCAAATTATTGTACTCCATTTTTCTGCTTGCAACAATCTTCTGTTTACATGTGTTTCAAAATTTTGTTATTGATTTCCAACTCTAGAAATAGTCATATCACAAATCCAAGGAATCGATTTCCATCATGCAGGAGTAATCACTGTCACTATGTTTGCATATACTACAAGTCAAAATATTCTTCTTAAACTTCTGCTGGTGGTCCTCATTGACAGTCTAACAAATTGTCCTGCAAAGCACAAGATGCTACCAGAGTACACTTAGATTTTGCCCTCTTTCCTCTTTCAGCCGTTATGTGGTATAGATGGACATCTCGATTCATTTTGAAGAATCGAGTCTGAATTAACAAACTTGCTTGATGAGTCAAAATAGTGAGCTGACTCTTGACTCACTTGCTAAGGTTACTTTGTTGAATAGACATCGAAGTAACATTTATCATGGAATAGTATTAATTATACTGAATAAAAACCAGCAAACTCATACTTTTTTTAATCAGCAACATCTTTGCATGCATTTAGCATAAATACAATCCTGTTTTAAACATAAAAAAATTCATTGCCCTGTTGGAAAATATAGCATACAAACCTACTTGCTAATACAGAAAATTTTTTACTAATGTTATACTACCTCTGACAATAAAGTTCGGAGAATGAATTCAGAACAACCGATCTGGCAACACTTGGGAAACAAAACACTGCACCTGCATAGAGGCAAGTGTAGACCATCTTCTCCCACCATTGTTCTGTTGAGCATCGTTTATGTTCTGTGTAAGACATGCTTTACTAAGTGCTTGTTCAGTGTGTTGGTTCTTAACTGAGAATAAAAAAATGAACGATCAAAAGATCAGTTTAAAGTTTGGTTTTAAGCTTTGTAAGATACCAAAAGAAATTCATGAGGGATGGTGCAAATTGAACACATACCACACTTGCCAGACCTCAATCCTCCAGATTTCTTCCAGTTTTCACGACTCAAACTCTCTTTGAAAAAGATTTGATCATATTGCTGACATCCAATGAAACATGACGATTCTTTTGAACTTCATCCCAAAAGAGGACTTCTTGCGATTTTCCCAGGATATATATAGCAGATCTAAGTGATGCATAGTTATAGGAGATGACTATTTTGAAGGATGGTATGGTAACTTTCGTTTATATTTCATCTACATTAATACTACAGGACTATTCACCGAACTTTATTGTCAGAGGTAGTATTATTAGTAAAATTGTTTGATGGTATAGATCTTAGTAT
The DNA here is from genome assembly GCA_964019185.1 of Maratus speculifer. NCBI lineage: Eukaryota > Metazoa > Arthropoda > Arachnida > Araneae > Salticidae > Maratus > Maratus speculifer. The sequence goes on from OZ025296.1 coordinate 129,425,957, forward strand.
ACTTTAGCAAATGGTTAAGATACAAACATTGTATTTGAATAAGGATTTTATTTGAAAAAGCAAGAGCCTTTGTTTCCCTTCCTTTTCCCCATTTTTTAATTTTTTTGTATCTGTATATGCCTTAATATATGCCTGTGCATAAATGCCTTTTTATTGTATTATAAGTACATATTCATTTTATCCTGTTTTAATCAATGTACTTTAATCCTATTATTAGTGCTTGGAATTTATAGAAAGTTCTAATGATATGAGAAAATTGCGGTACTGGTATATAACTCCATCAAAAATGATAGAATTTTGATCTGTGTTTAATTTACATAAGACTTCATAAAATGAAGCTTTTATTATTGAAGAGTTTGTATTGTAGAAAAATGAGTTTTAAAAATAACTAATGCATCTTACAAAAACAAATGATGAGGATAATTTTTTTTTATCATTCTGAAATAGTTCAACATAAAGAGATTAGTTTATGTCAATTTGAAATTTGATTGCAGTGTGAATAAATTTTGTATTTCTTAGAAAATGTAAAATGTAATTAAAATGTCACAAATATGTAATATGTACTACATACATAAATTACATCAATGCAGATAAAATTTTTATTTTTAACGTAGTAACATTCGAACATAACTTTGGAGTGAAAATAAAATTGTAATTTAATAAAAGGATATGAAAAAATAATTTCCAGTCATACAAATGCATTCTCAATTAAATTACATCTGAAAAAGAAAAAAAAAATCATTTTTTTATTTATAATGCAAATAAAATTTTTAAAAATTAAGTGGATAAATAAATGTTAAGCTCTTAAGACTTAATAAAACTAAATTTAAATTTTAATGTTCAGTTTATTTATATTGAACTAATTTTTAAATTATATAACCAAAGCTCTAGCTCTACAACTTCAAAATTTCATTGGGTATAAATAAAATCAAAATTATTATTTTTATTATTTCTTTCGTAAAATTTTAATTCAATTTTATCAATTCTTAAGAGATTAGCTTACGTCGACATGAAATTTAATTGTATTATAAATAAAATTTGCTTCTTGCAAAATGTAATTAAATTATAAGGATTATATATAACCCCATGTACTACATATATTAATTTTATTAATGCAGGTAAAATTTCAATTTTTAATGTTGTAAATTCAAACATAACTTTGGAGTGAAAAAATAATTTTCAGTCTTACAAATACAATCTCATAACTCAATTACATCTGGAAAAAGAAACTCTTTTTAACTATAATGCAAATATATATGAGGACCTCAGAAGCCAAGGGGTACAAGTGACATAATTTAGATTTCGAGTAAATTGAGTTCAAAGTTAAGTATCAATTGTAATTGAATGAATTGAGATAGGAATCTTTTGCTTATTTCTTAATGTTCTTTGAACTCTTATTTTCAATAACTGTTTAGAAAAACAGCAGATTAAATTTTGTTTTAAATGTATAACTAAGTAATATTTATCAGCATTCGGCACTTGTACCCTTTGGCTTCCAAGCAGTAATGAAAACTGCTTGGAAGCCAAAAGGGTACAAGTGCTGAATTAATACAAGAAATAAAAAAAATATGAAATAAAAAGATAAATTTATAAAAAATGAAGAACAATGTTGATATAAATAAATGAATGGACAAAATTTTGTTTTAATAAAAGTTCTAAAAAGGAAAAATTATGGAAAAAAAAAAAAAATGAAAATACGAAAAATTTAAGATCAATGTTGATACACATGAATGAAACAACAAACTTTTATTCTAACATAAGATTTAAAATTTTATTATAAGTTTTGAAAAAAATGAAAATTTCTAACACTGCCTGACAAAGGTAAAAAGTGAATATATTTTCAGTTTGTCTGTCCGTCTGTCTGTCTGGCCATCCAGCCGTCTGTCCGTTCTCTAACTCTCTTAAATATTCTCGAATTACACTGAATTTTTTTGAAATTATTTATGTTTATCCTAGTATGCACCCTATTTCAAATAAAGTTTCTAGTATGATTAATTTATTAAAGGAACAGTTAAAATTTTTCGTTTCATTACGGGCTATGGGGGAAAAATCGTTTCAAATGAATTTTAAAGATGTTACACCCTGTCAAATATATTAAGATTTATATTCATCTACGGAGTTCATTAAAATATGCATTCTGTAAAATATGTAGTGAAAAGAAAAACTAATATTCATTTACAGGGCCACACAAAAAAATTCAATTACATAATGGGGAAAGTGGAAATTGTTTGCAACATATTTTAATTATATTAAACTTTTCATGTATAATAAAATTGTCCATGTAATGTCCTATACGTCCATGAAATTTAATATAAGTTATATCGCGCATAACGTGAAGTTCACAGCATTTACAGGGACACACAAAAGATTTGAAATAGTATATTCTATCCAAAATACTGCACATTATCGATATGGTTGATGGATTGATGAAATGCCTTCTTAATTATGATACGCGCTTTTAAGTTTCACTAAATTTATATTACATGGTATGTATAAATACTATATTTGATATACAGGGCTACACAAAAGATCTGGTAAAGGTTACTGAATATGAGTATAATTTACTTAAAGATTGTAAGTTATGTATTTTTATGATGAATTTCATTCAGTTTACTCAGAAATGTTTCTGGAATACAGATAAAATGATATACAGGGCAACACACAGAATTGGATACATGGTCATCTATGAATGATAATTTCTTGAAATATTATTTCAGTAGTATTAAGAATGTTTTACTTGGAACTAAATTTTAGCTAAATACTGGCGTATAATACAGGTTCTAGGTAAACTCCAGGGATGAACAAAAGTATACAAGTATGTTTCCATCTATTAGTACAAAATGCTAAAAGAGAAATTCCAAACTGTTATGCATTTTCTTCCTAAATTAGTTTTTTACATTATACAGTCTATATATAACAGACAGATCAAACACAGGGCTGTTCAAAAGTATTAAAATATGTATTTTTCTATGGACAATAACACTTTATTACCTTAAATTGCAAATTTTTTTTAAAGATTTCAGGAAATCTTGGAAAGTGTTTCAGAATCTATGTTTAATGTTTGATTTTTCTTACTTGTTAGCAGTTTGCATTTATTTAATGTAATATGTAATGCATTAAAAAGCAAATTTTAAACAGAAAACAAAACTGACGAAAAACATTTTGGAAAACGACATACAACTCCAGCTCATAAGGTTTAAAAGTCACACGATGTAAATAATTTTAAACTGTGATTGGTACAAATTGGCATATGATTATGTTTTTGTACCAATTGATGTTTAAAAATTATCAAATTCTTGGGGCGTTTTCAGTCATGATCTAGCTTTGCATGTCGTTGGTCGCGCTTCAGCTATATAGACATTGGTGAATACACCTGTACTTATACCCCTTGGCTTCCACACGTTTCGGGAATGAGGTTAAGTAACTGACCCCTAAAACTCATTGCATAATTAAAAAATCACTCATAACTCTTTATCTACAAATAAATAGACTTATTTCCAGATAGCTTGTGCACTTAACTCATTTTTTTTAAAATTTTGTCACTTATACCCCTTGGTTTCTGGGCTCCTCATATATATTTTTTAATAAGCGGATAAATGTTAAGCTTTTAAAAAACACTAAAACTAAATTTAAATTATAATATTCATTTTATTTACATTGAACAAATTCAAAAATTATATAACCAAAGTTTTAAAAATAGATATCAAATAATATCATTACATCCTGCTAATAGAAGATGCCAAAACAGTGTTGGGGTTTTTTTATACCTGGTTATCTATTGTTTATATTAACTTGTTATCCATTTTTTTAATTTGAAACATTATAATTTGATAGTTTTTTAACATTTTGGAGAAAATGGAAAATAGATATGATTTCTTTCATGTAGAAAAATAAGATTTGAATATCTACAAATATTTGATAAGAATATACAGAAATAAAAAAAAAAAATTAAAAAGCATATTCACTATCTGGTAGAAATTCTGTTAAATGAAACACAAATAAACTTTATTTAGGCACTTCTATTATGTTTCTTTCTTTCTTTTTTCTTTAACATAACAAGACAGGGTTCATACTCATTAGGGGAATATGGGATTCCTAAGAAAATCAGGGGATGAATTTTAGGTTGTAAAAATCAGGGGAATCTCAGGGGATAATGCAAAAAATTTCCCAAATCTGCGAAAACCTGCCAAAATGACAGTCTACTCTGGAAAATGGGGACAATTGTTGCTATTTGTGTGCTTTATTATCATATGTAATATCAAAATGTCATTAATTGTTGATATGGAAAAACTGTACATCCCCGAAAATACATCATTGGATTCTCAGGGGATTTTTTCTTGGAAAATGAGTATGAACCCTGCAAGGCAATTTTTTATACACTAAAACTTTTACAAACACTTTTTTTAAATAACAGTGTAAATCCTATTGAAGTAAACTTAAGAAACTTTTTAATAATTTATTATCAAATACTTTTATTTATTTATTCTTTTTCTCTTTCTTAAGAGTGATAAATCCAAAGTGCTACAAGTAATGCAGCATGGATCAGAGTTCTTCCAACTACTGGAATCTTGTATAAAATCTGAAAAATGTGAGTTATTTTCATTTTTATTAATATGATTTTGAAAAAAAAAATTTTATTTTATTTATGTTTTAGTGTTTTGTGGTAGTAATATTTTTAGTATAAAGAAGGAGCCTAACTTGTGATGACGAATTTAATCTTATTGGACACCTTGAGTGGAGAAATTCAATTTTAAAAAGAATAATAATTGATATATATTGCATTACCAATTAATCACCTGATCTCTGATTACATTAAATCTGAAGATAAGATACCATATCTTGCTTCAGATATTGAAATACTTTATCTCTGCCTAATCTCTTGGCCTTAGAAAATAAGAAAAGTTTATTATTATTTATTTTTTAAATTCCTTTTGTAATAATTTACAAATTTTATTACATACCTTAGGGTTCCAAAAAATTCTGAGAGCCTATTGAGACTCAAAAATATTTTCAGGATGATGAATTTCAGCTCATAAGTATAAAATTCACTGAAATGCTTTGTTACATATGTTAAAAGTTGTAATGCATTTTGCCACCTATTTCAGATATGACAAGTTCCAAAGTTTAACACATAAATTAAAAAAAAAAAAAAAAGATAAATCAAATGCATATTGTTTTTTTTTTTCTTTTTTTTTTCTTTTTCATTTTAAAATTAACTAGCCTGTAACCAGATCTTGTATTCTGTTAACTTTTTAAATGAACCACAGTAACTTGCAAAAGATATTAACTAATTGTGTTTAACAATACTTTTATTGTTATTCTGTTTTTGCTTTTTATATGTGAATTCAAAATAAAACACAGGTATACATTTACAGATGAAGCTGTGGTAGAAAAGTTGAAGACATTCTCTCCTTCAAATATTGATGTTGAGATTAGATGCTTAAGTCCTGAAAATGGTGGTTCGATTCATCTGATGGAGTGCTTTCTAAAAGCTATGTTGTATAACCTAAAAACCAATAGGAATTTCGAAGTAGTTCACTCATATTTGGCTCTTTTCCTCCAGGTAAATAATACTAAATACTAAATTATATTTTGTGAACTCAGTAAAACATTAATTTGAAATCAGAAATTGTTTACTTATGTCTTTAAAAAATGATGGTTAATGAAAGTTGAAACAATTTTTATGTTAATGTGACAATTAGAATTTTCTGATTGTCTCATAAACAGGGGTGGGGAAATACGTCATTTTCCTCTCCAGTGGCGAGTGAATTTTCTGGCAAGGCGAGTGCATTTTTAGTTTTTGAAAAACTGTAGGCAATAGAGACATTATCAGAGACACTTTTTCAATCTAGATATTTTAACTTTCCAAATTATCACAGTGTAAATATGGTACTAAATTCTATCTTATATTAAGCTTACCACTGTTGCATATATTTCTTAATTTTGAAGGGAAAAAAGAATTATGAAAATATAATAATAGTAATTTCGTGTGTGATTTTGTCATAACTATTTTCAACTGCGTGTGTGTTGCATCTTGCAGGCTGGTGAAATAAATCCTTGGCTGGTAAGATTTTTGAAAAATTCCCCACTCCTGCTCATAAATAATCTTGTATTAAATAATGCATAAAAAAATTACTTCTTATTAATGCCCATAAGGTATTTACTTCATGAAATATTTAATGTGTTAAGGTAAATTTTTATCTTCTATTTTTCTTTTATTTCACAAATTATATAATTTTTATAGGTTTTTAATTTTTTTGTTTAAATGTATCAAAAATCATGATTCTCTACATTAAAAAAGACATGCATTTATACTAAGGCTATGTGAGTGGTTCGGGTATACTTTTTAATTATTTTATTGATTGACCATCTAAGTAATCGGTTTGCATATTAGTCCAAGCCTATCAGTATCGACCATATGCCTTCATTTTCCTACCAACTAATCAAAATCATCAATCTTTTAGCACTTAACCAATGGAAATATAGAAATCTGGGAAAACTGGAAGACAAACAAAAAAACATTTATAAGATTATCAAGTTGATTGCTTAGGTGTGATGTCATTTGAAGCTGATCTGTTAGACTTTATTTGTAATTTCTTCTCTAACTCTTTTTATATCAAATTAGTCTGCAATTTACTTATAAATTTTGTTTTATTTTTGTCAACAACAGATGACGTCTTGTTGCTTAGCAATTTCATGGAAAATTCATTTTTTATGAATAAGCACCTTCAATCGAAACCTCCTTACATATAATTTTAACCATCAGTTACTAAGTTCCCTTTGACTGCCACATAAGTACAAAACTTATAGTCCTAGGACTTATGTCAGTTTGGAGAGATTTTCAACTGTTAGTAAATTTTACTTCAAATACTCAAATAACAACATTTTAACTATTAAAAACTTTAAATTACTTCTTTTTATTCTAAGACATCTATCTTTAGCCATAATACAAAACCAAATCTATTAGCCCATTTTCATTCACTTACATCTAATACTCAGAAAAGTTTTCAGCCTTGATTTGGATAGACTTCTTGCACCTATATCTGCTATACAAATGGTTAAAACCAATGTGGCTATCTGTATAAGTACACCAATGGATGCATATTACTGAACAAAATCATGTAAACAGATGCATAGAAAAAAACTATTATCGACATCGACAAGATTAAAAAAATCCCATTTCAAATTCCATTAAAATAAATACCTAATTTTTATTTCCATGCAATTTTCATTCGCTACTGACAAGTAGTCTCTTTTGAAATTTGTTTTCTGTATACATCTTCTCATTAAGTATGTAAATTCATACATTGTCTTGATTTTATGACAAAATACTTTATTGTTGTTCCAAAACCAGTGTGCTCTTGTACTTTCTGGAAAGAAAAGTTTCATTTATTGAATTTCAATAAATTTCTGGTTACTTGGTTAATCACTGGGTTTGTGAAACAAACCAATAACAGTTACGTCTAGAATATTTAATCAGTACTTCTATATACAATACTTTTATATTTTTGTTTGATACAGTCAGTACCGGGTATATGGTTACCCACTTATAAGGTCACTTTTTGTAAGCCTGTTCTGACAGAATAGGTATTATGTATTTAAATACACTGCCTATATTGTCAGTTTCTAATGGCTTATATCAGATATATGGTCATTTTTTTGTGTCCCATTTTGTTGGTTAATATCTTATAATTTTATGCTTTTTCCTTTGCTTTCTTAGAGTGTACAGTGTCAAATAGACATATCATTCAACTGCCGGCTTCTTTGTTATGATCATGCGATACTTTTCATTTTTAATAGCTTTAAAAAGAAGTGGATGGACATACTGAAGGAGGAACATTTTCTTTCTAGTCGGTCCTTTTTCCATTCGCTGAATCGTCCATGCTTGTGTTAAAAACCACAAGTACGAACTTCCGTATGGTAAAGAAAGACCACACAGCATTTATATAGCTGAAGAACGGTTTGACGAAATTTTCCTTTTTAAACGGAGCCTTAGAGATAGTGATAATATTGCATAATAGATGCGCGTCTAAGAGTTTCCCAGGTTCTAGGAATTTCTCTCTCAACTGTTGCATTTGATACTGATTTTTGGAAAACATACCATCACCTCTTGTGACTGCATGAGAATGCATGAAGAAAGTTAAATCTGGGCAGAAAAAAGTTGAATAATTTTTGTGTTTTGTATTTTTCATTATTTGTCATTGCATGTAAAGTGTTTGTTTATTTGTTAATTGTCTAATTTGTTAAACGCGAATATCATCAAAAGATCTCAGTCAAAAAATGCGAATTTCATTAGAAGATCAGTAAGACAATGCAAATTTAGTCGAAAGATTGCAAAAATAATACACAAAATTTGTCGGAAGATCATAGAAAGAAAATGCCAAATTTGTTAAAGAAACATGGTAAAAAATGTGAATTTTGTTGAAAATTCAGGATAAAGGGTGCAGATTTTGACAAAGAATTGTAATAGAAAAATGTAAATTACAATTGTAGCAAAGAAAAAAAATCACAAATTTTGCGAAAATTTATGGCACTGGGCTAAAAAATTTAAACCCAACTTCTTTTATGAATATCAAGAAATAGCCATGAAATGCGAAAAGCAAACCAACCAACTTCAAGATTAATTTGAAATTTGTATGCTACGATTTGTCATCTTCAAAGATTTGTAGGTCAATAGTTTTATTTTTTAGCGTACTCAGGCTTTATTCTAATGTAGCATACTCAAGGCTGATAGTCTTCATTATTTTAAAGATAGAAAAATTGCATGTATGGAAATCTCCATTATAAGGTCTACATATAGCCAATTGCTGTATCTCAACTTGCCTAGATAGGCACTTAATTAACTTCCTTGTTGTATCTCCTGTAGCTTTCCAACCATACTATTGTTACCTGAATCAATAATTTTTTATGCTATCTTGGCTATTGAAATGATTATGGAAGATAAATTATTTTACAGTGTGTCATTATGTATTATTATACATTATTAAAGTCTTAATTTTCAGTAATGTTTTTGAGATAGACTTGGTGGTAATTTTACAAAAAAAGTATATGCATATTTTTTTTTAGCAGAATATCTTATCAATAACACAATGCTCTCTATTAGCTGTATTGTTTTCTTAAGTCAGCAATAGTTTTCAGAGGAAGTAAGTTAATATATTGGCATTTATCATGCACATTTTTCCTCATAGATTTTTTCCAAACTGTGAGATCTGTTATTATGATAAGGGGAACACCTTAGTTTCAACAATGTAAAATTTTATTTTAAAAGGTATTTCTGTTTAGTATAGGTAAAATACTTCTATCAGTAATAAATATGAAAATTGTAATTTTAATCAATAACATCAATTGTAGAATATGAGGCATACTTGCTTTAGCCCATAATTCAACAATATGACTATTTCTAAAACCCTTTGCTTCTAAAAAAAAAAAAAAAAAAAAAAAATTGCAAAATTTATTTATTTAAATTTTTATTTTTTTATATATATATTTTTTTTTTTTAACCCTCTAAGCGTTTCTCCCATAATATTCCATACACTAAGCTCCAGGTTTCACTGCAATATAAGCAATGTTTAGGATATAATCTATATACATAAAAGAAAGTCTGTATTTCGTATTAATCACAGCACAAAAAAATCTGCCGTACCTAAAATCTTTAAAATTGGGGTAAAAATACTTCTGATAACATCGAGTGCCGCTAAGAAGGGATTTTCGAGAATTCCACTCCTAAGGGGTTTAAAAAAAGGAACGAACTTTTAAAAAATTCCTTAAAAATCGGCTTTTGTAGCTATTTTTCAACTGATAACATATTTTAGTGTATTTTTTCATGCTGAATCGAATGGTACCAAGCAAATTCTTTTAAGTTCCGTAGTTCGCGAGATACTTCGCATTTACCTGATTTGGCGGTGTCTTCGGCGCAAAAACCTGAAATTTTCAATCCTTATCTATATATATAAAAGAAAGTCTGTATTTCGTATTAATCACAGCACAAAAAAATCTGCCGAACCTAAAATCTTTAAAATTGGGGTAAAAATACTTCTGATAACATCGAGTGCCGCTAAGAAGGGATTTTCGAAAATTCCACTCCTAAGGGGGTTAAAAAAAAGGAATGAACTTTTAAAAAATTCCTTAAAAATCGGCTTTTGTAGTGATTTTTCAACTGATAACATATTTTAGTGTATTGTTTCATGCTGAATCGAATGGTACCAAGCAAATTCTTTTAAGTTCCGTAGTTCGCGAGATACTTCGCATTTACCTAATTTGGCGGTGTCTTCGGCGCAAAAACCTGAAATTTTCAATCCTTATCTATATATATAAAAGAAAGTCTGGATTTCGTATTAATCACAGCACAAAAAAATCTGCCGAACCTAAAATCTTTAAAATTGGGGTAAAAATACTTCTGATAACATCGAGTGCCGCTAAGAAGGGATTTTCGAAAATTCCACTCCTAAGGGGTTTAAAAAAAGGAACGAACTTTTAAAAAATTCCTTAAAAATCGGCTTTTGTAGCTATTTTTCAACTGATAACATATTTTAGTGTATTTTTTCATGCTGAATCGAATGGTACCAAGCAAATTCTTTTAAGTTCAGTAGTTCGCGAGATACTTCGCATTTACCTGATTTGGCGGTGTCTTCGGCGCAAAAACCTGAAATTTTCAATCCTTATCTATATATATAAGAAAGTCTGGATTTCGTATTAATCACAGCACAAAAAAAATCTGCCGAACTTATAATTTTGAAAGAGAGCTCTATAACCAGGTTAACATGATTATGCAAGCTATATTTAATTGTCTCAATATATATAAAACACAAAGCGAAACTTCATTGCGGCCGCTTATAACTTAAGTTCTACAAGATAGATTTTAATGGATTTTACATTGTTAGTTGGATAATTTTTCAGAAATTTTGTTACAAATGAAATATAGCATTCTACGTTGTTTAATTGAATACTTAGGAAATGTTTTTTTTTATCAGATGAACCCAATTACGAAAGTTTGGCTTTATTTTAAAAGTTCCGCTGAATGAGTTTTTTGTGATTAAAATTGTTATGTTGAGCGCTACGTCATTCATTGGTGACTAACATTGAACTTTCCGTTTAGATGACTGATTTTTCACCGATGGCAGACAGTCCAAAGTACGGTATAAAACTAAAAATTACTGTGATATAAAAATTTCGTTTGATTTAAAAGTTTCTTTAGAGAAAAAAAATTGACCAGCGTAGCGGGCGAAAGCTGCTAGTCTATATATATAAAAGAAAGTCTGGATTTCGTATTAATCATAGCACAAAAAAATCTGCCGAACCTAAAATCTTGAAAATTGGAGTAAAAATACTTCTGATAACATCGAGTGCTGCTAAGAAGGGATTTTTGAAAATTCCACCCCTAAGGGGGTTAAAAAAAGAACGAACTTTTAAAAAATTCCTAAAAAAAATCGGCTTTTGTAGTGATTTTTCAACTGATAACATATTTTAGTGTATTTTTTCATGCTGAATCGAATGGTACCAATCAAATTCTTTTAAGTTCAGTAGTTCGCGAGATACTTCACATTTTCCTGATTTGGCGGTGTCTTCGGTGCAAAAACCTGAAATTTTCAATCCTTATCTATATATATAAAAGGTATATATATAAAAAACTAAAAATTGCTATGATATAAAAATTTCGTTTAATTCAATGTTTCTTAAAACTGACCAGCGTAGCGGGCGAAGGCTAGTAATTCTGTAAATTTAATGAATTTTCAAAGTATTGAAGAATGATTAAGACTCTCAAGTATTACATTTATATTTCTAAATAAGATTTTTTATGTAATATTGAAAGAATCATATTTTATTAGCATTTAAAACAAAATGCTGAGAAAACAACATTACAATTTTACCCATTTGCAAGATGCTTGGAGGGTTAAAGTAAAATTTAGTCAAGTGAAGATTTCAAAATTTATTCACTTTACAGAACATTACAATTCAGGGTGACAATTTTTGTCTAAAATATTTGAAAAATCCACTTTTTACTATGATTTTTCTACTTTGCATTTTCTGCTATCAAGTTGGCAAATAAAGAAGATATTGTTATTAAGAGTTGATTTTAGATTTATAACCTATTTTAGTTTACATATTTTCAAATCTATATTTATAATATAAATGTTTATTTGTTTATCTATTTTGCTCATATCAATCCCATCTTCCAAATAACTCTGCTGCACATCATTGTATATAAATTTTATTGGTACCAATAGATTTGTAATAGCATCTGTTCTTTAGTGTTATACTTAAATTATGTTCTGGGAATCTTCAATATTCAGTGAGTTCATCTTAAGTTTACCTTCAAGCATGGGCGTAAGAAGGGGGGGTCCAGGGGGGTCCTGGACCCCCCTAGAATTCTGACTGGACCCCTTATTAAAATTTTACAGTGAAATGGAGACTATTTTTTTGAAAGATTATTTAAAAGATTTCAAAAGCAGTAATTCTTTAGATGATAAACAATATAAACAAAACCGAATAAAACGCAGCTTGTTTGCAAATTTTCTATACCACTATTTAAAGGGGCGGAGGGTGCAAACTCGAAGTTTCATAAGCGATAAATATCGACAAACATGTCAGACATGAGATTGATTCTGGTCTGGAACTTGGGAGGTCTTGATATTTACATGCCTAAAGCGAGAAAAGGGATCTTTTATTGTTCGTCCATCGTCCTACGATAAGGCAACTGTTTTTCTTTTGTATGAGTTGTCCTTGGAACTCAGGAAAGAAAAGAAGTCTCACTGTACGATCTGTAGAACTCTGAACCCCGTCCACTTAAATTCTGGGAAGTTACGTATAGAAATCGATCGGATCCCCTCTTCTCTCAAAGATATTAATCTAACATTTAACTAAACCATTTTGCATTGGTTTTGCGCTTTCTCTGTAAATTGCTTGTAGATAGAACTGGGAATTATTATCACCCATCCCATATAATCTATGAAAGAACAGATAATATTCAAGGGGAAAAAAAGAGAAGGAACAGTAGAAATGACAGATGTATTGTTTTATCCAGTAGTGACCATCCCCCCCCCCCAAAAAAAAACCCCTCCATACTTTAACATTCCCCCCCCCCCCCAAACATAATACAAATTGTAAATTATATTCTACTTATAATCTACTACACTTTCAAGAGATAGCGAAATGAGAATAGCAGAATGAGCTATTATTGCCCTTATCTAGAATTTAAAGAAAGAAAACATAGGAACATTTCTGAAATTAAATTTTGAAATATTAAAAAATTAAAAATCTCGCCCCCCCCCAAAAAAATGTACTTTTTCTCAAATCCTCCCCCCCCCCCCAAAAAAAAAAACTAAATTGTATGACGCATCTTGCGTCCCCAAACCCCTCTCTGGGCACCCCTGGTTTTATCTACTATTATTCCTAACTTTTTCTTTCGTTAATTTTGCATACTAATAATACGCACTGTAAAACATTTGTGTAACGTTACTCCATAAAATTGGTGGCAGCTACGACTTCCATTTTAAGGAGTAATTTTTTACTTATATAATGGTATAATTTAAACATATATTACTGGTGTAACTTTGCAATGTTACACCGGTTATATCGGTTAAAGTACCCCACAAAATCGGAGGCAGCAAGGCTGCCACCAATTTTATGGAGTAAAGTTACACAAATGTTTTACAGTGCGGGCGGATTCAGTATTTTATTCATAGGAGGAGTGTGGGGTTCATAGATCCTTTTTGAGAGGAAAAGCTCATATCTCTTCAGGGTGTTCTTAAACCAAAAAGGGCAACTTTGTGACACATGCTTTAATTTATTTTTGTTCGGAAATGCATAAAAATAGCAGGCGTTATTATTCAGAAACTGTCTAGTTGCACTCTGTTTTCAGTTTCTGTTTTTTTTTAAAAACACAATAGATTTTTCATAACAAGCCTTCAAACTTGACACTTTTGCGCCCATTCCCGACGAAAGCAGAAAAACCGGTCGAAAAGCAGGAGAAAAACGGATGATCATGTGATCGAAATAGCTTAGAACTAAATAGGTAATTTAACTATCATAAAATGGAAAATAAGTTCGATTTGAAATCGTTTCCATAGTCAGGCATTCAAATTTTATATCTTTCCGTTAAAAAGTGAATTTGTAAATGCGTCAAAACGTTTTGCGCTTGTTGAGCGGAGCAGTTGAGAACAAACAGCCTTAAGCTCACATTAAAGGCAGCTTCCATATCCAAAACAATTAATTTTCTGATATTTTTGAAAAATTATTTTCATTCGTAAATACAAAACGATGGCATTACGAAGAAATTTAATAATTTCATTTTCCTATAAAGACATAAAATTATTTTTAAAAAATGAGCATTTTAAACCAGTTTTTAGGACTTTACAGTTAGAAAAATGTCGTCATAAGGGAGCTCCTTTAAATTCCACATTTTAATGAGATTTCCTGAAAAACACATTGTCTTTGTCGAAAAATGGAAAACGCTAATCTATCACATTTATTTTGACTAATTGCACTTGAAAATTTTCTTTTACAATTCAGAAAAAAAAAAAATATTTTATGGATATGTCAGAAATTAAGTATTTTAGATTTAAGTAAATATTTAGAGAATCGGAAAGTATCTCGTTGTTGAGAAAGAAGAAACTTCGAAAAAATTTAATATATATTTAATTTTTAAACTATCCTTTAAAAATTTTCTTCGTTCTGGAGGGGAAGAGAGAACTGGGGGTACATCATGATCGTCGTGACTCTACTTCCCCCCCCCCCCTCCTTGGATTATCAAATAGACTCCTTGTGTGTAGCCTTGAAACAGTTAAATGGGAAACATCTTATGTTGTTTATATTTTACTTTACCCTGCTTTTATACATGCATTAATATTTTACATGATATTTTTATGCATATTCTCAGCTTTTAAATGCTATTGATGTGTCTGTGTGTCTGCGGAAGGGTAGGGGAGTAAACACGAAATCCCACTCTTTGTCACACTAGTGTGTCTATATACAAGTATGTGCATCAAATAAGTGTATGTGTATAAAAGTATATGCATTCTATATAGAAATAATGAATGTCTTTCAAACGCTTAAATAAACTAATTCATATAAATTTTACAGCAACTTTAAATTAATTTAGAATTTAGTTACATCTACTAAAGGTAAAATAATTGTACTTTATTCAAAAACTTCATTGCAATTGACTATTCTTTTTTTATGGTTTTAACAATAATTTTCAAACATGATTTTTATTTTTAAATCTATCTCTATCGTCTGCAGAGAATTAGGAAAAATAAATACCATTTACTTTTAAATTAACCTCTTTTTTAGTCACAGGCTATCAAAGCCTGAGAGCTTATGTGCCCTCCCGTTCTGTATGTATGTACGTACGTACGTTCGTGTGTGTGTACGTGCGTAACGCGATAACTCTTGATAAAAATATCCAATCCACTTGAAATTTTGTATATAGGTATATTCTGATAAGACGCTTCCCTGATTAGTTTTTGGAATGTTCATTCGATATGTATAATAGGGGAAACGAGGGGAATCATGCCCCCCCCCCCTTAATTGATATGAATGAGTTTTTCATGCAGAATTTATCAGATTTCATTCAAATTTTAGCATAGGATCATTCTGATGAGGGCACCGCCATGGTTTGTTTTGCGAGTTCATTGGATAAGTCTAAAAGGGGCGAAATGGGAAGTACCCCCCCCCTTAATTAAGGCTAATGAGGTTTTCCCGCAGAATTTACCGATTTGCTTCAAATTTGTGATATAGGTTCATTCTGATAAGGCGCTTCCTTGATTGGTTTTCGGAATTCATTGAATAAGACAAATGGGGATTGGTGGGATTACTCTCTTAATTTATTTAAATGTTTTTTCTTGCAGAATTAACCGATTTGCTTCAATTTTTGGATACAGATTCATAGTGATAAGATGCTTCACTAATTAGCTGTGGGGTTCTTTCGTTAAGTGCTTGTTTAAGGGGTACTTTCGATTACCCCCCACCCCTCTTAAATTTTATAAATGGGTTTTTATGCAGAATTGTCCAATTTGCTTTTAAGTTTGGATGTAGGTTCTTTCTGATAAGATGAATCTCTGAATGGTTTTGGACGTTTAATGGTTAATTATAAAAGAGGGGGAATAACTATTCTTAAATTACATAAATGGATTTTTACTAAAAATTTTCCGATTTACTGTGAATTTTGGATATAGATT
The DNA here is from genome assembly GCA_964019185.1 of Maratus speculifer. Taxonomy (NCBI): domain Eukaryota; kingdom Metazoa; phylum Arthropoda; class Arachnida; order Araneae; family Salticidae; genus Maratus; species Maratus speculifer. Next base: position 129,442,132 of record OZ025296.1, read on the forward strand.
TTTTATATGATAAAGCATTTCTCTGATCAGTTTAGGAGTTCAATGATTAAGTATAAAAAGGTAAAAGGGAGGAGTTGTTTCACCTCCTTAATTTGTTTTTCGAACGGAATTAATCCTTGAAAATATAAGGCTGTAATGTACAATTAGTATGCGTAGCCTGTGAGCTCAATGCCATCAGTTTAACTGGGCAATATTATTTTTATTGTTGGTTTGTTTGTGTTTATGACGGCCAATTATCTACACTTCGGATATAGGTTCTAAAGTAAGCAATGCCCTCCGTAGGGGTCTTTCTAAGGAAACCTAACCCGTATTTATGCAAGGAAATCCAAGGTTCTAACAAAACTTAGGAAAACTCCGAACGGTTAGGTTAGGCTGATGGCCGCGATTGGGTTCAAGTCCAGCATCTGCCGTCTATCAGTTTCGGAGGCAGAACCTCTCGGCCCCTGGTGGGATATATTAATTTGAATTATTGTGCAAAATGGATATAAAATGAAATGTGAGCTCATATAATATTATAAGCATTTGAAAGTTGTATAAATGAAATATTCAAAGTGTCTTTCAAGAATGATTTTTTTTTTTTTTTTTTAGACTTTAAAAATAGGAAGTTTCTTTTTGGAATAGAATATTTTGTGCCATTTATACTACACTTTTGGATAATTTCTGTGATACCTTTTTAAGATGCATTTCCGAAGCAAAGATAAATTTAGCAGGGAGGTTGTTTTTATTGAAAAATAAAAGGGGGGGGGGGAATTGCTTTTATTGAAAAAGTAAAGAGGGGTGGAATTTAACAGCTAAACCATTCAAGATATTTGTTTTAGAAAATCAATGACTGTACTTAGCATAAGTTTATCAGTTACTTTTGGAAATACATTGTTAATGTATCCAATTTTTTTTTTTTTAAGCTATTATATATGCAGATTTAGATTTAATTTTATTGTAAAGGTATCGGTTAAAATGGCAGTTCGATTATAAGAGTTTGGCGCCACTGTATAGATGGAAAGAATTTCCACCTTTTATCTCATTTCCCACTTTCATACCTGTATAGCTTTGGTGGGAAAAAGTTTAAAAATTGTTTTTCCTTACTTTGAACTTTGAAGCAAACTTTTTCGACTATTTCAATGGGCATTGAACATTATAGAAATACAATTACATGCCCCTGAAAGGTTTAATAAAAACAGTTCATCATTTCATTTCCTGCTTATACGCCATAATGGATCTTCATCATAAAATTATATAAACATAAATTTAACAAACATGTAATTGAACTACGCTCTTAATCCCTTCGCGATGGCAGCCTTTTACGAAATTTTAAATGTTTGGTCAATGTTTTAAAAAAAACAAAAATTTATTGAATCGAGAAAATGCTCCGATTAAATACCGCAAATTTTACAATACATTTTTACTGGTGGGGATACACGAGAAATTTTAAGCCTTTTTGTGGCATGTATACGTGTCCCCAAGGGGTTAAACAACTGAACTGTACAGAATTGAAATGTTATTGTTTCGAAATTATCAAATGGTACCGCGGCCCCCCCTAGAAAAATTATCTAGTTACGCCCATGCCTTCAAGTACTAAAGGCTAAGTCATTCAGTGAAGTAGTTTAAGATTTATACTGATCTAAAGTAGCACAAAACACATTTCAGTGAAAGTACTTTCAAAGCATAACTTAAAATCTAATTCATACGCTGTATCTTAGATTTGCCAATTTTAAGCTTCTAGAAATAGATTTCTGTTATAAAAGTAATTGGTTAGAATTCATATTTTTTTAATAATTTCAAATACGATACATTTTGAAATCAATATTTAAAAAAATGTTATAAAATATTTTAAAATCAATATCTAGAAGCTTCAAGTATGTGAATCCAAAATTACAGTTCATTCTACCAAATAATTTTCAAGTTATGCTTTAAAAATTATCCATATTGCAATCAGTTTTGCAGGGATTTAAAATAAATTTGAATTATTTATTGAAAATTAGGAATTTCAAACTTTAAAATTGCATAATTCCCGAATTACTAGACATACTGTTTGGTATCAAAAAGTAAAATTTGTCAAAGAATCCAAATATAATGTCATAATTAGGTGTTACTGTTGTAATTTTTAAAGTTTATTACACGTTTAACGTGTAGATACCCTGCTTCTTTCTTCCCAAAATATAATCTATGTTTAATAGTGAGTGAATAGTAGATGTTATTACTAATTAATTGGGTCAGGTCATTTTCATACTGTGATTTGCAGCAGAGTTAGTAGGTAGAGTATATTTCTTACTCTTTAAGATTATAAAATTTTAACTGCAAAAAGGCTTATGAAATATAACTCAAAAACTTTGGTTTGGAAGTGTGTTAAAATGTACAGATTTTTTCCTCCTCTTATTCATTTGTTTTCTTCCAGATTCATAAAGAATTGGTTGCTTCAGAAGACATTTTAATTGCTCTTTTTGAAGAGCTTGGTACAATAAAATCTTGGGAATTATTACAAGAAAAAATGAACTTTTGCAAGTGTGTCGGAAACTATTTCAGAAGTGCTGTCTTATAAAAACTGAATTTCCTAACTTTGTCTTGTATATATTACATTGTACAATTCTTTTAAACAAATGTACATAAAATTATTTTATCATGTCAATGATTTGTCTTTATTGTCTGGCTCAACTGTTGTAGAATCTGAAATATCAGTATTTTTAAATAGGTTTTAATAGGAAAAAAAAAAAAAAAGAAAAAAAGGGATTTTTAGACAGTTTTTATGTTTCTCAGAAGCATAATGTGTACTAATCTTCTTTTTTTTTTTTTTTTTTTTTTAATGCTAATTTTACTAATTAACCAAAGAAAAAATTCAGAATTTCATAAATCTGTTACAATTGTGATTTCATCATTTTGGATACAGAAAAAAGTCACAAATTTTGTAACAGTAGAGGAAAAAGAAAAAAAAAAAATGTGCATTTTGTCAATAATATATGTATATACATACACTGGTGGACAAAACTTAAGGACCAAGAAAAAATGTACACATAAATGAGAATCTAAATGAGATTGTGGGTCTGTATACAGGGTCCAGAGAGTCATTTTCTGAAATGTGAATATTGTCTGAAAACATAACTGCACAAAGAAAAGAAAACAACTTTTAAAAACTTTTTTTAAACTGCTGAATGGATAGAGATTTTCCAAGTTTAGATTTGGTTAACCCAAACCTCGCAGGATTATATGCTCTCAAAATAATTCTTGAATTGAACTAATTTTCCCTTCATTATCTTTTGTTAAAACATGGAAATTTGTGCATTAATTTACCCATCCCCAATATACAGGGTGAGTCATAAATATCAAAACAATAGGCTTTCCCGTGAAATATTGCCCCTAGACCCATACTTCCAATTGCAAAAATTCATCAAAAAAGGTGAATTTTTTGATAAGATAAGTTGCAACTCCACAAGGGGTATATTTTTAAAAATACGAAAATTAAATTTTTATACGGCCCCCAGAGGATAAAACATCCAATTAGAAAAATTTTCCTTATCCATTTCTGAACTGAACAAAAAAAAAAAAAAAAAAAATATTCATCTTGATATTTTCAAAATGACAATTTTAATAAATCGTGAGGTTTCAAGGGATCAGACACAAATTAAAATGTGTGTAATTGAAGAAACAATGTTGCTTTAATGGGTCCAGGAAACATATATTTTATTTATAAAATTGGAATTTTGAATGTTTTGTGATGGTTAACCATATAATTTGTAAGCATTATCACATCATAAGACTTCTTAAAACTTTTTTTTTTCAAAAAAATTAGAGTAAATTAAAATTGTTATAACTCAAAATATTATTTGTCGCGTTGAATTTTTTTTTTTTTTTTTTTTTTTTTTTTTGATTAAATGAAAATGTCTAATTTTCAATTTTAATTCAGCATTTTAAATATTTTTTTTAAAATAAAAGTATTTAAAATAGCAATCTAAAAAAAGATTTTTGTAAACAAATCATATTTTTAAAAGTAAATTTTCTGAGCTGAAAAGTTTCCGTAACCAACGGTTATTGACGTATGTCAGTTTAAAAATGAGAAATACTGAAATAAAAGATTTGATGCAGAAAAGTGCATTTAGTTTCAAGATGGGCTCCTAACGTTTATGCTGTATAGTTTCGATTTCAGATTTTGTTTAAGCTTGGCCATTCTCACCTTCTTTAATTGCTGTTTAAATGCATCAGTTGATTAAAACCTTATTTTTTTATCACATCGATTTCAAATTTTTTCATTGTGCTGTGCCTCACAGACAGTCATTTCATAAAAACATGTTTTTCGGTATCTCTGAGCCTTAAACATGTGAATCCATCGAAAACCGGAATTCAAAATTTTCATGAATCCAATACTTTCTTCTTGTAAAGATAGAAGAAAGCAAAAATAGGTTAAAACCATCATAAATTTTGAAACTGAATACAGTAAAACCTCTAAATAATGGACACCTCGGGAACACAGAAATTATCTGCTACTCGGAGGTGTCCATTATTGGGAAAACCAAAGAGATTCAAAAACCGCTAAGAAATACTTAAAATTTCATTAATTGACTTTTATGTGTCCTAAAACCTCTGTTATATGATTAATCAGAAATGAAAATTATTTTTTAAGCAATGGGACTGAAATAAAATTGTACACACCTTTATCCACTGTTTATCCACTTTATCCACTGTGAAAAAAAACCTGTTACAAAAGTTAACTTTTGCTTTCAATTACATGTAATTTGTTTTTCAAACTGGCATTATTGGACATTACAGAATTCCAGTTGGGGAAGAGGATTGCACTTTTTGACTGTTAAAAGCATAAAATCTCAATTTTCTGGGGAATATTTAAATGCTCTGGAAGATGTCCCTGCTGGGCAACCGCTTTAATTCAACACTGAACGTGGGGAGGGGTAATTTTCCCCAGCCCATTTATCTGTGATCACAAAATTCCCTGATAAATTTAGAGGCCTTTTTACTTTTTTAAAATTTTTTCCCCTTAAAAAATACTATTTCATCCTTTATCGCCTTAAATAGTGTCCACTATTTGGAATGTCTGTTAGTCAGAGGTTAAACATACAAAAATTTAGGCTTTGGGAGTGGGGATTGAAAAATAGTCCGTTAAATAGAGATATCTGCTATTCGGGAGTGTTTGTTATGGCGGTTTAACTGTAGTATAAAGTAGATTTTTGAAAATATTTCTATACCGTATTTTCTGGGAATAACGCTGCACTTGCTTAAAAAAAAAAACTAGTTTAAGGCTGCACCGGGTATACTCCCACATTCATTATTAGAGCAATGAAATAAAATTATTAACAGATATAAGATAAAGCATTTTGATCTTAAATACATAACTTACCTTTTTTTGTTGTACAGTTATTTCAACTATGATGATTACTTATGTAAACAAACAGGAAAAATGATAATAAAGCACTAAATAATTTGACTATGAGCATTATTTATTTTATCTAACAGGAAAAAATATATTAAAGCATTAAATTTTATCATAACATCAGAAAAACCATCACAATCTTCGTCCTCTGTATTGCTGGTAAATAATTTAATTCATTCAGATGACAAATTATGGTCGTCACTTGTGATATCATCTGGATCAGTATCATCATTATCATGTAAGCAATCCATATCAGAAGTTAAGTTTGACGGTTCATCAATATTGTACAATTACAGCGAAAGCAACAAAAATTTAAGATTTTCCGAGCTGTTGCCAATTCATAGTTCGAAGTTGAAAATAATTACAAAATTGGAGTAAAATAGCTTTCCGTAGTTTGGACTTTAGTGAATGACAAAAATAACATCTTTGTGGAGGAAGTTATATATATCTGTGCCTGGTATCACATGGATAAAGTCCCTTGTGAAAAGAGGAGAAAGGAAATGGGAAGAGTTATTCCTTATATGGCAAGCGATACTCTCTGGGGCAAACATGTCAAGAGACATTGTGATTGGATGCAATATCAGCTAAAAATGCAATCCTTTGCTCCTGAAATTGCATTGTTTGTAAACACACTAATGTACGTGTGCGGCTATTTTCTTTTATTTCAATCTTATTCACAAAGAGTAAGACTGAAAATTATGATTTTTTTTTTAAAGCAGATTTCAAAAATTTTAAATTAATTAGTCCTATTTACAAGCCACACCTAGTTATTGGTCGCACTTTTGTTTACAAAACAAAAAAATCTAGTTTAACGCTGTGGCGTTATTCCTGGAAAATACGGTAATTTATTAAAATATATTTCCAATGATTCTGCTAATAGAAGCATCATTATCGCTATTACTATATTTACTAAACTTATTGCCTGCGCCAATAAGTTTTTAAGACACTTTTAATGAGAGTTTAATTAATATCACTTAATTTAATAACACTTTTAAAAAGTGTTTAATAAGACGGTCCGGTCAATGGGTCGTGCCAGTTACGAGGTGGGCGCCAAGGTCGAAATATTGCAGACATCTAGCATATTTCAACGAAGTTTAAAGTAAAAACCAATACGTTTTTATTTTATATCTAAAAGTTAAAGCATTGTCTTGGATCGACATTTAACAAAACGTAAATTTATGGTCGATCCCTAAATTGTACTTCAAATGAACTGATTTCACTGCGCTCAGAGGTATGCTTAAGGTCCCTGTCCTCGCTCGAGGAAACGCTCGCGAGCTAATGCTATTCCTATGGGGAAGCATTTTTCTAATAACTCTTTCGCATTTTGACATTTTTGAATGATTTTTTTTGCATTGGATAGCTGAGGTGCATGCCGACAGCGCACCTTTTTTACTTTTTCGATTTTGGTTGCAGATATTTTTTACAAAGTTAGTTTCACTTTCAAAACCGGTTTCGAAACTGAAAGTGTTTTTTAAAAAAATATATGCAACCAAAATCGAAAAAGTAAAAAAGGTGCGCTGTCGGCATGCACTTCAGCTATCCAATGCAAAAAATATTATTAAAAAATGTCAAAATGCGAAAGAGTTATTAGAAAAATGCTTCCCCATAAAAATAGCATTAGCTCGCCAGCGTTTCCTCGAGCGAGGACAGGGGCCGTGGTGTAAGTCAGGAATTTTAGAAAATTTTGGATTTTAATATTTTTTGGGGATTTGTAGATATTGAGATGAATTTCTTATGTTCAATTCAGGAATGGATAAGGAAAATTTTTCTAATTGGAAGTTTTATCCTCTGGGGCCCGTGTAAAAATTTAATTTTTGTATTTTTTAATATAGACCCCCCCCCATGGAGTTGCAACTTAACTTATGAAAAAATTCACCTTTTTTTATGAAATTTTGCAATTGGAAGTATGGATCTAGGGGCAATATTTAAGGAGATAGCCTATTGTTTTGATATTTATGACTCACCCTGTATATACTGGATTGGGGAAAAAGTAATTTCGCTTTTTTTCGTACTTTTCAAAGTGAATTTATTTATGAAAATTTAAAAGATTAATCAATAATATATGTGTCGTTTTGTTTGATGACCTTTTGCCATTTTCCTGGTAAAACCATAATTCCGTCACTGTAGAACTTCTGAGATTTCTGGGTGAAAAACTGAACAGGGTGATTTTCACAAGCCTCTTTTGAAGCCAGCTTAACACCACTAAGAGAGTTCTGCTGAAAGCGAAAAAAAATGTTAATCATTCGGACCCAGGTCTGGACTATACGGGGGGTGCCTCCTAACCAAGCTCTCTCAGTTTTTGCCGAGTGGATAAAGTTGTGTGGTTTAGCATTGTTGTGATGGAAGACAACGCCTTTCCTTTTGATCAATTCTGGCCAGGTTTTTTTAATTGTCTGCTTCAATATCATTATTTGTTGACAGTAGATAGTTGAATTAATGGTTTAGCCAGGTTTGAGGAGCTCATGATGGAAAATTCCTTTCCAATCCCACTAAACACTTAGCATTACCTTCCTTGGCGTCAATCCGGGCTTTGTCACCTTTGTGAGCCTTCTCCGGGCTTCGACCATGATCTTTTTCGTACATTGTTGCTGTACATGATCCACTTTTCATCACCCGTAATCATTTGTTTTAAAATGGCTCGATTTCATTCCGTTTCAATAGTGATTCACAGATGGAAACTCTGTCCATTAAATTGTCGAGTTTCTTTTGGTATCTAATCTTATGTAAATGGTTCAAAACTGTTTTATGGTCGATGTTTAGTTCCGTAGCACCATCGCAGGAAGAAATATGTCGGTCTACCTCGATTTTATTTTTAAATTTCATTGAACTTTTCAACGATTGGCCGGCCAGGGCGAGGTTCATCTTTAACATAGAAATTTCCGGAACGAAAACGTGCAAATCAAATCTGACACTGGCGTTTACTTAAACACTAATCACCATAAACATAACACAATTTTCTAAGAGCCTGCTCCACATTTTCCCCTTTTAGAAGTAAAAAAGCAAAATGTGACGAAAATGATCCTCTGGAATTTCCATTTTTAAGACGCGATAACTTTTGACTGATTAAACAGATAACACTACCTTTATATCTAGAATTTTCTAAAGACTATTACCTTTCAAATGCTGTATAGTATGGCTTAATTGAGTAAGTATGACTCGAGATATGCAACTTTAAAACCATCTATTGGGAAAAAACGAAATGACTTTTTCCTCTACCCAATATATATGAGGACCCCAGAAGCCAAGGGGTATAAGTGACAAAATTGAAAAAATTGAGTTAAGTGCACAGGGTATCTGGAAATATGCATTTTTTCATTTCAGGTAAAGAAATATAGGTCATTTTCTGATTATTTGGAGAGTTATAGAGATAAACCACTTTTTTCGAAAAACAAACAATATTGATTAATTATACATTTAAAGAAAATTGTACTCTATTTTTTTAACAGTTATTGAAATGAGAGTTCAAAGATTAGAATGCAACAAGCAGATGTTTCCTATTTCAATTTAGTCAATTGTTATTGATGTTCCAATTTAACATCAATTATCATTAAACTCAATTTACTCCAAATCGACATTTTGTCACTTGTACCCCTTGGCTTCTGGGCTCCTCATATATTATGTGTTTTATATTGTTACAATTAAAGTTATATATATCAGGGTTGCTACACAACCTGGAAAAGTCAGGGAATTTGATAAACTTTCACTGTGATCGCTCAGAGAGTTTGATCGGTGTGCAGCCAGCAGTAAGAATCTTCCATGATTTGGCAAACTGTATACTTGAAAATGGAAGAAAAATCATATTTTTTTTTCAAAAATTTCCTCTTTCATCCTTCACATTTAAAATTTTTAATACTCATTATTAGATTTAAAAATTTTTCCAGCAGTTATTTTCAAGTAACAATAAGTAATTATCACAAGTCCCCATCTTCCCACTCTGTTTCTCCTTCCCTTTTGACTCCTGTTGAAAATAAATTTTAACTAGGAAATGATTTGGAGTTTTGGGATACATTTAACGAAATGAACATTAGTGAATTCAGTGCACAAATATTTTGCACCAAGTTTGTACAGTGCTTGCAATCATAAATTATTAAAGAGAGTGATTCCAATAGTAAACCTCAATGCAAGATTGTTATTGATTTGGGAGGGGAATTGGGATAAAGAGCTTTAGCTCAGAGATTATTAGCGACGCTATTCAAAAGATTTTAGTGTTTTTTGAGTAATCTAATTTTTTTTTATCATTATTCTCAGCACGTCAACTACATGCTATACCACTAGACTAGAATTTTCTTGAAATACACCTGGAAAAGTCAAGGAATTTCATTATTTCATATGATATATATGTATGTATGTATATATAATACTGAAAAGACACCAATTACCTAAAATACTTGCACCTAAAGCAGAATGCTCGTCAAATTACATGACTGTTCCATTTCGTTTCTTTTGCCCAGTTCTTTTTCGTTTAAAAACAGAATTTATAAATCTCTTATCTAAAAATAAATAAAAACAATGAACCTAAATCCAAAACTTTCTAAAGTTTTTCATCATCGACTTGGGTTATCCACTTTTATTAGTACGTGACCCTTGGTTCGGGTTGATTTTGATGGTTTCAAGTTTGAGTAGATTTTCATTGTTTCAGGTTGGGTCTTAATACTTGTGGGTCCAGTTCTGAATGACTGGATAATTTTAAAAAAATGGTCAAAATATTCATCAAATTTTAAATCTATATACAATAAAACTTCTATGGTGGACACTCCCACAAACAAACCTCTCTATTTAATGAATATGTGTCCAATTCCTAACACTTAAATATTTGTATATTTTACCTCTGAATTGTGATTTACCTTTTAATCTACACATATGCAGCATATAGAGGTGCATAAACTATCACAAATACAATGCATGTTGCATTATTGTGTGTATTAAAAACAAAAAGTTGATAATATATTCTGTATTTCAATTGAAGAACAAATGGTTTTTAAAGAAATTATAATCTATTATCACACTTCTTACATTTTATTTGTCATGCAGTATAATGGAATACATAATCATTCATATTCAAATACATATTTGTATTCAAGCTTTTTATGAAAATCTTGGCAACCCAAATTGCAAAAAAACTATGAATCGTCTAAATTATTGTAATCTGAACATCATGTTGCCAGGAGTTTCTATTTATGTGAAATGTCATTTTTCAGGAATCTCGCAGAAACCCTACACAGAACGATAAATGTTCCATTTTTTTACCATACCCAAATTACATAAAATTTTTACTAAATTAAAATTTTATCCTTTATTCTGAGACAAGAGAATTCAACCACAAATCGGTCTCAGTAAATCGTCACAACAATCAGATGTTATAGAATACCATATAATGTTTATTCGATTGACCGCAAGCTGTTGGCGCCAAAATGGAAAAAAAGTTTGAAGAAGAAATACGACATGCGAAAATCTATCTGCTCACTTAAAAAAAATTTTATTAGTAAGTGCTTGGCGAGTATTTTTTTTATAAAAGAATGGGCGATCAGTGTGTTTTTTATGTTATTGTTCAAATTACCATTAGTATCAAGCTAAAAACTATTTAAATTAATTTTCAGTTCAATATTTTGCCGATAAGACATCCACAGGTATGATAGTGGTTACAAAACAAAAAGTTAGAAAATATGCGTAAGATCAAGTTTTGTAAATAACTAAAAAATTATGTGTGCAAAACCATATTTTGCACAAATCAGGCATTTCTGTGGGGTTTTTTATCATTTTGACAGGGTAAATTCTGTTACAAATTTTTTGTAAAAATGGGACATACCACTCCAAAAATTAAAAAAATCAACCAGACTGAAAATCCAGGCATAAAAAATATTGCAAATGGTTGCCAAAGAGAAACTATTTTGTCAATTGCTCACAGAAAAAGCCAATATCGTCAAAGGATTGCAGGAAAAATCATAAATTTTTTCAAAGAATCGCTGAAAAAAAAAAGCAAATCTCATTAAGTTTTTTTTTTTTTTTTTTTTAATGAAAATTTTGTGTACAGATTGGATAAAAATACAAATTTTATCAAAAAATTGCAGATAGAATTAGCATATTTTGTGATCCTTTGACAAAATTTGTGTCTATTAAAGGATTGAATAAAAAATGGGATGAATTGCAGAAAAAATGTGAATTTCCTCGAAGAATAGTAGATTTGCAAATTTGCAAGGCTTCTCATTTTTGCTAAATTTAAGAGTGCTATGCTAGCAAAATAAATCTAGTTCGACCTTTTTTTTCCTTTGGGGGGGGGGGGGGGGGGGTTAAAAAGAAAAAAAAAGGCAAGTCAGAGTTTTTTTTTTTTTTTTTTTTTTTTTTTTTTCCCTTTTGTGGGTAAAAATTTATGAAAAATCAGATGAATCTCATCCTGGCATCTGCCATTGCACTGCTATATGTGAAAACAATTTATTTCTTCTCCAATTTATGTTTCAGAGGGTGCTTCATCTTTAGTTTAGTGCTTAGTGTGCATGGTGGTTCTGCTTTTACACACCAATTGGTCCTAGTAGGTGGCTCAACTGCGATATTTGACTTTCCATTAGACTTTTATCATTAGTGCAAAATCCTGCAATTTTATCGACTATTAGTGAACTGAACTTCTTTGCCTGAAAGGAAAAAGTCTATTTTACGAGTAATAGTACTGCTACTTATTTCATCAACTGTATTTATTGATAATAACTTGATGAGAATCCTAGCTGCATTTAAATAAATAAATAATTAAAAAACGACTTTTATGCATATAGGATAATTCAAAAAAGAATGAAAACTTTATTAAATTTATTCAATTTTTATATTTATGTGTTACTTAAATTTAAAAAAATAATGTAAGTTAAGAAAATATAATTATTACATTTTAATTATTAGAGAACTTTATTTATTAAAAAAATACCTTATGAATCATGTGAATTTTAAAATATGATTGATTTAACTATATTATACTTAAAATAAAAGAATTGTAAATAAGCATGTTTTAAAATATTAAATATTTTTATGTATCAAGAATAATTTTAAAATAATAATAATTAAAAAAAAGCTTAAATATATTAATTCTGTTAATTGCATATTTGTCTTTTTTAAAAATTCCAACAAAAAATATTTTTAGTGTAAATTATGAAAATATTATTACATTTTAATTATTGGAGAAATTTATTTATTCAGAAAAAAACCTTATAAGTCATGTGGATTTTAAATTAGGATTTAATTAACTGCATTACACTTAAAATAAAAGAATTAAAGTAGCATATTTTAAATTAATAAATATTTTCATTTATCAATTATAATTAAAAAAAACTTTAATATATTAATTCTGATAATTTTATATTTACCTGTTTCAAAAGTTTCAAAAAAAAAAAAAAAAAAAAAAAAAAAAAACTTTTAATGAGATTAGGAGATTTATTATTTTTATAAATATTTACTATAAAAAATAACATTTACTTTGCTATTAAAAAAATAGAATAAGTTTATATTTTCATTTAATTATTACTATTTTCATAATTCATTTTAAAAAATCTAATTGAGAATAAAAGAACTACAGATAACTGATAATAAAGATCGACTGATCATTATTACCTGATTTAATAAAGATCAATACAAAACTCTAAATGTGAAAACTTTATAGAGGACAGAACACATAAAATTACGTTTACAAATGGAAAACCTTAACCTGTCAAAGTGTTAACCACTCGAGTAATTCTTTCATATGCTGTCTTTACAAAAATATAAAGTGCCAACTTCACACAATACTTTATATTTGGATTTTATCCTTTCAGGGAAAGAAGTTCGGTGGATTACAAGCTTTTTTAGACTTCATTTGTGCATAGTTAAAAATTTGTTTAAACAAATGTTGTTTCTCATTCAAGTATATCTCAACCCACATTAAACAAGTTTTCTCTCCAATTGCAGTTTGACATCAGAAGATTTGGTAATTTTGTCTTAACATTTTAAATTCAGCTACAACTTTTCTTTTTTGCTTACTTTGTAATTTTCTTATTTAAATATTCGACAAATTTATATAGCTAAAAGATCTTTATGTTAAAAATGTGAATTTATCGAAAATTCTATTTGCAAGTGAAAAATCTGAATTTCTTTGCCGACAGACTTCGGAACTCAAGAGACTTATGGGACATTCTCAAAAGGTGGGCACAGTACACACATCATAACTTTAAGCTTTTGAATAAATAAATTTAATCATCATTGACTTTAATTTTTATTTTCACTGAATTCTTAATTCTGTTCAGAGACAAAAATTGATATAATTTATTGTAAAGGTTTTGTATAAATATCTTAAAATTTTAATTTTTTTTTACTAAAGTGACCAATTTTGGACATTCATAACATTAACTGTTCCAATGAACCAAGAAAAAAAAAGTTTTAACTTGTTTCCAGGAGATTCTAATTATAAACAGCAAATGCACAAATGAAATGGATGATTGTTTTATAATTTTGTTAACAAATGGCACAACCACTTTATTGCTTTTTTAAGTAAAGACTTTTTCTGTCTTTTTTTATGTGCAAAAATAACGATCGAAACAAAGCTGTTATTTTCACACAAAACACGTTAAGTAAGTACTTTAATCGCATTTATCTACCTTTAAAATCATTTTTTTAAAATTTGAAAGTATCAATATGTATTTTCGTAGCAATATTTTTTTTTTTTTGCAATAAATGCACTTTTCTCAAATAAGAAATTGCAATGTTTGAATTGAGTAATGATCTAAACACAGATTTTTTTTTTTTTTGTAAATTTATTTTTAAAGATGATCTGATGTCCTGAAATTTATAATAAGATATTTATTATAATGTTTTATTATAAATAATTATGTGTTTTGTGTAAATAAAGCGTATTTAGTACCTGCAATAATGTAATTTTACTTAGAAACACACTCAACTTTCACGTGTAAAATGATTAATTAAATGCTTTAATAACTAATTTTCCAGAAAAATTTCTGTCTTTAAATGTTCGTATATAAGCTTATCGACTTATATACTGTATTGTAAAAAAAAATTGGCCTTAAAAAAATCACTAATAGTTAACGTTTAATGATCCCACGTTTTGATAATTCGCCTACTTTCACATGATAGCACACAAACACACACAAAAAAAAAATCCCTGGCTTTTCCAGATTTTAGAAAAAATTGCCATTTTCCTTGAATTTTTGAGCACTTGTCATTTTCCCTGTTTTCCAGAAGCATAGGAACACTGTTCCCATCACAAAATAAAATGGAAATAAGATACAAAATTTTAGTAAATGGTCATATTTTAGCATAGAACTTCTGCCTATAAAGAACAATGTTTTTCCTGATCAGACTGTCCATTCTGGACTTGACTTTTTCATGTTAACTTTCTATTGCTGATTTAAAGATCAGAAAAAAAGAGACCCGATCACATCTTATTTCTTTTGTTGAACCTTTTGAGTGAAAAAGCTGGAGAATAATTTAAAACTTTTTATCCCTTCTCTCCCTACCTACAAAAACACACAGAACCTTGATTTTGCATTTCTTACATCTCCAGTCCCATGAAATCTATAAACCAATAATGTTAAATTTTCTTGCTTCCAATGTTTCCTGAAATAAACTTTATCCTTATACATTTTATTTTGAGCCCTTTTTTTCTTTAGTTGTTTGTTGTACATGTTTCTTCCAAGCATCAATTCCTCCGACATATTTTGCTTCTTTGTTAATTTCTTAACATTCAGAAATCCTTTCCTTCCCACCTTCTGCAAGGCAAAAGCATTCATTCCAAACAAAGGAGTAGGGTTGCAACAGCAGTGCAGGTGGTCTAGGAGTTAACAATGCAATTAAGATTACTGTTTGTAAGGGGAATTGAATCACCTGCTAGAAATCTGACTGCCTATCATAAAGAACAATGCATAAGACAAAGGCTAAGTCTTTATCCATATATTATCAGTGTGTGCTGCATTCGCACATTGCTTAACCATTGCACCAGCAGCAGGTATAAGGAAGGAGTGCTTTTATCCCCAGCTTATTTCGGGACAAATGTTGAAATGGTAAATGAGCCTTTGTTTTGAAACTTTTTAGTTTCTATGGCATGATAGTACTCACACTATCCTGTAAGTCAGAGACAGTAGCTTGGTAATTACATGATTACAAAAGGCATCCATAATTAAAAATTAAAAAAAGTTTCAGAAAACAAAATTCCAAGTTTCAAAGTCTTGAAATAGCTCTGTCAAATTTGTAAATTATATTAAAATAGCAACAAATGAATAAAAAAACCCAAAAAAATTTGGAGAATCTGCTAAAAAGAGAAAATGAAGAGTACTATTTGAGTGGTTCATGCAAATTCGTTCATAATAATGTTCTTATCAATAAAACGATTTTGGAAGAAATAACATTAGAAATTTCTTCATATCTTGAACTCAAGGATTCCATGCCTTCAAACAGATTCAAGGAAAGACAGTTTAACATACAAATCAACAGAGTAAAAATTGAGAGAACACATCTCTGAAGGTATAACTAAAGAATCTCATCTTCAAAGTTTATATAATATAGAAAATGTTCTTAATGAACTTCCAAGACAATAAGAACAAGCAAACTGAAATCAGGTTTTGTAAGACTTAAACAGAATCAAATTTTATTCATATGCATTGATCTCATATTTGCACATTTTATACTTCAAATCTATGTTTTTTCCTTTCTGAAGTTTTTTTTCACTCTCTCTCTCTCTCTCTCTTCAACTTTTTTTTTTTTTTTTCATTTCTTTTGTGGTTGGTTCAAAGAAAAACATAAAAGCAAAATTCTATTATATTTAAAATTCCCATTCTTAACAATATCACATAAGCCAAGATAACATATTTCTTTAAATGAAACAAGTTTTTTAAGCAAACCAAGAGAATGTATATTTACATTTCCTTTAACCATTTATATCCTGATGGTAATTTGAAGTACCATAAAAAAAACTTCATAAAATTAATTTAGTACCAATTTATTAATTTATTTTTAAATGCTTTAAGTGATCAATTAAAAATAATACAAAAACCTTATAGTTTGACATGTTTCATTGCACTTATGGCAACTTTTTCAAAAAATTATTTTAGTTATTAATTTTTAGGTATTAATTTAGTACAGTCCTGGTAACGGATAATCGAATACCCCGCTTATTCGAATAGAACTCTCCAGAACCGAATTTATCGCCATTGGATCTATGTTAATTTTCCCCGCTTAAACCGAATAAATTTCGCGAACCTCCCCGCTTATTCGAATAGCATCTGGATAACCTATGTTTGAAAACACTCCTAATATTGAATTTTTCTTCACATTTTGTCATTTTCGGCTCATTTACACTGAAGACAAATTTTCAGTTCTTCCTGCAATGATTTCGACCGGCAGGTGTGTAATGGATAGGTCAAATGATCGCCCCTCCTTTTTCTGCGAATGGGTGAAATAAGTTGGCCAATGTGGATTATTTTTGCGCTTTGTAAGTTTAGTCGCGTCTTTGTTAAGAAAAAGGCGTTGCTATGAATTTTAAATGGAAAGTTTTAAACCTTTCTGATAAACGACAGTTCTTAAAACCTTAAATAAGAAAACAGAAGTCCAGGTAGGAAAGGGTTTTAAATCTGTTCTTAAATCAAAAGGGGCAACATTATGACATAAGTTTCAATTTATTTTTGCTCGGAATTGTATGAAACTAGCATATATTGTTGTTCAGAAACTATCGAATCGCACTCAGTTTTCCGTTTTTTTTTTATAACACAGCAGATTTTTCAGGAAATAGTATCAAAGTGGGCGTTTTAAACTAACTTTTCACGTAAGAGAAGAAAAACCAATCCAAATTGGAGTGAAAATCGCCTTGTCACGTGATCAAAAAAGCTTATAACTTAATAGGTAAAGGATCGATCAAAAAATAGAAAACTGAGTTAGATTCCAGATCTCTTCCATGGTCAGGCTTTGCAATTTGATATTTTTCCGTTAAAAATGAATTCGCAATGTGTCAAAACGTTTTCCGCTTGTTGAGCAAAGCAGTTGAAAACAGCCTTAAAACATCGCAGACATAAGTTTATAACATGAAACGTAATGCCAAAATAATCCAAAAAGAACAGAGATAAAATGGAAATTTGGATCAAAAGAAGGAACATAATCCCAATTTTGATAACATTGGTCAATATGCGCTGGAATGTGTTTGGAAAAAAAAGTGAAATTTTCGTTAATGAATGGTGCTATGATTATGCAGAAAGCGTGTGCTAATGCACAAAAACATTTCCACGCAAACAAACCACATTAAATGATGTTTTTAAGCCTGAGTAAATAACATAAAATAGAAATAGCAAAGTTTTAACTAAATTCCAATGAAATATAATGTCAATCATACAGCTATATGTACTGATATTAAATTATTACATACTTACTTTATATTAGTATTTGTATTTATTTTATTAATTTGCGTTGTTATGTTAACGATTTTACTATGCTATTAATTAATTATGCTGCAGATGGTGTTTTACCTTTTTATTACGCTTTAAATATTACATTTCTATGTTCCTCGTTTAATCAAATACCCCGCTTAATCGAATATTTTTTCTGGAACCATCAATATTCGTTTAAGCGGGGACGACTGTACATCAATTTAGCAGTAATACAATTTACAATGAATTGTGATCTTGTTCCAAAAGCCTTATTTGTTGCACAATTTTTTTTTTTTTTAAAGATTACCTTTTATATGCTCTGTTTGGCTT
The DNA here is from genome assembly GCA_964019185.1 of Maratus speculifer. Classification (NCBI taxonomy): domain Eukaryota; kingdom Metazoa; phylum Arthropoda; class Arachnida; order Araneae; family Salticidae; genus Maratus; species Maratus speculifer. The sequence goes on from OZ025296.1 coordinate 129,460,213, forward strand.
TCTTGATGTCAGAAGTTTAGGGAATACAAAGTTTTAGTTCTTACATATTAAAGGCACTATATTTTTGCATTTCCTGATTCTATAAAATACTTTTTAAATATTTAAAAAAAAATTGCATTAAATATTCGACAAAATCCCAATAAATATTTCATTCATTAACTTTAATTGGTAGCATCATTCTGGGACTCGTGAATTTTCTAATTTTTTAAAAATTCAGGAAATGTACTTCAAAAGATGAAATTTTCATTATTTCATAATTTTGGAGATATGGATTTTATATTTCTCCTTTTTCCATTTTTTCTAGTCTATTCGTCACACGAAAAACAAAAATGAGGTTCATAATTATTAAGATTCTACTTGGCACAGTATAATGTAAATTTCAAAGCAATGTTAACAACGCCAGAATGTGTAAACTTTAAACAGATTAGTTTTGGTATGGTACTGATGACCTGACATTAAATATTTTTGAAAATAGTCTCCTCAAAGTTTCAGGCCTAGAAATGACTTTCTTCAAAAATATTATAGGAAATATAGGAATTTTACAGGAAATTGTATGTATACGTAAATACACCAACACATGTTTTAATACATTAACAATGTATCAACATTGTAAAAACTACAGGGTGAGTCATAAATATCGAAACAATAGGCTATCTCCTTAAATATTGCCTCTAGACCCATACTTCCAATTGCAAAAATTAATAAAAAAAGGTGAAGTTTCTCATAAGATAAGTTGCAACTCCATGGGGGGTCTATTTGAAAAAGTACAAAAATTAAGTTTTTATACTGCCCCTGTAGAGCAAAGTTCCCAATTACAGAATTATTCATTATCCATTCCTAAACTGAACAAAAAAAATTTCATCTCCATATCTAAAAACCTGACAGATATTAAATTCCAAAATTCGTGACTTACACCACTTTATCATGCTTGTAAACGAAGAGATATCATCTCCTTTTCAAAGCAAATGAGGGATTGTCCACAAATTATACCGTATTAAAGATAAGATCCGATTTAAGACAGTGCCTCTTATTTGAACATAATAAAGCAGTGTATTGATTTAGATCAAAATTTGTTTTAAAATTATGTTGATCGTCAGCACTGGAGGTTTGCATGGATCGAAATATCTTGGTCCGGTCCCAAACCGGCTCATAGGAAAAAAGTTCTGCTCGGCATGGAAAATTGTTAAAATCATAAGCCCCAGACCGGCCCAGAAAAAAATTTAAATGATAGCCTGGCTCAGCCGTGAATTTCTACATAGTTCTTTACTTCGTTGTGGTTGAAAATTCTTTCACATGGAGGGGTTCTGATCAAAAATACTTATAATAGTTTTTCGTTTTTTATATTTATATTTTTTATTATTAAAGTAGTGCCAAAGGCTGTGATATATTTATTTTATCAATGAATCTCTGTTAATATGTAAATGTTTTACTTATATTTTAATATCGCTAATACATATCGTGTGAGTTGGAGACTTTGAAAAATGTTATACAGCAAAATCTTTTAAGACGGAATCACATAGGGAAAAAAATACGTTATAGACAAATGCCCTTCCTATGATGGTTAAATGGAGTTTACTTTTTTCTCAGGTATTATTGCATTTATTTTGTATGGATCAACACATTTCCTGTTTAAGACAGAATTCTGTAATAGGCAGATGTTTTTTTCTCTGGTTTTATTGTGTTTATTTTTTAGCATTTAAATACTATTCTTTAAAAAATACATTTTTAAAGTTTTTTTTTTTTTTTTTTTTTTTTGTAAAATAAAAGCAATTTTAAAATCTATGTGGTTTTCGTAAAAATTTTGATTGAATCAAATTTTACTTATTTCAGGCATGTATTAGGTCAGTCAGAGACAGTGATTTTAGTACGGATTATTCGAGTCCGAGATTGAAAATTTCATTCAGTGCACACCTAGGAAGAAGGCAATAGTCCCCTGCGGTATGAAAAATACGTTAAACGAGAGTTCAGAAAAAAGTAACTTCTCGGCCCTGACCCAGAATACAGATTTTTTAACAGCCTATCCAGGACGATAAAAAGTTGAAGTTATGAGAGAGAAATTTTTAAAAAAGACTTGATCTGCAAATTAGAAAAGTATTCTTTTAAATAGCTGACGGGCAGTAAAACAGTAAATTTCGTTTTGCTGCATAATGAATTTTTTACCCAACTATTTCTTGTCTTTAAATTATTAAAAAGTTAAAAATTGTTAAAAAAAAAAAAAAAAAAAAAAAAAAAAAAATACAAACTTGAAAAATTTTAACTATATTACATTAGCTTTGTTTCGGACAAAATTGAAAAAAATATTTGCTTTTAAAAAAATGATTTTTCTTAAATTATGTTATTTTTTCATTAAATATTTTTAATAGTTTTAAAATTAACATTGAAAAACAAAAACCCTGAAACAAAACTAAAATTAGATTTTTATCTTTAATTAAATGGAAAGAAACTGAAATCCGATATAAATTATGTTTCGAGTTATAACGATTTTTAAATATCCTATTTAAACCAGTACTAACCGTATGAAATTTTTATAAATTTTAGGATGGGATTTTTTTAGCAAATTATATGGCTAACCAACACTTAAAAAAAAAAAAAAAAAAAAAATTCTAATTCAAAAGATAGATTTTTTACACATTTCCTAGAACTGTTAGAGTAGCAATGTCCTTTGAATTGCACGCATTTCAATTTGTGCCTAATCCCTTAAAACCTGAATGAATAATTCAAAAAGCTATAACATTGCGAGTTTTGAAGATATGAAGATGCAACTTTTTATGTCTTATTCAGGAGTGAATAAGGAAAGTTTTCCTAATTGGAATTTTTATCCTACGGGGGCCGTATAAAAACCTAATTTTCGTACTTTTTCAAATAGACCCCCCATGGAGTTGCAACTTATCTTATAAAAATGTTTACCTTTTTTTTATGAATTTTTGCAATTGGAAGTATGGGTCTAGGGGTCTAACTATTTAAAGTTCCAGGGTTCATACAGAGTTCGGAAGAAAAAATCCAAGGAGTCCAAAACATTTTACGGACTTGCCACTTTTGTTATTATCTATGTGGCATGCACTTGCATAGCCCCGATTCCGCAGGGATTCCGCGAGTTACCCCCAGCTACAGAGTGGGGGAGGGGGTATCCACGATCTTTCGATTAAATCGGCGCTTCCTCGCGATCTTCAGACAAAATCAGCGATTTCTCTGGGATATTTTAGCAAAATCAGCGATTTATTGCGATCTTTTGTCGAAATCGGCGGTTTTTCTGCGATATTTTGACGAAATCGGTGTTTTATTTTTTTATAAAATCTAAGTTTTTTCGACAAAATTTGCATTTTTACACGATCTTTTCTCGAAAACGGTGTTTTATCCTCACGATCTTTTGACGAAATCGGCATTTTTTCTATGATTTTTTGATGAAATCTGCGTTTTTTTTTTCATTGATCTTTTGACAGAATATTTGTAAGCGATCTTTTATCGAAAACGGACTTTTTCCCCCTCGATCTTTTAACGAAATTAGCGTTTTATCTGCGATATTTGGTGAAATTGTCATTTTAACAACGATCCGCACAGGAAATTAGTGTTTTTCAGCAATCTTTTGACAAAGTTTGTTGACAAAAACATTGACGAAATGTGTGCTTTTTCGGCAATCTTTTCACGAAATTTGCATTTTTCCGCGATTGTTTTTTCCGTGCGTAAAACCATACAAGTTGGCAACTAAGCAGAACTGATAACCCAATTTTAAATTTTCGGCAGAGGATGCCTTAAATTTTTGATATTTTCGGACGAGAATCACCCCTGAATCCACCGTTATCAGTAAAATTGAGCATGATGAATCTTATTATGAAGAAATCAAAGTTGTATATATCTAGCTGTGAAGGAGTTAAACAGTGTAATCACTTTTTGAAATTAGAAGCTTAGACATGTGTCTGGATTATTCTTTTCACTTTTCTATCGCTTATAGCCATGAAAAATAAATCACTTTGGTCGCTATTAGTATGATCCCAACCATTCACTGCTGTGCTTCTGATGAATGATGTGCATAAAGGGTTTACCGTGCGCTTTACAATCGCGTTTCTTTCATTCTTTCTTTTTCTTTTTTTTTTTTTTGGGGGGGGGGGGAGCAACATTGTTCGCGTGCATTAAGCGGTGCATGTGCAACTGCATTTTGGTTCCGTAATACAATTTAAGGAGTATTTTGTTTATCTAAGTAGTTCCAAGTACTACTCGGAACGTTTTCATTTCTAAGTAATTTCTAAGGAGTCCAAGGAGTCTGTACAAACCCTGAGTTCATTCCTGACTATTTCAGAAAATTTTAACACACTTCAGGATTAAAATACTGGTTTCAGGATTACACTTTTATCCGCCCTGACCCCACCCCCCTCCCAAGCAATATTTAAAATATTTTCCAATTATTTTCTGAATCATCATCTCTTATAGAATTTGAATTTATCAAAACAAATATAATTAAAATAAAGGTTATAAATGATTTTTTTTGTAATAAATTTACATGACAGTTTCTATAGCAAGAACAATTCAAAGTTAACCTGATATTTACAGCAAAGTTTATGAAAAGTTACAGCCGAGAAGAGGGAGTGGGAAAATCCTTCCCCACATTAATTATACATTTTTCCAACGGCATTTCCAGGGATTTTTTTTTTCCCCCGTAATGCTTTGCTGAAATTTGCATTTTCCCTTCAATACTTAGGGAAAAATCCCACCTTTCTCGTGATATTTTAAGTTTTTTTTTTAAATTCTTTGATGAAATTTGAATTTTTTTCGCAATCTTTATCCGTCTGCAAGATAACCTGCTGCATTATGCAGGTTAAAAAAATGCAGAAACTGCATTTTTTTTTTTTTTTTTTTTTTTTTTTTTTTTTTTTTTTTGCAGCTATCTTTTGACGAAAATCGCATTTTTCTCGCAATCTTTTGGGTAAAATCGCGTTATTCTCTAGATCTTTTAACGATAAAAGCGTTTTCACAAGAGTTTTTGAACAAAATCGCGATTTTTTGATGACATTTGCGATTTTCTCACCATCTTTTGATGAAAATAGTATTTATTCGCGATCTTCAGACGAAAATCATGCTTTTATCACGACCTTTGGACGAAAACCGTGTTTTTTCTCGCAATCTTTAGACGAGAATCGCATTTTCTTGTGATCTTTAGAAGAAAATGGCATTTTCTCGCAATCTTTAGATAAAAATCATGTTTTTCTGGTGATCTTCTGATGAAAATTGAGTTTTTTTTCCCCCTCTCAATCTTCGCATGAAAAACGTGTTTCCTCACGATCTTCTGATGAAGAAAGCATTTTTTCTCGACTTTTCAATGAAAATCATTTTTTTCATGCGATCTTACGATGAAATTCCCATTTTTTCGCGATCTTTTGACGATATAAAAAAATCAGAAAAGCAGAAAATCGCTGAGCCGCAGAAAAATCTCATGCCTGGATGGAGGGATGAAAAATATAGGAAAAAATAGGAAATAAGAATTTTTTCAAATTTATAGGAAATATAGGAGCAGTGCGAGGCTTGAAGCTTACACAGTCTAGCATTTTTAATATTGCAGAGGTCACATTTAATAAGAAAGATTTGGAACAGCAAAAGCGCAATTTTGGAGCAGGGAAATCCATTTTTAGAGCTTCAAAAAAAAAAAAAAAAAAATATATAGAGAGAGAGGCAAAATCAGTTTTTATAACAGAAAAGCCTACTTTCGGTAATAACTTTTTTTTTTTTTTTCTGTGTCTCTGTGAAGAAATTTATTGTTTTCGCGATCTTTTGACAAAATTTGCTGCTTTTTTGCAATCCTTCGACGAAATCTGCCTTTTTATTTTTCTACGACCATTTGACAAAATCTCCCGTTCTACCGCAATCGTTCGACGAAATCTCCCGTTATACAATGATCGTTCAATAAAACCTGCCATTCAACCACAATCTTTTCACGAAATCTGCCTTTTTTTTCATGATCTTTCGACGAAATCTGCCGTTTTTGCATGATTGTTTGACAAAATCTGCCGTTTTATCTAAAATCTTTTGATTAAATTTGAGGGGTTTTTTTTTCAGGATCTTTTGATGAAATTCACTGTTTTCCTGCAATATGATGAAATTGCATTTTTTTTTTTTTTTTTTTTTTTAATATCCTTTGACAAATATTGCCTTTTTTTGCAACTTTTTGTCGAAACTTGCTACCTTTTGCTATTTTTTGATCTAAGTTTGCGTTCGCCTGTCCCCCAATCCTCTGACTAAATTTTTGTTTTTCCCGGCAATCCTTTGGTTGACGATTTGTCAAAATTATCGATATATTCAGGGATGCCACTCAGAAATTAGCAAAAAAGATGAAATTATGCATAAAGTAAAATTTATGACATTTTTTACAACATTTATGCATGAATTTTGTAAACTATATTGTTTATAATAAACTAAAAAAAGAATTGTAGCTCTTTTTTTTTTTTTTTTTTTTTTTTTTTTTGTAAGCTTTTAATTTATAAGAGTAACTAAAAATGATTTTTCTTTAGTTCACTATATTTTACATTAATTTAACCCAGCAACAAATTCAGTGAGGAATTTTATGTATTGCATCACTTTAAATCAGTTTAAGTAACCCAGCAATAGATTCGATAATTATTCCAGGAGTAAATAACAAAAATTTGCAAGATTTTGTTTTGTTTGTTTGTTTTTCGCAATTTTTTATTTGAAGGAAATAGTGTTTTATTTCATGATCGTTTGACGAAAATCGCTGTTTTATTTCGCAATCGTTTGACGAAAATCGTTGTTTTACATCGCGATTGTTTGACGAAAATCTCAGTTTTACATCGCAATTGTTTGACGGAAATCGCCGTTTTCTTTTGTGATCGTTTCACGAAAATCGCCGTTTTATTTCGCGATTGTTTCACGAAAATTGCTGTTTTACATCGTGATCGTTTGATGCAAATCACCGTTTTACATTGCGATCGTTTGTCGAAAATCACTGTTTCACATCATGATTGTTCGACAAAAATCACCGTTTCAAATCATGATTGTTCGACAAAAATCACCGTTTCAATTCATGATCGTTCGACGAAAATCACCGTTTCACATTGCGATAGTTTCACGAAAATCACCGTTTCTTTTCACAATCATTTGATGAAAATTGCTGTTTTTATATCGAGACCGTATGATGAAAATAGCCCTTTTATTTTGCGATCTTTTAACAAAAATCAGTTATATTTCGCGATCACTTGACAGAAAAAGCTGTTGTATTTCGCGATCGTTTGACGAAACTTGCCGTGTAGTTTCGTAATTGTTTGACAAAAATTCCTGTTTTATTTCGTGGTCGTTTGACGAAAATCGTTAGTTTATTTCGTGATCGCCTAACGAAAATCGTGAATTCTTAAAAATTAAGAAAAGCGGAAATCTGCATTTGGCGGAGAAGTGGCATCCCTGTATATTTTATGTCCCATATTTTTATATTTTCGGAAATGATTGACTTAATTTCTCGGAAAATTCAGTACAGAATCTGTTCTAAACATTAAATGAAAAAGAGTATTCTTTGGAGAAAACAAAATGGTGCTAAGAAATTAGGTTTGGGTGCGGAAGGAACAAACAGGGCTCAGCACAACTTGTAGCCTCAAAAATAGTGACTGAAGTTCCTTCAAAAAAGTGACCAAATAGTGACTAAACAAACAATTAATTTTCATAATTAAATACAGTATAAATGATGCCTGACAAATTTTTGAAATGTATTTGAACCCTTTAAATATTGATTTACTTTTTAAAAAAAAACTGCGTATTAAGCTTTTTTTTTTGGGGGGGGGGGGGTGAGGAATTTTGAAGTATGTATAGATTGACAAAGTTATATAGATTGACTGATTACCAAGGAGTAATAGTTATCTTAATTACTCAATTGTAGCTGAAAACTTCATAAAATCAGGGCCGTAACTACCACCGGGCCACTGCCCAGGGGCCTCCAGGCCTGAGAGGCCCCAAACTGGTGGTTTAAAAAACTATTGATTTTAGTTTCTCATCTAACTTCCTATAAAATGCCCAGTACCTAGCTAAAAATTAATAATAATAATATAAAAAAAATCAAAGTGCTAGAGTAAATGTTTCTGCGGATCCCCAGCAGTTTAACCTCTTAGTTAACAATTTAGTAGAGGATCCCCAGGAGTTACAAGGAAGCTGTTAAAACCCCTGAAGCATCTGAGTGGGAGGAGGCTATGAACCAGGAAATGCAGGTCATGTATGACCGCAATGTTTGGGATTTAGTCGAACCACCAAAAGATGCACAAATTTTGGGTAACAGATGGGTCTATACCGTAAAAAGAGATCAAAATAATGAAATTGTAAGATTCAAAGCACGCCTTGTGGCTCAGGGGTATAACCAAGTTAAAGGTTTAAGTTATGATGAAGTATTCAGTCCTGTTGTCAGTTTTTCCATAATAAGACTCTTTTTCAGTATTTTTGTATGTTTTTTTAAATGGTTAAATGTTCAAGTTGATGTAAACAATGCATATTTATATGCAGATTTGGATAAGGTCATCTATATGCAGCAGCCGGAAGGTTTTGTTTTAGAACAAGGTAAAGTTTGTAAATTAAATAAATCACTGTATGGTCTCCACCAGAGTGGAAGACAATGGTTTTTTGAAATTGACGATGTTCTTTTAAAATTAAATTTTCAAAAACTTAACTGGTGTAATTGTGTCTATTTATTAAAAGATAAACTTGTTCTTTTGCTGTATGTTGATGATATTATCATATTTGGAAAAACTGAAAGTGATTTGGAATTTGGTGTAGATTTATTAAAGAAATTTTTTAATTTAAAGGTTCTAGGGAAAACAAAGAAGCTCTTGGGCATAGAATTTGAAGAGGATGGTGATAAATTGTATATACACCAAACTTCTTATATAAATAAGGTTTGTGATTTGTATTCTAAATATAAATTTCCCATTAGCTCTGTACCTATGTCTAAAGGACTTGTTTTATCAAAATTGGACTCTCCTGTAAATCATCAAGAAATAGAAGAAATGTCTAAGTATCCCTACAGAAACCTAATTGGATGTTTAAGTTTTATTGCTGGTCGAACACGACCCGATATAATGTATGCAGTAAATCTACTTTCCCAATTCCAATCTAATCCCGGTATAAGACATTGGCATAGTTTATTAAAATTACTTGGTTATTTACAATATACAAAAGATTTTAAATTAGAATTATCCAGAGTAAATGAACTAAAACTTTATTGTTATTCAGATTCAGACTTTGCTGCAAATCGTGATGACAGGGTTTCCATAGGAGGTTACATTTTACTTTTAGATAGGGCGCCAATTTCTTGGAAAACCTTTAAGCAAAAATGCATTAGCCTCTCTACTATGGAAGCTGAATATGTTACTCTCACAGAAGCAGCAAAGGAATTGATGTGGATGAAAAATGTAATTGAAAATGAAAGTTTAAAATTAAATTTAATTGAATGTTCTTTATTCTGTGATAATCAGGCAGCAATTTCTTTTTCTAATTCACCAGTTGAAAATCAAAAGACCAAACATATCCACATCAAATATTTATTTCTCAGGAATTTAATTTATGATAAAGTTTTTAAATTAAAATATATTTCTAGTAAATTAAATTTAGCAGATCCATTTACGAAACCGCAAGTAAAAGAACAATTAATGAAATTTTGTAGGCAAATTTTCAAAATTTAACTCACAATTATAGTTACTCTGTTCATTGCCATGTCCATTGACATGACATTGATCAGACTATCTTTTTTTTTTTATAAAATTAAAATTTGTTTAATGATAGAGAGATGATGAAAAAAAAAAAAAAAAAAAAAAAAAAAGTTTATACAATTTGGTCAATTCTGATTAGTACCGGGCCGGTGATCTGTAAAATTTTCCCCGACTCGATAGTAATTAGACAGACTGTTTTTTTTTTATTGAATATTGTATTTTTGAATAAGTGTATTTTTGAATAAATTTATGTAAATTTTTTTGTAATACCCTGGAGAGGCTAAAAAGGGGGCTGCTTGTTGTCATGTTGGTTAAAAATAAGTTTAAAGTTAAGTCAAAATAAACAGAACATGACATACTTTAGTTTTACCCTCTCCAGTGTAATAAAAACTTCGTCGAATCGCCATTGCATTTCAGCCGAACTGCCGGCATGCCGAGACAATAATACGTGAATTTTGAGTGTTCCAGTGCCGTGATTTATTGAATCACCGGTGATTGAACTGTTCACGTCCGTTCAGGAAACTCGATCGGCGGTGCGTTCGGAAAGGGGTTTCGTCGGATCAACCAATGGCGATTCTACGTTGGTTTTTCTCTTTGAATTGTGAATGGCAACATCTGTGAAGTAGAGTTCTGTTTGTATATAAAGACAGCTGTGTTCGATGTATTTTCGCCTTCATCTTGCTAGCCATTATTGTTGGTTTAGCAGCTGCTGCAGTTTTGTTCATTAATGGCTTAAAGGAGTAATTGAAATGTTTTAAGTTTATTTTATTTTTAAGCATAAGCTATGCTTATTTTTTTCCTCATCTGTATATAATCATCATGACTGTTTTGGAATAAACTAAAGTTTGCTGAATCTGCTTTGTCTTCAATCAAGTCTTCCACATTACATTTTTTTTAAAGACTTCCACTCGCAATTATGCTGATTTAGTTGAAAGTATAGAGCACGTTGGTATACTCCATACGCTTCGCATGCAAAAGCAGCTCTAGAGAAGACAGCAGAATGTCGAGTCGAACAGGGCCTGATGAATGCACGGGGCTCCGCGGCTCGGCTATGGCCCAAACTATTTCAGGGACCCACAAATTATGTGGCTGATTTTTTTTCCTTAATCAAAAACTTTTCAAATAATATATTTTTTAAAATGTAAAATTTAAACATTCTGAATGACTCAATAAAATTTTTAGAAGCTTTTAACCTAGGTACTTTTCACCAAACAACTTTGTCAACTCATCAAGTAAATTTTTTTTCTGAAAGAGTCGCCTAAATCGGTAGGCAAGGGGCCCAACTTCAGAATGATCGGGCTCTGGAGTTGAACGTGTCATGTCGCGCCAGCATGTTTGCTGATCCCACCGAAGCTAGTATAAGGAAGAAAATATGATATTCCGATTGATTGAATAATATAAAAAGCATCTAAAAAATTCTAGAAAATCTTTCTTTTTATCTATTAATAAATACATAAAATCGAAAAAAAAAAAAAATCAAAATCCATATTTCATCTTTTTAGGCTTATCATACTGTGTATGATTAAATAGTGGCGTGCAAAAATAAATATATATATATATAAACTGCACCCGGGGCAAAGTTTTAATTTGCCCCAGGCGGGAGGGGCCTCACAAGTTTGCCCCGGGTCCCCCAAGTTTATAGTTATGGCCCTGCATAAAATAATTGTTTTAACTAGATTTTACCATTTTCTTTTTTTTTTTTCAAAAAGTTTACATTTTATTTCTTCTTTTCCTTAATTAATCTTTCACATTTTATTTAGATAAAGGAGATAAGAAATTCAACAAGAAAATAATTATTTTCAAACATACTGAATGAGCAGGAATCCATTTTACTGGAAATTTTTACTTTCTTCTATCTTTACAAGAAGAAAGTATTGGATTCATGAAAATTTTTGACTTCCGGTTTTTGACGAATTTATACGTTTTAGAAGGTCCTGAACACGTTTTGACTATTTTTAGAAAATGTCTGTCTGTGAGTCTGTATGTGACAAAAAATTTGTGGGCGCTCTATCTCAAGAACTAATGCTCGAAATTTAATAAAATTTTATATTCAGTTTTGGTGTGAACTGCCCTATAGGTGGTGCTGCTATGCTACATTTTGCACGATTTTTCCGATAGCTATATCTCAACAACCAACGCACAGAATTTCATCAAACTTCAGATTTTGTTACAAAATGACATGTAACATAATTACATGATGATTACATTTGTTATAAATCCTTCAACTGATGGTGCTGCTGTGCTATATTTTACATGGTTTTTTTAAAACTAGCTATATCTCAAGAACTAATGCACAGAATTTCATCAAACTTCAGATTGTTTTACACCATAACATAATTAGACGCTTTTTTACGTTTTGGCATAAATTGTCCAAGATATGGTGTTGTGCTACGTTTTGAAATTTTTTTGTTATAACTATATCTCAAGAACTAATGGACGAAATTCCATCAAATTTCAGATTCTGTTAGGTCTTGACATAAATAGATGCTTATTAGGTTTTAGTATAAATTACCCAACATGAGGCACTACTAAGCTCATTTTCTCAGAATATTAATTAAATTTTGCGTTTTAGGCTTTTTGGATACCAGAATCTCATTAGGCTAAGTCAAATGTTCGAGGAAATTTGACAGTGGGTAACTTTGGGGTCACCACTTTTTTTTTAAAATATTAAAATGTACTTATGCGATAGAAGATAGAAGAAAGCTTTGGGATTGACAGATCCAACTAGTTTTTTTATTGTGATGAAATATTTGAAAAATTTTGAAATCGTATCGTAATATCAAATAATAATCCATTCCTTATCCTTTACAACCCCCCACCCCTCCCAAAAAAATGTATAGGAACTGCAAGGAGCCCTCAAACAGGTGCTGGGCCATGAACCCCCACAACCCTAATCGGGCTCTACATTCCATATGCTTATAACAACATAAACATATCCGTGAACGTACCGCTAAGTTTTTGAAATTCCCATTCAAATTCAATATTGATGAAAATTGGAAATCTTCAGTAATCCGGTTCTATGTATTTTAGTTTAGTGTGTTTGAGTAAAATTAGCCGAATCCTTAAAAACAAGAAAAATTAAAGATGTTTTTTCCTCCCAGTACAAGTCAAAAAGACTATTTTGTTTCTTCTCAAAAAACAATTTTTTATTTTATTTTTTTTTATTGGGGGGGGGGCAAAAATTAATCCTGCCCTGGGTGCCAAAACACGTAGCTACGCCACTGGTTACAAATCACGTGCAATCCCATATGGGGACAGTCTTATTTAGGGAGAAAGGGGTGGAAAGTAGACAGAAGCATTGGTTCTTCCTTTTAGCAGGAGACGGAAGAAGATTTCGCAACAAAATGGATGTGCAAAAACGGCGAATCTGTTGCAAGAGCCGATTCGCCGCCATTTTGTTGCGAATTTTTTTCATCGGTCTGAGATTTTTGAAGTTTTCTCCGAAAATAGTGGAAAAAGTGACTTGATATCAAAAATAGTAACAAAAAGTAACCAATGCAAAAAATAGTGACTTTTAGTGAAAATAGTGACCTGTGCTGAGCCCTGAACAAAGGAAATGACCATTTTTTTGCAGAAATGAAAATAACTCATTTGTAGCAGATATTTTTGTTTGGCGAAATCTGTACAGGTCTGTGACCCCTGATATTGTTTTTAAATTTATAAAACCTGAGTTCTACAAACGCAAATTAAATGACTACTAAGATTTTTTTTTTTTTTTTTTTTTAGCTAAACACAATGTAGTTTATTCTTAACCAAAATTTTCATGTAGAAGTTTCTATTTTTGGCATGAGTGAAGGATCAGGCAAGCCATTTTAAACATGAACATATTCCAAATATAAAAAAGACACAAACATAAAAGAAATCACTATTTTATTCAATGAACAGTTTTGAATGCTGCCACACAAAATCGAAAAACTTTTAATTTAGTAAATATTTTACCACAGAAAAAAAAAAAAAAAATCACATAGGTAAAATAAACAAGTTTTTAGAATAATTTATATTTATACAGAAATACAATTTCACACTATACTACATTTCGCTATAAAATTAGTCTTTCCAAACATGTAATTTTGTACGTACAATTGTCACTTCATGATTTAATATGAAGAACATCACACATCAAAAGCAATATGTTTCAACAGCACTCCATTAATCTCTTAATAACTGCCAAGCAAAGTGAACCATTCAAAGATAAACTTTTCTTATTTACCAAGAATCAGGAGAAAAATAAAATTTATATATGCAATGAATTTTTAAATAATGGAAATGACAAAAAACAAGACCTGGCATCTTCATATCATAACACTAATGATGAATGTAATAAGATACAAAAATCCAGATAAGAGATCATCTATTAATTGCATCACACATCAAGAGAGGAGGGAGAGCCCACAAAATGCGATATGAGGAAAAGATTGGTTTACATATCATTACATACATTAGGACATCATATCTAAAATTGGAGAGCAATTAGTTCATATCATTTGCAAGCAGATAAATAAAATTCATAAAAAAATACTCAGGTAATAAGGTGTATAGAAGTTTTATAGATTATATGTAACAAAAAATATCTATATGTTAAAATCTGTTTTGTTTAAATTGCAAGGAGAAAAAAAAAAAAAATATTTACAGATTATAATAATAGGTATAATTTAGAAATATTATTAAAAAAAAAGCACTCAACAATGTTGACTATTGAATAATTTTAAATCAAAAATTTATTCAAATTAACAGTTGAGGAAATATGCTAAGTCACAACAGAGGATTGAGATATCACTCCGAGTGTAATAACCTACAATTTAGAAAGAATGGAAGATACTTATAAATCCCACAAAATTTGTGTGACATAATTAATAGAAGACCCTTAAAGTGATCAAGCTATTACAATAAAAAATATAGGAAATTCCAAAATCAAGCAAAAAACATGCCTTAAAACAAAAATTATTAAAAATACTAATAAAGTGTACCCTGCTCTTATTTACAACCTTTTCTAGTGAACAATATTTTAAAAATAAACACATTTTAAATTATTCTTTAAACTTTAAAAAATAACTCAAATACAAAATAAAATATAACAGAGTAGAGCTATCAAAAGTTCTGCCTTATCACTTAAGATAAAACTATCAAACTTCAAAACTTATTAATTTTGGATAGTTCAAATATAACACTAATGAAAATTCATATGAGGTTGATTAACACAGTTTTGGATAGCATGGAAAATCAAAATTCTCTAACAAATGTTCTTATCAACCAAACACATCCTGGGACAATTTTTTCTTAGTCATTAAAATAATCCAGAAATTCAAGATAACATTTTCACCAATACCTGATCACTTGCTTAGCTTAGTGATTTGCTGCACTGTTATTCACTATGGAGCTGATGAAACAAAGATATAAACATTTAAATAGTCCAAGATTCAATAAAAAGCCACTTGAATGACAACATCTCCCATTCTAATGCCAGCATGTACTGAAATTTATTGTTTAGAAATAAAATCAACTGTACAATTTGCTTTTAGTATTTGAATTTCCCCTTTTTACATACTACTAAAAAGAAAACAGCACTGTTAAAAGTTAAATCAAAAATTCTGTCACAAACTATTTACATTTTTTTACAATGAATAACTCAACAATGTCTTTATTCTGACACTGCTTTAATTTTAATACTACATAAGAAATTGGTTATTACACCCCGAATTAACATTTATAAAGAGGAATTGATCACAATGCTAACAAAATTTGCATGCCACACAGCACAAAAGTACATTTCTTGTAGAAATCTAGCAGCAATTTAGCATATACTTTTTAGTAACATATGGCATGCAAATAAGCACAGAGAATGGCACTATTGGTGAATAACTTTTAAAAATACAAAACATATTTATTACTGCTGTGTTAGTGCCATATATATATGGTTCCCACTTAATTCAAGAAGAAAACCCTCAATTTTACAGGTCCTCTATTTATGGATTCTCTATTGTTTTCTGAAAAATGAAAATGAATTTTAAAAAAAGCAGGAAAGATGATTATAAAATAAAGTTTTATATTTTCCTTCAAGAAATTAAACTACATATTATAAATTTTTTTATAAAACTATTCACGGAAAATTACACATTGTAAATGATACATATAAAGTTATTCAAAAAGAGATATAACATATAAAATGGGAGGACATTGTATTAAAAATAAATTATTTGAGGATAAAAATCGTTGTACATAAATTGTGATATGCATTTTTATTTGCTGCAATTTCATTATACAAATAACTATGTTTAACTAAAAAAATTATGAAATTATAGCAAAGAAAATTGGTAGCTAGTCTTAAGTGTGGGAACCAAGATATATCAATGTAAGTGTATATTGAATGCGATAGATTCTTATTAGTTTATTTTGGCAAAACATCTCTTACTGTACACAAGTTATTCAGTTATATAGGGGAAAAACAAAAACCACTGAATATTGCTTCAAACATATACCTTCTACAGAAGTTATATGGGCCTTCAGATTTTAACTAGAAATAATTGAGCCTAATGACAAAAACATCGCAATAATCATAACAGAACATAAAAATTAATAAATATAGACCAGGACTAGAATTTAATTTGTTGCGTATACCTACAAATTGTACTTGACAAAAGATTGCTAACACTGAAAGAACAGAGAAATAGGAGGTAATTGAGACCTTTTACTGAAAACAATTTACACAGAAAATATACAAGTATGATAAAATGAACAATCGAATCCTTCTACACACATTTCAATACAATAAACTATTATTCTGACTGAATAAACTTATTTAAATGCAACACATCTTGAAAATACATCAACAGTGACGCTAGAGAACCTGTACATGTATGCAAAAGGATTTTTTTCGTTTAATCTTCTAATAAATGTATTTTAAATCATGAAGTATTTTTTGCACAACTTATCAGTAAAAAATGATTGTTTTTCACAGATACAATGATTTAAAAACTTTGAGAAAACAGTAACAAGGAAAACAGGGATATGAATAAAGAAAACATGCATAAAGGGCGGATTAATCCAATAAAATTTAAGTACAATTACAAAAATTAACAACTACAGCAACAAACAGAAAGACTGAATAAAACAGGATTTTGAAAACCTTTTCTAGAAATTAATTTGATTTAACATTTTTCTCATAGAAAAAAGTTTATACAAGTATCTACAAGCAATTAACATCAAATGCTGAATAAAGGTTAACAAACTAAAAAGGTAGGTGGAAAAAATATTTATGTGTTTATGAAGACATCTTATATAATACTAGGAACTTAAATTGACAAAATACTCAAACAATATTTTCACTAACTCAAAAATTAAAGTACAAACAGCGCAAGGACTAAAATGAAAGTCACAATTACTGTTTCATTAATCAGTTATATTTTGAATATTTGAAAACAAAACAGCCAGCTGTTACTACAGATGAAATTTACCATTAATTTAACTTAATTTGAGGTAGAAGACTACAAACCGAATTAGATTTTTTCTGATTATTTTTTTTTTAAATAACAGAAGATAAGCAATTTCTTTAAGTAGCAGCTTCAATGACATACACAATGAATATCTTACAACGATGAGATCACTGTGAGCACCAGTTTCTTTTTTATTTTTCTTTTAATTTTAACTGTCTGTTGAAAAAAAAAAAAATAAAAATCACAATTGTACCGATGGACAATCTTTGAAAAACTATCACAAGTGGTTCTTTTCTGTGATTTTTAGTACAAAAAATGAACTAGTGAAAAAAAGTTAATGATGCCGGCTAAGTCTTCATTGTGGCACCCACAAAGCTCTAAGTGAAACATGCTTCACGCATGTTTAACATACCATTTTGAAATAATTGGTATCTAATTTTTATTAGTCCCAAGATGCACAACAACATTCAGTTTGGCAACTTGTAGAGGCTGGATCTGTATACATGAAGCAGAAAGTGGGGGAAACACAAAATTAAACAGATGATGCTCGGAAGCAAAAACAAATTTAAAGCACTTAACTATTTACAATTTTTTTGTCATTCACTTTGCTGTTGTCTGAATAAATGTCCAGCAAATGAAATTGAAGCATGGTAAAGTTAAAATAAAACAGTGGTGACTGGCAAACATGTTCACAGTCCAGGCACCAGAAGTCCACACAATCAGTAGGGACTATACATCGTGAAAACTAAATATCACCGAAGAGATTTTCGGCAGTTCTTAATTAACGTCGAGGTGCATAACTTCCTCTCATACCTCCTCGATTATCACCCCTTCCAGTACCTTGGGGCATAAGGTTACCGCGGGGACGTCCCCCAACACCGACACGAGGAGAAGGACCACCTCGTGGAGGACCAACCCTGTTGTCTCCAGAGATGATGCGGTTGTCCTTAGGACGCTTTTTTTCTTCCACATTCAAGCGATGCTCATTGAAATAGATCGGCTAAAGAAAGAGAAGAATAAGATTAGATAAATGAATTAAAACAATACATAAATATTTTTATATTTTGCCAGGCTACTATAATTAATGGTCAGTACCAGTGTTCTCGCTGGCTTTTGACCAACATAGTGATTTGACAAATAAGAAATATAAAACAGTAGCCAAATGAAAAAAAAAAAAATATTAGCAAAATAGATTCGACATTAGAAATTCAAAAATTTTCCTGTAACCCTTTATTGTATCAATTTCTTTCAATGTGTTTTAAAATAGCAATTTTTTATCATTGCTTAGAAAATAGAAATTGTATTATACGCTATAAAAACTATTAAAAATAATTACACTCTAAATGTCTCTTAAACATATAAAGGTTTCAAACATTCTTTTGCATCAAGTTGCTATGTGATTTGGACTATAACCGATGGAAAAAAATTGCCGATTGGAGAAAGATACTTTACATATGGATAAGAAACAGTATAGTGATTGGCAAATTCAACACTGCATTTCAGCAAAACTTTTCGTGATTTGGTGATTGATGGGAGTAAGTTTGTCTGAGATTTTACCAGTGCATAGATAGTGATAAACACAGAAATACTTATTGTATAATCCTTTCTTTCACTTTGTCTATTGTTAAACTAAATTGGTTTGAGTCAATATATCTAAAAATATAAATGACACGGTGTGATTAAAGATGGAAAATGACGTCAATCTTACAGTAATGTGGATAAGAATTTTTTTGTATTATTATTAGCCACATATATGGGGGGGAGGGGGGGGGGAAGCAAAGATTGAACACTCACAAATTGGCGAGTCTGAAGGTACATTTACTCGCCAAATGAATTTTGTCGCAATGACAAGTGGCAACGAGATAAGCCTTGTCAGTAACTAGTAGTAACAATTATGAAAAAAATATTAAATGTTAATATATTTTCCTTTCCGATTATTTGTGTTATTAATGCAAAGTTGGTTATGCTAACATTTATTTAAAAATACAGTAAAAATTTACTTTCCTGCAGTACCTTGACTAAACTTGTGTTTTTCAGCGATTCTTTGTTGAAATTCATGCTTTTTATGTAATTTTTTGGTGAAATTTTCAGCTATCCTTTGACAAAAATTAATATTTTCTTCTGTGATCCTCAAATAAAACTTGCATTTTTTCGAAATCCTTAGAAATATGCTTATTTTTAGGGTTTCATTCATCTGAGGAAACTTTATTTGTCTCTGTCCTCTGTATGTCACAAAGTCCATACAAAAAAACTATCGGACATAATATAGAGCGAAAAGTATGGGGAAAAAAAAAAAAAAATCTGCAACGGGACAAAGAAAAAAGATGTTAACGTCCCATGGGACGCTTAATATCATCACAAAATTGTGAAAAATGACAATTTTTTTTTTTTTTACAAACTGCAAAATAACGACTAATTCCCAGCAAATTTCGTCAACAGATTCACAAAAAAGGCTAATTTCGTCACAAAATCATGGAGAAAAAAAAGGCAGATTTCCTCAAAAAATAGAGAAAAAATGACAAATTTCGCCCAAAAATTGTTTTAAAAAACGGCAAATTTTATATAATTTTTTTTTGTGTAAAATGTCAAATTTTGCCAAAAAAATCACGATAAGATGTCAGATTTTGCTAAAAATTCACAAAACTGGCAAATTTTGTCAAAAAATCTAAAAAAAAAAAATACCCAGCAGATGTTGTTAAAAAATTGTGAAAAGTGGCAACTTTCATCAAAAAAGCTCGATAAAACATCGCATTTTGTCAAAAAATCGTGAAAACGAAAAATTTTGTCAAAAATTCATAAACGGCAAATTTTGTACATAAAATCAAGAAAAAACGGCAAATTTCATATAAAAATAGTGGGAAAAAAAGGCAGATTTCGTCTAAAGTGCACAAAAGCACAAATTTCGTCAAAAGTATGGGGAAAAAATGTTATTGATTGGTAAATGGAGTGAATTTTTCTGTTTTTTCATGCTTTATTTTATTTTTGTTGCTCCAAATCTTTGAGTGAATGGGACTCCTGAAAGCACCCATTCATTAAGACTCAACGGAAGTATTCTTTTTTTCCAACAAAAACGTCTTTTTCAATAAATCAGTCTTGCCCCCTTTTAAAAGAGATGCAAACAATAGTGATACTTTTTATCTTCTACACTCAAATAAGCATTATTTTATAACAAATTTATATCTAGCAAATTTATTTCTAAAAAAAGTAAAGAAAATGTCTCTTAATAGTTTAAAAAAATTAATATTGGTTTTAATTATTTATGTATTTATTATTATTAAAACAATTATTGCATTTCATTTTTCTTTTGCAAATAAACAAATTCAATATTTGCATCTAAAAATATGGACTTTTATTAGCAGGGACCCGTTTTTGTAAAAAGGGGGTCCAGACTTTTAGAAGTCCTGTGTCCCAGGGACCCAGTATTTTCCAAGTTCAGCGGCATCACTAAGTCAGAGACAGTGTTCTCGCTGTCGCTCGCCAATGCGCCAAATTGCGACTAAATTCTTCATTTGGCGAGTAAACAAGCGATTAGATTCGCCAAATATCTAGTGCTCAATTTTTGCTTTTTCTTTTTTGTTTTTCATACATATGCATATATGTTTAATCTATACATATTTTTTATATTTGTAGCGGACAGTTGAAATTAGATTAATAATAATTGCTGTCACAGTTATAAAAACTTGGGTTATTTTAGAATATATTGAAAAAAAAGAAAATGCATTAAAAATTATTATTATTATTATTATTTATTTATTTATTTATTTTTGTGCTACACAGCAAATTTATTTTGCTAATATTTTTTTCATTTGGCGAATGTTTTTTATTTTTAATTAGCCAAATTACTAACGTTGGTCAAATGCCAGAGAGAACACTGGTCAGAGAGTTCGAATTTTATGTACTTACAGCTGAATGCTTCGTCATACAACAAATAAAACTTTGAACACTTAATTTTTTTTTTCTTTTTTTTTTAAATATCATTTGTTTGTTTTTGTATTGTTGACTTCTTCTAATTATTACATGCAAGTTTAAATAGATATAAAATTTATTATGTGTGTAACATAAATGGATTAAACATATCACATGATAAATGTACTTATTTGTTTTTATTTCATCATAACACATCATATTTATCATCTATTTTGACATGTGAAGTGATTTTTTTTTTATTAAATTCCTATTCAACTAAATTACTAGCCGCCTCTGGTGATCAATTTGGTCTCCCTTAACTTTATGCTAAGCTTTGCAATATTTTACTTTTATCATAATTTACTTGCGTACCTTCACTAATCTGCAGATTCTGATAGAGAAACAAATTATGCAATCAAGGCAGCATATAGGGGGAAGAATTCAGAACTCTGTTCTGATTGGTGCAATTGGCAAAGAAATCTGAAATAGAGTCCAAAAAACTGTTTAGCAAATTTTTTCAAGAATTCGGAGTGAGAATGTGTACCCATTTTTTGAAGGTATGTTGCATGATTCTAGGTCAATTATTACTAATGTTATGAGTGTTTGATTAATACACATCCTTCACTAAAGCTTATATAACTTCGGCTTCAAAAAGGCAAGATATCTTGCCAAAATATATTAACAGCTTTGAAACAAACCTGATGAATTTTTATTTTTGTTAATATAAAAATTACTTCTTTTTCTATATAAAAATGCAGCACAAATATCATATACTTATCACATTGGCGTGATTTTTTTCTGACATCAATTTGGCGAAAAGCTCCTTTTTAAATACCAGTTACACATATAAATTTTCGAAAAATTCAGAATAGAATCATCCCTGATTATCAACTGCACATTTTCCCATGTTTTAGAATCTAGATTCTATGCAATAATAAATGCATTTGCATATTTAGAAATCTTCCATAAATCAGGCATAAAAGTGGGAAATGAGAAAACATGTGAAATTTTGCCATCAATACAGTGGCACTTATAACTCATATGAGTTATTTTAACAGCTACTTATACAATAAAATCAATTGTAACTGTACATATGATAGCTATTTATTTTTATAATAAACAGAGTGCTTAAGGTGTAAATACAAATGTATCAGATCAACTTATGTGAAATAGTCATTAATTTTCCAAAACACATTATTCTAAATGGTCTAGCAGTCAAATCTCCCTCCCCCCTCCTTTATTTTTATTTTTTTTTTTTTTTAATCTCAATGCAAAATAGATTTTTAATTCAGGAATACAAATCAAAAAGGTAAAGCAGAAATTAACCTAAAAGTGTTGTATAAATAGTACAAAATATTGTATGCCCAAAAAAATGTTTTCACTGTGATTTTTTACAGCCTAAAATACGTTTCATTCTTAAGACACTATGAACAACTTCATTATACTACTTTCAGATGCTTATATGATATAAGCTCACCTTTCATTTTATGTCTTTTTTGCACAGCAATTGAAGAACAAGAAAAGTAGACAAAATGTCTTATTACTAAATTTTCCAGGCAGCCCCCCCCCCCCCCCCAAAAAAAAAAAAAAAATTATCCTTTAAAAATTTTCTTTGCATCAATCCACAGAATGTTCAAAATTGCTTCAAAAAAGATGGAATTCCTCTCTCAGGAGGAACTCTTTCATGCATGAAATGCATAAATACTGCGAAAATTCATCAAAAATGTAAATTTAGCAAAGTTTTTAATCAGTAAAAGAAAAATTATATATGTATTTATGTTACAGGTGTAAATTAACGGTTGCCACTCACCACATGGCGATTAAAAATCAGCCATCGATCACCACCTTATTCGCCACTCAGCGATTAAAAAACTCAATTTGCTTTGTGAAACAGCTTTTTTCATGGATATATGCATCTCTACTTTGTTTACATCTAATTAGTCAATTGGTTAATTCTTTCTTTCAATCAGATGCAAGCAGATTTAGCAACTTTGTCGAGTTTTCTATACAGGGATGCCACTCAGAAATTGACAAAAAAGAGGAAATTATGAGTAAAGTAAAATTTAGGACATTTTTCACAACATTTATGCGGGAATTTTGTAAACTATTGTTTATAACAAACTAAATAAAGAATTAAATTTATAACAAACTATTTTTTTCAAAAAAAAGAAACCATGTTTATTTATTTATTTCTTCCTCTTATAAACCTTTGACAAAAGTCTTTCTAAAAGGGAATTTGTCAAAAAGTTTGAAATATGCTGTTAATTCACTGTGCATGAAAACATAAGAGTAAATAAAAATATTTTCTTTAGTTCACAATATTTTACATCAATTAAGGTAACCCAGCAACAGATTTAGTGAGGACTTTAATGTATTGCAATGTTTTAAATTAAAATTAGGTAACTAGGCTACAGATTCTATGATTTTTTCATGAGTAAACAAGAAAGATTTGCAGTTTGTGATCGTTGACAAGAATCGCCGTTTCAAATTGCGATCGTTTGACGAAAATCACCGTTTTATATCATGAGCATTTGACAAAAATTCACATTTTACATCGCGATAGTTTGACAAATGTCATCCTTTACATCTCGATCATTAGATGGAATTCGCCATTTTATAGCGATCGTTTGACGAAAATCACTGTTTTATTTCGTGACCATTTGACGAAAATTGTCGTTTTATATTGCGATCGTTTGACGAAAATTGCCATTTTACATCGCGATCGTTTGACGAAAACCGCAGTTTTACATCGCAATCATTTGTAGAAAATCACTGTTTTACAACGCGATCGTTTGTAGAAAATTGCCGTTTTACAACGCGATCGTTTGAAGAAAGTTGTCATTTTATGTTGCGATCATTTCACAAAAATCGCTGTTTATTTCGCGATCGTTTGACGAAAATTGCTGTTTATTTCGCGATCGTTTGACGAAAATCATTATTTCATTTTGTGATCGCGTAACAAAAATCGCAGAATCTTAAAAAAGCAGAAATACACCATTTGGTGGAAAAGTGGCATCCCTGTCTATATTTTGGTTTTTTACCATGAACTCTTTATTTGAATTATGTTTTCAAGAAATAATTTTTTTCTACAAAATATAGTCATCCATTTTAATTCCACATGCATTTCAAATAAACTAGCAAAAGCCATGCTTTGTTTAAATTCGCGAAGCATTATTTTATAAAACAGATATTTGAAATTAACAATACTTTTTAATATTTTTGCATCTTTAATAAACAAAAACGTTTTTTTATGTTTTGGCACATTTTAATTTTTATTTATGATGTAAGACTGGCATAATAAAATATTTTCGAAGCAAACTTTTACAAAATATTTTTAAATTTTCAACTAAAAGCTCTTTTAAAGATGTTTTTACAATTTCCAGTAGCCACTGGTGTTTTTTAAAGTTGTTTGAATTATGCATGTTTCCAATCCTGTAATTAACATCAAATAATCTTTGATAGCTATTTTAAAATAATATATTTGAAGAGAGCTTGAAGAAAGTTACTTCTTCAAAATCCTATTTTCTGAAAAAACATTTGAAATCTGCTCTTGTTGATACTATGAATTTTTAACTGTAAAACTTTTTATTCTAATTTCTTCGTTTTTAGATGCGTTTGTAATTATGTAAATATGTAGCACCTATTGTTGTCGCTCAGTCCGTCCGCATATAACAACGCAAAAACTACCCAACCGAATCGTTTGAAATTTAAAATACATTATTATAACAATTTTGTCGAGTGATTTCAAATTTTATGAAAATCAGATGGATAGATCAATTACAGGGACAATCAAAAGGATTCCGTTATATTACTGTCAATAGGGAAAAAAGTTTCAAATGCATTTTAATTGTTTGAAATTTAAAACATAATTATTGCGTAATTTTGTCGAGTCATTTCGAATGTTATGAAAATCGGATGCATAGATCATTTACAGGGACAATCAAAAGTATTCCATTACATTACAGTCAATGGGGAAAAAGTTTCAAATGCATTTTAATGATGTTACATTCATTCGAACATAATAGAATTGGCATGAATCTATGAAATATATACTAAAATATGCATTCTGTACAATCTGTGATGCAAAGAATTTTTATTATTAAATTACAGGACCACACAAAAGTATTCCACTACATAATGCTATACGGGGAAACATTGTTTGGGACGTGTTTTAATTATATTCAACTATTTCACATTTTATGAATAAGATATACGTTGCTGAGGTGTAATAGAAATTACTTCCTGCATATTTACAGAAATGTAAAGATTTCGACTACTATACTGTATCTGGAATACGCTCTACTATATCAGCAAGATCTGAATATTTTTAAAATTTCGTTATCGTACGAACGCTCCTCATTTGCTACGTTCACGTGCAGTTTCCAACTTGTTATACATGTTAGCGTATGAGATTTTTTGATATGGTAGAATTTTTCGTAAGGAAAAATTCTGTTGAATGCTTAATTTTGAAGGATTTTCACTCTCGACAACGTTACGTACGTTTTTAAGCCAACTGGTGTCTATATATCCTCAATATCTACAACTGCTTTATCTAATGTTAAACCTTGGGATTTATGAATTGTAACAGCAAAAGCTAACTGCAGAAGAAATTCTTTCCTTGAGCAATTTATGCTTCCATTTTTCCAGAATTTAATTATTGGGGGAATTGGTAAGCACCAATTCTTTTAAGTTAAATTACTGTAGTATTCAAATTTATCCATGATTATTCGAGATATCTGGTCTGGTGGTTTGTGATTTTCTTTAATACGTGCAACAAAGTCTAAAGTCCCGTTCACTAAACCTTTTTCGGTCCACAAATAAGAATGTAACATTACTTTAAATCCAAATGATAAAGTGAGAAATGATTTAAGTCCATTTGTCGTTTCTGAATTGGCCAACTTTGCTTTAGAACATTTATAAAGAGCTTGAATTGAGGCAACAACTTCAAGCAGTTCTTTTAATTTTTCATTTATATAAAAGATTTATCAATTAATTTTATTTGTTTACAATTCTTTTGTTGCCATTTTACAATAAAAAAAAATAAATAAATAAAAAATAAATAAATTAAAAAAATCCATAATACAATTCTTTTAAAATGTTTAAGTGTCATCTGTGCAAATGATTTTGCTGAATGATGAAAACATATTTTATTTATTAAATTAATCATGATTCTATCTATAATTACTTACTCCATGATTTATATTTTTTTTCTGAAAATATATGTGTTTCATTTTTTATTTATTTGCTAAAATGCATCCGCATTGGAAATGCATGTAAAATAAATTAAAACAATTTTTTTAACGTTTTACTGTAAAAAAAATTATTGTGCAAATCTAGAGATTATAATATATTTTTGTGTTTAATTTGAAGTTAAAATATTGAATAGTTTTTTTGGAAAGTGTACGACAAAATGTAATTTGAGTGGCCTAGTAGAGGATTTGCTTCGCTCATCCTAATTATACTATTTTTACCTCTGGATGCAGGGAGATTTTAAGGACATTGCTGTATTTTATATCTTTCACTCTTGCCATATGCTCACTAATTGTACCAGTAATAAATGGCCGGTACATTTTTTTTTTTTTTTTTTTTTTTTAATTTAAAATAAAAGTTTATGTAGGTGTCAAGAAAGATCTAAACATTATAGCCAATTACTTTAAAAATATAGGACAAAATTAGCACTCTCCACTAGGCGAGTAATACTGGAAATTTAGCATCCCACTTTACTGATCAAGTACACCAAGCAAACTTCCTCCACCTCTCAAACACATTGGCACTCTCCGATAAAGATGAAAATAAGGAATTTTGCTTAGTGGCCACTGGCCGGCAGGTTGTCTTTTTTTTAGTAGCCAGTTATTGGCTAGTGAGAATAATTTCTTTAGTAGCCAGTAAGTACATGAGTTACTGAATATTTCATTACAAGATTGACGAGCATGAGCATAGACTAAATAAGTAATATATGGACTAGTTAAAAATATTTTAATTTATATTGTTTGGAATAAACTTGAGATACTAATTTCAAATCTATTTTAAATTAAAAGCAAAGTTATATGTAATATGCATATGTAGTTAGCTACACAAGTCCAACTATGCTTAGGTACTTGCGTAGCTAATGACATAAATAAACCCCAACCTTCTTTTTTGTAATTATTTATCTAGAATTAAAATGTAACCCCCCCCCCCCCCCCCCAAAAAAAAAAATTCCACCAACTAGCAGGTTTGATTTAAAAAAAGAAAAAAAAAACATTCATAGCAAATTTTCTAAAAGATAAAAGGGAGGGGGGCTCTCATAAAATTAACATTATGTTTTTTCCACAATCTTTTAACATAATGTGCGTTTTTTTCTTTTTTGCGATCTCTTGATAAAATTTGCTTTCGTTTTCGTGACTTTTTAACGAAAATCGTGTTCGTTATCACGATTTTTTGACGGTATTCGCGTTTGTTATCGTGATTTTTTTGCCAGTAATTCGCATTCGTTATCGCGATTTTTTAACGGTAATTGCTTTTTTTTTTTTTTTTTTTTGATAAAATTCGCGTTTGGTATCGAGATTTTTTGCCGATATTCGGAGTTTGTAAACACAGTTTTTTTACGATATTCGCGTCTGTTAATGCGATTTTTTGAAGGTATTTGAGTTCGTTATCGTGATTTTTTTTGCTGGCAATTCGCATTCGTTATCGCGATTTTTGACGGTATTCGAGTGTTACCGCGATTTTTTTGACGGTATTTGCTTTTTTTTTTATATAAAATTTGTGTTTTTTGTGTTCGTAATTACGTTTTTTGACAAAAATCTCATTTGGTATTGCTATTTTTTGCCGGTACTCGTGTTTGTTAACGCGATTTTTTGCCGGTATTCACTTTTTTGCATGTTTCTTTGATTAAAATTCAAGTTTTTCCCGTTTGTTTTTTCGTTTTTTGACAAAAACCGCGTTTATTTTCGTTGATTTTTTGACAAAATATGGAGGGTTTTTTTACAATTGCTTTTTTTTTTTTTTTTTCAATTTTATAAAGATATTTACTGTTTTTTTTGCGATTCTTCGACGATATTTGCATTCTTTTTGCAATCCTTAGACGATGTCTTTTTGCGATACTTACACAAAATTCATGTTTTTCTGTGATCTTGTCAAAATTCGCAGGCGTTTTTTTCCACAATTCTTTTCACAAAACACCTTTTGGAGAATCCTGCATTTGGCCGGTACTGTCCACATTTTTAGTCGCCAGTTTTTCACATTTAGTCGTCGAGTGGCGACTGCTTATTTTCATCTTTACTCTCCGATTGCCTTAAGACATTCGGAGTTTTGAAATCTCAGCCAAAACAAAGAATATGTATATTTATCTGTACAGTTGCCAAATTTAATAATTGCCACTTGCCAATCTTGATGATATTAGATCCTACTAAGTAAAAATAAAAATCCAAGAAAGATGAGAAATTATTTTTAAATTTCAAATATTTAAAAATATAATTTCCTTGTTTATTTTATACAATGCATTAATATATATTTAAATTAAGTTTATTACTTATTTTATCTGCAGTATTGATTACTAATTCATGTTTTTACATTCAGTGGAATGCCAGTTTTAGTTTTAACTAAATATTTTTGTAACTGTTATTCACTAGTCGCTAAATAACAAAAAAAAATTTTTTTGACATATATTTAAAAAGTGGCTACTAACTTTTAAAAAGTGGCGTCTAATGAAACTGGGTCTACCGGCCACTGACTACTAATCTGATTTACCAGTTTTTCACCTATAATTTAAGTTTTTCTCCTAAATCCTTAATCCCCAGACAGGAAGTCATTTAATGAGTGATTGTGAAACTGCCATTAGAGACAAGAAATAGTTTTATTGGAAGATATTTCAGTGCTATTTTATCAGATTATTAAATGCTTCTGATTTGGAAACATAAAAAGGGTAGGAA
This sequence comes from Maratus speculifer, assembly GCA_964019185.1. Classification (NCBI taxonomy): domain Eukaryota; kingdom Metazoa; phylum Arthropoda; class Arachnida; order Araneae; family Salticidae; genus Maratus; species Maratus speculifer. Next base: position 129,489,148 of record OZ025296.1, read on the forward strand.
ATAGGTATATTTTATGCTTGAAAGGCATTCATTCACTCATTATCTACATTAAAAATCATATATAAAAATTATAATTACATTAAAAATCTTTAATGTAATTTGATAGTTAATTCAGGGTTCCAAGCAAAACATGTCCGGCAATATCTTTGATTAAATCTAAAAATAAACTCCAGTATCAAATGGACATACAACAAAATTAATATTTATTCCCATAATCATTTGTCAAAATTAAAAAAAATTTCTACAATCAATCCTTAAATTGTACATTTTTTGCAGCCATTTGATGAATTTTGCGATCTCCCTCACACATATTCTCTTTCCCAATCCGTTTGAAAATTTTTCATCCTATTTTTTCCCTCCACCAGGCTTTTAAATAACTTTAAAAAATATTAATTCCCTGAATTTTCCAACAAATTAAAAAATTCTCACAGCTTTCCATGTCGTTCAGAAACCTATAATTACTCTATTATAGCAACAAAAAAGCTAAAAATGAAAAAACATATACAAGGTTAAAAAGATTCAAAATAAAAACATTACCCTAGCATTAAGGACTTTTTGCACAGATTCAGCATCATCAAATACAATAAAGCCAAAATTCTGAAATAAGGAACAGAAGAGTTAGAAATAAGATAAAAAATTAAAGAACTGAAATAATAATTACTTGTCGTATAGATAAAAATAAATTTTATAAAGCTAAAAAGTAAAAATTTGTTTTAAATAGCTAAATTACTTTAGAACTAAAGTAAGATTCTAGAAAATATTGATAAAATATCAATGTTAATTCTATCACTTTCAGAAATTTAAAATCATAGAAGGATCAAATGACTAAACATATGTACCCCCCCCCTTTTTTTTAACTACATGCAGACATGTCCATGTTTAGAAATAATCATTAGTTATGAATAAACTATCAGAACAGACACATAGTGCACTGATGTACAAGACCAAATTTTCAAAGAGTAACAGAAATCCTTTAAGGCATAAATTTGATAGGCATAGTTAATTTTCACTGGAAAATAGTTTAATAAATTTTAAAATTACAGAAAGCCTCAGCCAATGAGCAATGATTGTATTGAAGAAATTTGATTATGATTTTTTTTCATAAATTCCTTTTAGGTTTAAAATTTGATGAAACTACCACCGAAATAGTATACTAAGATAAAGCAATGAAGAATATTTATAACACAGCAGAGAGAATTGTGTTTATGGAATTTCAGAAACACAAATTTTAGAGTAATATTAGTAAAGCTGCCTGAAAATTGACCTCAAATATACATAAAATTAGTAGCTGAAAAATTTCATCATTTTTAAAAATTGTTTTCAATTCTTCATAAGTGTACACTAGATGCTCCATGAATGTTCCAGCCTGTTTTTATTTTAGATTTTATTACAAGAATCTTTTCAAGTGAACATGCTTGGAAGCTGTACAGTCTTGAATAGCTTATACAGTTTTTCAATTAGCAGAAAAATAGGCTGAATAAATGTGTATTTGTTTGTTTTTTAAAATACTTTCATCAGAAGAGCCATTTAAAAGTGGCCTTTTAAATCTTAGTGGAAAAGAAAACTTCAATGGGAAAAAATATATATATATGTTTGAGGTTTTTTCTCTTGTTTGTTGTAACTATGGAAGACTCTGATAAAGATTTCAAAATGAAAGGGGGGAAGGGGGGGGGGGAGAGAAGATCTTTGCCTTTGAGTGGAGGTCCAAGGAAAGTACATCAATGAACAGGTACAAATCAAAAGATCACCATTTTGCAAAACATTCAATATGGTTTTTAATTAATATTTTGACTAACATTTAAAAAAAAGGCCAGATGCATTTGGACTTGTTTTATCTATTGTAATTCAAATTTCCATGCATCTGTGTGCAGTAGATCTTTTTAACTATAGCCAATGGATACAACCAGCCAAATCTTTCTTTCATTAATATAGATTTGGCTTATAAATTCTTCAATTACAAGGTTGCCACTCTAATCCTGAAAAAAAATTCACTGCATTTTCCCTGTAATGCAACGCGTTTATTCCATGTCGAGTGCGAAAAAATATATGCGTGTATGAAGGTTGATTAGAAATGTTATAATTTGCTATTACCAAATTCCCTGTGTTTTCCAGATTTTTTAAAAAATTCCCTGGAATTTCCCTGTTTTGGGAGGAGATTTAAAATTCCCTGTGTTTTCCAGGTTCTCCAGGTGGCGTGGCAACCCTGAATTAAAAATAGAGCAAATATTAGAATAAAATAGGAATGGTTAAGAAACTCCAAATCATAACAGAAAAATCCTGTATCGCTCACAAAATAAAATTTCATCAATAGCTCATGAAATAAAACTGCTATTTTTGCCCTTAATCAAGTTGAGAAAAAAAAAAAACCTTATCAATCAAAGCAACCAGATGGAAACCAAAGTGCTACTAAAACAAAGATACTCATAAGTCACATTTAAACAAACAGTAGCATTCTTCAGAAATATCTTATTTGCATATCAATATTTAATTTATTGTATAGTTAGCATATTTGAAATCAATGTACAATCAGGTAAACTTTAAAAATTTTCCAATTTTGAGTTAATTACTTTTTTAGCTCACAGGCTATCATAGCCTGAGAGCTTATGTGCCCGTCCGTTCTGTATGTATGTGCGTATGTGCGTAACGCGATAACTCATGATAAAAATATCGGATCCACTTGAAATTTTGTATGTAGGTATATCCTGACAAGGCGCTTCCCTGATTAGTTTTTGGAGTTCATTCGATATGTATAAGAGGGGGAACGGGGGGCTCATGCCCCCCGTTAGTTGATATAAATGGGATTTTCATGCAGAATTAAGTTTTCGTTCAAAATTTAGATTAGGATCATTCTGATGAGGCGATTCCGTGACTGTTATTAGGTGTTCATTGAATAAGTATAAATAGGGGGACAGGGGTTCTAATGCCCCCCCCCCCCCCCCCCCCCCCCCCGTTAGTTGATATAAATGGGATTTTCATGCAGAATTAAGTTTTCGTTCAAAATTTAGATTAGGATCATTCTGATGAGACGATTCCGTGACTGTTATAAGGTGTTCATTGAATAAGTATAAATAGGGGGAACAGGGGTTCTAATCCCCCCCCCCCCCCGTTAGTTGATATAAATGGGATTTTCATGCAGAATTAAGTTTTCGTTCAAAATTTAGATTAGGATCATTCTGATGAGACGATTCCGTGACTGTTATAAGGTGTTCATTGAATAAGTATAAATAGGGGGAACAGGGGTTCTAATCCCCCCCCCCCCCCCCCGTTAGTTGATATAAATGGGATTTTCATGCAGAATTAAGTTTTCGTTCAAAATTTAGATTAGGATCATTCTGATAAGGCGATTCCGTGACTGTTATTAGGTGTTTATTGAATAAGTATAAATAGGGGGAACAGGGGCTCTAATCCCCCCCCCCCCCCCGTTAGTTGATATAAATGGGATTTTCATGTAGAATTAAGTTTTCGTTCAAAATTTAGTTTAGGATCATTCTGATGAGACGATTCCGTGACTGTTATTAGGTGTTCATTGAATAAGTATAAATAGGGGGAACAGGGGTTCTAATCCCCCCCCCCCCCCCGTTAGTTGATATAAAAGGGATTTTCATGCAGAATTAAGTTTTCGTTCAAAATTTAGATTAGGATCATTCAGATGAGGCGATTCAGTGACTGTTATTAGGTGTTCATTGTATAAGTATAAATAGGGGGAACAGGGGTTCTAATGCCCCCCCCCCTTAATTTATATAAATGGGTTTTTCAAGCAGAATTTTCAGATTTCGTTCAAATCTCTGAATAGTTTTGGAAGTTTAATGGTTAAGTATAAAAGAGGGGGATAACTCCTTTTAAATTATATAAATGCTAAATGGGTTTTTATTAAGAATTATCTAATTTGCTCTGAATTTTGGATATAGATTTTTTATATGATAAAGCATGTCTTTGATAGTATAGGAGGTTCAATGATTAAGTATAAAAAAAGAGGAAAGAAGAGAGCTGTTTCCCTTTCTTAATTTTTTAACGGAATTAACCCTTGAAAATATAAGGCTTTAATGTACAATTAGTATTTGTAGCCTGTGAGCTCAATGCCATCAGTTTAACTGGGCAGTATTCTTTATTTAAATATACATTTCTCTATTAAAAATTTGCTTTAGTATTACTTTATTCTCAAATTATTTGCAACAGAACAGTAAAAAGTCCTCCCCCCCGCCCCTTTAAAAGAAGAGAAAAACTGCAAATTATTCAAAATTTGAAAGAAGAAAATTGAATTTGTCGGGCTTCTGAGAATTCTTGATTTTGGAATGCATTTTGATACTAATGTGAAATATGAAGAAATAAACATTTTTAACTATAAAAAATAAACCTAATGTATTTTTATATTAATGTGATATATGAAGAAATGAACATTTTTTAAATATAGAAAATAAACCTAGATTCATATTGCATTATGAGAATGAAGAAAATAAATTTTTATAAGGATAAACTTACAGGTACTTTTCCACCACCAATTTTCTGTGGCTGCTTAGTATTTATTCTCATATCCAATACCTTTCCAAACTGCGTAAAATGATTTTTAAGATCTTCCTCTGTTATAGAATGAGTCAAGTTGCCAACAAAGAGTTGTTGAGAATCAGGGTAATGAATAAAAGCTGGTTTGCGTTTATCAATATCAGAATCTTCAGGGGATCGAGCAGATGAATCATGTCCGCTTTCATATCTACTTCTTCCAGAATTAAGCCGAGGACGTGATACTCTATTACCTTGCTGTCCAAATGTAGAACTCTTAAAAGGAAAAAAAAAAAAAAAAAAAAAAAAAAATGCATTATTTGTATTAATTTGAAAAGAAATTTATATAAAAAAGAAAAAAAATTCCATCTAATTGAACAGCAAAATACAATTTAAATTATTTTACAATTTTTAAAAAAAAATTAAACTTAAATTACCAGCACAAAATTTGAACAAAATTATTTGCCCTTATTAAACAAAAAACAAATTACATAATTAATGCATACTCAAATACAAAAAAGCTCCACACATTCAAGCATCAGAACGATAAGGCTAAGATAAATTCTAAATATTTTAAAATATCCCATATCATTTATAAAGCAATTTATTTTTGAAAAGTAGTTACTCTAAGATATTAAAATAAATATTATAAATATAAAAGAAAAAGATATGCAACTATCAGGGATGGCTCACCAGAGAAGTGTCTTCAGTAAAATGTTCTTTAAAATAATCAAAAGTCTAAACAGTTAACCAATTCACCAACAACAGGTATAAGGAAACCATGCTTTTACCCTCAACTTATCTCAGGACAACATACTAATACAGATTTAAGAAGAAAAGTCCAAGAAGGCTAGAAAATTTTTAATGAGTATAAGAATTTTATTCATTTTTACATGAACTCCACTCCCTCATGTAACATGTGCATTGATCCTAAATTTTAATATCTCATTTTAGGGAGAAAGCCGATTTCTATTAAAAATCTAATGATTAATGTTAAAATTGCACAATATTCATAATATATTGCTTACTGTTATACATTTTCAATACAAAATTTCTGGTGAACAATATGGATATAGAAATAGAAAGATACATATTTAACAAGACAGTCAAATCTTAAATTTACTCTTGTATCACACACATACACCTAATAAGTAAAATTTGAGGCTAAAAAAAGTGTGTGTGTGTGTGTGGGGGGGGGGGGGGGCATGTGGAGAGGGTTTCTTTAAGAATGGCAGTAATCTTTTGACTTCTCTTTTGTAAAGAAAGATTTTTATTTTATATCCTATATCACTCAATTCCTATTATGTCATAAACATAAGAAAGATTATTAATATAAGTATTTATTATTCATTGTGTTAAGATACAAATTAATTTTTCAATCTTGTATATTTTAATTAATCAATGCTCAAGACTAAATTTAGTTCAGCGATAATTTAAAGAGTATGAAATTCTCTTTGGAAACTTTTTCATTACTAACAAGGAAGGTCTCCATACAGGCATACCCCGAAAAATCTGAAAAAATTACAGAATGTTCTTCTCGCGTAGATACATACGTTTATAAAAAAAAAAATTTCGGCGGAATCTCCATTCAGTAACCGTAAAAAAATAATGAAAATTTGGTTATTAGGCGATTTATCGTCGGTTGGCAATGGAATGTAATTTCAAAAAAAAAAAAAAAAAAAAAATACTAGGGATGGGACGAATAGTGATTTGGCCGAATAGCCGAATATTCGGCCAAATTTTAGGCCGAATACCAACTTTTTTTTTTCCCAATAAAGAAAATAAATTTTGATTATACATAATTTAAAAAATAGGAGCTCATTAATAATTATTACTCTTAAATGTGCTTTTAAATGTATTTTTAAATTTGAAACATTTATTTTAACATTAAAAAATTATGAAATTGCATTATATTCTTTTATCTTAATGTACATCAAATTGATTTTTAGTAAGTCAGGATGGTAAAATATTTCCATTAAAATATGAAGAATGTACTTCACTTTTACTATCAAATGATATTTTTACCCTTTCTTGCATCCAAAATTAATAATATTTTTAATCTCTCTCTCTCTCAAAACTCACAAGGAGATATTTTCTGAAATAACCTTTAATGAAATAAATTTGATCATTTAGAGTTTGTGTCCCTAATGATAAGCAAATTCGTAAACTGCTCTGAAATCAGTTGCCAAGCTTTAAATTACAAATTACATTAAAGGAAAAGGTTATTCTTAAAGTAGAATGCATATGATAACAAAATCTTTGACATTTGAAATGGCCCTACAATATTATACTTCACTTTCCACTTATTCAACAAGCATTAAAAGGATAAACAGAGAATTGATAAGAACATGAATGAAGGAATATCTAAATTAAAAATATATACATAATGTTACATATTTAAGTCAATAATTATGCAAATAATTATTTAAAAGTGAAAACTATAGAATAAAAAAAAATATCTTGTTCAGTATATAGAATTTATGTTTAAATACTTATAAAAACTATCGTCATAAAGCAAGTTGTGTCATCTAATGTGCATCAAGTTTGCTACCAGTTCTGTTTTCAGATGTACCGTTGTATTTGGAATAGTGATATTTGATATCTAATTTTGAAAATGAATCTTCGTAATACACCTAGTGAATGAATTTTCTCATTTCTTACTTTACAGAAAATAAGTTACGAATTTCATAAGAGCCTTTTTTTTATGTGCATGGAATCTGCAGACATTAATAAATATTAAAGTGTTTTAGAATAAGGCAGCGTTTTTTTTTTTTTTTTTTTTTTTTTTCCCTATAAGTGTTTTTGTATCTTGAATTGTAACATATCATTCTCTAATGGAGACATTTCCCATACAATTAAGTCTTCAAATTGGGCAGCATTTCCTAAAATATTACTAACATTTATAGGAAATACAGAAAGGATGTGTATTTTTTAGCAATCAAATAACTGTATATTTTGTAAGTAAGAATGAGAATGACTTCATAAATGAAGTAGCCAATTTAGATTAGAGAAAAAAAAAAAAAAAAAAAATTGCAAGAAATGAAATTCTTTAAATCCTAAATTTATTTGGCAATATATCTTTCACTATTCGGCGATATTTTAGCAATATTCGGCCAGATATCTCTAAATATTCGGCTACAGGTATTCGGCCAACAAGCCTTCAATATTCGGCCAACCGAATATTCGGCAAAAGGGCCGAATACCGAATAGTGGCCGAATATTCGTCCCATCCCTAAAAAATACTTTATGTCAATTACACTTCAAGAAAAAAAAAAAGTTTCATGTTGAATTTGTTTTGATAAGTTTAATAAAACTTTAGTTTTGTAAGTTTTAGTTTGTTTTAAATATAATTTTGTTATATCGAAATATATGTATTTATATTCAAATTTAATCATCAAAATTTGAGATTTAAAACGAAATTCATAGTTTAAATTTAATTAAATTTGTTTCAAGCTTAAAGTCCAATTGAGAATTGTCGATTAGATTTTGTTGCTATGGAAACATGACGTTTATTTTTGAAAACACTTAAATGTATGAAGATAATTTTTTTCAATGCTTTCATTTAGCTATGAAAACATTTTTTCCAGCGATTAATTAAATAACTACTTCAACGAGTAATATATATGTAATACAATATGTATATGTGTATATAATATATTAAAGTCTCTCATTGTTTATGTTTAAATTCATTAAATACCATCTATACGCAAACTAAATATCCAACAGTTTTGAGTTTCAGTATAATCGTTTGCTTTTGGCAAGGAAAAGGGCTGCTCGCAAAATCGAGTGACTCTTTAATCTTTTCACGCCAAATATTCGAATTATATATACACTATCTACCAAAAAGTATTTGTACACTTTCAGTTTTTGACATTTTGTCAAATATTTAAAAATATACTGGTCGGATTCTTCTGGAACTTCAGAAATATAAAGATTATGTTTCACTTTATATTTATTTACATTCATTTGTTAAGCGGGTAATTAGGGGGCCGGCAAAAAAACAAAGAATAATAGAAATATTTGAGATCGCCCTGTACATGAAAATGCACGAAACGACTTATCGCTTTAGAATACAAATATATGAATACAGTAGAATATGTACACTAATTTTTGTGAGAATAGCATGTATATTTATGGCGATAGAGCGATTTTTTTGAAAAATTCGAAAAATTCTGTTATGTTTTTTGTTTATATCATGCTGGGTTTTTGACCAAATTTAACGCAAATTTCAGAAAATTTGGCAAAATGCAGTAGAAAAAATGTAGCACAATTGGAATATAAATATATTAAATATTTTATGAAATATGAGTAGTTGTATAAAATAATTTTTATCTGTGCATGTGCGAACTAGAAAAACATTTTTTTTACATCATTTAATAGTCAATTCTATGGAGTGACTTATAAAAAAAATCCAATCAAATATCGTGAAAATTCAAAAAGATATCATTTTAGTGAGATGTTTTTACTCTGCTCTCTAAAAACGGCTGAATCTTAAGGGATTCTCCACAAATTGACATTTTTTAGTAACTGACTTAAAAAAAAACTAGTATTGAATTAATACAATATTGCTGCTAATAAGTACTTGACAATTGTGATAGAAAAGAAAAAGAGCTTTATTCACATTCAGGGCCAAAACTAAGAGAGGGTTGGGGGAAAAGGGCATGTGCCCCGGGCGCTAGGATGAAAGTGTCCCAAATGTACATTTTGTTTGGCGATTTTTTCCATGTCTATGTTTAGCATGATATTGTTAAAATCGTCCCATTCAAAGCATTTCTCCTATACCAAAGCATAGAAGAATCTAATGATGATGGCATAAAGATCCCGCATAAAGCAGATTTTTTTTTTTTTTTTTTTTTCGTTTTGATTCGATTTCACGATTTTAAGGTACCATTTTTTTTAAACAAAGCAGACTACTTTAATCAATATTACATATTTTAAGTTTTAAAATAAGTCAGCTATTAATAAATTAGAAAATTTTTCTTTGCAAATACTTTTGCAGATGCTTTGCAAAGAAGAAAAGGGAGGGGGGGGAGTTCACCAAAATTCATTGAAATATAAATATATTAAATATTTTCTAAAATGTTCTATGTCATGCAATATTTTCAACCAAATATAAAGCCATATTCAGAAAAATTCGCAAAATGTAGTAGAAAGAATAAGGTGCTATTGAAATATAAATATATTAAAAGTTTTCTAAAATATGAGTATTTGTATGAAATATTTTTTAATCAGCGTATGCGTGAACGATAAAATTTATCATTTTACATAATTTAATATTCAACTCTATGGAGCTACAAATAAAAAATTTCGATCGAATTTCGTGGAAATTCAGAAAGTTATTGTGGATAGGAGTGAACTGATTTTCAATTGGTCTCTGAAAGCAGTTGAATGACGTCAGATTTTACGCAAATTGCCAAATCTCCATTTACGTTTTTTACTGGTGATTTACTTCTTTTCTTAGATAATTACCAGAACGAACCTATTTCACGATAAAAATAATTATAAAAAATCGAAGCATTTGTGTCAAATTACCCATTGATACATAATTGATAATGGCTCTTATGCAAATGCCGATATCTGCGATCCTGAAATACGTCAAGTTCTCCACTGTTAAATGTGGTGTCGAAAACAACACTGACATCAATCGCATGCATGATGCCAAGAAGAACAGAGCTGTCTGATTTTGAGAAAAGTGTGATCATCGGGTACCACCGAAATGGCCGATCTTTAATCGACATATCTAGCGAGCTTAATTACCCCAAAATGACTGTGGCTTATGTGATTAGAAAATGGAAGCTGAATGGTGATTGTCAGAATGTGGCCAGAGTAGGCAGACCGACGAAACTGGGAGATAGAGACCGACGGGTTCTGTCTAGAGAAATTCGGAAGAACCGCAACCAACCAATGTTACACATACACCAAGAATTTCAACAAGCTTCAGGATGTGTTGTTTCCATGAATACCATCCGTAAGGAAGCTCATCTGCTTAATTTTTATGCCGTGCTACCGCCCATAAGCCTTTAATCACCAAGTCCAACCGCGCAGCTCGGTTAAGTTGGTGCAAAACACGCCAGCAATGGACTGTACAGCAATGGAAACAGGTTCTCTGGAGTGATGAATCAAGGTTCACCCTCTACCGTTCTGATGGTAGGATCTGGGTCTGGCGTCTGCCTGGAGAACGCCTCCTACCAGAATGTATTGTGCCCACAGTTAAATTTGGAGGAGGGGGAATTATGTTCTGGGGTTGTTTTTCCTGGTTCAGACTAGGACCCTTGGTCCCAATTCATGGTAAGCTCAATGCTGATGCCTACTGTATAATATACTGGACAACAGTGTACTTCCTACATTGTGGCAATACTATGGATTGGACCCATGTTATTTCCAAGATGGATTGGTATGCTGATAATGGAGTGCATCGACTCGAAGGCCTGCCCAGAGCCCAGACCTGAACCCAATAGAGGACCTCTGGGACGAGTTGGATCGTCGAATTAAGGCGGGTGACACACGCCCAAAATCAGTAAAAGAGCTTACCTGCCTTGTGCAAACAGAGTGAAATAAAATACCATTAAATGTAATACAAGGACTAGTTGAGAGCATGCCCAGGAGAGTCGCAGTTGTAATTGCCTCTCGAGGAGGATCTACAAATTATTAAATGTGAACAGGGCCAAAACCAGTCTTTTTTTCCCGAGGCAAACGTGGATTTTGAAGGTACCCCTTTCCCCCTCCTTCGCAAAGCATATTTACAAAGAAAATTTCTCCAATTTATTAATAACCGACTTATTTTAAAACTTAATATATGTAATATAAAATAACGTATTCTGCTTTATTAAAATACTCCAATTTTATACTTTAAACCGAATCAAAAAAATTCTACTTTCAACAGGATCTTTAAGGCCCTTGTCCCTGCCCGCGAAGACACTGCTGAGCTAATGCTATTCATGAGGGGAGGCATTTTTCTAATAACTCTTTCGCATTTTAACCGTTTTAGTGCTAAGCAATTTTTGCAAGAATGCACGAAAATTGCGGTACATATTTTGATTTCTTTAAAGGAAAAAATAATGTTGTCATATAAAACACTGTTATTTAGACAAATATCAATCAATTTTAATAATTCTTTTTGTATTATAAAGAACTCGCAGCGCAAAAGCGCTGCGCCGCGGTTTTCGAGATAAACTATCGCAGCGCTTTTGCGCCGCGTAGCAGTCAAACGGTTAAAATTTTCAATTTTTTTTTTTTTTTTTTTTTTTTATTGGATAGCGGATCTCAAAATCGCTCCTTGACTACTTTTTTGATTTGAGTCATAGATATTTTTTATAAAGTTAGTTTCACTTTCAGAACTGCTTTTGGAAGTGAAAGAAACATTATAAAAATATCTACGCCAAAATTGAAAAAGTAATCACGGAGCGATCTTGAAAAGGACTTCCGCTATCCAATGCAAAACATATTATTTAAAAATGTCCAAATGCAAAGAGTTAGAAAAATGTATCCCCATAGGAATAGCATTAGCTCGTGAGCATCTTCGCGGGTAGGGGCAGGGACCTTAAGCCATCATCATTAGATTTTTTTATGCTTTAGCATAGCCCAGATATAATAATTTAAACAATATTATGCTAAACATAGCCATGAAAAAAAATCGCCAAACGAAAGATACATTTGGAACACTTTCATCCTAGCGCCTGGAGCACATGCCCTTCTCCCCCCCTCTCTTAGTTTTGGCCCTGAATGCGAATAAAGCTCTTTTTCTTTTCTATCACAATTGTCAAGTACTTATTAGCAGCAATATTGTATTAGATATTGTATTAATTCAATACTAGTTTTTTTTTAAAAGTCAGTTATTAAAAAATGTCAATTTGTGGAGAATCCCTTAAGATTCAGCCGTTTTTAGAGAGCAGAGTAAAAACATCTCACTAAAATAATGATATCTTTTTGAATTTTCACAATATTTGATTGGATTTTTTTTATAAGTCACTCCATAGAATTGACTATTAAATGATGTAAAAAAAAAATGTTTTTCTAGTTCGCGCATGCGCAGATAAAAATTACTTTATACAACTACTCATATTTCATAAAATATTTAATATATTTATATTCCAATTGCGCTACATTTTTTCTACTGCATTTTGCCAATTTTTCTGAAATTTGCGTTAAATTTGGTCAAAAACCCAGCATGATATAAACAAAAAACATACCAGAATTTTTTGAATTTTTCAAAAAAATCGCTCTATCGCCATAAATATAAATGCTATTCTCACAAAAATTAGTGTACATATTCTACTGTATTCATATATTTGTATTCTAAAGCGATAAGTCGTTTCGTGCATTTTCATGTACAGGGCGATCCCAAATATTTCTATTATTCTTTGTTTTTTTGCCGGCCCCCTAATTACCCGCTTAACAAATGAATGTAAATAAATATAAAGTGAAACATAATCTTTATATTTCTGAAGTTCCAGAAGAATCCGACCAGTATATTTTTAAATATTTGACAAAATGTCAAAAACTGAAAGTGTACAAATACTTTTTGGTAGATAGTGTATATATATTTATTTACACAATATTTAATGTGATTCCGCCGCTAATTTTGACTAATCCTTTATTACATAAGTACTTTAATTAGTATTTTTTTTAATAAAATTCTGGGTATGCCCAGTATGGAGACCTCCCTTGTAAGTAATCTAAGGAATCTACATGACCTCTACATATAAAGAAGTAAGAGAATTATTCATATATCTTTGTTGAAGATGAAACTGCCTGTAAGATAAGTGAAGAAATTCTCGAAGACAAAGATTTAGGAGGAGGAAAGGGGGGGGGGGGGCACCTCAATACTGCCTGGGATTTTGATTTATTTTGCCTTACTGTCAATAGAAATGGTAAAAAATGTTATTTTCTTTTTGAATGCAATTGTTTAAAAATGGTACATTTTCACATTGAAAAAGCTAGGCATTTCAAGATATAAAGTACTAACTGTATTTTTGTAATGCTCTCCTTTAAAAATCCTAAATATACAAGTGAATTACTAATTTAAATGCATTACATTTATAATTGGAGCTTCAGTAAGATAGAAATGCATTTTTTAATTCAATTTTTTTTTCTTTCTTCTAGAAACAGATCAGGGTTGCCACTCTAATCTTGAAAAAAAAAATTCCCTGTATTTTCCCTGTACTGCAACACATTTATTCCATGTTGAATGTGAAAAAATATATGCGTGTATGAAGGCTAATTAAAAATGTTATAACTGGCCATTACCAAATTCCCCGTGTTTTCCAGATTTTTTTAAAAAATTCCCTGGATTTTCCCTGTTTTGGGAGGGCCCTTTTTTTTTTCTCCCTATTTTCCCTGTGTTTTCCTGGTTTTCCAGGTGGCGTGGCAATCCTGCAGATTTATGCAGACCTGCCAACCTTTGAAAATGAGAAATCATAGCACAGAAAATTAAAATTAATCTGGAGGTTGGTTGGTAGATTTTTTGTGTTTCACGGCCATTTTTTGACATTCTTAAAAAGAATAAGGTTTCAATTTTTCAAGTCAATATAGTAAAATTATTCCTCTGAAAATTTTTATATGCAAAATATTTTAGCTTAAAAAATATTTACATATATATTTTTTAAACATTGCTGAGTGTTAAATTTTATTTTACTGTAAAGCATTCACATAATAAATATAAATCAATTTCTCTTAATAAAATATGTCATTATTAAAATGAATTATCACTTGTGATTGATTTTTTAAAAATAAAAATCAAAGTAATCAGATTTTTTTAATTGTCACACATTTATTTTTACTTTTTACGACTTCTTGTTTAATTTAAAAAATATTAATTTTACATACATAGACATGCATGTTATAAGTATTACCTATTAATAACATTACACAATTTACATAAATGATTCATATTATTTCAAGGTAAAATTTTAAAGTATGAAAAAATATTGATTACACAAAATGCACGAAAAACTACAAATCAGATGTCAAAAATTAATTCAACCTTCAATTTTTTAATTAAAATAAAAACATCTGCAGCACATAAAAATTTTAAACAAAATTGGGGAAAAAAAAAAATTAGTTTAAGTGCTGGCTGAGAAAAATGAGTTTAACTGCTGCCATCAAAATACTTAAGGCCAGAGGACACAAATTGAGATGTCATCAATAATGGACTGACTTCTCAGTAGTGGAATTTACTAAGAAAATTTTGAATAGGAATTTTATTTGTGGAATACCTATCATCTTATAAAACAATAACTATTTAAACATACTAATGAGAGCTTGAAATCCCTAAATAAATATTCAGCCAGAAAAGGAATGTTACAGTGTTGCCGCATCTGGCTGATTTTTTACTCGGGGGATTCCAAATTCTCATCTGTAAGTGTAAGAAGTAATTAATCATAAGCTAATCAGTAAGTTCATTGTTTTATAAGATGATAGATATTTTACAAATAAAACAAAAGAAAATTGTTATTTAAAATTTTCCGATGTGAATTCCAACACTAGACTAGTGAGAAGTCTTAATTAGCGAATGTGTCACGATTTGTGTTTTCTGGCCTTGAGCATTTCGATGGCAGCGGTTTAGCAGCTTTATCAGTTGATTTCTAATTTCTGAAAGTACCAAACCAAAGGCAAAAAACCTTTGTTCTACTAAAGCAGATAAATCTATTGCAGTAAAAAGTTAGTTGATCATTAATTTTCCAAGTTTTTTAGTACCAGCCTTTTCGATAACTTTAACAAAAATATCTTCCATTATTCTAATGGGCTGAGATCAATTATATTTAAAAAAAATAATAAATAAATATATGACTGGTTCAGATTTTGCTCAAATCTTAATATATCAGGCTCATCAAAGTAAAGTACATAAAGTCATACAATTTTATTTTACCTCAAAATTTGATTAAATTGAAATTAATTTTTTTTTTTTCGAAACTTTACATTTGTTTTAATTTTTGACAAAGCTTAAGCTTTAACTTTCTGAAAGTTGTTTGAATATACATATTCTATAAAACTATTAAAGCACATTATGTTTGTTTATGCCTTAAATTTATTCCCTGCTTAAAATATTACAGAAATCAATTTGCCAGTTGATTAGGTGAAATCCATTTCCTGAAACTTTGAACTATTCAGATAATTGAATCAAGTTCTACATTCCTCTAAACTGAAGTTTAATTTTATAAGTGTGCAAATGTTTTAATTTTACACTGAACTAACATTACAGAATGAGAATTACCTTAATGTTTTAATGTACTTGATTGGTGACTGCATTTGCTAAACCCTGTACATGTTCTATGATTACATTTATAACTCAAACATTATTACAGTTCATTTTTATGAATAATTGGTTTTCTAAAAAAGTTATGAAAAATGTTTTTGTATAAGTATGTACTGTTGAATGCATAATAGTGCTTTTCATAATATTACTGAAAATAAAAAGGAAGAAAAACTGGTACTTATTGATTAGCCAGACTATAAAATTCTGAAATGTCCAAATTACAGGTGTAATGTTTTTTCAAAATAACTTGTATTTTTTGATACCACATTTGAAAGTCTTATTGAATAACTGTTCCTAAAAATCTGTTGTCTAAATTAAGAAATGTGGAATATTGTTTAAAATTATACTCACCCCTTCACTTTTGTCTCTGTTCAGTTGCCCTGCAGACACAGGAGTCCCTTCTGCTTTGTATGTAGATGGTTGTTCAGTTTTATGAGCAGGAGGAAGATTGGACACTGGTGAGGTTGTATTAGAAGTAACAGGAAGACTTTGAGGAGTAGAACTGCTGGCATTTTTGCTCACCATGTTGGCATAGGTCTTAGGCTCTAAAAAACAAAACATCATCATCTGTTAACCTGCAATATTTTTCTTTCTAAAACACAATTTAATTTTTTTTTTAATTGCACAAAAAATAAAATTTTCCACTTATAACAACACAGGTTATCACAGTAAGAATTATAATACTCAAAACTGACTTAAAAATAAAACTTAACAAATAACTAACAGTAAAAACCAATTTTATTACATAAATCAGGCCTAGAAGTGACTTTCTTCAAAAATATTATAGGAAATGTAGGAATTTTTTCCAAGAAAATATAGGAATTTTTAAACACATACACATATTTTAATACATTAAAGCAGAGGTTCCCAAAGTGTGCTCCGCAGAGCCTTTGGGGCTCCACCTGATCTTTTCAGGGGCTCCAGGAAAATAAATGAAACATGAAAGAAATTAGCATATTGCAACTGAAATATTTTCAAAAGTATGTACGAATTTGTGCGCTTAAAAAATAAATATATCTATAACTGGGTTAAAAGATACAAATACCAGAGTTGGGCAAAATACATTGAAAAATCATTTTCGATACAAAATACATTAGTTTTAGAACTTAAAATACAAAATACTTTTTGAATTGAAAAAGTTCCAAATACAAAATACATGTATTTTCAAAATACATTTAAAATACAAGATACATTTGAAAATTAAAAAAAAATGTCTATGAGGTAAGAGGTTTGCACAGGCTGTTTCCGGCACAGTTAGCTGGCCAATTTTAATCCACAGCACTCGGGTTGGGCCTGACCGAACCTGTTCTTTCGTCGTTTCATGCCTGTCCGGGCAGATATCGGGTTTATTTTTTTCAGAATGATAGACTCAGAAGGGTCTCGTCATCACTCTTTCAGGTTTCGGGCTTTACTAATACTTTTTTGTTGTAAAGATACAGAAAAACAAAAAGAATGAGTGATTAAAATTCGAAGCATCAGTTCAACAGTTATTCTTGGACATATACATTAACACACATATGTAAAAGAATTGTACAGCCTCCTTCGTTGAAAGTTAGTTAAATATATACAGGCCTAGGACCGCTAAGTCACTCTTGAAAAAGAGAGAAAAGAGACTAAATTGCAAGAAAAAAAGACTAAAATGTAAAAAAAAAAAGAGACAAAAAAAAAATTTCTCTTTACTTAAAATGTTTTAGATATACAGACAAGTACTGAAAGATTTAACACCATCCGCAGAATGCATTTTCAATGCATTTCAGTTGTTTTTAAAGAATTGCAAATTTTTTTTAATTGGTTGCAGAAAAATATCCCAAATCGCAACAATTCATCATGGGAGAAAAAAATCACAAAATTCACCAAATGATCATGAAGACAAAACCATGAAATTCACCAAATTTCCTTCTGGGAAATATGAGATTCATGAAATTGTCTCAAAAAACAAATCACAAAATTTGTCAGGTGATCTCAGGAAAAAATTCTTGAAATTCATCAAATGGCCTTGAAAAAAATCACGATATTATTCAAATGAGTCTTGTGTTAAATACCGTAAAATTCATCAAACGGATCTCTGAGAGAGGGATGAATAGCAAAATTCATTAAATAATTGCGAAATACAAAGAGCAATCAAACAAATAATCACTAATTTTGTCAAAGGATTATGGTCAAAGGATTATTTCGCGATGTTTTTCCTGCTATCAAATGAAGAAAGTTACGATTTTTTACCTGCGATCGATCGATGGGTAAGGAACATTAAAAAAAAAAAAAAAAAAAAAAAAAATGAAAAAAGAGACTAAATTTGAAAAATATAGACTAAAAGAGACAAATGCAAAAAAATAGCGAGAAAAGCGAGTTTAGCGACTCGCTCCGAGGCCTGAATTGCTCTCTTTAATAATTTATGATTGTTCAATTCTTTCAATTAAAGTTTCCTACAAACATGGTACAAATTATTTGAGCACTGAATTCACAAACACTCATTTTGTTAACTATATCCCAAAATCATTGTCTAGCTAAAATTTATTTTCAATAGGTGTCAAAAGGAAAGGGGAAACAGAATGAGATGATGGACACTTGTGATAATTACTTATTGTTACATGAAAATTACTGCTAGAAAAAGTCTTAAAATCTGTAATAATGAGTATTAAAAATGTAAAAGATAAAAAAAAAAAATTTTGGGAAAAAAAAAAAGGGGGGGGGGGGTACATGATTTTTCTTCTACTTTTAAATATGCAGTTTGCCAAATCATGGAAGATTCTCACATCTGGCTGTACAACGATCAAACTCTTACAGATCACAATGAAAGTTTATGAAATTCCATGACTTTTCCCTGATTATTTGGCTAATTTCCCAATTCTGACTTTTCCAGGTTCTCCAGGTTGCGTAGCAACCCTGTTTAAATAAATTAACGTTTTTTTCTTTCTTCAACATAATTCGAGTTTTTTCGCACTTCTTGCACAAAATTGGCATTTTTTAATGATCTTTTAAACTATCAAATTCAAGCCCTGAAGCTAATTTTTTATGATTATTTTCTGAATCATCATCACTTACAAAATATGCATTTATCAAAACAAATATAATTAAAATATAGTTAAAAATGATTTTTTTTTTTTTTCTGGTAATAAATTTATTTAAAATGAATCCCTAAAGCAAAAGCAATTCAAAGTCTGGAAAAAAAAAAATTTTAAATTTACAGCAGAGAAGGGGGAGCGGAGAAATTACTCTTTACACTAAAGATGAAAATAAGCACTCGCCAGTCGCCACTCGGCGACTAAATGTGAAAAACTGGCGACTAAAAATGTGGGAAGTACCGGCCAAATGCAGGATTTTCCAAAAGGTATTTTGTCAAAGAATCACTGAAAAAACCTGTTGAATTTCTTCAAAAATTCGTAAAAAAAAACCCCAAATTTTATTAAAAAAAATCGCGTGAAAAGACTAATCTCGTGTAAGTATTGCGAAAAGACATCGTCAAAGTATCGCAAAAAGAATGCAAATATCGTCCAAAAAAAAAAAAACTGGAAATACCGTTAGAGAATTGCAAAAAATGTACTTATTGTCACTAAATTATAAAAAACCCAAATATCATCAAAAAATCACGAAAAATGCAAATATCGTCAAAAAATCAAAAAAATTGTCATAAAATCAATGAAAACAAACACGAATTTTGTCAAAAAACGAACACAAAAAACGCAAATTGTATCAAATGCGCGAGAAAAGTGAATAGCATAAAAAAATTGCTATACCAAACGCGAATAGTCTCAAAGAAATGCGCGAATGCTTTATTTTCATCTTTACTTTACACTAATTATAGATTTTTTCAATGGCATTCAGTTTTTTTAAATGCCTTTTCCAATTTTACATTTGGGGGGAGGGAGGGGGAGAATCACACTTTTCTTGCGACCTTTTGAAAAAAGGAAAAAGAGGGGGGAGTTTAGAGTGAATGTGTTGACAAAATTTGCACTATTTTCGATCTAATTTGTGTTTTTCCTGTGATTTCGACGAAATTTCCATTTTTCCTGGGATTGTTCGACGAAATTTCAGTTTTTTTCCTGCAATTGTTCGGTGAAATGTCCCTTTTCCCCGCGATTGTTGAGCAAAATTTCCTTTTTTTCACGCGATCATTCAGCAAAATTTCCATTTTTTACCCGTAATGGTTCAAGGTAAGTTTTACCTTTTCTGCGATCATTCGACAAAAAGAGTGTTTTTTCTGCAATTTTTTGGTGAAATTAGCATTTTCTTTAAAATCCTTAGACAAAATTTAAGTTTTTAGTGCAATCTTTTGATGAAATCAGATCTTTTGACAAAATTGACATTATTACAGCGATCTTGTGACGAAAATTGCAGTTTTTCGCAATTTTTTTTATTATATTTACATTTCATATGCGATAATTTTGACAAAAATCCCATTTTTAGTGTTATTTTTTGCTGCAAACCTCTTTGTGGAGATTTTAATGAAATTTGCTGGGTTTTTTTTTCTTTTTTTTTTTTTTTAAAAATCTTTTAATGAAATTGACGTTTCCTGCCAACAATTCATGAAATTGACCTTTTCCATCTACTATTTTTTTTATTTATTTTATTTTATTTTATTTTTTTATTTATTTATTTATTTATTTATTTTTTTTTTGGGGGGGGGAGGGGAATTTCCGGACAATGATCAATGATCGATTTTCTTTAAATTTCGGAATGTATTGCCATAAATTTTTTAAAAATTCAGAACAGTATCACCCCTGACCTACAGCATTGATTGTGATTCCGAGTAGAAAAAAGAAAACTGCAGCAAATTTTACAAATGACTTTTTAAACCTATTTATTCTTCGATTTTTCTTCATATGGTTGATGAAATTGTTTTTTAAGACTATTTGTTGAAATTTGCAATAATTTTATTTTTGAATTTTCAGATTTATGATCGATTTTCTTTTTTAAGTTTTAAAAATGATTGCCTGCTTAACTTTTTTTGGAAAATTCGAAACAGAATCATTCTTGATTTATAGTTTAACGTGAATCGGAGCTTCGTCAACATGTGGTGTAGACTACAGAGTTTACCCCAGGGGGTATCAGCCCCTCCTGCCCTTTATTTCCTCTTGCCCTTATCCAAAAACTAGCGCCCTTCTTGCCCCACATAAGAAAAAACGCAGCTCTTCAGCAGGGTTGGCAAGTTTCTTCTGCAGTGGAAAAAACCGGCCGGAAGAAATGGAAGAAACTTTTTCTTTAAGAATTTACCATATATTTTCAATTTTGTAAGATATAATAAATATCTTCTTTCTATAACCTAATATAAATTATTTTCACTGGACCAAAACAGATTTAATTAAGCATATATGCTAGATTAATAATTGCATCAGTTTTTTAGCCCAGATCACACATAACACTTATCTAGAGATCTTCAACCATTGGCTAAATGAAAAGAAATTTTATCCAAAATACACGAAATCAGTTAAATGTTATCCATTTCAATTTAACCAACATATTATTTTATTATTTAAATTTCTGAAACTAGTAGTAAATAGTAGAGTTTCTTTACTAATGGTAAAATGAAACCCATTTAAATAAAAGCTTTTTATTTACATCAATTTTATTAATGTAAATAATATATAATAATTACTATATATTAAATAGAGATACATCAAAAATAAGGTTTTGTTTTTGGCCCCAAAATCTCAGTTTTGCCAAAAACAAGGGCAAAAGTTTGGCTAGATCGAAACACTTAGTATTCGAAAAATCTTGTTTCTTCCTTCGAAAATTTTCAATTTTAGTTATTGATTTGAACTGTATCGGCTCAAATGAATGTACTGCAATGAGCTTCATTGTTTATAATTATCAGTCATGATTTATCAATCATCTCATAGAAAATTTTTAGTTTAAACTGCATTAGAATTCAAATATTCTTTAAGAAAGTTCTATAATAACAAATGATCATTTGCAAAAATCATTATAGAAGAAAAATCAAGATGTATATACCTAAAACTATTTTTTAATTAAATGAAATTCGTATAATTAGAAAATCTTTTGTGTCATGGATGAATTAATTACGTATTATTGTATATGAAAATAAAGTTTTTGGATTATTAACAATTTTACATAATTAATAAATACTATACATATAATTAATTTCAATTATGTGTATTTATGTATGTATTAATTACTTTAAAAGATACAATTAAATTACGTAAAATTTTTTTGGATGTTGCCATTTTCGCCAAAAAGTAGGAAGGTCACCTAAATTCGGTTTTGGCTTTAAAAACCTGTTTCGATCTATCCTCAGTATTAAAAAAAGTCATTTTAATCTTTATTTTTATTAGTATAATGCAACATAGTATAACAAAAAAGGTTTTTAGCAGTAAGATGCTGCAATCAATTTCTCAACTTAAATTGGATGAAAGCAAAAGATGAAGATTTTTTCTTCAAATCCTACACTTCAAGGATAGTTTAAAAGCATTTTGACATACCCATAGATGTTTTTAGAACACTAATCTTTTAAAACCAGCATTGAAATATTCATGCTAGATGGAAAATATAAAAAAAATACAAACTTGTTTATTTACCGTGTTGCACAGTTTAAAATAATACACATTTATATTAAAATAACATATTTTTATATGAAAAATAAACATATTTGGAGGGTTTTTTTTTCTAATAAATGCAGCAATTAATAAAAAAAACACATTCCATAATAAAAAATACCAACCTCTACAGTACTAAAAATCTATCAACTGAAAATGTCTGCTGAACCTGAAGTTTGTTATTAAAAAAAAATAACTTATCTTTGCAAAAATAATATTTTTAATAATAATTAAATTTTCCAATTTAGATTTCATGTAATTATACTTTTAATTCTTTTACATAGTTAATATACTTTAACTTCGAGCATTTGTTTTGGTTTCTGGTGGTTTCTTCCGTTTCTTCCATTTCTTCCAGTTTTTTTCCATTTCTTCCGGTTTTTTCCAGTTTCTTCCACTGTCCTGGAAGAAACCCAACCCTGCTCTTCAGCGATGATGTGGATGCACTATAACACATAAATTACGCAAAAAATCGGGGACGGAACACAAAAAATAGCTCTTACGCATCCCACAAGACCTGTAATTTCGTGAAAAAATTGCAAATTTCATTTTAAAAAAAACCCGCGAAATAACTATTAATCTTCGGCAAGATTCGTGAAAAATGGCTACTTTCGTCAGATAATCCCGTAAAAACAAGATCTCCTTAAAAGATTGTGAAAACGACAAATTTCGATAAAACACGATAAAACGGAAAAATTTGTCAAAAGATTCACGAAAAACAGCAAACTTGGCAAAAAAGATCATGAAAAACGGCAACTTTCATTTTAAAAAAAAATCACGATAAAATAGATTTCGTCAAAAGATTTGCAAAAAACATTTCATCCAAAAACGCAATAAAACTGAAAATTCTGTGGAAAAACAGCAAATTTTGCCACAAATTCGTGAAAAAAAATGCAAATTTCATAAAAGAAACAAAAACTGATGCCCGAAGTGTTTTTTTTTTTTTTTTTTTTTTTTTTTTAAATTTGCATTTTTTTTGTGTTTAAACGTGACAAAATTGGTGTTTTTCGCTATCTTTTGACGAAATTTGCCATTTTTGTGATCTTCTAACAACATTTGTCATTTTTTCAAAATCTTTTAACAAAATCTGCTGTTTTTTGCGATATTTTAACAAAATCAGCCTTTTTTGACATCTTTTAACAATATTTGCAGTTTTTTCGCTGTCTTTTGACAAAATTTACCTTTTTTTTCTTTTTTGATGAAAATTTTGGATTTTTGTGTCGATTCTTTGACGAAATTTCTTTTTCATGATATATTTAAAGACTCAATTCTAGATTAAACTCTATAAAAGTGCCCTTAAAAATCAAAATGCCCTTTTTTGATTAAGAAAAAAGAGAAAAGAATGTAAAAAGTGCCTTTTTCAGAACAGTAGCGCCCTGCCCCTTTTTAAACTTTGGGGAAACTCTGGGATTATATTACAATGGCACACAGCAAATAATTTCTATTAAAAAAAATAAAAATACAGTAAAACCTCTAAATAACGGACACCTCGGGAGCGTGGAAATTGTCCGCTATTCGGAGGTGTCCGCTATTGGGAAAAACCTTAGAGACTCAAAAATTGCTAAGAAATGCTTAAATTTTCATTAATTGACTTTTATATGTCTTAAAAGCTTTATTTTACGATTAATCAGAAATTAAAATTATGTTTTTATGCAATAAAACTGAAATAAAATTGTAAATATCTTTTATCCGCTGTTTATTACATTCTTACGAAAAAAATCTGTTACAAAAAAAATTTTTTTTGATTGCGATTACATGAAATTTGTTTTTTACTGTGAAGTTTCAATTCTGTCATTAGTTTTAATCCTTCTGAATCTTTTTTTTTTTTTTTTTTTTTTTTTCAACGACATTGTGTAATTGCTGACTGTATTTTGCTGCTTTTTGGAAATTCTTGATATCGCACGAAGCATCTGCAGAATCAATATCTGTTTCATCCTCACTAATTGTCAGTTTTGTCGAAAATCCTGAAGGAGTATAATAGCAAAAATCAATTGATAACTCATCATCAATAATAATGAAAATTTAGGCTGTTTCTTCACACCTGATACATTTCAACAGGCCAAATTCTATTCCTGTCTTATTTTAGATTATTTTTTTTGCACATTATGCCTTCTAATGCTTTAGTTAAGGGATATTAGTTATTATGGTGGGAAAAAAAATTATACACTATATTGCCATTGATTATGGGACACTTGCGATTTTAGACATTTTACTAAATATCTAGAAAAATACATGAGGAATCATCTCGAAACTCTTAGTGTATAAATATAATAGTATACGTCATACATCTAAGTGAAGATTTTTTACCGAAACGCCATAGGGGACCGTCAACAAATTAAAAAAGAATGAATATCTTTTGAATAACCCTGTCAAAACTAATGTGGCAAAAGCGCTCAAACTCTAGATTATAATTGAATGCCTTATTGTAATACACTGTGTTCATTTTTATGCAAATAGCATACACACTCGCAGAGTAATTAAGGTTTTTATAAAAATGGTCCCAAATTTTTCCAAGTTTTTCCATTATAATTTTCAGAGTTCTTAATATAAAATAATATTTTTTTCAGAAAATATGACAAACAGCATTGTACACAGTACCCTGTAATAGAATTAAAAAATAATAAAAATTGTATGAAAAATGAGTAGGTTTACTATATAATTTTTTACTGCGCATGCGTCAAAGATATCAAAATTTCATTTGCATATTATGTTAGCTAAATGTATAGAGCAACTTTTGTAAAAGTCTCAAAATCATAGCTTGAAAATTCTGAAAGTAATCGTCTATAGAAAAGGACAAAATCCGTTGTTTCCAAAATGAAGCAAAAAAATGAGGGATTTTATCCAAATGCAGTAGTACATCCCATATTGTGTATTCTATATTGACTCTAATCAATGAATATATGGATACAACCCCTCTTGTTTTTGCTTCATTTTGAGAATAATGGATTTTCGACTTATTCAATTGACGATTATTGTCAGAATTTTCAAGTTATGATTTTGTGACTTTCACAAAAGTTGCTCTATACATTTAGCTAACATAATATGCAAATGAAATTTTGATATCGTTGACGCATGCACAGTAAAAAATTATCTAGTAAACCAAACCAACTCATTTTTTATACAATTTTCATTATTTTTTAATTCTGATTACAGGGTACTGTGTGCAATGTTTGTCATATTTTCTGAAAAAAAATAATATTTTATATTAAGAACTCTGAAAATTATAAGGAAAAAAACTTGGAAAAATTTGGGATCATTTTTATAAAAACCTTAATTAGTCTGCGAGTATGCATGCTATTTGCATAAAAATGAACAAGGCTTATTACAATAAAGCATTCAATTACAATCTAGAGTTTGAGCTCTTTTGCTACATTAGTTTTGACAGGGTTGTTCAAACGATATTCATTCTTTTTTAATTTGTTGACGGCCCCCTTTGGAGTTTCGGGAAAAAATCTTCACGGAGATGAATGACTTATACTATTATATTTATACACTAAGAGTTTCGAGATGATTCCTCATGTATTTTTCTAGATATTTAGTAAAATGTCTAAAATCGCAAGTGTCCCATAATCAATGGCAATATAGTGTATATAATTTTGTTTATCATTTTCTGCACATTTCCTCATTAATGATAGGAATGTAACTTCTATTTTTAAAAAAAATCAAGTCATCTTTTTACTATTTCTGCTAATTTTTACAAGTCAATTTTGATTAATTTAAATTTTTAATAAAAAACTAAAACTATTGGCCTCTAAAAGGTTAATTCATTTAATTCTTTATTTGTGTCGGAAGTGTGCATTTCATTTCCCTTCAGTATAAATCCTACTTTCCGAAACATTATCGTATGCTTTAGTTTTATGTTTTTTAAAGTTGAGGAAATACAAATTGGAGCATCATGAGCATTAACTAATTTTAGGCGGTTCTCAAGTGTATTCATAGAATCTAACTTTTAAAAAATGTTGCGAGATAAAAGCTTTCTGTGCCAGGCTTTAAAATGGTGTATAAAGCCTTGAATAAGCGGCTGGCATACTGAAGTGCGTTAGGGGAAAAAAAAAAAAAAAAAAAACAATTTTAACAGTGCTGAATTTTAATGTTTTGGATGATAAGTTGCATTGTCCAAAAGCAAGTTGTCTTTACATCTTATTATTATCAAAGGAAATTAACTATTCAATCTTTAAAGATCTGAATATCCACTCTCTTTGTTTCGACATCAACATAATATGAAATTTATTAAATTGAATGTTCTTTAGAAAGTTCCTCCGGGCCACCCGAATCCAACACTGGACGTAAGAGGGGGATCTTCTTCAACCCACTCCTACATTTATCTGTGATCACAAAATTTATGACACACTGTCCTCATATATTTAAAGGCTTTTACTTTTTTTTTTTCCTCGTTGAAAAATAATTTTTCATCCTTTATCGCCAAAATTACTGTCCGCTATTCGGAATGTCTGTTATTCGGAGGTTAAACATACAAAAATGTTGATTTTGGGAATGGGGATTGGAAAACTGTCCGTTAAATAGAGGTGTCCGCTATTCGGGAGTGTCCGTTATGGAGGTTTTACTGTATATTGTCTGCAGACATTCTCAAGAGTCTGCAAAGTGCATAGCAGCATTGCGCTGATTCTGAGACCGGGGTTACTGGTTACTGTTAGAAAATGGTGTTTATTTAAATCTATTGCACTGTCTGAAAGTTGTTTCACATCAGGCAGATGGAAGATAACAGGGAAGATAACTGGAATGAGCTGCTCATAAATTAAAACTAAGTATATGGTAAAATATGTGAGATAAGCTGGCTAAGTAAAAAGTCAAATGATTGAGATCCATTTTCACTTTATTCAAATTCTTGACATATTTGATAAAAACATTTCAGTTTAAAAAAATATTTCTTGGATTATAAAAACATAATTTAAGCTTCAATTAAAAGTCAGTTCTTGAATAATATAAAAACACAGTTCGTTTAAAATATGCAGCCCAAAAGCATCTTAAATGAAAATAACATACCAAACATTATTATGCCAAGCTGTAGTGCTGGGGTGGAATGGGACATCGACAGAACTTTATGAAGAAAACCAACTAGCTTTGACATGACGATACTAAACTTAACACCAACGGTTGAGAGAACTATCGTTAAAAACAGTAACTTACTACTTTTACTTTTCATTCACTGGTAAACATTTAATTACCATTTATTTAAGATTAGGCTTCCGTCTTGAAACGAGAATGAGAGCAAAACACACACGGCCGGTTGTCGTATAAATATGATTTAAAGTACCGCACGTGTCAACCACTCCTACATTCTCAAACTTTCCCGGTAGTGACGCAATCGCACAATTCTTGAATAATTAACATCTGATTGGCCGGCTTAGTCGATTATGACTTAAGCCGCCCCCTATCATCGATATTGCAAATCATTTAATCGATTTGAACTCTAATCGAATTCACTATGGCGTTTACGTCTTTACATGCCAGGAAGAACGAATTTATTAAAAGCTAGAAATACGAAATAAAACAAAATAAAGCTTTACATTTTTCTATTTCAGAATACAGATAAAAACAAAAGGTAAGAGTTTAAGTTTACTTTTATAAATAAATGAAAATACGTTTAATATATTATCTTTAATGCTTATTATATCTATTGTTTTTATAATAATGTTTAATTATAAAAATAAAGTAATTAGTAAATCTAAACTATTATTTAAATAAAAATAAATTTAAATAACTTTTAAAAATAGGATTTGAGCAATGAGAACTTTTTAACTACTTATTCCTGCCAGTTATTGCATACTTTATTAAGCAGAATGTGTGAAACAAATCTGTTCATCAGTAAATTAAATGCAGTACAAAAATTTAGATAGTCAAACCTTTATCCAAATTTTATTTTTATACAATAC
Organism: Maratus speculifer; assembly: GCA_964019185.1. Classification (NCBI taxonomy): domain Eukaryota; kingdom Metazoa; phylum Arthropoda; class Arachnida; order Araneae; family Salticidae; genus Maratus; species Maratus speculifer. Next base: position 129,517,341 of record OZ025296.1, read on the forward strand.
CTTGTGATACAGATGGTGGACTTTCTGTGATTTCTGAAGGCATATCTTCAGCTGTCCTCTCAGGCTGGATTTCTTCCTCTTCCAGATCCTCATCTTCTTCCTCTTCCTCTTCTTCATCCCAATCAGATTTTGTAGATTCTACTTCCAATTCAGGTGGTGGACTGGCTGTGTTTTCCCGTGGAGGTAAGGGAGTTGCAAATTTGCTTACTTCCGAATTATAAACTGAGCCATTCCTAAAAAAGATTAACACAAGATTTATAATAGAACATTAAAAAACATTACACACTAAAATATAAATTTACTGGATATAATACTTTAAAAAAAAAAAATATTTTTATCAATCATAAATATTGAATTGAAAGTATATGTTAATGATTTTTCTGAAAAATTATGCTACATTTTACAAATGCAATTCCCGCAGTTGTTAAAAAACCTGTTATTACAATGTGAATTTTGTAATGACATGCGAGTAATGATTTGTATATTTTAATTATCAGGGCATATGTCCTTGATTATAAAGAATTCATTGCGATTTATGCTTGGCAGAGAACACAAACCAGTGAATTCATTAAAAAAAGCTTTATATTACTTTACTACAAATAATACCTAATTGTAACAAGTTTTTTTTTTTCTTTTGAGTCACATAAGAATAAAATAGAATCAAGCATTGTCTTAACATTGAAATTGATTCAGTAATTATATGATTAAAAAAAAATAAACTTTATATTTAAAATACAAATTTATCAACTTTCATGTTATATCTTTATGCATTCTTTTAATGAAAAGTTCATATTTTACAAGTTTCAGTAATATTTTAAAACATTTATTATTTTCTATTATTCTGCAATTAAAATATTTTAAAACAGATAAACACATGTTTGATATTAGATTTCAATACTGGCCACATGGATTTACTTTTTGTAGGACATTTTTGATTTTGCATTCGTAATTCAGAGTATTTTAATGAAATTGATAAATGATTTCTTATTTATGACTGAATGAGGCTAAAGTATGCTTTGCACTGCACACTAGATTAACTATTTGAAATACAGAAAAACTACACACATTTTAAAAGGAATTTTAAAGATTCTCTAATGGAACAATGAGTTTTAAAAAATATCTCTCCCTTTTTTGATAGAGGAAGGTATTTAAAATGTTTTTTCATTAGAATCATCCACTCAAGTTCACATTTTCAACTTTTTCAAAATTTGAAATTTAAAAATACCTATTTAATTTGGTTACTTTCTCTACACAATTTGAAAAGTTATAAATATTTACTCTTTTGAAAAACGTTTTTAAGAGAGTCCTTTTAATGAAGATTCAGAAATAGTCAAATTTCTAAAAAGTATTAACCCTTTCAAATAAAAACTGAAATACTTGTCTTTCTTTGAGAGAGAATTAGGCTGTTACAAGAAAAGAGTTTTGTTAAAAAGATACATCCCTGTTAAAGCTTTTCCATTACAATTGAAGCTGTGATTTCCATAACAAGTTCAGCTGAATATTTGAGAAAATCAAGAAAACATGAATATTTAATAGAAATTTGTTAAGAATATACGCTGGGTCTTGTCACTATACATATGCATACAGTTGTTTATACCTATGGTCTTTTTAACCATGTCAAACTTTATCGCAACATTTACTTTTGATAACTTTATATTAATATAACTTTAAAACCCAACTTATTTTTAAAATAGAGGCTTTCTTTATTTACTTTAGTGAGTTATAATGCAGGGTTCCCAGCAAATCATGAATGGCAAATTCCCTGACTTTCCATGACCTAATCTCGGAAAAATTCCATGATTTTCCTTGACCAAATCTTAAAAAATCCCTTGAACAAGCAGGTATACATTGAAATTTATTACTTATTTCCAGAATTCTTTGTCAAAATTAGTGATTTTTTTTTCAGCAATTGTTTTTCAAATTCCTAAATTTTCTTTTCCCTGATTATTTGATGAATTTCGAATTTTTTCCAAGATTATTTGATGCATTTTACATTTTTTCTCCAAGAATTTTCCATGACTTTTTAGAATATATTTGTAAATTCCCTGACTTTTCATACATATTTTGAAATTTCCCTGACTTTCCATGACTACTTTGAAATTCCATGACTTTCCAGATTTTCCCTGACTTTCCATGACACTGGGAGCCCTGTAATGGGTTCAGATTTTGTGCTTCCCAACATCCATTATAGTTTTTGCCTTACAATTAGCGTATCTTTTCTTTAGCTTCTAGCATATCAAACAATCACTAGATGCTGCATGTAGCTTGAGATGATGATGCACAGATACTGCGCAGACGATACATAAATACTGCAAAACTGTAGGGGAGACTATCACAGGGTGGCGGTTCTGTCGCCAGCTTGGCGATATATTGCCAAATCTAGCGACCAAAACTGTTTGCCAAAAGTGATGCCAACTTGGCACCATTTCTGGTATTTTTCCAAACTAATATGTCTGCTAATTACTTTAATCTTATACTAATATTAGTTTAAATTTGTTAGTTTTAGTTGGTTGATCAAGTTCCTGAAAGTTTTAGAAAAAGTTGTGAAATCATAAAAAACAGGCGCAACCAGAGAGAAAATCAGAGCTTGGTCTAAAAACGATACATTAACAAATTGGCAAATATTTTCAATATAAAAAAGTGTGTAGAAAAGAAATAAAATCAGATTATCTGTAAAGCTCAAAAATTACCCAAATTTTTGTTACCAGAAAATGTGGATTGGGCTTTATTGATGTCTTATAATCAGAGTCATACTATTATCACTCAAAATGATTACTGGGCAAAGTAATTAGTAGAATATATAGTTATGCTGTCTCAAATCAGCTAAGATCCACAACGCTAAATAAATATAAACCATGAAGTAATAATTAACGTATTACATTAATAAAGTCAGGTTGGTGAGGAATTGATGTAGAAAAATATTTCTGAACAGAAATATTTAATATATGGTTGAATCATATGTTTAAGATTTTGGGTTTACTTGGAACTTTCATCTTCCACTTATCAAAAACCCCTAAAATGGAATTTTGTCCACACTTTGTACTGAACAGACCGCTTAGGTTCTTGTTCTTTATTATATCAGCATGTAACTTATAAATAGGGATGCACCGAATAATGATTTTGGCAAAATATTCGGTAGCCAAATAGCAATTGTTGGGCCGAATACCGCATATTCGGCTTTTCAAATACTTTTTACATTTCAAAGTTTAAAGATACTAAAATGTTAGTTTTTAAAACAATTTTACAGAGTTTCCCCCAGGTTTAAAAAAGGGCAGGGCGCTACTGTTCTGAAAAGGGCACTTTTTATATTTTTCAGGGCACTTTTTCATTTTTAAGGGCACTTTTATAGAGTTGAATCTAGAATCTAGCGGTTCAAAAAGTTGTTAAAAAACAAAAATTTTAAAAAAAGTTTTAAAAAAAAGGAAAATTGTTAAAAAAAAAATCCGCAAAAATACTTAAATTTTCGTTAAAAAAACGGCAAATTCTATTAAAAGATCACAAAAAAGGCATATTTTGCTACAAAATCGGGAAAAACAGAACTTCTCACAGAATTTTCCATTTTATTGCGATTTTTGGACAAAATTTGCCATTTTTTTGCAAATCTTTTGACAAAATCTGCCGTTTATCACTATTTTTGACGAAATTACCCGTTCAACGGGACACGTATGAGGCTTTTTTTTTGCATAATTTACGCTCTATAGCGCATTTGGATCATCGCTGGAGGACTGCGTTTTTTCAAATGTAGGCGAGAAGGGCGCTATTTTTTTTTGGAATGAATGACAAGAGTGGCGCTAGTTTTTGGATGAGGGGCAAAGCGCCCCTCTAAAACCCTCTGGGGGAAACTGAATTTTACATAATATTTAATAAAAGAAAATTACATTTTGATAAACAAGGGCTTTTTATAAGATTATTTAGTACTGCAAAAAAAACTGCTTTGAGTTATTTACAAAGCACAATTATGAGACTTTAATTAATAAAATTTTAACTTTTATTTTAAAAAATTCATAAAAGAAACAATGAAAGAGAAATAATGAAAAAATGTTCGAAGAAAAACTTTACAGTCTCATAATTGTCCCTTTTAAATAACTCAAGGCAGACTTTTTTCAATATAAAGTACAAATATTTTCAACTTAATTCTGAATAAAGGAATGTCTAGCTCATAGTTCTTTTCTAATCAATGGTGGCTTTTTCCACCCTTCCCATCATATCATTTTACAGAAATCAAAGCATGTGAGTTGAAAATATAATTATGGTATCTTATTTATTGTTAATGCAACAAATGAAAACACAAGTTTGATCTAGGGTGAGATGAAATACAATATACTTGTGACTGAATAAGTTGATTATGGTTTCATGAACAAAAATTGTCTGCCTTGATAGCTATAATTATTCTCAAAAGTTTTTCTTTCTTGTTTCAGGACGTTTATTTGGGAAAGCAAGAAACAGATTTTTTACTAAACAAAATTTAGGAACTGGCATCTGCACTTCATTTATGCCTAAGGAGAATTCTTATAAATCATTATTTTAATCTTTCTCAAGGTTAATTGTCTTCAGTTATACTTTACAAACAGCAAATAAATAACGAAAAAACATTTTATGTTATTTAAATATGATTTTCTTTCTAATTATTTTAAATATACTTATAAACTGACAATTAAAAGTAGAAATTGTGAAAAAATTTAAAAGGTTTTATCAAGCATTGGATTCGGCCGAATACTTTGATATTCGGCCAAACCGAATAGTTTCATATTTGGCCAAGCCGAATATTCGGCTTAGCCAAATAGTTGGATATTTGGCCTAACCGAATATTCGGTGCATCCCTACTTATAAATCCAAATTTTTAAATTAGTTATAGATTATTGTGATATGGAGTGTGTTAAAAATGTGTCTTTTTCCACGACTGAGTTTAAGGCACCAGTGAAGCTCAGTCCACATTTTCATGTAACAAAATTTGAGTAATTTCATGAGCTTCACAGATAATCCGATTTTATTTCTTTTCTACACACTTTTTTATTTTGAAAATATTATTTTTTAGATTAAGCTCTACTTTTCTCTCTGGTTGCATCAGTTTTTTATATGATTGTGTAGTGTTACAATTTCATAAATATTATGTATGCTGTTGCTATTGCATTTTAAAATCACAAATTTTTGAAAGTTACAACATAAATTTGAAGTTTCAGATTAAAGCACATCTAAATTATATGGTAATGTAAAACATACATATACTATTTAAAAGAATTTAGTATTTACATTCCTTTTATTGTTTAATAAAAAATAGTAACACCCTTAAAAATTACTTAAAATCATTTAACTTAACTGCATTTTACAAAAATAGGTATAGTAGCATATACAACTTAAATATATGTTTTACATGTATCTATACATAATTTATTGTATATATTTATTTTCTTTATAGATCTAATTTAAAATATCACCAGAAATTTTTTTTTTTATAAGAAAGTATAAATATTAAATTTCCCATTAGGCATAAAAAAATTAGAATATGCTTGTATTGTTCTGTTACAAAAAATTTGAATTGATTAAATTTATGTTAGCTTAGATTATGTTAGCTTATTACAGATACGTTTTGTATTTATTGATACAGGATAAAAATTTCCACATGATAAAAATGAGTAAGATTGAACATTAAGGAAATTAGTCGTTGGGAGCCACCATAATACTTACCCATCATGGATAGGCATATGAAAATAAAATATGTGAAAACTATTTATACAATGCATTGCAATTCCAAAACAAAATTTAAATATTGTTAATATGCATAGTAATGCTCTATTAATGAATTGCTGATGTACCAATTTCGACAAATTATATAAAAACGCCAAACTACTCAAGTAATACCGAACTGCGTAAAAGAAACATCCTTATAACTCCAAAAATAATAATAATATAAACTAACAGTTTACTGCGTTGGATTAAGCGTCTCATTTTCATTTAAAATATACCTCTGAATTGAAATTTGAATGAAATACAGGGTCATGAAAAATCGAAGAATGTGAAAAACAGGATTACAAATATCTCGGCAACTAATAATCCGATTGACTTCGTTCTATATGCAAAATGTGTTTTATTTTATTGCCTTTTACGTCCATTCCTTAGAACAAAAGCATCCAAAAATTTTTATATACCTTTCATCAGAACGAAATTTTCGAGAGTCCGAAAAAAATAGTTCCGGATAATCGAGATTGCCGATATTAAATAGGCTTCGTCCCATTCTTACATACAAAATTTGAAGTCTCTATCTCAATTTGTTCGGGAGATAGAGCGTTTACAGACAGACAGACTGACAGACAGACGCCAAAATTTTTTTTCTAAAAATGTTTTTCGGAATCTCCACTATCTAAAACGTGTAAATCCGTCAAAATTTTTTTTTCGATTTTCAAAACAATTGCAAGATTTACCCTATACTACGTATGATGGGTAAGTAAAAAGGGTATTAATTTCAAATAAAATTTTTATTTTATTTGAAAATAAATTATCAAATTAAAAAACTTTTACTGTGTAAATATAAAAACATTTCTTATCCATTATTCAGTCTTAGCCGAATAATGGACTTTATATTCAGCCGAAGCTCCAGTGGATAGGCCGATTATTCAGCCATGACTGAAAAATTGTTGCATCCCTGGATCCATATCCTACTTTTACAAAAAAAAAAAAAAAAAAAAAAAAAAAAATATTTCCGAGTGACAAAAAGAACAACAAAGAGGGAAAAAATGAAAATTTATTCATGTGGAGGAAATATTGAAAACATTGGCAAAATTATGACATGTGCTTAAAAAGCAAAAAAAATAAATTACAAACGTACAAACAATTCATTTATTGAAAATTTTAAGAATTAATATTATACAATAAATATTTTGTTGTATATACATTTGTTTTATTCACTGGCATTGATTCCTGTTTCTTCCACACACAACTAACATAAATAAACTGAAGGCCAAAGAAAGTGAGAAAAAATATGAAATTAAAAAGAAGACTTGCCTAACAATATCATTTTCATGAAATCCAACATTATCATCGTGATCAGCAGTTACTGTATTTGAGCTCTTTTGGGTTAATGTTTCATCAGTATCTATATCTGTAAAAAGAAAATCTATTGAAAACTTTTCAGTAACAAACAAGTAAAAAAATTGTTTTGAAATAACTAAACAAGTTCTATTATAGTCATACACAAAAAACAGAGGCTATATACTATAGAAGTCGGCATGGGCCGAAATTTCCAGGCCCGAACCAGACTCGAATGAAAAAAATATTGGCCCAGCCCAGGGGTGATTCTGGATGAAATTTTTTTTTCGGAAATTCGCATCGCATTTTCGGAAATCCGCGGAGAGGGGGGGGGCTCCCCCCCACTGGGGGGTGGGGGGAGCCCCCCCCCCCCTCCAGCGATGTTAGGACAGAATCGGAGTTTTCCCGCTATCTTCAGACGAAAGCAGCAATATTTTAGCAAAATCGGTGATTTATTGCGATCTTTTGCCGAAATCGGCGGTTTTTCCGAGATCTTTTGACGAATTTGGCGTTTTCCCATGTTTTTTTTAAGTGAAATCACCGTTTTTTTGACGATCTTTAGACAAAATTTACATTTTTACGCGATTTTTTCTCAAAAACGGCGTTTTAATCCCGCGATCTTCTGACGAAATCGGCGTTTTTTGCGTGATCTTTTGATGAAATCTGCGTATTATTTCAAATATTCTTTTGACAAAATATTTTTAAGTGATCTTTAATCGAAAACGGCGTTTTTTCCCGCGATCCTTTAACGAAATCAGCGTTATATCCGCAATCTTTAGACGAAATCGGCGTTTTCCCGCGGTCTTCAGAATAAATCAACGTTTTATCTGAGATATTTGGTGAAATTGCCGTTTTTTCCGCGATCCGCACAGGAAATTCGCTTTTTTTATCGATCTTTTGACAAAGTTCGTTTACATAAACATTCACGAAATCGTCGTTTTTCCACGAAATATTGACGAAATGTATGCTATTTCGGCGATCCTTTCACGAAATTTGCATTTCTACGTAACTGTTTTTTCCGCGCGCAAAACCGTACAAGTTAGCAACTATGCGGAACTGATAACCCAATTTCAAATTTTCGGAAGAGGATGCCTTAAATTTTCGGAAATTTCGGACGAGAATCACCCCTGGCCCAGCCCATAGAGAAAACTTAGTGGTCCGACCAAACCCGATATAATAGCTAAAAACGAGGCCCAAGCTTGATCCATCCCAGAAAAAAAGTTAAAATTTCGGCACGAACACCGCCCTTCCTAAGTGACTTTCTGCAGAACATTGATCTTTACTCTAATGGAACAGTTTTACCAAAAAAACTTATCTAGTCTTTTATACTTATCTAGTCTTTTATTATTATTATTATTTTTCATGTTTATAATCTCTATGTAAACACCTGATGATATCAGATTAAGGGAAAACTATTGATTTTAATAAATACTAGCAAAAGCCATGCTTTGTTTGGATTCGCGAAGCATTATTTTATAAAGTATATATTTGAAAGTAACAATATTTTTTAATATTATTTTTGCATCTTTATTAAACAAAAACGTTATTTTATGTTTTGGCGCAGTTTAATTCTACAAACGTAAGTTAAGCCATGTAACTTTCAATTTCCCAGGAATTTTTTATTTATGATGTAAGACTGGCTTAAAAAGTATTTTTGAAGCAAACTTTTACAAAATATTTTTAAATATTCAACTAAAAGTTCTTTTTAAAGATGTTTTTACAATTTCTAGTAGCCACTGGTGTTTTTTAAAGTTGTTTGAAATATGCATGTTTCCAATCTTTGTAATTAACATCAAATAATCTTTGATAGCTATTTTAGAATAATATATTTGAAGAGAGCTTGAAGAAAGTTACTTCTTCAAAATCCTATTTTCTGGAAAAACATTTGAAATCTGCTCTCGTCGATACTATGAATTTTTAACTTCAAAACTTTTTATTCTAATTTCTTCGTTTTATACATGTTAACGCATGAGAATTTTTGATACTGTAGAACTTTTCGTAAGGAAAATTTCTATTGAATGCTTAATTTTGAAGGATTTTCACTCTTGACAACGTTACATATGTTTTAAAGCCAACTGGTGCCTATATAGCCTCAGTACCTACAACTGCTTCATCTAATTTTAAACCTTGGGATTTATGAATTGTAACAGCAAAAGCTAACTGCAGAAGAAATTCTTTCCTTGAGCAGTTTATGCTTCCATTTTTTCCAGAATTCAGTTATTGGGGGAATTGGTACGCACCAATTCTTATAAGTTAAATTGCTGTAGTATTCAAATTTATCCATGATTATTCGCAATATCTGGTCTGGTGGCTTGTGATTTTCTTTAATACGTACAACAAAGCCTAAAGTCCCGTTCACTAAACATTTTTCGATCCACAAATAAGAATGTAACATTACTTTAGATACAAATGATAAAGTAAGAAATGATTGAAGTCCATTTGTCATTTCTGAATCGGCCAACTTTGCTGTAGTACATTTATAAAGAGCTTGAATCGAGGTAACAAGTTCCCGTAATTCTTTTAATTTTTCATTTATATAACAAATTTAACAATTAATTGTATTTGTTTACAATTCTTTTGTTGCCACTTTACAAAAAAAAAAAAAAAAAAATCCATAATTAAATTCTTTTAAAATGTTTAAGTGTCATCTGTGCAAACGATTTTGCTGAATAATGAAAACATATTTTATTTATTTATTAAATTAATCATGATTCTATCTATAATCACTTACTCCATGATTTATATTTTTTTTTTCTGAAAATATACGCGTTTCATTTTTTATTTATTTACTAAAATGCGTCCGTATTGGAAATGCATGTAAAATAAATTAATTAAAATATTTTTTTAACGTTTTACTGTAAAAAAAATTATATTCTGCAAATCTACAGATCATATTTCATTTTTGTGTTTAATTTGAAGTCAAAATATTGAATAATTTTTTTGTAAAGTGTACGACAAAGTGTAATTTGAGTGGACTAGTAGAGGATTCGCTTCGCTCATCCTAATTATGGTGCACATTTTTGTTTTTACTGCAATCAGTTGACTGAAGCAGAAATTACAGATGAAAATTAAAGTTAGTATAGTATTGAATTAATAATATTAAACGGTACTACTCTGTTATCCCGTCGACCAAAATACCATCGCCAAATTATAAGATTAAGTGCTAATAATGGATGATCGTGAATGTCAATTCAATGACATTAAATACGATACACGTGTTTAAAACGCCATTGATTTTTATTTCGACTTTTTATTTGTATTTTGATTAATCAGGGTTCACACGGACCTTAAACGTCCTTATAAACTCCTTATATTTAGACTCCTTATATTAGTGCATACAGCACTTCTCTATAATGCTTATAGAGAAGTTCTGTAGGCTGTGATATTTACGTTTTTAATGAACTTTTGTTTGCTGTATGTAAATGTTTCAGTTGTTATTAGTATTATTAATCCATATTCCATGTAATGGAGACATAAAAATCTAAAATATGGTATATGATAAAAGTAAAATCTTCTAAAACAGAATCACACTGAAAAGAAGAAAATATTTTCCCTTTTTAGCAGGTTTAAATGTTCAATGTAATTTTTTCTCACACATTACTTTATTCATTTTGCATGGATGAACAATTTAAAGGAAGTTTAAAAGAAATTTCCTGTTTTCAGTTATAAAGAAAATTCCATCATAGGCAGGTTATTTTTTCATGTGTTAAAACTATTTTATAAGCCTAGAAATCTTTAAAAAGAATAAATTCTAATGTTTAATTGTAGAATAATGACAACTTAAAAGTATGGTTTTTTTTGCAAAAATTTTTGAATTAAGCCAAAATTTTACCGATTTTTGAACAGACTTGGTAATGTAGAGAAAAGGATTTTCATACAAGAGGATTTAACCAGAACTGATTATTTTGGTCAGTGAAGACTAAGAAGAATGAAATCAGTCCCGGCTTTGTACGGAAACTAGTTGGATGTGCCAATCCCAAAACTTTCTTCTATCTCATACGTACATTTTAATATTTCAAAAATTAGTTACACATGTTAATAGTTTAATAGATACTACTCTGTTATCCCGTCGATCGATTTCGCCAAATTATACAAATCGCCAAACTAACAGCCAAATTATACATATTGACGTACTTTTTATTTTAAATAATAAAAAAACAAATAATTAGTAGAATATTAACAGGGTTCATACAGAGTTTGCTAAATGAAAAATAAGGACTCTGTAAGCACTTTGTAAGGGCTTCATTAAAAGAAAAATAAGGAATTTCTAAAGTTAAAAAAGAACAGTACATATAATTACTTACATTAAATTTTAATCATAATAGATTGAAATTTTACTTAAAACATAATTATGTAATTATATAAAAAAAGATATAACATTAGTTGTTTAGCATCTGTTTCTTTGGTCAGGGATGAAATTTCTTCCTTTTTTCTTTTGCAGATTTTCTACAATTGTTCAATTTTATAAATAATTAGTTGATTCAGCTTTATCAGCTAATTCATTGGCCTTATTTTCTAACTCCAATACTTTTTCAGGAAGCCATATTTTTTTCTTTATAAAACCTAAGTCATCTTCAATTTCCTGCAGAGGAAGACTGTTGCTGTCAACCATACTACACATATCCAGTGAAATAATAAGACTACGATCAAACACAGATCAGCGGATTATAGAACAGATTGGCGCAATTATTTGGTGAAATATCTTTTCTTTGTTATTCATTTCTCTAATTCAAAGAAAAGGAAATTTTAGATTGTGAATACTAATTACGATTGGTGTTAGTGGATATGAGGTTTCTATGTCGCAATCGGGAAACAGAAGAGGCAGCTTTAATGTCTAATCAGAAATAAGAGAATGCATTTCAGGGGTGATTCTATGTGATTTTTTCTTTTTTTTTTTTCCCAGAAATTCACATAACATTTTTGGAAATCGACGGTGCGGTGGGGAAAGGGGGGAGGGGGGATTCCGCGAGTTACCCACCCCCTAGAAAGGGGTATTTATCCGCGATCTTCAGACGAAATCGACGATTTATTGCGATCTTTTGTCGAAATCGGCATTTTTTCCGCGATCTTTTGATGAAATCGGCGCCCTCCTGTGTTTATTTGAAATCTGCCTTTTTTCTGACGATCTTTAGGCAAAATTTGCATTTTTACTCAATCTTTTCTCAAAAACTGCGTTTTACCCCCGCGATCTTTTGATGAAATCGGCATTTTTTCTGTGATCTTTCGATGAAATAGTTTTTTTTTTTTTTTCAAATGATCTATTGCCAAAATATTTTAAAGCGATCTTTTATCGAAAACGGCGTTCCCCGCCATTCAAATTTGGTTCAATTTATGCATAACTTCATAAACTTTTAGGTGGTACAATATTGAAAATGGACAAAAAATCGCTATTGCAGCACCCCCTTCAGGCAGATTTTTTTTTTTTTTTTTTTTTTTTTTTTTTTTTTCAAATTCAGAGAGGACCAACCAGCCATAGCCAAACACTTACACTGAAAATTTAGTTAGATTTGATGCATAACTTCATACATTTTTAGTCGGTACAATAATGAAAATAGCGCAGAAATAGCTAATGTAATGCCCCCTTCCATCAGAATATTTCAAAAGGACTTTATTGCAACAGCCAAAAACATTCACAAAAAAATTGGTTCTGATTCTATGCATACCTTCATACAGTTTTTGATGGTAGAATGGCGACATACGGACAGACAGACATTTTGTAAAAACATGTTTTTTTATCACAATACTTTCTTCTAAGGATGGTAAAAATAAGTTAGGCTATGCCCGATACTTCAGGAAAAAAGCAAGGCCCGAGCTTGACCCAAAAAAATTAGTGACTAGGCCCAGCCCTACCCGAGTACTATTAATGGAAATCTGCCAAAACCTGGCCTGTGCAGATCTCTAATTTGCTATAAGAAGGGAGCATTCAATAGAATATATGCTATAGTTATGGAGGATATATGGAGTTAGAAACAAAGTTGAGCAAAATAGATTGAAAAATCATTTTCGATGCAAAATACATTAGTTTTAGAATCTAAAATATAAAAGAATGTCATCTGAAAGAATTAAAATAACGATCTTACCAGCATCATCTTCTGAAAATATTTCATCTTGATATCTAAATATATCATTTCTCACATAATACTTTTTAGGAGATTGTAGAACCAAAACAAATGTCTGTGTGAAACGTCTCATTGGACCCCCACTATTTGAAAGCTCTCCGGTGACCTGAAGAAGAAAAAAGAATAAATCTTGAATAAAAAGAATGTACAGACAAACATATTTTATGTGTATATATACATTAACATTTTGTCCAGACCATTCTACTTAAAATGTATTAAGTGACTTGGAATAGGAACTGCTGGATTTAGCTAAGCCAGATTAAACTGGCCGGCTTTTTCTGGTTTACTTTTAAACCACTTGAAAAAGGCCGGCTTTCACTAAAACCTTTTTTTTTTCTTTTTACAAAAATTATTCTTAAAATGAAATGTATTACAGGCCTAGGACCGCTGAGTCACTCTTAAAAAAGAGAGAAAAGAGACTAAATCGCAAGAAAAAGAGACTAAAAGAGACCAAAATTTAAAAAAAGAGACTAAAAGGAGACTAAATAAAAAACATTTTTTTCGCTTGACTTAAATGTTTTTGGTATACAGACAAGCACTATAAGATTTAACACAATATGCGGAATACATTTTCAATGCATGTCAGTCGGTTTTGAAATAATTGCAAATATTGTTGATTGGTTGCAGAAAAATATCTCAAATCGCAACAATTCATCATGAAAGAAAGTCAGAAATTCCCCAAATGACCACGGGGACAAAATCATGAAATTCCAGGAAATATAGTGAAATTCATCAAATTGTCTCAAAAAACAAATCATAAAATTTGTCGCATGATCTCGGGGAAAAAAATTCTCGAAATTAGTCAAATGTTCTTAGGATAAAAAAAATCGTGAAAATTATCAGATGGCCTTGGAAAAAAAATCACGTTAATAAGTCAAATGGATCTTGTGTTAACCATCGTAAAATTCATCAAATGGGTCTCGAAAAGAGGGATGAATCACAAAATTCATTAAATGATTGTGAAATTCCAAGAGCGATCATACAAATAATTGCTAATTTTGTTGAAGGTCACGGAATTAAATAGTGAAATTTATCAACTAGTCGACAGAAAAATAATGAATTTCATAGAATAAAGCCATAAAAAAATCAAGGATGCCTGTCAATGGGTTACATTAAAATGTGCGAAAATCAGTTACAGTATAAAACAGTGAAATTTGTCAAATTATCTCGGGAAAAGAATGGCGAAATTTATCAAATGGTGTTGCTGAAAAAAGTAAAATCAGGGGTTGTACTGGTGCCAAGTAATATTTTACACAAACTTTTTTGGATATTTTAGAGCACACTTAACTGGCATACTACATTTCCTTCCAAGACCATTTGACGAAATTAAGGATCCCCCCCCCCCCCCCCCCCCCCTGCTACCAATTGCTGCAAATTAATATGAAAATTGTGATTTTTCCACACTATTGCTTACGGAAGTACATGATTTTTCTTCCACGATTGTTCGCTGACATTTGTAATTTTTTTTTTCAGTAAAATTTGTGATTTTTTTTTGCTTTCATTTGCCAAAATTTTGCAATTTTTTTTTTTGTCATTTTTTGCAGAAATTTACTATTTTTTGTGTTTATTTAACAAAATTCGTGATTTTTATTCCTGCGATCATTTGCAAAATCGCACAGAAAAAAATTGCAATTGCAGTGAAAAAAAAAAAATCCTGAATTTTGAAAAATGATCGACTGTCAGAATTCGCGATTTTTTTCTGTGATCATGGAAAAGACGAATTTCGGCAAATAAACGTGAAAGAGTTTTGAATTTCGCCAATCGATCGCCGAAAAAACGCAAATTTCGGCAAATGATCGTGGAAAATATGACTAATTTTGTCATATAAATGCAGAAAAAAGCAAATTTCTAAAACAATGGCCCAAAAATTATCATTTACTGTATTTTGATAAACGATCGCAGAAAAAAAAAAATCTCAAATTTTGACTACTGATCGCATAAAGAAATTGCAAATTTTTTCTGCGATCCTTTCACAAAATTTGCATTTCTCTGCGATTATTTTTTTCGCACGCAAAATTGTACAATCATATTGTTCATTAGTATAACCGTACACTTCGAACAAAATCAGCACATTGTACTACTGACCATACCGTATAAGTTGGCATCTATGAATATCCTTTTCGATTTTACAATCATTTGACGAAAGCTCGGTCTTATTTTGGGATCGTTTGACGTAAATCTTGGGAGTTTTTTTTCCCCACAATCGTATGGCAGAAATCACAAGTTTATTTCGTGATTGTTTGGAAATAACGATTTTATTTCGAGATCATCTGGTGAAAATCGCGCTTGATTTCGTGATTGTTTAATGAAAATAGTCTTTTTTCCCAGTGATCAATTAATTCAAATCGCAGTTTTGCCAGTGATCATTTTATGAAAATCGCAGATTCTTAAAAATTAAAAAACATGTAATTCTGCCTTTTGTCGAAAAAGTGATCCCTGTATATGTAACAACCGAAGTAAGAATTTTGAGATTCCTTCCTGCAATCCTCTGACGAATTTCTCAATTATTTCTCACAAGATCGACTGACAAATTTTGCAATGATTTTGCCACTGATTGATGGATTATACACTTTTTTTCTCGTGAAAATGACAAAATCGTGATATTCTTCTTGAGACCGAATGACTAATTTTATGATTTTTACCCCTCGAATGATTATTGAATTTCGCGTTTTTATCTTGCCACAGATTGACCAAATTCACTTTCTTTTCAATGTCCGACAGACAGTGATAGAAATTGGGAGATAAAAGGGAGGCATCAAATGACGACTACTGTAAAAACCTTAGGCGTCAAATTAAGATTTTTAGTTGCAGTTTCTAAAATTCATATTAATATTACTGTAATACTGCATATAATTTTGAAGTGATTTGGAGTAAAAGAATAATTTTGAAATTCGCATCAAATTTTCTTTAAGGTTACTACAGAGACAAGAAAAAAAATCCACTACCAATTTTTTTTTTTTTTTTTTTGGGGGGGGGGGGGGGTTGCACCATTTTTATGAATTTTGCTATCTTTCGGCAAAATTTGCCGTTTTCTCGCAATCTTTCGACGAAATTAGCAGCTATTTTTGCTATGTTTCGACGCAACTGGCCGTTTTTTCGTGATCTTTTCACGAAACTTGCTGGTTTTTTTGCAATCTTTTGAGAAACTTGCTAGTTTTTTCGCGATTTTTTAAAATATTTTGCCCTTTTCACGATCTTTTGCCAAACTTTGACGTGTTTTTCGCAATCATTTGGCTAAACTTGCCGTTTTTTCAATCTTTTGACAAGCCTTGCCATGTTTTTTTTAGATTTGTTGACGAAATCGGCAGTATTTTTTCCAATCTTTTGACAAAATTTGTCGTTTTCTGCTGAGCTGGGAACCCCCCCCCCCCCCCCCCCCGTTAATTATGTGTTTTTTCGCAACCCTTTGGTGAAAATTACTGATTATTTGGGATTCCTTGAAGAAATTTGCATTTTTTCGTGAGCTTTTGATGGAATTAACAGACTTTATTGCGATCCTATGACAAGATTCTTATTTTTTCTGTAATTCTTTGACAAAATTAGCTTTTTACTAAAGATTCTGTGACGAAATTAAGATTTGTTTTCACGATCCTTCATAGAAAATTGCATTTTTTTGCGATTCTATAACAAAGTTTGTCTTTTTCCCAAGATTTTTTTGACGAAATTAATTTTTTTTTGCGATTATTTTATGAAATTCGCGTTTTTCTTGCGATTCTTTGACGAAATTTGCATCTCTATTCTCAATACTTTGTAGAAATTTGCCTTTTTTACGCTATTGTATAAAAAACTTTTGCTTTTTTGTTATTTTTTGAAAAAGAAAAAAAAAATCGTTTTTTTCTCCCATCTTTTGCCGAAAGTGGCGATTTCGTATACGAGCATTTGATGAATTTTTTTTTTTTTTTTTTTGTGACTATTTTTCGAAATGTTTTTTTAGTTCTGATTTTTCAGACTAGACCATTTTTTTTTTTTTTTTTTTTTTTAAATTTTCGGAGCTGAATGTCTAATAAATTTTTTAAAAAGGCAGACGTCAAATTTGACGACCAAGAATAATTTTCTAGTCGTCAAATTCAATTTTTTAGTTGCATTTGACGACTAACGACTGCTAATTTCTAACACTGCCGACAGAAGAGTTTTGCGATTCTTGCCTGCGAACGATATACTAATTTTGTAACCATTTTTCCATGATAGAGTGACGAAATTTAGAATTTTTTCCCCTGCAAAAGAGAGACAAATTTGGCCATGCAGCAGAATTTTTTTCTGCAGTCTGCAACACATAAAAACTTAAACAGTCTGCAGGCCAATCCCTCGCATTACATTATTTGCACTCAAATCTTCAAGTATTTGTGATAGACATAAAAGAAAAATATACTTTAAAAAGGAAGTTGCCTTTGTTCTCAGAATTTTTAACGCCTCATACATTGTCCTAAAGGGGGGGAGGGGGCTCCTGTTTGACAAAATTTGCGTCTTTAGCATTTTGCAAAATTTGCATTTTTTTTCAAGATATATTGACGAAAACTGCCGTTTTCTTGCGATCTCTTGAAGAAATTTGCCGTTTTTTCGCGATCGCTTGAAGAAATTTGCCGTTTTTTCGTGATTTTTTGAAGACGTTTGCCTTTTTGCTAACTTTAGGAAGAAATGTTACGTTCTTCCGCGATTTTTTGATGAAATTTGCTGTTTTTTTCGCGATTTTTCAGAGAAATTCGCTGTTGTTTCGTGATCATTTTACGAAATTGCCGTTTTATCGCGTTCTTCTTTTGAAGAAATTTGCCTTTTTTCACGATCTTTTGAAGAAATTTGCTATTTTTTTCGTGATTCTTTGAAGAAAAATGACGTTTTTTTCGTGATCTCTTGAAGAAATTTGCCATCTTTTAGTTTTTTTTTTTTTAAATGAAATTTGCCATTTTTTGCAATTTATTGAGAAAATTTGCCATTTTTTTCGTGATTTTTTGACGAAAACTGACATTTTTTTTTCGTGATCTTTTAATGAAATTTGCCTTTTTTTGCGATGTTTTGAGGAAACTTGCCGGTTTTTTCACGATGTTTTGAATGATTTTTTTTTTTAAGGAAATTTGTCTTTTTTCGCGATCTTTTGAATAATTCGTGTGTTTTTCGCGATCTATGACTAAAACATTTCTAAAGGTGTATGGAAATACTAAATGATCACTAGAGCTGGATGCATTAAGATATAAGAATTTATTCCTGGATCCAAGATCCGACCGTCTTACATCGTGGCTGACAACGAACGAACTCCCGAACATCGTTCGCGGCTGAACTGCCTTTTGACTGGCGCTGATGGCGCCATCTAGTGCACATCATAACAGATATAACATTCTCTTCCTTCTTAAAGGAAATATTCAAGTTGTTAGACATGCACAATACAATAAAAAATAAAGTCCTTGACACAGTTCAAAATTTAACAGTCCAAATCAAAAAGTCTAATATTGCAAACGTTCAGGTTTTGCTTTTGGACGAGTGGAACGTCTAGGAAGTGGCGCTCCTGGATTCTGCAAAACTGCTTGCGGCGAGAGTGCCGGAGGATCTGCCTGAGAACTGTGTTCTTGGACACTTACCTGCGGAGACAGCGTAGGAGGTAGAAGGGTGTCTGTCACCTGAACAGCTGGTAACTCTACTACATCTCTCGGTTGCACTGTAGACACTGACACATCTGATCCTGAAGAAACAGAATCTGGTAGTTCTGGAGCTGGAGGAATTTCCTGTAGAGTGTCCTCTTGCCTGTAACGAATTTGATCAATGTGTCGTGTCCAAATACCCCAAGTTGTCTTGACTTTGCACATTGTATTCCCCATTGTTCATGTAACCTTTCCAGCAACCCAAGATGGGCCCCGGGTAAAAGAGCGCACCCAGACAGGAGTGCCTTCTGTAAATTTGCTATTATGGGTATCTCCCCTCTCAGATGTTTTAACTTTAGCACTGCGGATAAGATCCAAACGCATGCGAAGAGGTCGTCCGAACATTGCCACAGCTGGAGATATACCCGTTGCCTTTGATGGAGTATTTCGAAAATTCAGAAGAAATCTGGTCAGTCTTTCAGTGAAAGTGCCTTCTTTAGCTTTCTTCAATGCAGTTTTTACTGTACGCACTGCTCTTTCCGCTAAACCATTTGAATTTGGATGGTACGGTGCGGTTTTAATTGGTGTAATGCCATTTCTTTTCAAGAAATTTGTGAATTCGTCACTACGGAAGCCAGGTCCGTTATCACTGACTAAGCTCTCTGGTAAGCCAAAACGTGCAAACAGGTTACGCAGAGCTATTATTGTTGAAGTTGCTGTGGTGTTGGGCACTGGAATCACTTCAAGCCATTTTGTTTTGGCATCAACTATAATTAATAGCCAATGGCCTTCTACAGGACCTGCATGGTCGATATGGATTCTCTCCCAAGGTTTTTTAGGTGTGAGCCAAGGGATTTGTGTCGAAGGAGGAGCTGCAGCATTTTCTTGACAGTCGAGGCAGTTTCGAACTTTTGTTTCTAAGTCCCGATCAATACCAGGCCACCAGACATGGGAACGAGCCAGAGATTTAATAGCAGAAATCCCTTGATGAGCACTGTGAAGTTCATCCAAAACAAATTGACGAAACTTTCCTGGAACAAAAACACGGGAACCTCTGAGAATGATGTTTTCCTCAACTGACAGTTCATGTCGGATATGCCAAAAGGCTTGTAAATTTTCTGTCACTTTCTTTGGCCACCCATTTTGAATATGAGATCGTAGACGGCTCAGTGCAGGACACTTGTCTATCTCCCTTTGGATTAGATGTGCTGTCAGTGGACTATCATTTAACTGTCGGATAAGCAAAACCGACTCGACAGGTACTGGAGGCTCCGCCATTTCAGATTTCAGTGGAAGTCTGCTGCAAGCATCAGCATTTCCGTGCAACTTCCCTTTTCGGTACTCTATCTTGTAAACGTAGGCAGATAAAGTCAATGCCCATCGCTGGATACGGGCTGCAGCAACTGATGGAACTGGTTTTTCTTCTGATAATAAAGTTACCAAAGGACGATGGTCTGTAAGTAACGTAAATTTACGTCCCAAGAGATAGTTCCGGAATCGAGTCACTCCAAACACTAAGGCTAAAGTCTCCTTCTCAATGTGACTGTAATTTTTTTCTGCTTTCGTCAGGGAGCGAGAAGCAAAAGCGATTGGTCTATCACCATCTGGAGTTTTATGTGACAGAACAGCACCAAGCCCGTAAGGACTTGCATCACAAGCCAGGATCACTTCCTTGTCTTGGTAAAAATGCACTAGTAATGATGAGGTTTGCAGGACATCTTTAGCTTTTTTAAAAGCTTCTTGTTGTGATGAACCCCATCTCCATGGCCGTTTGTTTTCCAGCAACTGGTATAAGGGTGCTAAGAGTGTTGACATGTTAGGTAAAAATTTCGCATAGTATGTGATTAGGCCAATAAAAGAACGTAGCTCGTCTACATTTGTTGGTTCCGGAGCATCTGTAATCGCTTTGACCTTCGATTGAACTGGATGCAACCCATCTTTGTCCAGACGATGACCAAGATATTCCACAGATGGTTTGAGAAATTCACATTTTTCTGGATGTAACTTTACACCTGCTGCTTGCAGACGAGAGAGAACTTCTTGTAAGTTCTGTAGATGTTCTGCTTCGGTTTTACCAGTTACTAGAAGGTCATCCAAGTATTTAGAGGCTCCTTTTACCCCTTGTAAAATCTTGTCAATTTCACGTTGAAAAATAGCCGGGGCGGAAGCAATGCCAAAAGCCAGGCGTGTGTACCGGAAGAGACCTCTGTGCGTATTTATCACTACCAGGCGTCTTGACTCTTCATCGAGCTCTAGTTGACAGTATGCATCCCGCAGATCTAATTTAGTGAATGCTGTACCCCCAGACATTTCAGCAAACAAATCTTCGATATTTGGCAGAGGGTACTGCTCTAATTCTGTTACTTTATTGACTGTTAGCTTAAAGTCACCGCATATTCTAATTCTGCCGTCTTGCTTCAGCACAGGAACAATAGGAGCTGCCCAATCAGAAGTTTTAACTGGCTCTAAAATGCCATCTGCAAGAAGGCGGTCTATTTCCTTGTTGATTTTTTCCTTGTATGCATATGGTACAGGACGAGCCTTGAAAAATTTCGGAGGTTCACCAGTTTTACAGGTAAGATGAACTTTAATTCCTTTCACTAATCCCAAGCCTGGTGAGAAAATATTCTGGAATTCTTTTAAAAGTCCATCTAGCTTGAGCTGCTCAGTCCTTACACAATGTAATGTGTGGTTCATGTTGGCATCAAACGCATTCATTAGGCTTAATGGAACAATCCAGTTTCGCCCAGCTAAATTAGTGCTTCCCTGAGAAACCACTAGCAGAGGTAAAGTCTCTGTTCTTGCTTGGAACACCACATTCACATTTGTAACTCCCAAAATATCAATGGTATTGTTGGTGTAAGACTGAAGCTTAATGTTCGTTTTTTCCAAAGGAGGGCAGAATCTTCTAATTTTATCAAACAGTTTTACAGGCATTATGGAAAATGGAGCCCCTGAGTCAATTTCAAAAATAACAGGCTGGCCTTGGATCTCACAAGTAATTTTCACCGGAGGGTAATCTTTCTTGTTATCTCTTAAATTAAAAATTGTATACTCCTTACTGCCTAAATCTTCTTTAGATTCAGCAACTAAGTTAACTTTAGGTTTGTAACCCTGTTTATTCTTCGATAAACACACTTTTGACAGGTGCCCCAATTTTTTACAGCTATAACACATGCTATTTTTGTGTTTACAATCAGAAGAATGGTGTTTGGAATCGCCACAACGATAACACTTCTTCCCTGTACGGCCGTTATTTGAATTGGACGCCGATTTAACGATCTCGTTTTTTCGCGGCCGTTGCGCCGTAACTTGTAATTTTTTTACTTCAGGAACGGCAGATATCTTCAGATCAACAGCATCCCTCGCAGCTGCTTCCATTGAAACGGCAATTTTCGACGCTCGCAAAAGGGTTAAATTGCTTTCTGATAACAATTTTCGTTGTATTCCTTCGTCTTGTATACCACAAACTATCCGATCACGGAGCATCATATCCAGAGATTCGCCGTAATTGCAATACTTCGCTAATTTCCGAAGCTCTGCGATATAATCGGCCACTGATTCGTCCGCGCGCCGTACGCGGCTGTTGAACTTGAATCGCTCCACGATCTCTGAAGGCACTGGATCATAATGTCCGTTGAGGATGCCGATGAGTTCCGCTAATGTCTTAGATGTGGGTGCAGCCGGCGATAGCAGATTCCGAAGCAATCCGTAAGTGGCAGGTCCTACCACCGTTAAGAAAACAGCACATTTTCTATTGTCTTCGACTATGGCGTTGGCGATGAAGAACTGTTCCAATCTTTCGGAGTATTCGCTCCAGGATTCGACCGATGGATTAAATTCTGCAATACAACCGAAAGAAGCCATGCCGGAACTTGAATAAACAATTCTGGGGTCGCCGGTCGCCGATTAAGCCTGCTTCGCTAACGCCGTAACGTCCGTCCGCCGATCGGCGCTTAGGCCTAGTAGGAACACGCGGCCATCCACCGCTGACGCTCTTTCTTCAAAATCGCGTCAAAAAGCATTTTTTTTTTTATTGAAAAAACATCGATAGTGATTTTCCTCGTCGCCACTAAAACATTTCTAAAGGTGTATGGAAATACTAAATGATCACTAGAGCTGGATGCATTAAGATATAAGAATTTATTCCTGGATCCAAGATCCGACCGTCTTACATCGTGGCTGACAACGAACGAACTCCCGAACATCGTTCGCGGCTGAACTGCCTTTTGACTGGCGCTGATGGCGCCATCTAGTGCACATCATAACAGATATAACAATGACGAAATAGATTTCTTTTCGAAGACTGTCGAAATTCGCGATACACTTTTATGCCCGAATTTTTGGATTTAGGACCGAAATTTTTTAATTTTCGCTAAATTTTTAACAGTTGAAAAATAGCCTGTGGACCTTCTCAAAAGTCTGCGACGTGCGTTGCAGCGTTGCGCCGATTCTGCTCCCGAAAATTTGGTATACTTTTTTCCGTGACTAAGTTTCACTATAGTTCCACAGAATTTCATGGTTTCATCCTAAGACAGATTAACATAATCCATGATTTTCCGCTGGTTTCCGACTGAAAATTTTTGCAATTTTTACCCGCGAACAGTTAACTAATTTCCAGATTTTCCTGCGACAAACTGACAAGTTTTTCGATATTTCCTCACAACAGATTGTTGAATTTCGCGATGTTTTTCCCGCTATCAAGTGAGGAAAGTTACGATCTTTTCCTGCAATCAATCAATGGGTAAAAAACATTAAAGTGAAAAAAGAGACTAAATCGGAAAAATATAGACTAAAAGAGACAAATGCAAAAAAATAGCGAGAAAAGCGAGTTTAGCGACTCGCTCCGAGGCCTGGTATTATTAATTAGTAACTACTTAATTACTGTTGTCATAAAAATGAACTGTCTAATAAATTGTCAATTAAAATATAAGTGGATTGATAGTAGAAATGTTCTTGTGACAGCAGATGAGAAGAACGTTTATTAGAAAATTTGTGCAATAATTTTTTTTTTTTTTTTGAAGTAGTTCAAATGGTTTTAGTCAAATATAATACCAGTCATTTGACTTATGTATTAAATATCAATACTACACTGATCTTGTTCCAAGCAAAATTATATGAATTTTTTTTTTTTTCTTTTTAATTCCCTCTTCCATATCTATACTCATTTAAGCATTAATGTGTTAGTTTCTGGAATTTTGCTAATTCAGTAACCTACTAGACTAAACACTAAATGTCACCTAATATGAGGAATTTGCGAATGGGAAAGTTTGCTAATTGACCCAAACAGGGTTGTTTGGTTTAAACCAATGATAAAAAAAAAAAAAAAAAAAAAAAAAAAAACATGCTGGGTTTTTTTTTTTTTTTTTTACATATTGAAAAATTCAAAATTCAAGTTATGCAGAAGCTACAAGTAAAATTGTAGAAAAATGATGAATTAATAAATTTCTAAAATAAAACATTTTTAATCAACCCAACTTTTTGTATAAAGTTATAAATCTACATGGTAGAATAACCAATTTTTTAAAAATTAGCTGGTTAGAAAAAAATTAGTTTCTTTCTTCCCCTTTTTTGAAGGTTTATATATATATATTTGGGGGGGGGGGGGGGGGCTTTGTGTTTTTTGAGATAAGCCTTTGTTTTTCTTGCATTCTTACTTTGGGAATGAGGATTTTGTATTATGATTTTATTCTGTTACTAACTGGGTTGGCATATTTTAAACCAATTGGTTTTTTAGAACAAATCTATTATAATATTTTCTCATTTTTGTAATTTAAGTGTGTGAAATTAAATTATTGCATGTAAATAATTTCTACTTTTAAGTCTTATCTGAGCAGTCACCATGAGACAGTGAGTCTAGTCTAGGCCATGTTAGTATGCATGTAGAATGCAAAATTTCTTGCAATGATGAACATATCTGAAGCTATAAAGAAAAATTGTGTAAAGTTGGCAAAGACAAATTGGATTAAAAATATGTAATACTTAGAAAAAAAAAATGTTTTCCTTTGAGAAACACAGATTTAAAATTAATAACATAAAATGACCTTAATATTTTCAGTCAACTCAAGATATAAAGTCTAATAAGAAGACATTAAAAAATTTGGTGCTAGAGAAGTACCTGTTTACATTTAATTAAAATATGCAATAAGATATATTTAAATCTTCTATTGCATAACCAAACCCATTACCAGGGGTGATTCTGGATGAAATTTTTTTTTTCGGAAATTCGCATCGCATTTTCGGAAATCGGCGGCGGCGAGGGGGGGGGGGGGAGGGGGGAGTTGTGATTCCCCCCCTCCCTCCCTCCAGTGATCTTCGGACAAAATCGGCGTTTTCCCACTATTTTCAGATGAAATCAGCAATATTTTAGCAAAATCGGCGATTTATTGCAATCTTTTGCCGAAATCGGCAGATTTTCCGCGATCTTTTGAGGAAATCTGCGTTTTTCCATGTTTGTTAAGTGAAATCAACGTTTTTTCGACGATCTTTAGACAAAATTTGCATTTTTACGCAATTTTTTTTTTCTCGAAAACGGCATTTTATTCTCGCGATCTTTTGACGAAATTGCGTTTTTTACGTGATCTTTTGATGAAATCAGCGTATTTTTTCAAATATTCTTTTAACAAAATATTTCTAATCGATCTTTTATCGAAAACGGCGTTTTTTCCCGCGATCTTTAAACGAAATCAGCGTTATATCCGGAATCTTTAGACGAAATCGGCGTTTTCCCGCGGTCTTCAGAAGAAATCAGCGTTTTATTTGCGATATTTTGTTAAATTGCCGTTTTTTCCCTCGCTCCGCACAGGAAATTCGCGTTTTTTATCGATCTTTTGACAAAGTTCGTTAACAAAAACATTGACGAAATCGTCGTTTTCCCACGAAATATTGACGAAATGTATGCTACAGGGTTGGCATGATTTAAATCAACTGATTTAAATCAAGATTTAAATCAAGTGATTTTTTTTAAAAAAATCATTTGATTTAAATCAATTTTTTGCAGTTTCACATGAATGCACATATCAAAAGAAAATTTTGGGTAAAAAGTTAGAAAATATATTAGATAACGATAGAATTACAAAATTTAAAGCAAGATATGAACAAACTATTAATGGCTGTTATTTTGCTGGAGTTTTATTAAGGTTCTTTCTTTTAAATCAAAATGAAATGAAACTTAATGTAAGGAAAAATAATGAAGATTTGGCATTCATTAAAGAAGTTTGTCTAAATCTTCTCATCACTGTAGCACATTTTCAAGCAAAAAACGGCCCATTTCAAAAATTACCATTGCTTGGGAAAAAAGTTTGATATTATGACAGATTATGATTGACGGAAATCCTTTTATGTAATGGGAGGTAAAGAGAGAGTCAGCGAAATTGAAATTGAATTTATTTATCAAATAACAACAACCGTGGCTTCATCTACTGGAGTAATAAGACAATTTTCTTCTTTTGGAGTTGTTTGTTCAAGCCTTCATAATAAATTAGGAGTAGACAAAGCTTCTAAATTAGTGTTTTTGTTCAAACAATTAAATCCCTGATTTTTTCCTATTTGCTTAAGAAATATAGAATTAATTGTGATTTTTATCCCTTAATAAATAGCTTGCATTAAATGAATACAGTAGACTTCCTCAAATCCGCACAGCTTGGGACCAGAGGTTGTGTGGATTTTAGAATTTTGTGAATTTCTGGTCATGGGTTTGTTTACATTTTTAAACAGTAATTTGATTGTAATTAATAATGCAACTGAAGTTAATGAATGCTTATAATATAGTAAAACATTAAAACAATTATGTAAGTTAATAAACTATAATAATAAAAATTTAGATAATTAAAAATGATTAAAATATTGAAAGCAACAAAGATGAAGTAAATAATCAATAATGTATAACTAAATATTTATTATAAAGATGAGATGCATTTTTTCCTAAATTATTCTATGGGACTTGCCCCATAAAGGTGCACTACTAATCAGGGTTGCCGGCTTTTAGCCGGGCCAAAAAAAGCCGGCCGGCTTTTTTTGGTTTTATCCACTTAAAAGAAGCCGGCTAAAATTGAAAAAAGCCGGCTTTTATTTTTAAAGAGTTAATTTGTATCGAATCTATATTAAATTTGGATCGATTTATTTTTAATACATTTTTAATTATTTACTACTAAAAAAGTTAAATTTCTAATTAATTTTTCAGATAAATAAGTCTTTATAACCGATAGAAGTATAATGTGACATAATGTGAAGGCATTATGCCTCAAAAATATAAATCTTTGAAAAAAGAAAATATACAAAAAATGTGTTTTAAACTTCTATATTTCATAGTTCTACTTATATTACACATTCTTAAGAATTATATTTAATTGAATTATGACAAAATATAATACATCAAAACATTCCTGGAAACATTCTCACAGGTCAATATGTAAAGATTAAGTCATAAAATGAACAATGTTGAAAAATAAATTAGGAAGGATTCAGTATTTGAGGAGAAATTAACACATTTGCTGCCGATCACGTGCCAGTGCCTGATATGGCGCCAACGTTAAGGGGCCTCTCACACGCCAGGAAGGGATGTCTCAATAGCCAGTCACGCGCTGGCACAGGAAAATCTCTCACTGATTCTTTGTTATGAAAAGTAAATCTGCTTCTGGGAAAAACCCACTTCTACAGCGAGGAATTAACTATCTTCACATCTTCACGTAAGCAGCAGCGAACGTGTTAATACATAATTATATAACATTAAACAACAACAAAAAATGTTCTAATAAAATTTGTTGAATTAAAATTTTGAATAGCTCTTCGTTATTTAAAAGGGCATATATGCCCACTTGCATGAATGAATATATTCATGAATATGCTAATTGAGAATACTGAAAAAGAATTGAGAAATATAATATATTATAAAATATGCATAATTCAAAATACTATTTTCAATAGTGAGAAATGGTTTTTTTTATATGCATGATTTTAAAGGTTTATAGGGAATAAAACACGACATTTTAATATAACTCTTAAAATTAGTTAAGTAATAAAACATGTAACTAAGTAACCATAGTCCTCTTTAATTTTATAAAACTGTAAAAAATGGAAAAACCAAGGGTAGGATTAAAGGTCAATGTAAATCAGAACACTTGGTATGGCCATTTTATAATTTTGTTGACATATTCGCAATTCTGGCTATAAACTACTAGCAACCCCATCAATGTGTTATTCTAGTATTAATGTCTTTATTATTTATTGTCATTATTGAAAAATAGGGTTATAACCTAATTTCTCTTAATAAATCATAATTAAAATCCCAATTTTTGATTTTAATAATTAAAGTTATTTAACTCAAAGTAAATTAAACATCATTAAAATTAGTTAAAAGACACTTAAAAATGTGTAGCTTAAAATTAAAATGCTTCACTGAATAAAAGCCAATTATGGCCAAAAAAGGCCAATTTTGGCCAAAAAAAGCCGGCTAAAACCAATAAAAGCCAACCGGCCTGGCTTTTTTTAATTTTAGCTGGCTTTTTTGCAACCCTGCTACTAATTCACATCAATATCATAAAATATAGAAGTTTTATTTCAGGTTTAACCAAACTCAACAATAAAAAAAAACTTGATAAATGTATAAATGCATTTTGCAAAAAGATTGTGATCTCCACTGATATTAGCAATACCTTGAATTTTTTTCAGAAATAAATTTATTCTTCCTTCATGAAAAAGCATGAATTTAGCAATATTAATGAAAGTTACAGATTAAAATATAAATAGAATTGATATAAAAATAAAAAAAGTCAAATTTTGTCCCTATACCTGACCTGAGAGCTTCATTGTTTACATCTGTAAATTATGCACGGATTTTAGAGAGTTGTGGGCAGCGAATTAATTAGTTTAGGGCAGCGAATTTGAGGGAGTCTACTGTATTTAATTTGTTTTTTAAATTTTGCCAGTTTCTATTCATTTACAACATATTTAAATTTATTTCTTATTTGTTATTTAGTATGCACAATTCAATTACAAAATAATAGAATGTCTTTATATTAAAGCCTAGATGTTTAATTTTTAGTACCAATCAGTAACTAGAATATAAT
Organism: Maratus speculifer; assembly: GCA_964019185.1. Taxonomy (NCBI): domain Eukaryota; kingdom Metazoa; phylum Arthropoda; class Arachnida; order Araneae; family Salticidae; genus Maratus; species Maratus speculifer. The sequence continues at coordinate 129,546,120 of OZ025296.1, forward strand.
ATTTTCTTAACTATATAATTATTTCTTATAATATTTTTATAAATTATAAATATTTATTCTTTTTTAGTTAATTATTATAAGAAATTGCTTCATGTATTGTAAAAACATAAAAACACATTAATTAAATATAGGATTCTAAAAAAATCAAATAAATCCAATTTAAATCAAAAAAATCTGATTTAAATCAAATAAATCCAATTTTTTTAAAAAAATCATGATTTTTTTCCAACCCTGGTATGCTATTTCGGCGATCCTTAGACGAAATTTACATTTCTACGTAATTGTTTTTTCTGTGTGCAAAACCGTACAATTTGGCAACTATGCGGAATTGATAACCCAATTTCAAATTTTCGGAAGAGAATGCCTTGAAATTTCGGAATTTTCGGACGAGAATCACTCCTGCCCATTACTTACAAGGGGACCACCAGACATGGTGCTCACAGATTTTGATGATTTCAAAGTATGTTGTAGGGGTCATACCACTAATTATTCTGGAGAAAGGGTTCCTTCAAATGGACCTTGGTTTTTGAGAAATTGGGGGTCAAAGTTTACCGTATGTTTTAAATACTTAATTGTACAACATGTGAATGTCGATTCGTGGCGTCGTGCCAAAGCATGTGTTTGTGAGTCGGAAGGTTGTGCGTTCGAATCCATCCTCGGTTTTATTTTTTCTTATATTCATCTTTTTTACACGTTACAAATTTTAAGAATTTTTATTTCTAGAGCAATTGCTACAACTTTTATATTTTCTTAATATAAAATTTTTCTTAATATGCATTTACATTTTTTAATTTTTTCATGAAAATTTATTTTTTTTCTGCAATTTTTAAACTAATATTTCTTTTGATAACACAGCAAAACTAATTTAAGCCTATAACTTTTTTTTCTTAAATATTATCTATATTTTTTACTTTGTGCCTTTAAAATTATTCTTATAAATGCATAAAGTGATTTAGAAATGTTATTAATCATTTTACGATAATTTTTAGGACTTGATAAACACAGAAATGTCATCACGAGGAAGCAATTAGCAGTCGCGTACGGAAATTTAGTATAAATGCCGAATTTCATAGAATGTTTGACATTTTTCATTTGATATATTTTTCAAAACATTTTTCAATCTCATAGTTTCCAAATAACTACATTTGCAAATTTCACGAGATTAAAATTGCTTTCACAAATGTGTCACATGTTACCTAATTTTGATTTCAGTAGACCTTTTTCAGAATCAGAAAGATTCGCATTATTGAACAAGGGGGGGTATAAGGATTTAAGGTATGTTTATTTTTTAAAGTAATTTTTAGAATATTTCTGCTGTACAGCACGTGTGTGTGTATGTGGGGGGGGGGGGTGTGATGAATCCGTGGCCTCATCTTTAAACCCGCTATTGAGCTACGCAGATGAAAATATGAGCTTCACCCTACATTTTCTTGAGCGCCCCCCCCCCTTCCATTACACATTTTTAATTATAGCCCTGTGTACAATTATGCATTGCATTTTAATCAGGGGCGTAGCTAAGGCGGCGTCTCAGCCCCCTAAAACCTTTTGAGCCCCCCCCTCCCCCCGAAAAAATTCCAAAGTCACTAAATGAATTTATGTTCCAAAAACCCAAATGAAATTCTATTGAAAAATTTAATTTAGTTTTGAGGACCTTTCATCGTTTTGAAAAAATACTAAATTGTAACTAAAACAGGTGATTCAACACTTGCTCATTTTACTTGCACATATGAAGCCAACATTATGTTTAATACTGCACTAGTTATGCGCTCGAATTTTCCATAATACTATTCTTTTCTTAGCATAAAATGAAGTTATTACAACAGTTTTATCAGAAACATTGTAACTAAACTACAGTGTAAATATGCAGTAATTTATCTTTCTGCGTCACAGAGAGAGAGAGAGAAAAAAATATATGAGTCATCCCACTACATTTTCTTGACCCCCCTCCCCCCACACACCCTAATTATTGACTTCTCGTTAAGGCCCTGGTTTTAATATCCTGTTTGCATTTTTAAAATAAAAATTCAAAATTTCAATAAATGTAACTTTTACGGATAGATGGCAGCACTAACTAATACGAATTCTAGTGAAAAATATCGTAATCACTGGCGATAAATTGATAAATAAACTAAAAAACTTTGTAAAATCACCATAAAATGAAAAATTAAGCAGGACGCGTTTCCAGCTACAACAATAACAGCATGGTGATTTTACAAAGTTTTTTAATTTATTTATTAATACGAATTCTTCCAAAGATTATTCTATAGTCTATACGATGTATGCCGTATGCTCGATGACTGAGAATGCCCAGTTTCTGAACAGTAACGACTAACGAAACGAATACTTTTTAACGGGTAGAGAATTCTAAATCAATGTTAACATACAGGTATTCATTTAACCGTTATTTTCACAGCACTGCATTACATTATCTAAAAATCCATGCACAGTATTGTGTAATATACATTTGAAAAAAAAAGTGATTGATTAATCAAAAATATTATTATTTAAAATTGTGGACATTTTAAAATATTAAAATTTTCTTATACTTTTTCAAAATTTTAATTAAATACGCATTTTTATTTAATTATCTGTTGCAAAATGTACTTTTAGTTGAACCCTGAACTGCAGTCAGTTCACCAATTGAGCCATATTTTTTTGAAATAATAGTAATAATAAAATATTGAAAAAGTAAAGTGCCCTCTTCAGAAAATATCAAAAGGTTCAAAGCTGTAGAATTCCCAATTCTGCTTAAAATTTATATCATGTAAAAAATATAAATGTAAGTAAAAAAGGAAATAGAAGCCGAGGATGGATTCGAACTCACAACCTTTCGACTCACAAACACATGCTTTGGCACGACGCCACGAATCGACATTCATGTGTTGTACAATTAAGTATTTGAAACATACGGTGAACTTTGACCCCCAATTTCTTAAAAACCAAGGTCCATTTGAAGGAACCCTTTCACCAGAATAATTAGTGGTATGACCCCTACAACATACTTTGAAATCATCAAAATCTGTGAGCACCATGTCTGGTGGTCCCCTTGTTAGATCAGCCAAGAAAATTGATGATAAAGGGACTAGGCAAGGTTTGCTTCAGACATAATAGAAAGAAAGTCTTATAAAAATACCTAAAAAGATGTAATTTTTTGTTTAGACATTTAAAAGTACTAAGCTTTAAATTTAGCGTGTAGTCTGATGGCTATTTAAATGCTTTAGGCATAGTCCATGTCAATTCAGGCAGCCAAAGAAAAAATCTTACCTTCATAGTCTCAGAAGTTCTTTGATTGAACATATGTTAAAATTCAGGAAAAAATAAATTCCTGTAATTTTTGATTTTCCCCCAAAAAATTTCTGGACTGAGATACAGGGTGCCAAAGATGGCATCCCGAGCACCTTTTCCCGTTTGCGATTTTCGAAAAAAAGTTTAAAGTGCTCTATCTCTGAAACGATGCAAGATATCTCATTACAGTTTATTTTATTTTAAAGATAATATTTTTCTGCTTAAAAAGATATAATCTATTTTGAAATATGTATTTAATTATTTTTACAGCAGCCTTCTAAAAAAAATTTTTTTTTAATCAAAAATAATTTTTTTCTCAAAAATGCCAATCTCAAAAATTTTGATTTTTTTACTGTTAGTCAATACCATTGAGTACTACCTTCACTGTAAAGGAGAACTTCCACTTTTGAGTTTAACAGGTTTTAGAATCATTTCAAGAATTTAGAGAATTTTACAGGAATTGCATGTCAAAAGTTCCAATAAAAGTCTCTCTATTTTTGTTTATTTGTATCATATGTAGCCTATTACATATCCTAAACAAGTTAGAAATCACACGTCAAACATGGTAAATGAGGTGCATTCATACTATGACTAGTTTTATAAATATTTAGATCTTGGTGCAATAAGTATTACACTCTTGTGAAAACTGGCATGACTACAAAATTTATTATGTTTCTATATATTAAATTCAGTAATATGAGTATATGAGTGAATATATATGAGTGAAGTAATATGAATCCATCTTAAAAAGAACGTAATCACCAGGGCAACCTAGAATCATTACCTATCATCGGATATTTAATTATGCATGATAGAATTTAATAGAATGAACAATCATCCATTAATATCATAATGATGGGTATATTCATCTATTACTATCATAGTACCTATATTGCACAAACTTTGAACAGCAAGCAAGAAGAAATTTCATTTGTCCAACCAAGATTTCTGAAAAAATTGCAAAATATTCAGATTCACAATTTATAAAAAATAATTTTTGTTGCCTGTGTATATTACTGTGAGTGGTGGATTGCAAAGGTAAATGATATCAGTTGTTTATGAAATTGTCGTTAACTTTATGCTCCCATTTGGATTGGCTGTTGGGTATAGATTTCCACCTGCAAGACAGCAACATCACCATCAATGTTCACTTTCTATTCACAATGTTATAAGGATTATGGAAGCCCCAGACCCTATTAGTTAAACAGGAAGGCATCACTAAATATCAAAGGAAAATACAGATACTGTTCAACAAATTATAAAGTCTATGAATTTCTAATTTCAGTTCTAAGCAGAGTACACTGGAAGTAATATGTTTTGAAACTTATACATATATTTTGTAAACTTTACTGCATGTTTTTTTTTTTTTTTTCTCTTGTAAGCTATTTTTAAAGCTGTCAGTTTCTTAAACTTATTAAGAAATAAAATCCTATGTCAAACAAGACTAAGATTTTGATTTCCTGAGACCAGTATGTGATTGTCATACAGGAACTGGTAAAATATATGGCAAAATTTTACATGTGTTTCGATAACTTGTCAAAATCAAAAGTGGAAGTTTTCCAAAATAAGGAAGGCAGTAAGTACTCAATAGTATTAACCAACAGCAAATAAATAAATTTAGGATTGGCATTTTCGATTTCTTTAAATTAAAAAAAAAAAATTAAAAGGCTGCATCAAAAAATATGAATACATTTTTACAAAATTGAATATATCATTTCAAACAAAAAAAATGTTACCTTAAAAAAAAAAAGCAACAAATGTTGTGAAAAAGGTTGTCAAATGTTATGAAAGTCAAATTAAAACTTTGAAAAAAAGACACTCATAAATATTTTATTTATCCTGTTAAATCTTATCATGGATAATTAATTCAAACATATCTCATGATAGGTAATGATTCTAGGTTGCCCTGGTGATACATTCTTTTTAAGATGGATTTATATTACTTCTGTATTACTGAATTTAATATATAGAAACATAATAAATTTTGTATTCATGCCAGTTTTCACAAGAATGTAATACTTATTGCACCAAGATCTAGATATTTATAAAACTAGTCATAGTATGAATGCACCTCATTTACCATGTTTGACGTGTGATTTCTAATTTGTTTAGGATATGTAATAGGCTACATATGATACAAATAAACAAAAATAGAGACTTTTATTGGAACTTTTGATATGCAGTTCCTGTAAAATTCTCTAAATTCTTGAAATGATTCTAAAACTTGTTAAACTCAAAAGTGGAAGTTCTCCTTTACAGTGAAGGTAGTCCTCAATGGTATTGACTAACAGTAAAAAAATCAAAATTTTTGAGAATGGCATTTTTGAGAAAAAAATTATTTTTGATTAAAAAAAATTTTTTTTAGAAGGCTGCTGTAAAAATAATTAAATACATATTTCAAAATGGACTATATCTTTTTAAGCAGAAAAATATTATCTTTAAAATAAAATAAACTGCAACGAAATATCTTGCATCAATTCAGAGATAGAGCACTTTAAACTTTTTTTCAAAAATCGCAAACGGGAAAAGGTGCTCGGGATGCCATCTTTGGCACCCTGTATCTCGGTCCAGAAATTTTTTTGGGAAAAACCAAAAATTACGGGAATTTTATTTTTTCCTGAATTTTAACATATGTTCAATCAAAGAACTTCTGAGACTATGAAGGTAACCCCCCTGCCTGAATCGACATGGATTCAGCCTTTAATAGAAGACAGTATTTATAAAACTGCTTTATATTTTAAGATAAATGTTTTCATTAGTCTAAAAAGCTATTAAATAGATATTTTTGTGTATTTTATGTATTTTATTCATTGCCTTTTTTTTCTTCTTTTAACTTGGTAGTTTCAGAGGAGAAATATCAAATAGCAATACACAATACTTCTTAAAGTGTGTAGACTCTACTGCTAAATTCAAATCATTCTGAATAGTCTTTATAAAAAGCTTTATTTTCAATAAAAGATAATTCATGTAGTCTTCTAACAGAAAAATCAGACATCTCATATAACAAGTAATTCAAAGAAATTATTTTGAATAGCCTTGTCAAAATAATATATATGAAGTTTTATTTATGAAACTGCATCATATATTTATTTATAATGCTGATAATTAAAAGATTGTGCATTAAGATTTTCAAGGTATCAATGTTTCATTATGTAGAACATTTTATTTATGAAATAAAAGACATAGCTTTTTCTAAAAATGGTATCCGTGATCTTCAGGTGAAATCGGCGTTTTCCTTTAATGAAACCCGTGTTTTTTTTCGCCGATCTTTAGACAAAATACTCATTTTTATGCGATCTTTTCTCGAAAACGATGTTTTATTCCTGCGATTTTTTAACAAAACCAGCTTTTTTTTTTCAATGATCTTTTGACAAAATATTTTTAAGCGATCTTTTATCGAAAACGGCATTTTTTTACCACGATCTTTTAACGTAATCGGTGTTATATCCGCGATCTTTAGACGATATCGGTTTCCCGCGGTCTTTAGACGAAACCAGCGTTTTATCAGAAATTGTCATTTTTTATGCAATCTGCACAGGAAATTCGCATTTTAGCAATCTTTTGACAAGGTTCGTTGACAAAAACATTGACAAAATAGATTTTTTTTCCAGGAAATACTGACGAAATGTATGCTTTTCTGGTGATCCTTTCACGAAATTTGCATTTCTCCGAGATTGTTTTTTCCGTGTGCAAAACCGTATACAAGTTGCCAACTATGCGGAACTGATAACCCAATTTCAAATTTAAGGAAGACGATTCTTTAAATTTTTGGAAATTTCAGACGAGAATCGCCCCTGGACATGAAAAAGTCAAATCCCGTCAATCGGGCATGGGGGAAAAAAAAAAAAATAAATGAATAAATCATCAAATGGACGTGAAAACATTGCAAATCTCGTCAACCGGGCATTGAAAATATTGCAAATCTCGTCAACCGGGCATTGAAAACATTGCAAATCTCATCAACCGGGCATTGAAAACATTGCAAATCTCGTCAAACAGGCATTGAAAACATTGCAAATCTCGTCAACCGGGCATCGAAAACATTGCAAATCTCGTCAACCGGGCATCGAAAACATTGCAAATCTCGTCAACCGGGCATCGAAAACATTGCAAATCTCGTCAACCGGGCATCGAAAACATTGCAAATCTCGTCAATCAGGCATTGAAAAAAATTGCAAATCTCATCAATCGTAATATTGGAAAAATTTCAAAATCCTGCCAATTTTGAAAAATTTGGTAATATCAACAATCTGCAGAGGTGCCAAGTTTCAATAAAAGTTATCAGTAACCAAAGTTCAGAGAAGAGCTGGGGGGGGGAATTTTCAAAAATTCTTTCTTTTTTCCGCAATCTTTTGGGGGAAATTTGCAATGTTTGCACGGAATTTTCACATCTTTCGCGATTTTTGGACGAAATGTGCGCGTTTTTCGCGATCTTTACACGAAATGAGTGCGTTTTAAGCGATTTTTTTGATGAAATGAGCGCGTTTTCCGCAAACTTTTGACAAAATGTGCGCGTTTTCCATGATCTTTTGACATAATGTGCGCGTTTTTCACGATCTTTTCACGAAATGAACGCGTTTTCAGCGATCTTTTGATGAAATAATCACGTTTTAAGCGATTTTTTGACGAAATGAGCGCGTTTTCCGCGATCTTTTGGCGACATAATGCCTGTTTTGAGCGATTTTTGACGAAATTAGCCCGTTTTAAGCGATTTTTTGATGAAATTAGCGCGTTTTAAGCGATTTTTTGACAAAATTTGCACGTTTTAAGCGATTTTTTGACGAAATTTGCGCGTTTTAAGCGATTTTTTGATGAAGTGAGCGCATTTTCCGCGATCTTTTGACAAAATGTGCGCGTTTTCCACGATCTGTTGACAAAATGTGCGCGTTTTTCGCGATCTTTTGACGAAATAATCGCGTTTTAAGCGATTTTTGACGAAATGAGCGCGGTTTTCGAGAACTTATGATGAAATGAGCTCGTTTTTTGTGATCGTTTGACGAAATTAGCCCGTTTTAAGTGATTTTTTTGACGAAATGAGTCCGTGTTTTCGATATCTTTTGACAAAATTTGCACGTTTTTCGCGACATTTTGACGAAATGCCCGTACTTTTACGCAATCTTTTCTGTTTTTCCCGAGATTTATATTGAAATTTGCGTTTTTTCAAGCGATCCTCTGATGAAATTCGCGATTTTTCTATCCGTAATTTCTATCCAATGCCCGTAACGCCGTAACTTTTGTTGCATATCCGTAATAATTACGGACAAATCGTAATACTTGGCACCTCTGCAATCTGACATAAAAACCCTCAAATCTCATCAAACAGGCACGATAAAAATCACAAATCTTTTCAATTGGGCATGAAAAATCCTTGTCAATCAGGCATAGAGAAAGAAAAAAAAAATCTCAAACTGTCAGACAAAAAACTAACTTTAGTCAAGCAATCATGCAAAATATAATCAAATAATCGCACAAAAAATCAAGAATTTTGTCAGTCAAACTTGAAAAGAAAATCATTTATTCTGGCAAAAAAACCATACAAAAGAATAGAGATAAGAAAATTTTCATTAATAATTTTCTGTCAGTAAAAATTTCCATTGATCATTTTCCAGCCTTGACCTACAAATGATAAAAATCTGTTCCATTCAGAAATTTTCAAAGCTCTTTGTCTCAGGCAGTTGAATAACTCAACTTGTCTCATACAAAAAGTGAGGATTTAATCAGTATAATACTAATTATTTGTAAATAACCAACTTTTGAGAAAAAGGAACTAAGCATTTTTCTATCAGTCACATTCTTTTGATCCATGGATTAATCCTTCAAACTAATCGCCTACTTAAGCATTACCATCAACTAAGAAAGGGAACGATAACAACCATTATTGTTATCGTTTGATTAAGGCGCTTATTAGTTGACTGATAAGGAAAAAAGAGAAAGTGAAAAAAATTAGGAGAATAGTGGTTATTTAATTTTTTTTAGGAAAAGAAAAAATTTGAAAAATTCAAGGACTTCAGCACTTTTAGCTAGTTCTTTAAAGGACCAAAATATTTTCTGAAAATTCAAGGACTTTTAAACACTTTCAAGAATTGTACAAAGCCTATAAAAGAAAAAAAAAAAAGACTAATTTACTTTTTGTGCAGAATATAAAAATTAAAATGTAGAAGAATTGGCAATTATACCTAAGATCTAGCTTGTCACTCGCCAATGCGCCAAAATTTTCCATTTAGTGAGTTAAAAGTGCAATCAGATTTGCCAAATTGCGAGAACTCAGTTTCTGCTCTCTCTTATGTGAGTGTGCCAATATAATAGAGATTTTTTTTTCCATGTTGCTGAAAGATTAGATTTCGCTTTACATGTTCAATCATAGTGCCATTTATATTGTTCTATTTATAGAGATACTGACTCAACAATTCAATTTAGCAACAGCCAAAGACAGGAATGATTATGCGATAGAAATTTATCTATTGTGAGTTAACCACTATCTGTGGACTAGCGTATACCAGTAAAAACACTACTCTTATATTGTTAATTATGTACCAAGCGCCAAATAGAAAAACATTTTGTTGCAATGTGCTTCTGAAATTAGCCATTTACCACAATTTTAAGTTGTATGCAAAATAATCATTAGCCGGTCAAATTTTTTCTATCAAATCGAAATCTCATAGCAATTTTTAGCATATGTTTTCAATACAGTAAATCAACGATAGCTATTTTTAATTTTTATTTAGACTGCTAAAAGAATATCTGAAACATTTACACATCTATTTTACCAACATTATTTTTATTTGGTGATTGTTTTTTATTTCTTATTTGCCAAATCGATGGTACTGCACAAAAGCCAGAGAGAACTGTGGGTATAAATGAAATTAGATTGTACAATAATAACAAAGTAAGATAAATAACAATACATACATTTTTATTAAAAAACAATAAAATACTTACGAGAACAACTACTCCATTTCCAACAGTTTCTAAACTATCAACTTGAATAATCTTAGCATGACAGTCTCGAAACCCCAACTGCATTATCCTTTCATGAATATCCTAGAAAAGAAAAAGAAAAATTAATATTCTGTGTGTGAAAAAAAAAAAAAAAAAAAAAAAAAAAAAAACATGCAAAAATCATTAAAGATAATAAATTTACAACTAGAGTTTTTTTTTTTTTAGGATACACAAAAAATTAAGTATTATAAATTCGTTTAAGATGATTTTCTCCTTTAAAATAAGATTTTTTTCAAAATGAAAGGGTGGAATAGAAATTCTTCCTTTTTTTTATTTCTAACACAATAGGAGTTTTTTCAAATTTTTAAGCATTGGATTGGACTGTACTTTTCATATTTAAGGTGTAAAAGTTATAAGAAATATAACATACAGAATGTCCTAAAAAGAGTCGACTGGTGTCCATGTCAATTCAAGCAGGAGGGAATACCTTTACAGTCGCACAAAATTTTGAATTGAATGTATTTTAAAATTCAGGAAAATAAGATAAATGTATATTTTTGTTTTGGCCCAAAAAAAATTCTGGCATGAGATACAGGCTACTGAAGATGGCATCCCAAGTACCATTTCTCACTTGCTATTTTCAATAGAAATTTTAAAGAGCTATTTCTAGAATGCCGAAAGATATTTTGTTGCAGTTTTTTCTTTATTTTATTTTGTTTAAAAAGATGTACAGAAATATGGATCCCTCCCCCCCCCCTCCCCTTCTCAGCTTTGTACATTTTAAATAGATTTCGTATGAAATACTACCTATTGCGTCTGCTCCCATGTTGGAATTTCTGAAATTTTTTTTGCAGATCTACACTGATAATGACCCTTAGATCCCAAAACTACCATCAGTAAAAAAGTTTATATGTATCTATATATCACTTTCTTCTAGACACAATAACTTCCATAATTCTGCTCAGATCTACTCCAAACTTTTAAATAAAATCAAATGGCATAAAAACTCGGTCAAGTTTGTTTATGGGTAAAATTGGACCAAGGGGGTGGATATAGGGAGGGGTTTTGTGAAAACAGAAAAAACCCATAACTTCTAACCAAAAATAAATATTGAACCAGTTTAAAGTTTATATTATTTCTAAGAAATTTGCAAAAAGTTTATGCATGACAGATATTTGATAAAATTAAAAAAGGGGGTTTTTGGCAGGGTTGTTTGATTAAATTATGATTTAAATCAGATGATTTTTTTAAAATCTTTGATTTAAATCAGTTCTTTGAAAACTGATATCTATAGGCTGAATAAGAATCAAATTAATCATTCATGTTAAAATAAAAGTTAAAATCATTCCTTTCAGTTTAAAAATTACATTTTAGTAACATTAAATGAAGCTTTTATAAACTGAATATTTTATTTTATTATGAAAGTAAATGCAACACTGCATTAAAAATATCTCTGTGATACACTTCCCGAAGCGACTAATAAATGATCACAATTTTTTTAATTTCCTAGATGAATTTTTACATTTTTTTCAAATAATATGCTGAAGCTAAATCTATTTAATATAACAATATTTCCAGTGGAGAGTTACTTCCTCTAAAGTAAATTATACATAATTTATAAGTTTATCCAATGCTTATTTGCAAATGGGTTATTCTCTGCAATACTGCAAATTCGACCAAACAGTCTGACTTGAATGTTACACAGCTAAATTTTCATAAAAATTTGATAAATTGCAAGTAATTGGTCAATTGTTGAAGATTTTAATAGCAGCAGAAATCATTATAAAATTTTAAACAAAAGTACATATTCCCTATTCACTTTATCATTACCTCATAACAATAAACGTGAGGGAATGATGAAATAAGACATTTTCACTAATTGTCATGAAAAATGACAAATTATGGGAAAAACCAAAATGATTCCTTAAACAAGAACACTTAATATATAATATGATAAAATTAAAAATTTTGAAAATAACAAAAATTTAGCATTCTATGTGAGGGAATGACTGCTAATAAAAATACTCCCTGACTTTCTGATTGAAAAAAAATTTCTACAAAATTAACAAAAACTTACACCACCAATTTATGTTGCTAGACTGACAAATAGTCAAATTAGCTTCCTCTCTGTGAAGGATGCTAGACTGCTGCTCTTCTTTAGTGATAAGATATTTGAGATAATAGCAATGAGTGAGGGAAAGATTGTCTAACATGGGGGAACATAAAATTGATCGAGTAGACTAGATAATTATAGTAAAAAATAATATTTTTATTATTTTTTGTAAGGTACCAAATAAAAAATTTATTTTGCTTATGGTGTTTTCAATTTTTAATTTTTGGATGGAAAAAATCAGCCAGTAAAGTATTGTAGTATGGGTTGGGGAAGGGTGAGGGAATGATATTTGCATGATATAGCTTACATTTTTAAATATTAAATATGTTTGTTAAATTTTACTTCCTGGCCCTAATAAACAAACTTTAGATCTTCTAATAAAAGTAAAAATAAATAAAAATAAAATGATATTTAGAGCATTTAGATGGCTGGGAAACACTTTTTGCACTATTGCAGAGAATAACCCAAATTACAATATCCCTGATGTTTATGTATTGATCACATAATGTGATGGATACATTAAATAATTATGACAAATATTTGGACTATTTGTCTAACATAGAATGAATTAGAGTTTCATGCTCCTTCTATTATTGAAAATACTTTAATTTCAGTAATCGATTCCATAATCATTCCTTGTCAATAAAGCAAGATTGTTTACTGAAATTGTCAATGGCAAACAAGAGGAGGGATAACACTGATAACTAATAGCTTCATGCTTTTAATTGTGTGATTACCTTGCATTTGGTGATTGCTTTGTGTATCATTGGGACAAGAATACAATTCACTACCTCTAAAGCAAATTATACTAGATATAGAGTAAAAAATGTATATGGACAAGTTACTCAGAAACACTTTTTAAAATATTTCTTCCAATGTTTCAAGGAAAGTGCAGTCCTTTTTGGAATTTTTATTTAAAGTAAACACTGTAACAAACATTTCTTCATTAGAATGGTGGAAAACATTTTTACTAAGGAGTTTGAGCCCATTTGAACCCGTCGACCAAATCATTCGGAGTTTTCTATGTTTTCTTTGAACCTTTGATTTCCTTGTATAAATACGGGTTATGTTCCCTTAGAAAGAACCTCCCCCTACGGAGGGTACTTCCCCCTTAGCTACTACATCCCTTGTGTGCCATCATAGGCACAACCATTTTGATTCAGATATTTGTGTAGCAGATGGCAAGGGGATTGCAAAGAAAGCAATAGATCAGCTCTTTACAGCACCAGTATAGGTGTAAATTAACGGTTGCCACTCGCCACGTGGCGATTAAAGTTGTAAAAATGGCAATTAAAAGGGTCTTATTAAATTGCTTTGTGATAGTTTTTTCATGAATATATGAATCTCTACTTTGTTTATATCTAATTAGTGAAATGGTTAATTCTTTCTTTTTATCAGATGCAGGCAGATTTAGCAACTTTGTTGTATTTTCTATATTTTGCAGGGATGCCACTCAGAAAACAGCAAAAAAGAGGAAATTATGCGTAAAGTAAAATTTACGACATTTTTCACAACATTTATGTGTGAATTTTGTAAATTATATTGTCTATGATAAACTACATAAAGAATTACAGCTTTTATTTTTGTTGTAAGCTTTTAATTTATAAGGGTAAGTAAAAATGATTTTTCTTTAGTTCATAGCATTTTACATCAATTAAGATAACTCAGCAACAGGTTCAGTGAGAAATTTTATGTATCGCATCATTTTAAACCAATTCAAGTAACCCAGCAATAGATTCAATGATTATTCCACGAGTGAATAGCAAAATTTTGCAGGATATTTTTTTTTGGACGAAAATCGCCGTTTTATTTAGCGATCGCTTCATGAAAATCGCCGTTTTGTTTAGTGATCGTATGACGAAAAAAGCCGTTTTATTTAGCGATCGTTTGACGAAAATCGCCGTTTTATATCGCGATCGTTTGACGAAAATCTCCGTTTCACATAGCGATCGTTTCACAAAAATCACCGTTTTGCATCACGATCGTTTGACGAAAATCGCCGTTTCACATAGCGATCGTTTCACAAAAATCATAGTTTTGCATCACGATCTTTTGACGAAAATCGCCAGTTCACATCATGATCGTTTGACGAAAATCATCGCTCCACATCGCTATCCTTTGACAAAAATCGCCGTTTTACATTGCGATCGTTTCACAAAAATCACCGTTTCGTTTCGCGATCGTTTGACGAAAATTGCCGTTTTATATCGCGATCGTGTGACGAAAATCGACGTTTTACATCGCGATCGTGTGACGAAAATCGACGTTTTACATCGCGATTGTTTGACGATAACCGCCATTTTATTAGCGACTGTTTGACGAAAATCGCCGTTTTACAGTGCGATCGTTTCACGAAAATCACAGTTTCGTTTCGCGATCGTTTAATAAAAATTGGTGCTTTATATCGTGGGCGTTTGATGAAAATATCCGGGTTTTTTTCGATCTTTTAACGAAAATCGCTGTTATATTTCGCTATCTTTTAACGAAAATCGCTGTTATATTTCGCTATCTTTTAACGAAAATCGCTGTTATATTTCGCGATCGCTTGACGAAAAAGGCTGTTGTATTTCACGATCTTTTAACGAAAATCGCTGTTTTATTTCGCGGTCGTTCGACGAAAATCGTTATTTTATTTCGTGATCGCTTAACGAAAATCGCGAATTCTTAAAAATTAAAAAAAGCGGAAATCCGCCTTTCGGCGGAAAAGTGGCATCCCTGATATTTTGGCTTTTTACCATAAACTCTTTATTTGGATTATGTTTAAAAAGTTTTTTTTCGTACAAAATATAGTCATCAATTTTAATTCCACATGCATTTCAAATAAATTGTAATTGTACCATTTTTGCCTCTGGATGCAAGGAGATTAAGGACATTGCTGTATCTTATATCCTTCACTCTTGCCATATGCTCACTATTTGTACCAGTAATAGATGGCTGGTACTTTTTTTTTTATTTTTTATGATTAAAGTTTATGTAGGAGTCAAGAAAGATTGAAACGTTATAGTCAATTATTTTTAAAATATAGCACAAAATTAGCACTCTCTATTAGGTGAGTAATATTACAAATTTAGCATCTGACTTTACTGTCACCAAGCAGACTTCCTCCACCTCACCAACACATTGGCACTCTCTGATTGCCTTAAGACATCCGGAATTTTGAAATCTCAGCCAAAGCAAAGAATATTTATATTTATCTGTACACTCGCCAAACTTAATAATTACCACTTGCCAATCTTGATGATATTAGATCCTACTAAGTTTTAAGTAAAAATAAATTATCCAAGAAAGATGCGAAATTGTTTTTAAATTTAAAATATTTAAAAATACAATTTTCTTGTTTCTTTTGTACAATGTATTAATATATATTTAAATATAGTTTATCACTTATAATTTTATCTGTAGTATTAATTACTAATTCATATTTTTCAATTCGGTGGAATGCCAGTTTTATTTTTAACCAAATATTTGAAACTTTGTTACTCACTAGGCACTAAATAAAGAAAAAAAGGAAAAAAAAAAATCATTTTGACCTATATTTAAAAGTGGCCATTAATGAACCTGGGTCTACCGGCCACTGGCTATAATCGAATTTCCCAGTTTTCACATATAAGCACCAGCTATTATAGTCCCAGAAGGAGAAGAGACCTGTCAATGATACGCGACATAGCTTAAGACGATTCCATTTCTTTCATATCGAGCGTCGATTTTTCCTCCCTACGCTGTGCCGTAAAAGAGAAACGCATAGGTTGCCACATTTCCCAGGTGTATGACAGTTTGGCGCTGTTAATTTGTATCTTATTGACTTAAAAGGGAAATTATTTAACCTGGGAGAACGTACGCAGAGAGATCTGCACGTGCCAGGCATCTGTCTGATTTTCATTAACAGCATTTGGGCAGGGCCGGGCCCTGGCTTTACTTTTTTCAAGAAGGATAGGACCAGGCCTAACATATTTTTTCCGTACAAAGCCGCTATTGATTTCATTTTTCCTAGTCTTCACGGATCTAAATATTCAGTTCCGTTTGAATCATCCTGTATGAATATAATTTCCTCAACGAAACCAAGTCTGTTCAAAACCCAGTAAAATTTGGCTTGGTCCAAAAATTTTTGCAAAAAAGGCATATACTTTTAAATTGTCATTATTCTACAATTACATTAAACAGTAATACTTATTCTTAACTTTTATATAAATTGTTACTTTTGTATTATTACGATAATAAAGATAAATATTTTGCTTTCAGTATATTTTATTAAAAACTTTTTAAATACTATTTTTTAAAATAATTAAAGAAATAATTACACAGAACAATACGAAATTAAATTTTATTTTTTGCTTTTCTGAACTTACCAAGGATAAACTAGTAAAAGAACAATATAATTTATATGAAAATTCATAAAATGTTATTTCAAAAATGGATGGAATCTGCAAAGTGTACTAAAATATACATACAATTTAATTAATTTTAAGGGATTCTTAAAAAAAGAAATTTTTCAGTGCAACAACACCAAATTCCCGATAAATGAATTATATCTCGAGTTGTAATAGCAATTCCATAATGAAATACATATGCAATAGTTATTTATAGCTATTCTCAACTGCTCTGCTGAACAAACACAAAACATTTTGACATGTTTAGAAATTCATTTTTCAGTGGAAGGCTATAAAATTGGAAAGTATGGCTATGGAAGCGATTTGGAATCTAATTGTTTTCCATTTTTGATCAATAAATAACCTATTGAGTTATAAACAATTCTGATCACGTGACCAGCATGTATTTCTCCCCTGTTTGAGTTATTTATTTTGAGCAGAAATTTTGTTCAAAACTCGCACTTTGACACTATTTTCTAAAAAATCTATTTTGGGAAAAAACGGGAAAATGAGTAGGATTGGGAAGTTTCTGAACAACTACTAGTTTCATGAAAACAAACCCTTGAACAAAAATAAGTTGAAACTTATGTGATAAAGACTTTTGGATTTAAGAACAGCCTTAAGCACATCTTTCATTTTAATAATTAAATTTTGTGCTTTTTTAAAGGTTAATGTCATATTTAAAATTTTTAACTTATATTATCTTAAAATTTAATATTTTAAAAATATATTAAATATAATTCAGAACTGCAGTTTTGATTATTTCTTCCATTTATTTTCTGCTCTATGGATGGAAAAAAATGGGGGGGGGAGGGGGGGGGGTGATATAAAAATTATAAGTGACTGCTGCTGCAGAACATGTTTTTCTTTTTCTGCAGTATTGCGACCAAAAATGTAGTTTAAGGGGCTCATGGGTTGAAAACTTTTAAAAAATCTATTTTTTTCAATGATCTAATTTGATTATTCATTTAATTCATTCTCAATGCAAAAAACTGCATAAAAATATTTGCATTTTTAACGGAGTTGAGCATTTATGTATCAACACTTCCATAGCCGCATCCATATAATTTCAACTTTAAGTCGAGTTTTCTCAAAACTTGATTTTTGATGACTAACACCAAGATTTAAAAAAAAAAAAAAAAACTTTTTGATAAAATGGGGTTTTTTTGGGGGGGGGCATGCATATAACATCATTATCTAGATTATGAATTAATATATTTTAGATAGTTTAATATTTTGAGTATTTTTAATGGAAAAAAAGTTGTATTTTTTAGGGTATTTTTAAATTTTCAACTTTGAGAGATTTTTTAATACTGTTTTTATTAAGTGATAGTTATATCCTTAAATCATAATCTAGATTATGATGTTATATGCATGCAAAAAAAAATTTAAGCCATTCCATCAAGTAGTTTTTTTTTTTTTAATCTTGGTGTTAGTCGTCAAAAATAAAGTTTTGAGAAAACACGACAAAGTTGAAATTATATGGATGCGGCTATGTAAGTATTGATACATAAATGCTTCTAACTCCATTAAAAATGCTAATATTTTAATGCAGTTTTTTGCATTGAGTTAAGAATTAATTGAATAATCAAACTAGATCATAAAAAAAATATTTTTTGAAAAGTTTTCAACCCCTGAGCCCCCTTAAATTGTCAACTTTTATGTTTTCTTTAGATTATTTTTAATTCTGTGATTAGAAAGAAAGTTCTGGGGAGGAGAAATGCATTTGAGAAAGGGGAGGAGCCAGCCCCTGATGTAAAATTCTTATTTCACTTTTGACTTAATCAGCACCGTGCAAAAGGAGGCAGTCGCCCAAGGCACGGAAACTTAGGGGGCGCCAAATTTATACTGAGTTATAAAGTTTCTGAGCATTTGCTTCTTTCTTAAAAAAATCCATAACTTTATGAATAATCATTCTTTCTTTAGAATGAATTGATTTCCCTTTTGAGGACATGTTTGTAGTAAAAAAATAATTGTTTTGAAAAAAAAAACAGTTTAAAAATGGCGGGGTAAATTATAAAAGAGAGAAAATAAACACAGCTAACCGAGAAAGGGAAAACAAGTTTCTGTCAAGAAATGCGCAAGTTATTGGCGCGAAACTTATTTCATTGCAACCCTAGTTCTTTGCAGGGAATGGTCGAATTGAAAACACAGGGTTATTTTCCCCTCCAGTATCACCTTGCACACCTTCTGTAAAGTCGACTCATCTAAGAGAGGGAGTTTCCCAAGTTTCATCTCGTGATGGGAGTATAATACTTCTTCCTCCATATAACGGATTTTTTTCAACATATCTAAACTTAGTTTGGAATAATAAAGCTGCAAAATTAGTATTCCAATATAAAATCTTAAATGTATGAATAATTAAATATTTATATAAAAAAGTAATTACAAAATAAACAAGATTTTCTAAAATATTGAATTGTTTGTAATCTAGTATTAAACTATAATATTATATTAATGATTTATATTAACTATTTATAAATATTCATCAATGTTGAACAGCTTATATTAAGTATTTTGTAATAACTTTAAAAATTATACAATTTTTCTTGCATGATGCATGTAAATATATATGCATTTAGTACATTTAGCATTCTTTGTTGCATTTATTATGTTATTATATATTTATATGAGTTATTTGGAGTAATACATGAAGTAAAATTTTATTTACTTAAACAGAAATTCATAGTCAAAACACATAGGTATATGTCTAACAATTTAATATTAGAATATGTTTTAAATTTTAATTATTTTGAGCTTTTATCTGGAAATTGAAATGAAATTAATAGAAATATATAAATCTATACAGAAAAAATAAATACATGCACAATACAGAAATATTATACTATAATATTTTAAAAATAATAATAAAAAAAAATTAATATTTTGAAAAATCAATTTTTAACAACCCTGGTTTTTAAGAGAAAAAAAAATTCATAACTTTCTCATTTTTAATTTTAAATGCATCCAAATGACAAGTTCTTTTATTTAAGATCTATATAATGTGATATATTAGCCAGTTTTTTTTTTTTTTTTTTTTTTTTAATATAAAGAGAATATATTTCAAAAAATGCTTTGAAAATAGCCATTTTGAGCAAAATTTCCTTAAGTGATCACAGTTGAAAAATTGAGAAAGTATTCAAATAACACTGTTCACTTTCTGACTCATTTTTAAATCCATTTTTGCCCTCAAACGCATACAATTGACAGGTTCTCTTACTTAGGAACTATACAATGTGATACATTAACCATTTTGAGCAGAATTTCCTGAAGCGATCGCGATTTAAAATTTGAGGAAGTATTCAAAGAACAAACTGCTTACTTTCTAACTAATGTACATGGTTTGTCCGGAAAGTAATAGGACTGAGTCGATTAAAAAAAATTATTGAGCCAATCATTACAATTCTTTAAAACTTTCAAAATAGGCTCCTTCTGCGTCGATGCAAGCATTTTTTCAAAAAATTTAAGTGACGCCTTGACGAGGCTTTAAACAATGTTTTAAAATTCCATTTATTTATTTATTGTCTAAATACATTTTCATATCTAAACAATACTTTTCATTTTCCAATACACTGTTAAATACATCACTTTCACTGAATATATATAATGCACTGAAATTTATTTATTTGAATAAATAGATTTATCTTTTGGGCTACGCTATCCAAAATCAAAAATAACATTTGAATACATATTTTTTGCGTCATTGCATCTATTTGCATCTATTTAACTTACTTTGGATACAATGACGCAAAAAATATTTATTCAAATGTTATTTTTGATTTTGGATAGCGTAGCCCAAAAGATAAATCTATTTATTCAAATAAATAAATTTCAGTGCATTATATATATTCAGTGAAAGTGATGTATTTAACAGTGTATTGGAAAATGAAAAGTATTGTTTAGATATGAAAATGTATTTAGACAATAAATAAATAAATGGAATTTTAAAACATTGTTTAAAGCCTCGTCAAGGCGTCACTTAAATTTTGATATCATATCTTTTAAGATTCATATTTTGAATTTATGAAAGATGTAATTGATAAAATCTTAATGAATAAATTTTAATATATGTATATATTAATTAATAGCATAGCGTCACATAAATTTTGATATCATTAGTTTTAAGTCCCAAATTTAAAATTCTTAGATATATAAGATAAAGTGCTGCGTCACAAGCTTTTAACCCGTTCAGGGTTTTTTGTACTGATATCAGTGCTTTTTTTAGGTTAATAATAAAAAGATAAAAACAAAAAATTAAAGACTAATGCAAAGAATTCATTTTCACGATTTCTGATCACCTTTAATTACCCCTCCCCACTCACTTAAAAAAAGATATTTCATATTTTATTATTAATATATGCTGTGCTACTTGATTTCGTTAAAAACAACTCTGTAGTAAAGTACGTTAGTATAAGATAAGAAAGTAATGTACATTCAGCACTGTATTTCTAAGAAAGGATTTCATAATCTATGCTGTATGTATAGCATAGATTATAATATTGCTATAAAAATAATATTTGTAATAGCATTTCTCATTCTAGTTAACTATGTTTATTCTTTACACATGATGATACATATACTGCAGATGGATTAAAATGATCAGGAATACAATATTCAGAATGTGCTGGAAAGTATTTCATAATCTATGCTGCGTGCATGATTCTTGTTAATTATGTTTCAACCTTTGTATAGGTTGGTAATATTGCAGATTGATTAAGACTATATCCGTTACAATATTCAGAATATGCTGGAAAGTGTTTAATAATCTATGGTGCACACAGGTTTTTCTTTCTTGTTAATTATGATTTGTTCTTTATATAGAGTGGTAAAATTACTGCAAATGGATTAAAATGATATGTTTACAATAATGAAAATGTGTTGGAAAGTGTTTCATAATCTATACTGTATGTGTAACTTTTCATTCTTGTTAGTTTATTTATTTTTTGCTGTTTGCACAAAACATATATAAACTAACAGGGGGGGGGGGGGGGGAAGATTTGGATGGGAAGATTACTGTACAAAGATGAAACTGATAGGTTTAAAGCATTCAGAATAAAATGGAAAGTACAGTAGACTCCCTCAAATCCGCAAACCAGAAATCCACAACTCTCTAAAATCCGCACATACTTTATGGATGTAAACAATGAAACTTTCAGATTGGATATTTGGACAAAATGTGATTTTTTAAATTTTGTATCAATTCCATATATTTTTTAATTTTCTCAATAATACTCTATTCATGTTTTTTTTTCCCCATGAAGGAAGAAAAAAAAAAAAAAAAAAAAAAAAAAAAATCAAGATATTGCTGATATCACTGGTAATCACAATTTTCTTACCAAATATATTTATGCACTAGTAGCCTCCGCCCGCTACGCTGGTCAGTTTCTCTAAAATAATCTTGAATCAAACGAAATATATTTAAATAAACAATCTTAATATCGAATCAAATACCCACAATTTTTATCTGATTTATGTAATCTTACATTAGTCAGTTCAAAATTCATTTTGGCGACAAAATACCTCTAAAATGACTAAATAACTGACAAATTACAAAAGTACTAAAGTAATTAAAATTTTTTAGTAGGTTTTTTATCTTGAATTCCACTTGAATTGCTTCTACCTGAATTTGCTTCTGAGATATGGTGAAACATGTTATTATTTTAGACCATCCGATGAACTTCCTAAAGGAGAGATTTATATATATATATATATATATATATATATATATATATATATATATATATATATATATATATAGATAGATAGATATATAGATAGACAGATAGATAACGATTCAAAATTTCAGGTTTTTGGGCCGAAGACATCGCCAAATTTGGAAAATGTGAAGTATCTCACCAAGTACTGGATTTAAAAGAATTTGCTTAGTACCATTCAATTAAGCATAAAAAATGCACTAAAATATGAACTAAACAAACAAATAATTAGTAAAATATTAAGAAAAATATTAATAAAAAGCCGAAATAAAAATCATTTAATGACATTTTAAACATGTGAATCGTATTTAATGTCATTGAATGCGACATTCACGATCATCCATTATTAGCATCTAATCTGATAGTTTGGCGATAATTATTTGGTCGACGGGATAACCTAGTAGTACCTTTTTATTATTATTATTATTATTATTATTATTATTATTATTATTATTAGAATGAATGATAAATTAATTGCAAGTATTTTTTCATGATAATGATTTTTCCTTCACATTAAAAATATTTCTTTTTTAGGTACTTCTAGATTATCCCGTCGACCAAAAAATTATCGCCAAACTAAAAGATTAAATGCCAATAATGGATGATCATGAATGTCACATTCAATGATATTAAATGCGATTCGCGTGTTTAAAATGTCATTAAGTGATTTTTATTTCGACTTTTTATTAATATTTTTATTAATATTCTAATAATTATTTGTTTTTTCGTTATTTAAAATAAAAATTATGTCAACATGTATAGTTTGGCTATTAGTTTGGCGATTTGTATAATTTGGCGAAATTGGTCGACGGGATAACCTAGAAGTACACTTTTTTAGTGATGGTAAAATAACTGCAGATGAAAAAGATATAATAGTAAGGCTAAAACACAGATTTAATTACTGCTTGGCACATGACTTGGCGGAGACTCGATAAGTACGCTAATTCTATGAACCTAAATATCCAGATAGAGTGTAAACAAACAATTGGTACCATTTGATTATTCCGTCGATCAATTTCGCCAAATTATACAAATGGATATAATTTTTATTTTAAATAACCAAAGAATTAATAAATTACTAAAATATTAATAGAAATTGAGATAAAACATCGAATTAAAATTAGTTGACGACGTAACAATTATGTAAAACATATTTAATGTCAAAAGAATGTGACATTTACGATCATCCATTATTAACATTTAACCTTATACTTTGGCGACAGTTTTTTGGTCGATGGGAGATCAAGTATTGCCAAATAATGTAATATTGCCAAATAATGTAAACAAATTATATAAACAATGATATTGCCAATAATATTTAGATGCAGATATCATCTACGGATCACGTTGGCACGATTACAACAAAATTGCGATTTTATGCCTCACGTGGTAATCCAGTAATGTAATAGTCGTTTATTTATCAGTAAACTATTTCATTATTTTTCTTTTCTATTTTAAAATTATACAGATTGTTTTGTTCCATAATTACTAATTGAATTAATTAATTTATTATTATTATTTTTCCTGATTACACTTTCTTGGCAACGGGAAAGAAAAATGGTTATTTTTTATCGGAAAAATTTTAATTGATTCTGTATGAAAAATAATGAAATTTTGAATTATTAAGAAAAATATTTGAATAAATCAATTAAAAATTAGCCTATGTTCACCGGAAATAGTGTAGCTTTCCAACGGTGAAAGAATTTTTCAAATCTGTCGAGTAGTTTCGGAGCCTATTCAATTCAAACAAACAAACAATCAAATCTTTCCTCTTTATAATATTAGTATAGATTAATCAAGATTTTTTGGTTACTAAGCCTGGCTAAACTTTAAAAAAAAAATCCTTATTTTATGATTTTGATGTGAATTAGTAATGTACTTTTATGAGGCAAGTTTTGTTGAATAATTTTGGAAAAATATATTTAATTTTTATAATGAATATTTAATCATACACTATTGATCATTAACTTGATCTTTGCTTTTAATATTTTAATCATTTTGAAAATTATCTAAATTTTTATTATTTTAATTTATTACTTATTTTAACATTTTATTATATTGTAAGTATTCATCATAGTCCTGAATGCACTATTAATTGCACTCAAATTACTGTTTAAAAAACGTAAACAAAGCAATGACCAGAAATCCACAAAATTCTAAAATCCACACAACCTCTGGTCCCAAGCTGTGCGGATTTGAGGGAGTCTACTGTATATAAACAAGTTAAAGGAAAATTTTTTACTCTCGTTAATTATGCTTTGTTTTTTTGCACAGAATGGTAAAATTATTGTACATGAATGACAATAAGTTTACAATATTCAGAATGAGTTAGAAAATGCATCATAATCGATGCAGTATGCATGACTCTTCGTTCTTGTTAGTTATGTTTTGTGGGGTCATCAAGGCTTCTTGTTAGTTATGTAAGGGAGGGGGAGGAGTTTGTATCGGGTTTAAGATTTTATTAAAATTTCCATGCTCTAGTCTGTACGTATTTACATAATTTTTTTTTCTAAAAATCTTCATTTGGTTAGATAATTGTTTTTGTTTTTTTTTCAGGTTTGAATCTCGATTCAGTTTGACTTGAATTGGAATTTTCAGGTTCTTGCAGAGTTGCATTTCAAGTACTAGTTTTCAATTCTGGTCAGTGGATGGGGACAAAAATTACTTTGTCTTTCTTGAACAGATTTTTATTTCCTAATTTTTTAATTTTACTTTTTTTTTTGGGGGGGGGGGGGATTAGATTGGGTTTCAGGTTATTCTGATCAGGTTTGAGATAGACTTCTATTGGAATTTCCATGATCTGGTCAATACATATCGACATAAATTGTTCTTTTTTTTCTAAAATCTCGATTTGATTAATTTTTTTTTTTTTTTTTTTTGGGGGGGGGGGGGGATTGAATTTGGTTTCGGATTGACTTCAAATGGAATTTTCAGGTTCTTGTTGAGTTGCATTTCAAGTATATTATTTTGTCGCAGATAAATTGGGTTACAATTGGAATTTTTTTTTTTTTTTCTGGGGGGAAGGGGGGGGGGGTAGTGTTTGAACTGGGTTTGGGATAGATTTCAATTGAAATTCTTGTCAGTGTATGTGGACAGAAATTATTTGGTCTTTCTTGGACAGACTTGTGTTTCCATTGTTTTTTCCTTTTCGGGTTTGGATTAGGTTTCATGATAACTTTCAGACTCTTGTCAGTGTGTATCGGCAGAAATAATTTTCTCTTTTCCGGATTAGGTTAAGGTTCGATGGAAATTTTTTTCAGGTTTCAATCAGGTTCAATTCAAATGGAATTTTCAAGTTCTGGTCAGGTTGCACTTTAATGGAAAATATTTTGTCCTGTATAGATACTGGGCTCCGGTTGTATGGAATTTCCTTTTTCAGGTTCAGATTAGGTTTAAGATAGACTAATTGGAATTTCCAGATTTCTGATCACGCATATATATGGAAATTAAGTTTTCTTTCCCAAATCAAGATATGGTTGGATAATTTTTTTTTTTTTTTTTTTTGGGGGGGGGGGGGGGGGTTGAATCTGCTTTCGGTTTGACTTCAAATGTAATTTTCAGGTTCTTGTTCAGTTGCATTTCAATGTATTTTATTTTGCAGCAGATAGATTGAGTTACTCTTGGAGGGATTTTTTTCTTTCCGGTTTTGGATTGTATAGGATAGATTTCAATAGGAATTTTTCGATTCTAGTCAATGTATGTCAATGGAAATTATTTTGTCTTTCTTGGACAAATTTATCTTTCCATTAAATTTTTGTTGGTTTAGAATGGGTTTCAGGATAACTTGTAGGTTCTTGTTGGCAGACTTGTATAAAACCAAAAACTTTCTGCAAATTAATTTAATGTTGGGTGTAATTCGTATTTTTTGCGCAATTCATGGTCATCATTCATGTTTTTTATGCGATTTATGAATTTAATTTGCATTTTTGAGCAATTTATGGACATAATTCGCAATTTTTATGCGATTAATGCATGTAATTTACATTTTACATGATTTATGGACGTAATTTGCTATTTTTATGCAATTCATAGACAGAATTTGCGTTTTTTCAGCTTTCTGTTGACGAAATTTGCGTTTTTTAATCGATTTATTGACGTTATTTATGTTTTTATAGGATTTATGAATGTAATTTGCTTTTTTTACCAATTCTTGGACGTAATTTGCATTTTTTGTAATTTATGAACGTTATTAGTGTTTTTTTGCACGATTCATGGAAGTGATTCGCATTTTTTGAGTGATTTATGAATGTAATTCATGTTTTTATGCGTTTCATGGACGTAATTTGTGTTTTTTGAGCGATTCATGAATGTAATTTGCGTTTTTTATGCAATTGATGAATGCAAAACACTATTCGCTATTTTTATGCGATTTATAGATGTAATTTGCATTTCAGCTTTCTGCTGCCAAAATTCGTGTTTTTTGAGCAATTTATGAACATAATTCCCGTTTTACTACACGATTCATAGACATAATTTGTGTTTCTCATACAATTTCTGAATGTAATTCTCACTTTTTTAAACAATTCATGGACGTAATTAACGTTTTGACGATTTGTGGACCCAATTCGCGTTTTTTAAACTATTCATGGGCATAATTCGCGTTTTTTATGCGATTAATGAATGTAATTTACATTTTACATGATTCATGGATATAATTTGCTATATTTATGCAATTCGTAGATATAATTTGCATTTTTTGAGCTTTCTGTTGACGAAATTTGTGTTTTTGATCAATTTATTGACGTTATTTGTGTTTTTATAGGATTTATGAATGTAATTCGCTTTTTTTACCAATTGTTGGACTTAATTCACATTTTTTGCAATTTATGAATGTTATTAGTATTTTTTTGCATGATTCATGGAAGTGATTCGCAATTTATGAGTGATTTATGAACATAATTTGTGTTTCAGCTTTCTGCTGCCAAAATTCGTGTTTTTTGAGCGATTTATGAACATAATTCCCGATTTCCTACACGATTCATAGACATAATGTGTTTTTCATACAATTTCTGAACGTAATTCTCACTTTTTTAAACAATTCATGGATGTAATTCACGTTTTGAGCAATTTGTGGACCCAATTTACGTTTTTTATGCAATTCGCTTTTTTTGAGCGATTCATGGACATAATTCGAGATTTTTATGCGATTAATGAATGTAATTTGCTATACTTATGCGATTAATAGACATAATTTGCATCTTTTGAGCTTTCTATCGACGGAATGTGTTTTTTGATCGATTTATTGACGTTATTTGTGTTTTTATAGGATTTATGAATGTAATTCGCTTTTCTTACCAATTCTTGGACGTAATTCGCATTTTTTGCAATTTATGAACGTTATTCATGTTTTTTTGCATATTTTGAGTGATTTATAAACGTAATTCACGTTTTTATGCAATTCATGGATGTAATTTGCGTTTTTTGAGCGATTCATGAACGTAATTCACATTTTTTATGCACTTCATGAATCCAATTCGGTATTTTTATGCGTTTTATAGAGGTAATTTCCGTTTCAGATTTCTGCCGCCAAAATTCGTGTTTTTTGAACGATTTATGAACATAATTCATGTTTTACTATACGATTCATAGACATAATTTGCGTTTTTCATACAATTTATGAATATAATTCTCGCTTTTTTACATGATTCATGGATGTAATTCACATTTTAAGCAATTTCTGGACATAATTCCCATTTTTTATGCAATTTGCTTTTTTTTTAGCGATTCATGGATGTAGTTCACATTTTTTATGCGATTCATGCATGTAATTCACATTTTTATGCGATTCATGCATGGAATTCGTATTTTTTATGCGATTCATGGATTGAATTAATGTTTTTATTGCGGTCTTTGCACGGAATTCACGTTTTTCACGTGGTATTTTGTCGAAATGTTGGGTTTTTTTTAGGGATGCACCGAATAGTGATTTTGGCCGAATACCGAATATTCGGCCGACAGGTGAACTGAATACCGAATATTCGGCTTTCCAAATACTTTTTATATTTCAAAATTTAAAGGTATTAAAATGTTACTTTTTAAAACAGTTTTACATAACATTTAATAAAAGAAACTTACATTTTGATAAACATGTGCTTTTTATAAGAACATTTAGTATTGAAAAGAATCTGCCTTGAGTTATTTAAGAAGCACAATTATGAAAGTTAAAAAAATTTTCTACGAATCAAAACAAGCATTTTAAAATCAAATAATGAAAAAATGGTTGAAGAAAAATTTTATAGTCTGATAATTGTCCTTTTAAAATAACCCAAGGCAGATTTTTTTCAATATAAAATACAAATACTTTCAACTTAATTCTGAATAAAAGTATGTTTGGCTCATAGTTCTTTTCTTATGAATGGTGGTATTTTCCACCCTTCCCATCATATCATATTTTACAGAAATCAAAGCATGGGAGTTGAAAATATATTATCTTATTTAATGTTAATGTAATAAACAAACACACAAGTTATGACCTAGACTGAAATGAAATACAATGTACTTATGACTCAATAAGTTGATTATGGTTTCATGAACAAAAATTGTCTGCCTTGATAGCTATTACTATCTCAAACGGTTTTTTTTTTCTTATAAAGGACTTTTATTTGGGGAAAAGCAAAAAACAGATTATTTACTAAACAAAATTTAGAAACTTGTATCAGCACATAATTTATTCCTTAGGAGAATCCTAATAAATCACCATTTTAATCCTTCTCATGGTTAATTTTCTTAAGTTATACTTTACAGAAAGCAAATAAATAATGTAAAAACATTCTATTTTATTTAAAAATGATTTTGTTTCTAATTATTTTAAATATAAATTAAAAAATTGACAGTTAAAAGTAGAAATAGCGAAAAGGTTTTATTAAGTATTGGATTCGGCCGTTCATACCGAATACCGATTCATACCGAATATTCGGCCTAACCGAATATTCGGTAACATGGCCGAATACCGAATAGATACCGAATATTCGGTGCATCCCTAGTTTTTTTACATGATTCTTTGTTGAGATACCCTTTTTTTTTTTTTACGCAATTCTTTGTCGAAATAAATAAATAAAAATTGTTTCTTCATAAAATTTTCTGCACATGGCGTGCGTCTATATTATACAACTCTGCTTGTCAGTGTGTATTGTCAGAATTTTTTTTTTTTTTTTTTTTTTTTCCAAGATCGAATTAAGGTTTGCTAACCCATAGACTAATTGGAATTTTCAGATTTCTGACCACGCGTATCTATGGAAATTAAGTTTTCTTTCCCAAATCAAGATATGGTTTTTTTTTTTTTTTTTTTTTGGGGGGGGGGGGGGGGGGGTTGAATCTGGTTTCGGTTTGATTTCAAATGTAATTTTCAGGTTCTTGTTCAATTGCATTTCAATGTATTTTATTTTGCAGCAGATAGATTGAGTTACTCTTGGAGGGATTTTTTTCTTTCTGGTTTTGGAGTGTATAGGATAGATTTCAATAGGAATTTTTCGATTCTGGTCAATGTATGTCAATGGAAATTATTTTGTCTTTCTTGGACAAATTTATCTTTCCATTAAATTTTTGTTGGTTTAGAATGGGTTTCAGGATAACTTGTAGGTTCTTGTTGGCAGACTTGTATAAAACCAAAAACTTTCTGCAAATTAATTTAATGTTGAGTGTAATTCGCATTTTTTGTGCAATTCATGGTCATCATTCGTGTTTTTTATGCGATTTATGAATGTAATTTGCATTTTTGAGCAATTTATAAACATAATTCGCAATTTTTATGCGATTAATGAATGCACTTTACATTTTACATTATTTATGGACATAATTTGCTATTTTTATGCAATTCATAGACATAATTTACGTTTTTTCAGCTTTCTGTCGACGAAATTTGTGTTTTTTGATCAATTTATTGACATTATTTGTGTTTTTATAGGATTTATGAATGTAATTTGCTTTTTTTACACAACCCTTGGACGTAATTCGCATTTTTTGCAATTTATGAATGTTATTTGTGTTTTTTTGCATGATTCATGGAAGTGATTCGCATTTTTTGAGTGATTTATGAACATAATTCATATTTTTATGCAATTCATGGACGTAACTTGCATTTTTTGAGCGATTCATGAATGTAATTCGCGTTTTTTATGCAAATCATGAATGCAAAATGCTATTCCCTATTTTTATGCGATTTATAGACGTAATTTGCATTTTAGCTTTCTGCTGCCAAAATTCGTGTCTTTTGAGCGATTTATGAACATAATTCCCATTTTACTACACGATTCATAGACATAATTTGTGTTTTTCATACAATTTCTGAACGTAATTCTCACTTTTTTAAACAATTCATGGACGTAATTCATGTTTTGAGCGATTTGTGGACCCAATTCATGTTTTTTATGCAATTTGCTTTTTTTGAGCGATTCATGGACATAATTCGCAATTTTTATGCAATTAATGAATGTAATTTACATTTTACATGATTTATGGACATAATTTGTTATACTTATGCGATTCATAGACATAATTTGCATCTTTTGAGCTTTCTATCGACGAAATTTGCGTTTTTTGATCGATTTATTGACGTTATTTGTGTTTTTATAGGATTTATGAATGTAATTTGCTTTTTTTCACCAATTCTTGGACGTAATTCGCATTTTTTGTAATTTATGAACGTCCTTAGTGTTTTTTTGCACGATTCATGGAAGTGATTCGCATTTTTTGAGTGATTTATGAATGTAATTCATGTTTTCATGGACGTAATGTGTTTTTTGAGCCATTCATGAATGCAAAACACTATTTGCTATTTTTATGCGATTTATAGACGTAATTTGCATTTCAGCTTTCTGCTGCCAAAATTCATGTTTTTTGAGCAATTTATGAACATAATTCCCATTTTACTACACGATTCATAGACACAATGTGTTTTTCACACAATTTCTGAACGTAATTCTTACTTTTTTAAACAATTCAAGGACGTAATTCACATTTTGAACGATTTGTGGACCCAATTCATGTTTTTTATGCAATTCGCTTTTTTTGAGCGATTCATGGACATAATTAACAATTTTTATGCGATTAATGAATGTAATTTACATTTTACATGATTTATGGATGTAATTTGCTATATTTATGCAATTCGTAGACGTAATTTGCATTTTTTGAGCTTTCTGTCGACGAAATTTGCGTTCTTTGATCGATTTATTGACGTTATTTGTGTTTTTATAGGATTTATGAATGTAGTTCGCTTTTTTTACCAACTGCTGGACCTAATTCGCATTTTTTGTAATTTATGAATGTTATTAGTATTTTTTTGCACGATTCATGGAAGTGATTCGCAATTTTTGAGTGATTTATGAACTTAATTTACGTTTCAGCTTTCTGCTGCCAAAATTCGTGTTTTTTGAGCAATTTATGAACATAATTCCCATTTTACTACACGATTCATAGACATAATTTGTGTTTTTCATACAATTTCTGAACGTAATTCTCACTTTTTTAAACAATTCATGGACGTAATTCAAGTTTTGAGCGATTTGTGGACCCAATTCATGTTTTTTATGCAATTTGCTTTTTTTAAACGATTCATGGACATAATTTAGCAATTTTTATGCGATTAATGAATGTAATTTACATTTTACATGATTTATGGACATAATTTGCTATACTTATGTGATTCGTAGGCATAATATGCATCTTTTGAGCTTTTTATCGACGAAATTTGCGTTTTTTGATTGATTTATTGACATTATTTGTGTTTTTATAGGATTTATGAATGTAATTCGCTTTTTTTTACCAATTCTTGGACGTAATTCGCATTTTTTGCAATTTCTGAACGTTATTCGTGTTTTTTTGCACAATTCATGGAAGTGATTCGCATTTTTTGAGTGATTTATGAACGTAATTCACGTTTTTATGCAATTCATGGATGTAATTTGCGTTTTTCGAGTGATTCATGAACGTAATTCACATTTTTTATGCAATTTATGAATGCAAGTCGCTATTTTTATGAGTTTTATATAGGTAATTTCCGTTTCAGCTTTTTGCTGCCAAAATTCGTGTTTTTTGAGCGATTTATGAACATAATTTATGTTTTACTACACGATTCATAGACATAATTTGCATTTTTCATACAATTTATGAATATAATTGTCGCTTTTTTACATGATTCATGGACGTAATTCACATTAAGCAATTTGTGGACGTAATTCCCATTTTTTATGCAATTTGCTTTTTTTTTTTTAGCGATTCATGGATGTAGTTCACAAAAACACCCCCTTGGCTGTGCCACTGACAACAAAATCTTATGTTGGTGCAAGGAGTAATTTATTCATAGACATGAGAAAAAAGTTTGACAACAAACCAAAAAAAAGTACAATACAGGATTTTTACCTGGCATTCTCATAAAATTTTGAATATACCCTGCCTCCCCCCTCTAATTCATAAGTTTTCATACATTCTATATTACATTCCATATTAAGAAGGCGCCACTTGTCTAGTTTTTTTTTTTTTAATCAGAACGCGTTATTAGCATTTTTCATTCAGGTAGAATTTATTTAGAATAGAATTGATAAAGAAAATGCACAAATTGAAAACCATTGAACAGACATGATAGAATCATTACGTATATTTCATGGTTTTAATAATCCACATGGATGTTTCTTGTTATGCCAATACAATCTTGCAATGTCTTAATATACAATGAATAAAGTCTGCAATAAAGTTAACCAGAGAATCTTGCAATGGATTTTTGCCGTCGCTTATTCAAATTTACTTAAGAAGAATCGAGTTAATGAAATGTTGTATAAATGTTACTTGTTAGCTTTATAGATTACTAGGTACTACTAGGTTATCCCGTCGACCAAAAAATTATCGCCAAACTATAAGATTAAATTCCAATAATGGATGATTGTGAATGTCACATTCAATGACATTAAATACAATTTGTATATTTAAAATGTCATAGATTTTTATTTCGACTTTTTATTAATATTTTACTAATTAATTGTTTTTTCATTATTTAAAATAAAAAAATATGTGATTATGTATAATTTGGTGAAATTGGTCGACGGAATAACAGTAGTAGCGATTACTAAAATATTTCAAATTGAAATAATTTATGAAACTGAAAATGTTTTAGCCAACATTTCACTTAAGTTTAAAACAAGCAATATATAGAAATTGTAAAGTCCATCAAGTGTGTGTACTTTACAATTTCCATTGTTGGGACCAGACATTGCACAAATATGTGCTCATCTTTTGTTTACATTTTTAAAAAGAGTAATTTGAATGTAATAATGTACTAGAAATCATAATGAATGCTTATAATAGAGTATAATACAGTCAACTCTGTGAAATTCACAAAATGTATTATCTGCAAAACATGCTAAAATGCAAACATTGAAAAGTGTTTTAACACTTAAACTCAAAGATAACAGATATGCAATAATTTTATTTTCATGAAATGACAAATTTTAATAAAATAAACTGGGATTTAAGAAAATTCATGTATTTTGTACCCTGTATTTAAAAACAATACTTTAAGCAAGCCAGTAAGTTTCCGTTTATTAATTATGATTAATGCAAACCTATTCTTTGCTCAAGCAGCGAAAAAATTAAAAAAATAAACAATTTTACCTCTATATATTTTTTGTTTATCAAACAATACACATAAAAAGTTCCTTGGCGAAGGAGAATAAACTGCATTTCACCCAAAATTACTGACAACAAAACAAAATGCAGTCCAGATTTTTAACTGGCATTCTCGTAAAATTTTGAATATATCCTGCCTCCACACTATAATCCATAAGTCTTCAAAAATACAAGCAAATATCTTTATTGCAAAGTTACACATTCTGTATTAATTACTAATCCATTGCAAGATTCTCCGGTTAACTTTATTGCAGAGCTTATTCGTTGTATATTGACATTGCGAGATTCAATTGGCGTAACAAGAAACAACATGTGGATTATTAAAACCTGAAAATTACTTAATGATTCTATCTTGTCTGGTTTATATTTTTTAATTCGTGCATTTTCTATATCAATTTAATGGACATTATGTAAGAATATTACTACCTGAATGAAAAATGCTCCGTGTAACTTGCCGCGTTCGGGTTCGGATTCAAAACAAAACTAGACAAGTGGCGCCCCTAGGCGTATGAATACATGACTTTCCAACAACAAATAATTTAAAATAATTTTTGTTTGAAAACTTAA
Organism: Maratus speculifer; assembly: GCA_964019185.1. Lineage (NCBI taxonomy): Eukaryota > Metazoa > Arthropoda > Arachnida > Araneae > Salticidae > Maratus > Maratus speculifer. Next base: position 129,580,724 of record OZ025296.1, read on the forward strand.
AAAAAAAATCATAAGTCGAAAGTATATTGAATATGTATAATTAAAAAATATTTTCCTATTTTAAAAAAGGATTCAAAATATTTTTTCCACAAAATGCAAAAATATCCAATGTAAGAAACTTAATATTTTCTTCTTACGAAAAATAAAGGCAAAATAAATAGAAATTTGATTTAGTATATATTTATTGAATGTTTTAAAGCACATGATAAGATGTTTTTGTAGTTTAAAAAACATTTATTGCTTCGATTCGGGTGTTTTGAACTGTGACCATAAGTACATAAGGTTTTTCACTCAGGCTCCGTCTGCTAACCCATAGAATAACATGTAATCCGCGAGCTAATATAGTCCAATTTTCCAAGACCAATATATAACAAACAAGAGTTTTCCTAGAAACAAGGCAAGTCTTATTACCTCTATCTTAAAGAGATTCATATTATATATAAGTTTTAATAAAATCTCCCAGCCCGTTTCCTAGATCTCATTATCAGGAACAAACACCATCGATTACAGTTTTAAAATGGTTATCGAGATCTAAAAATATACGGCACGTAGAAATGTAAAAATTATAGGATAGGATTAGACTGGGAATATAAGACTATATTAAAAAAATTGGACCATTCTGACCAATATTTGCTGAGTTATTAGAAGGCGGCTTTTCCGATTTTCTTTGATGTTGAGTTACCTGTATATATATGAAGTTCCGCATCTACCGTTATGACGATGGTAGGTTTAAAGCTGCGTCACTTGAAGGCTGCCGCCTTCTATGATTTAATGAATTTAAATTTGAAGAAGGAGAGAGTTTGACATATAGATGTATTTTATATTACATATTTATGTTGCTTTTGCTGCAGTTATTCAATTTTATTACTTTAAAAATAATTCCTTCTATAAAAAATACTTTCATATTGAAAAGTATTTTTTCATATATTTAAGCATATGACAAAATAAAAGTCAGATTAAAAATGCTGCAGTAATGCATTTCAATATCTGAGAAGTTTTTGGTTTTCATAGCAACAAAACTGAATTGACAGAGCTCAATTAGATCGAAGTTAATTTTGAGATTGAAACAATTTTAATTTAAATTTTGTTTTAATTCATAAAATTTCACAGTTAATATTCATTATGACAAAAATATAGTTAAAACAAACTAAAGCTGACAAAACTAACGTTATATAAATAAAATTTCTTTAAACAAGTTCAAGATGAAACATTTTTACCTTAAAAAAGATTTGACATAAAAATATTTTTTGAAATTTTATTTTTTTGCCAACCGATGATAAATCGCCAAATAAAGGAAATGTTCATTATTTTTTTAAGAATGTTCTATTGGGGTTCCGCCAAAATTTTTTTTACAAACATACATATCCACTTCCACATGAGAAAAACATTTTGTAATTTTTTCAGAACTTTCTGAGTATGCCCGTATGGAGACCTTCCTTGTAAGGCTCACAAAACATATGTGCAAGTTTAAAAAACATACCATTTCCTGTATACTCGGCTTGGAACTGAAATTAGAAACTCAATGGAAATAAAAAAAATTTGTTGAATGGCATCAGGATCTTTGATATTGAACGATGCCTTTCTGTTAAACTAAGAACTGGGACATACACAATCTTTAAAACATTGTGAATCTGAAGTGAGCACTATGGCTAGGTGATATCAGAATTTTAATATTGTTATATATTGCTGGCCAAATAACGATATTTTCGATATATTCTAATTAATATGCAACTTTTTATAATGTTGTAAATGTCAGTGTCCTCTTTATAAAATATTACAAACACACACAGACATATTAAATATTTTAATCCAACGTATTAAAAGGCTACATAAATTAAAATTTTATATATTACTTTCAGGAAGACAAATCTTTTCCCTACAGACCTAATCTAAAATATATATTATTGAAAACTTTCGAAAAATAAAAATTATTCAAATGAAACAAGAAAATGCATTTAAGACAGTAGATAGTTAAATGAAAATTACATATAATTGTTTTTATTACAATGAAAAAAAAAATTACATTTCTGCATTTTTGGGCAGTAATCTGCAAGATATATCTATAAATTATATTTGCTTCTGGAAAATCTCCTAATTCTATCAGAAATAACTTACTGCACTCATGCTTTAAATTTCAACTCACAGGGGAAGAAGTCACAACAGTCAACCACTGGTCTAAACTACAAATACCATACAAATGTTGATTATGGCATAGTATATTAAAAAAAATTATAAACTTTTGTGCCAATGTTTGGTTGATCTGAAATTCTGCAATTTACAAAACTCAGGAAGTAGGAAGAAATCTGTTTCAAACAATATATCTGAAAAATTGAAATCTTTATGTGATTACTGCAGTTTCAGGTTTGATTAAAATAAGAAATAAAAAAGGGCATTTTACAACCCTGATCATAATACAAAAACTCCAATCCTAAATGTAAGAATGTAAAAAAAAAAAGGGCAGAGGCTAACTAAATACAACAGCCACAGAGCAAAGAAAACTCACTGCCAATCCTTTATTAGCATATAGAACAAAGAGTAACCAATGGAAAGAATTACTTATGACATATCATCATTGAGACAAGATATAATCCTTAGTAAATCTTAACTAATCAAGTAATCTAAGAAGTAAATATGCAGTTTTAACTCAAATCTGCCATTTTGGTAATTTTTTAAAATAAAAACCTTTAAAAGTTTATCTACAGCTAATTTTAGAAAAAAAAAAAAAAAAAAAAAAAAAAAAATTAGATCTGATAATTTTAGAAAAAAAATTAGTTAGTCAGCCATGTAGATTTATAACTTATTAACTCATTTTTCTAAAGCTTTGTTTCCAGTAGTGTTCACTCTAGAAAAAAAAAGGGCAGGGTGCTAGTAAAAAAAAGGGCACAGTTGAAGCTGAAAAGGGGCATTTTTCAGCGAAAAAGGGCACAGTTGAAGCTGAAAAGGGGCACTTTATTCAGCAAAAAAGGGCATTGTTTCTTTAGAAAGTATACAGCTTCTTAATCAATATAAAAATCAGGGTTGGCAAGTTTTTGACATGCGACAGTTTTTGACGGTTTTAACCATGGTTTAAACCGTCATGTCAAAAACCTCCTTGTCAAAAATGTCTAAAACTGTCAAAAACCTATATTTATATGTAAATAAAAATATTTATTTACATAAATATATATCTACCTATATTTATATTTAATAAGTAAAGTTTATTTGCTTTTAATAAGGAAAATGTTTCTAAATATGTTGTAGGAAAAATAAATTTAAATTTTTGAAAAACATATTTTGAATAGTAAACAAAATCTCAGACTTTGGAAAACTTATCTTTTGTAATATTATTTATTAAATCTTAATGTGTTATTCAAAATATGCAGGGATTATATTATGAAGAAATTTATAACCAAACTTAGTGTATAGTTTAAAATAATATAAAAGATTAGACAAGTTCCGTAATTGATTAGAAACAGAAAATTGTTCAAAACTGGTTATGTGCTACCGTATGCTACGTGGGACAAATGAATTGCATTATTGAACTAAATATCTACTTTGATAATTTCATTTGGATTGATTTAGATTATGTAATCAAATTAATTGGAAATATTTAATAAATGTTTTATTTTTAAAAATTGTGTTTTATAAGATAATAAAAAAAACTACATAATATTTTGTGTTTTAGAAGTATTTTGCAGATTTTTTCAGTTTTGACTTTTACAATTGTTAGTTAGTTTTCAAAAAAAAAAAAAAAAAAAAAAAAAAAAAAAAAAAAATCAGTAATTCTGAATTTTAAATTATCAGTCATCTTTTGAATTTATAACTAACATAAAGGTAATAAAAAACATCTGAGTATCTATTTACAATATTCAGCCTATTTACTTACTATGCTGAAAAATTAGCTTACACAAATACTTCTGAGTTTCTTACTTCTGGCAGTTGCCCCGTGCACAGAAATTTAGGGGGCACTATCCAAATTTATACTATAAACGTTATATTTTGGCCTGTTACAAGAAAAAATTGGGTAGAGGGGCACCAAATTCTAACTTTGCCCTTGTCACAATTTTCTCTTTACACGCTTCTGTATATAATGTGTATAGCATAAATAAATAAATAAATAATAAAAAAAAAAACACATGTATCAAATTTTACACTTTTGAAAATCCTGCATTGATAACACTTAACTTGTTAACACTTGTAAATACTAACTATGACAAAATGCATACTAAATAATTTTAAATTTTTTAAGTATTAAAATAATAATAAATAAACGAGATATTTAAACATAATTTCTGTGCAAATATTTCTGCATGCAAATTTTAAGGTAAATTTGAGATTTGAAATCTATCATTTTTACCTTAATTTTTATTAATTAGAAATATTTAAAGACCTGCTAATTAATATAATATAATTAAATTTCAGCATAATGTATGGCAACTGTTGCTAATTTAAAAATTTAACAACAAATTCTAGTGCATCACAGCAGATTGTAACTCTAAGGGTTTTCGACAGGTTTTTGACGGTTTAATCCGGTTTAAACCATCGTCATGTCAAAAAACCCTTTTTGACGTCAAAAACCCAACCCTGATAAAAATATTATATTATATACTCATCTTTGTTTATAATTACAGTTAATAACAAATTACAGATATTTTTTTCTTAATTGGATGTTTTAAAGATCTAGTAAATAATTTTGGTTCACATACCCATACTGTAAAACTATTAGCCACATAAACTATCGGTTTTATAGATACGACAGAAGTTTTAAGTGGTAATAAAATTTAGATGTCAATTAGTATTACTGTAAATCACCAAATATAGATTATAAGCCTTGTGAGCTGTGGAGGGAGGGAAGCAAAGAGCTAAAAGCAATTTATTTTATTTGGGGGGGGGGGGGACGACATGGATTATTTATCATTAGTAAAAATTTTAACATAAAGATACAAAAAATATTTAAAAATAAGACTTTAAATTTGGTGTGTTTGATAAAGACAGAGAAGTGAAATTTAGATGATTTACTGTCACAATGAAAGGGCAATAGTTGCAAGAAAAAAAAAAGTTGTTTTGGGGGAAGGGAGGGGAAAAGAGGTTGATTAGATTGGATGATTGATTATTCACACTATACTGTATATTTATTTCAATACTTTATACAGATATATATATATATATATATACATACATACATACATACAATAGACTCCCTCAAATCCACACAACTTGGGACAAGAGGTTGTGCAGATATTAGAATTTTGCGGATTTCTGGTCATTGCTTTCTATATATATTTTTAAAGGAATATGAATGTAATTAATAATGAAATCAAAAATATAATGAATGATTACAATATATAAACCATTAAATTTAGTGATAAACTAAAATAATAAAAATTTAGATAATTTTTAAAATTATTAAAATGCTAAAAGCAAAAGTCAAGTTAATAACCAGTAATGTACAATTAAATACTCATTATAAAGATGAAATGTGTTTTTCCTAAATTATTCAATGAAGCTAGCCTCATAAAGGTACGTTACTAATTCACATCAGGATCATAAAATAACGAAGCTTTATTTCATGTTTAGCCAGACTTAATAACTAAAAAAGCTTGATTAATACATAAATATATTTGGTAAGATTGTGATAACCAATGATATCAGCAATATCTCGATTTTTTCAGAAATAAATTATTCTTTTTTCATGAAAAAAACATGAATTCAATAACATTAACAAAATTTACAAAAATAAAAAATGTATGGAATTTATATAAAACTAAAAAAGTCAAATTTTGCACCTACATCTGAACTAGATGTTTCATTGTTTACATCCGTAAATTATGTCCGGATTTTAGAGAGTTGCGGATTTGAAGAAGTCTACTCTATTCATTAAAATTTACAGTTAGAATAGAAAAAAATTGTAGCATTTTAAGAAATAAAATTTTCCTATAATAAAATGACAAATAAAAAATAAAAAGTAAATGATTTTAAACATTTAATTGAATTGTGGAGTTGATTAAAACAAAGAAAATAAATTTCAAAAAAAGGGGGGGGGGGATACATCCATTTAAAAAAATCAGAAATCTGTTAAAAAAATAAAAGATTGTGTATCCCAGATTAAGAAATAATAGAAACGTAAAAGCAAGATATTTTTTTTTTCTTTTACAAATTTTGCATAAATTATGGACTAGAAAGTACCCCTTTGTTTGAAGGGGGCGGAGGAGGACATACAGCTAGACAAAAATATGAATGCAATTTGCATTTTTATTTGTTAAACTGGCTGACTAACCCGATGCTTCCCGAATTCGTTACGAAATCGCAAAATAATTAAAAATATCTGCACTAATTCCGAATAAACTTTATTGAAAAGAGATCTAAATTTACTATGTTGGGCAAATCGCCGTAAAACTGTAACAAAAAAAAAAAAAAAAAATCGATTAAAAATCACAGATTATAAAATTTTGTACAGTGAACTGAAACATTATAACAGAAATTGTTTCACAAATGTAAAAAAAAAAAAAAAAGAAGAAAGAAAAATCGGCATGAAACATGAAAAATTGCTTAAAATTAAGACATCACAGAAGATATTAAATACTATATTAAGCTAAATGTTAAACCGAATTCATTTAACAACAAAATTACATTGCGGTGAAAATAATAACCACTTTGAAAAAGTTAGAGGACAAAGGTTAGTAGACTAAAAGTCTGAAACCCAATTCTTTTCATGAATGTCAAAAAAAATCGCAGCTGAACGTGAAAAAACAGTAAAATCTCATTTAAAATTATATATAAAAAGGATAAAGTTTATTATATTAAGTTAAACGTTTAAAACTGAATTCCTTTAACAAAAGTGAAAAAAAATCAAAAACGTTTTAAAATTGCTAAAAATTTAGAAGGCAAAAGTTATCATATTTGGTAAAAGTTTGAAATTGAATTCCTTTTATTTTCAATGTCCAAAAATAATAATTAAAAAAAAAAGCTGAAAATCTCAATAGATCTTAATAAAATAAAAACTTTTATTATAGACTTCTAAAAGTTTAAAATCTTAATAAATCTTAGTGAAAAAAAAAAAAAAAAAAAAAAAAAACCTGTGGAGTACGGAAAAAACGCCAATAATCGCGTTAAAAATGAAATTTCAAATTGTTATGAATAAAAAATGGTGGAAGACAAAATTTACTATATTAAGCAAAAAGTTTAAAATTAAATATCTTTTACAAAAAACGAAGCGCGGCGTGAAAAGTTATTAATAATCGCATTGAAAAATTCACAAAAAATTAAAAAATTGCTGTACAAATTCCAAATAAACTTTATTGAAAAGAGGGCAAAATTAACTACACTGGGCTAGATGTTACTATTCATTTTAATAATGTAAAAAAATCGGTGCAAAATGTGAAGGGAAAAAATCGAATTCAAAAGTTCAGCTTTGATGAGCATAACTACATTAATAGGGATTATCTTTCTACCAAATTTTATAGTCCTACGTGTAGCTTTTTTTTATTTATTTATTTATTTATTTATTTTTTTTTTTTCTTCCCAAGAACACGATATGTTGATAGCCAAACTTCTTTCCTTATTATAAGTTTAATTTAGAAAATTTATTTTTTAAAAAAGTTTCCTATGATAAATACATTTTATTTACAGATTTAAAAATTGAAATTATTATAATTTTTTCAAATTGTAAAAAAAAAAAAAAAAAAAATGAAGACTATTTAACATCTTTTATTATTACACAAAAAATATCTTAATTGATCGCCCCATGATATAAATATAGATTTTCACAAATTTCAAATTATTATCAACATTTAATTTGATTTCCGATTCAAATAAATATTATGCAACTGAAATTATAAAACAAAATTGCCGAAGACAGAAAAAAAAATCTACAGAATGGATAATATATTACGCAGATTCAACATTCTTAAAAGAAGAAAACAAAACCCAAGTTGCCAATATTTCTCGAGCATTATTACCTACAATTAAAATTATTCAAGAAGCATTCTTATTTATAGAATTTTAATCACAATATAATGTACATCATTCATGGAATGCGAAAAATTAACAATGATAATGACCTCGTATACACCGATATATACGGTAAAATTTGCACGCTTCAGAACTTTCATTAAATTTTAAATTTGTCGAGGTTTTAAACTACCTCTACCATTAAAACAAAATATAACAATAAAAATATTGGTTACTATTTAGTAAAAGAAAAAATAACTTATCTTTGTTTCAAGCATTTTTTGCTGACAGCTTTCTTCCTTCATTATCACAAGGCATTTCAGCTTTTTATCATCGGAAAAACAAACACGGAATTTACCAGATGTACAGCATTTTCAAAGCAGCGCTACTGACTGAAAAATGACCATGGGCGCCCATCACCCCAATCAATGAAATTTCCTTCCTTTGTATTCCTTCCGTTTATTGTACAATATCAGAAGACGCATTATACTGTGTATAGAGGGGAGGGGGGGGGGGTGTCAGACTTCTAGTGCCAACTAAACCCTGCCCCCACTTCCATGAAAATACTGCCCTGTCCCAATAGATTTTAATTGATCAGGGACTTTTTCGGAGGCATTCTCTATTCCACTGGATCAGAACCAGCTGATGAGATAAAAGAAACAAACATGACAAACGAAGGAGAAGAAAGAAAGAAAAAAAAAAAAAAACTAAACTGTGTAAAATGGCAAAGAACGTCACAAAAATCCAGTTTCAGTCTCAATCCAGCCCGTATGAAAATCTTTGTCTCAGCCTGGTCCATACAAAAATCAGTAAAATTTAGCTCGGCACAAACTTTTTTGGCATAAAACACACATTTTTAAATAGTCTCAAAGTAAAATGTGTGAAAAAGAACTTGATTATGACGGTCAATCATGCGAATAGACCTGTACACTAATGCTAATCCTATGAAAGAAATTTCTAATTAATTTCAATATTTCCAACTTTTTTTTTTTTTTTTTCTTCTTCTTTTGTTTGCATTGTATAGCTGAGGTCAAACGCTACAAAGACGTTTTCCATATTTTTTAGATTTTTTTGGCTTTTTTCTTTTTCTTTCTTTTTTTTTTATGAGAATGTTTTTATTTCCAAAGTCTGTCTTGAAAGTGAAAGTGTCCTTTTTAAAAATACCTGAAAATAAAATCTAAAAAATTAAAAAAAGTCTTTATACAGATAGATCTGTGTTATGGAATGGAAAAAGAAATCACTTTAAAACATTGAAATTCAAACGAGATATATTTTAAAATTTTTACCATAGAATGAGCATTAGCAAGTGGGTCTTTTCGCGTGACTGAAGTAGATTCTAAAGCGGAAAAACGTGTCAATCTATGCAAAATGAATGTAATAGTAAGCGAGAAAGATAAATACATATCGTAAATATGTATTGGTTTTGGTTGCTTCTTAAAAAATGAAGATTATAAACATGAATAAAAGAAAGCTAAAATTAGTATTTTTGGTCAGAATTCCTTGTTTGAATAAATTTTTAACCATATCGAATTAAAAACCTCGTGCTCTATAGAAATTCTGCTGAGCCGAGATTTTAATCTACATTTCTGCCGGGCCGGTCTCTTTAGAGGTCTGCACGGACCAGAATTTCTAGGCCTCGGCCTGTCCGTTTATATTTTTACATTTCTAGGCTCGTCCTAGTCCTTAAAGAAATTAGTGAAAAACAGGCCCGGCCCAATTAGACCCGACACAATTTCTACAATTTAGAAAAAATTCAAATTTGTATCGTATAAATAAGATTCCTTTAAAGAACACTGCACACATATTAATGGGTTAATTTTACACCATATTTTACAAAAAATACACAATAGCAACATTAATGATTGCTTAGATTCTCAGACCTTCAACATTCAAATAACGATTCATTAAAGAATTAATATGGTTTAAAATAAAAGAAAAAAAAGTTAAAAACATCATAACCTTTGAAGCTGTATAATAGAAAGAAGATTTATGAAAATATTTTGATATCATTTATTAAAGATATCTTCAAATCTAAAAGAACTACTTTTTACTACATTTCTGAATTAATTTCTTTTCGAAATCTCATAAGATTAGCAAGTGTTCTTATTCAGAAACTATGTAATTGAATGGCGCCATCCATTTTTTGATACTAGCAATTTAAGAAAATGCTATGAAAGTTAGCGTTTTGAATCGAATTTCCGGAAGCGACACCATTGGAAGGGAGAAAAGTCTACACTCACTCAAGAAAAATATCTTATCTCGACAAATAGCGTATTTATCAAAAATGGAAAACGCTATTCGATTTCAAATCCATTTAATAGTCAGGCTTGTCAATTTTATACTTTTACAGTAAAAATTAGTCAGAAAATTTGTCAAAGTTTTGCGCTGTTGAGTAGTGAATTTAAGAACCACACCTATAAAAATCACCAAGAAATATATTTCCAAAGATTACATTAACAGAAGTTTATAAACACTATTAATATTTTTACAAAATATAATGTCTGCTTTACACTTCTTAAGTACAATTAAATCCAGTTTCGGCCCAGCTCGACTATGTAGAAAAACAATTCAAGCCTGATCTCGGTCAGGCACGAGTGTGCTAACAAAAATATTAAGTCTGGGTCAGACATATTGCAACTGTACGATGCCGATCTCTACACTGGACAAGTTACATTTCTTTATTGATATTAGGGATGCACCGAATATTCGGTATCTATTCAGTATTCGGCCATGTTACCGAATATTCGGTTAGGCCGAATATTAAACTATTCGGTTGAGCCGAATATGAAACTATTCGGCCTGCCGAATATTCGGTATGGCCAAATATCAAAGTATTCGGCAGAATTCAATACTTAATAAAAACTTTTCACTATTTCTACTTTTAACTGTCAATTTTTTAATTTATATTTAAAACAATTAGAAGCAAAATCATTTTTAAATAAAATAGAATGTTTTTACATTATTTATTTGCTGTTTGTAAAGTATAACTTAAGAAAATTAAACATGAGAAGGATTAAAATTTTAATTTATTAGGATTCTCCTTAGGAATAAATTATCTGCAGATACAAGTTTCTAAATTTTGTTTAGTAAATAATCCGTTTCTTGCTTTCCCCCAAATAAAAGTCCTTTAAAAGAAAAAACTTTTGAGATTAGTAATAGCTATCAAGGCAGACAATTTTTGTTCATGAAACCATAATCAACTTATTGAGTCATAAATACATTGTATTTCATCTCACTCTAGGTCAAAACTTGTGTGTTCGTTTATTACATTAACAATAAATAAGATAACATATTTTCAACTCACATGCTTTGATTTCTGTAAAATATGATATGATGGGAAGGGTGGAAAATACCACCATTCATAAGAAAAGAACTATGAGCCAAACATGCCTTTATTCAAAATTAAATTGGAAGTATTTGTACTTTATATTGAAAAAAATTTGCCGAGTTATTTAAAAAGGACAATTATCAGACTGTAAAATTTTTCTTCGGCCATTTTTTCATTATTTGATTTTAAAATGTTTGTTTTGATTCGTAAAAATTTTATTAATTAAAGTTTCATATTTACTCTTCTTAAATAACTCAAGGCAGATTTTTTTCAATACTAAATGTTCTTATAAAAAACTCTTGTTTATCAAAATGTAAGTTTCTTTTATTAAATATTATGTAAAGCTGTAAAAAGTAACATTTTAATACCTTTAAATTTTAAAATATAAAAAGAATTTAGAAAGCCGAATATTCGGTATTCGGCCCAACAATTACTATTTGGCTAGCCGAATATTCGGTATTCGGTTCACCTGTCGGCCGAATATTCGGCATTCGGTATTCGGCCAAAATCACTATTCGGTGCATCCCTAATTGATATTGTCAAAGTAGCATCAGTTCGTGACTCCCACTTATACTTATTCTCGTTAAAGCCATATTCATTGGAAACAGCTCATATTTTATCGCCTTTGCTTAATCTTTATATCAGGCCGGCTGGCCCACAAAAATTTTTTTTATCGACCCGGCAATTATGCCCGATTATTATTATTATTATTTTATTTATTTTTTATTTTTATTATTTATTTTTTTTAATTTGCCAGCTTGGCCTTTTTGAAAATGTGCATACGTTCCGCCGGACTGAGTACGGGCCAGGTACGTGCAGACCTCTAAATTTCGTGCCAAACTTTTAGCTTTAATACCGTAAATGCCCAATAATTATTTTTTGTATGGACATAACCGAACTTTTAACTTTTATATCGGCCATTATTATTATTATTTTTATTATTTATTTTCACCAGATCCGAGCTGCACTTTTTTCGATGGGTCGGGCCCCGAGGGCCGGATCTTGGAAATTTCGGGTCATGTAGGCATCTAATCTGGCGTCAATAAGTGTATGTAAATAAATGCATAAATAAAGAATATAAGCTGCTAATTATGATAAAACTGCTGACATATAGACAAACTGCAAAGTTGAATATGTTAGTTGTGCCACTTTGGCTTCTACGTTGTTTATCAAAATAAGGCATGTCTTATTCCTTATATAAACAATCTAACAGCTGTGCTTTCTTTGCACATGTCAAATTTCGATTGCGTTCAAAAGTAAGGCAACATACATAATTCACTAATGTAGTTTCATGTTTGTATAATAATATGTGCCTCTCTAAATTAAAAAAGCAAGAATGAAGATTTATTTATTTATTTTCTCAAACTTGAGCGATTGTGATGGAAGCAGGTTTTCTTTTCCATTGATACATATATATATTGATACCACACGCAGTTTTATTAGTTAAAATGAAAAGAAAGATATAGTTTTTCTGAAATACTAAGGCATGACATGGCTATCTGAGTTAAGGCGAGGGGAGGATGCCCTTGTTCATATTTCTCCTTTTAGTCTTTTTTTTTTTTCAACAAAAGATCGCGAGGCTGGGGGAAGAATCCACTTTTTCGTTTAATTTTTTAATTTTCGGAGATGAGGAGGAGGAGGGGGGGGAGGAGAGAGAGAAAATATTTTTTGAGTTCAGTTGAAACAGTAAAAATATAACTAGTTGCAGGTTGAAAAAAAATATTTTTGAGGGTTCATATGTCAATTACTGCATAGCTTTTTTTTTTTTTTTTTTTGCAAATAGTATATGCATCTTTTTAGTATTATTATTAAATAGTGTATACATCAAATTTTTTATTCAATAGTTAAAAGGTTAAAACTTCACTTGTAGTTGCATATTAAAGAGAATTAAAAAAATAATAGTTTGGCGTGTTTGCATAATTCTTCGAAATTACTTGTAGGCTAATCATACAAAGGGTGTGATAAGTGCAAAGTACGCAATACTCGCGTTTATAGGGATCCCCAAAAAGACTAAAATACCTTTAAATAGAAAAGGACTTCTGAAGAATAGAATGGTAGTATCTGGGCTAGACTTTTTTTCATATAGTAAAAATTCAAGACCCTGAAAATATTTCTTGTACCGGGATCATTTTATGAAGACCGATTCTGACCATACAATTATTATTTAAACGTTGTATAAACAGGGCAGGTTTATTTTTCTGTGTTTACTTCAAATATGATTCAAGTTTTTTTCATTATCGTTTTATTTATCTCTCACATTTCTTTTCCGGCTAAAGGTTCAATTTAGATGACATTCACATGGTATTCATTAATTTTGCTGAATAAAAAAACACAGAAAGAAGCAGGGTCGCATGGTCAGCGCCGTGCGAAAGGGGGGGGGGGGGCAAAGGGGACTGTCTCCTCGGGCGCGGAAGTTTAGGGGCGCCAAATTTATACTACCAGCGTCATTTTGGGGCTGTTAAAAGAAAAAAAAAGGGGGTAAGGGGCCCCAAATTGAAACTTTGCCCCGGGCGCAGTTTTTTATTCGCACGCTCCTGCGTATGGTGGGAGTTTAACTACTCTAGACGGGAATTAAAATGCCGTCACCAATTACGATTTTTTCCTTTTTGTTGTTGTTAGTGTTTGTTGGTTTATGCTTGTACAATAGCAGAATTAGGGATGGGACGAATAGTGATTTGGCCGAATAGCCGAATACCGAATATTCGGCCAAATTTTAGGCCGAATACCGAATATTCGGCGGCCGAATATCAACTTTTTTTTCCAATAAAGAAAATAAATTTTGATTATATATAATTTAAAAAATAGGAGCTCATTAATAATTATTACTCTTAAATGTGCTTTTAAATGTATTTTTAAATTTGAAACATTTATTTTAACACAAAAAAATTATGAAATTGCATTATATTCTTTTATCTTAATGTACATCAAATAGAATTTCAGCAAGTCACGATGGTAAGATATTTTCATTAAAATATGAAGAATGTACTTCCATTTTATCATCAAATGGTACTTTTACCCGTTCTTGCATCCAAAATTAATAATATTCTTAATCTCTCTCTCTCAGAACTCACAAGTAGATATTTTCTGAAATAACCTTTAATGAAGTAAATTTGATCATTTAGAGTTTATGTCCCTAATGATAAGCGAATTTGTAAGAATGAGCCTGCTTTGAAATCAGTTGCCAAGCTTTAAATTACAAATTACGTTAAAGCAAAAGGTTATGCTTAAAGTAGAATACATATGGTAAAAAAAATTTTGACATTTGAATTGGCACATACAATATTAAACTTCAATATTCCACTTATTCAACAAGCATTAAAAGGATAAACAGAAATTGATAACAACATGAATCAAGGAATATGTAAATTAAAAATATATACATAATAATGTTACATATTTAAGTCAGTAATTATCCAAATAATTATTTAAAATTGTAAACTATAGAATAAAAAAAAATATTTTGTTTACTATTTAGAATTTATGTTTAAATACTTATAAAACGATCTTCATAAAGCTAGTTGTGTCATCTGATGCGTATCTAGTTTGTCACCAGCTCTGTTTTCAGATGTACCGTTGTAGTATTTGAAATAGTGATATTTGATATCTAATTTTGAAAACAAATCTTCGTTAATACACCTAGTGAATGAATTTTTTCATTTCTCACTTCATAGAAAATAAGTTACAAATTTCATAAGAGCCTTTTTTATATGTGCATGGAATTTGCAGACATTAATAAATATTCAAGTGTTTTAGAATAAGGCAGTGTTTATATATATATATATATATATGTTGTTATATTTTGAATTGTAATATATCATTCTCTAATGAAGACTGAAGACATTTCCCATACAATTAAATCTCCAACTTGGGCAGCATTTTCTAAAATATCACTCACTTTTATAGGAAATACAGAAAGGCTGTGTATTTTTTAGCAATCGAATAACTGTATATTTTGTAAGTAAGAATGAGATGGACTTCTTGAATGAAGTAGCCAATTTGGATTAGAGAAAAAAAAATGTAAGAAATGAAACTCTTTAAATCCTAAATTTATTTGGCAAGATATCTTTCACTATTCGGCGAGATATCTCTAAATATTCGGCTACAGGTATTCGGCCGAAGTATTCGGTCAACAAGCCTTCAATATTCGGCCAACTGAATATTCGGCAAAAGGGCCGAATAGGCCGAATACCGAATAGTGGCCGAATATTCGTCCCATCCCTAAGCAGAATCGATGCATGATCTTGCTCCCTGAAATAGCGGTGGAAAGAAAAGAACGGACACCCTGTTCAAACAATGCTATTGTCCAGTTCTAACTTTCCCTGACCACCCAGAATTTCCACCCACCAGAGAAAGGGAATTCGTAAAATAGAAAGTATACGTAATTTAGCTAGAAGCTATGACAAGTTGATGGGGAAAAAAAACAGGATGTTTTTGAAGTGGAGTTTCTCTAATTCATGGATTGAGGAAAATCTTGAACAATCGCAGCGATTGCTGGGAAAAATTCAGGGCACACTTCACTATCTTTTAATATCAGAAGGGCACATTTTGCCGATGTTTGAAAGGGCGGGGCGGGATTTGCCGATTTTAAAAGGGGCGTGGCGCTGCACCCTCCAAAAATGGCCTAGCGGGAACACTATTTCCAGCTTCTGAATAACTTTGTGTAAAATAAATCTAAATAGGGAAATAATATGGAAAAAAATACATTACATATTTTTTTTAATCAATTTCTTTGGATTCAGCATTTCTTTTTATTTGTTGTTAGATTAATTTGCAAGGTTGAAAATAATCTATAGTACATATTGGATTGATGGTTTATTTCATGCATAATCTTTTTATAAATGATTATATTAAAATTAAATGAATAAAACATGAAGGCATTTACCTGCTGTCCTACAACTGCTCTAGTCTCTTGTCCAGGTCGATCTAAACCTCCGTGTAAAAAAATTGAGTCGTGACTGTAAAATCTAAAATAAATATATATAGTTATATACATTGCAACTGAAACAAAAGTGGTTTGCCAGAAAAAACAAAACAAAAAGGTACTTAATGATGAACATACTAGGGCAGGGTTCATACAGAGTTTGCTAAATGAAAAATAAAGACTCTGTAAGGGCTTCGTTAAAAGAAAAATAAGGACTTTCTAAAGTTAAAAAAGAACAGTACACATATACTTACATTAAATTTTAATCATAATAGATTGAAATTTTACATAAAACATAATTATGTAATTATATAAAACAATATATAACGTTAGTTGGCTAACAACTGTTTTTTAGCATCTATTTCTTTGGTCAGGGAAGAAATTTTTTCTTTTTCTCTTTTGCCGATTTTCTACAACTTTTCGATTTTATAAATAATTGAATATCTTTAGTTGATTCAGCTTTATCATCTAATTGATTGGCCTTATTTTCTAACTCTGATACTTCTTTTTCAAGAAGCCATATTTTTTTCTTTATAAAACCTAAAACCTAAGTCATCTTCAATTAATTTCCTTTTATTTCCTGCTGAGGAAGACTGTTGCTGTTAACCATGCTACACATATCCAGTGAAATAATAAGACTACGATCAAACACAGATCAGCGAATTATAAAACAGACTGCACAATTATTTGGCGAAATATCTTTTCTTTGTTATTCATTTCTCTACTTCAAAGAAAAGGAAATTTTAGATGGTGAATACTGATTACGATGGGTGTTTGTGGATACGAGGTTTCTACGTCGCAATCGGGAAACAAAAGAGGCAGCTTTAATGTCCAATCAGAAGTAAGAGAATTATAACAGATTTTTTTTTTTTTTCAGCTGCCATATTTGACAGATTATGAATGTTTTAGGGGCGATTCTGGGTGATTTTTTTTTTTTTTTTTTTTTTTTGGAAATC
The DNA here is from genome assembly GCA_964019185.1 of Maratus speculifer. Lineage (NCBI taxonomy): Eukaryota > Metazoa > Arthropoda > Arachnida > Araneae > Salticidae > Maratus > Maratus speculifer. Next base: position 129,597,858 of record OZ025296.1, read on the forward strand.
GGCGGCGTGGAGGGGGGGGGGGGATTCCGCGAGTTCCCCCCCCCTGGAAAAAGGGTTTATCTGCGATCTTCGGACGAAATCGGCGATTTATCTGTGACATTTAGCAAAATCGGCGATTTTTCCGCAATCTTTTGACAAAATCAGCGTTTTTCCTTTTTCTTTCTTTATGAAATTTGCGTTTTTTCGACGATTTTTAGGCAAAATTTGCACTTTTTTCACAATCTTTTCTCAAAAATGGCGTTTTCAGGGATGATTCTGGATGAAATTTTTTTTTTCTGAAAATTCACATCGCGTTTTCCGGCGTTTTTTAATGAAATTGCTTTTTTTTTATTTTTATGTTTTTGACAATTGACAAAATTTGCTTTTTTACGCGATCTTTTCTCGAAAACAGCATTTTATCCCTGCAATCTTTTGATGAAATCAGTGTTTTTTCCGTGATCTTTTGATGAAATCTGCGTTTTTTTTTTAAATGAACTTTTGACAAAATATTTGTAAGAGGTCTTTTATCGAAAACGACGTTTCCCCCCCCCCCCCAAGATCTTTTAACAAAATTGGCATTATATCCAGAATCTTTTGACGAAATAGACGTTTTTCCACAATCTTCAGACAAAATTAGCATTTTATCTGTGATATCGGGTGAAATTACAATTTCTTTTCGCGATCTCTACAGGAAATTTGAGTTTTCCAGCTATCATTTGACAAAGTTCATTGACAAAAAATCGACGTAAAAAGTGATGTAAGCGTCTGCTCTTTCCTCTCATTGGCAAAAAAATCACACTTCTGGCTATTATAGAAAAAAGCATTACCGTCAACTTAGACGGAATAGCCATGGCCTACCTGTGGAATAGTGAAGTCTATAGTAACATTTTGGGTCGGGCCACAATCTGCATTCTATTTTTTTCCCCGCTGGTTTCTGCATGTATCCAATTTTTACAGCCAAGGAAAGATGCCAAAAGGGTTGTTAGGAGGAGAGAAGGAAATCTTTGGCTGCAGGTGATTCAATGTTCCATTGTGAAAGAAAATATACGATTGAAGTAAATTGTTTTAAAATATAATGTATGAAGGGTTTTTTTTTTTTTTAGAAATTTTAAAATTTAAGGACTAATATAGTTTTTTTTTTTTTTTTTTTTTTTTTTTTTTCCAGCACTTTTCATTTCTTGAAAATGAATCTTTTTCTTTCCAGCACTTTTTATTGCTTGAAAATGAATACTTTTTTTTCCGAGCACTTTTTCTATTTTTCCAGAGTATGAACCATGTATTAGTATGATCTCAACCAATCACTGCTGTGCTTCTGATGAATGACGTGCATAAAAGGCTTACCGTGCACTTTACAATTGTGATTTTTTTTTCCTGGGGATTAATATTGTTTGCATGCAAAACCGCAATACAATTTAAGGAGTTTCTAAGGAGTGTTTTGTTTATCTAAGTATTCGGTTTAGCTGTCGGCCGAATATTCGGTATTTTGCCAAAATCACTATTCGGCAGGGTTGGAAAAAAAATCCAAAAAACTGTTTTTTTTTGTTTTAAACCGGGTTATTTTAATAACATCCTTTTTTAGTACATATACATGCATATTTATTAAAAAAAAATAGACATTGTTGGATTATAAGTAGGGATGGGATGAATAGTGATTTGGCCGAATACCGAATATTCGGCCAAATTTTAGGCCGAATACCAACATTTTTTCAGAATAAAGAAAATAACTTTTAATTTTTTAATTTATATATATATATATATACATATATATATATATATATATATATATATATATATAATGTACACACACACATTATTTTAAATGGAAAAAAATTTAAAAACAATTTTATGTTTTATTATTAGTCTTTTTAAAACTTTAATAACTTAATGTAGTTCTTGTTCTTATAATATTTAAAACACCTTGATACTGTTAAGGGTGTATTTCGATTTAAACTGCTTACTTTCAGATTTATTTTTAAATTTATTTTTGCTCTTATATGCATCAAATTGGCAAATTGTCTTATTCAGAAAGTACACAAGGTGCTGTGTCGATTCTTTGATAAATGCAGAAAATATTGCAAAAAGCAATCAAAAACGGCATTTTGAACCGAGTTTTCCGAAGTGGGAGATCTGTGAACAAAAAAAGTGTCATACTGAGAAGATAATTGCTTATAAGTCAAATTCTAGTGAATTGAGCGTAAAATGACATCACACAGCACCTTATACGTCTTTTCAAAAATTCCCTCAGCAAGTTTCATGTTTCTACTTTTAAAAATGTGTCTGAAATTGTATCTGAAAATTTCGAGCTGTTTAATGTGGAAAAGCGTTTTTTCGAATACACCCTTAATTAAACATATTTTATTACATCTATATTATAATAGCAGAATTTTAATTACAGAAAAGTAATTCCTAAACATTTTACCTAAAATAGGAATTCATTTATTATTCTAAAAATGTACTACTTAAATTTATTTTGAATTTGAGAAACTTATTTTAGTACAAAATTTTTTTAAATTCTTAATAAATCCTTTTGACATATTCATAAAGCCCTTTTTATATAAGCATGGAATTTACAGACAATAATGAATATTTAGGCACTTTAGAATGAAACAGTGTTTTACTTTTTTCAATAACAGTTTATATATTTTGTGTTGTAATGTAACATTCTCTAAAAAAGTCATTTCCCCGACAGTTGAATCTCCAAGGTAAGTTTAATCTCTAATTTGGATAACATTTTCCAAAAGATTCTTAACTTTTATACGAAATGCAGAAATACTGTAAATTTTAATATTCAAATAATTGTATATTTTGTGCAATTATGAATGAAAATAATTTCATAAATGTGTCAGAAAGTAAGCGTGAATGTATTTAATTTTAAAAAGTTGCAAAAAATGAAGAAAAAATTCTTATTCTGAATTTATTCGTTAAGAAATCTTACAATATTCGGCAGCAGGTATTCAGCCGAAGCATTCGGCCAACAAGCCTTCAATATTCGGCTGACCGAGTATTCGGCAAAAGGGCCGAATATTCGTCCCATCTCTAATTATAAGTAGTATAAATTCATTTGAAAATAATTTAAATTAAATAATTACAGTGAATTATGTAGAAAATTTTTAAAAAAAATCATGTTTTAATTTAAACAGTTATTAGTAAACAGTCTTACGTGCAAACAATACACTACTCTACACAGTGAAACACTGATACTTTGAAAATCCTAATAAACAATCTTTTGATTACTTATAATATAAACATCTGATGTAGTTTCATGAATGTAAATATTATTTTCCACAATTTAAAAATAAATTTGAGATACTTCTTGGGGGTTTTGTTTTTTGAGAGACAATTTGAAATCAACATTTATGGTCATTAGATTTAGCAGATAAAGGGGGAAAAATTAGTTTGTTATTGTTAAAATACTATAACTAGCACCCACTTTTTGAATACTCTTATACAACTTCATATTTTGATTAATTTTTAAAGATTACCTCCCCAATAAAAAAAAAATTCTTTTATAGTTTTACAAAAATCTTATTAAAGATCATCGAGTTATGTAGCTCCATATTCAAAAGCTTGTGCATGTTATGGATAGATTGCTTTAAATAATCTGCAATTTAATGGAAATATTTTACACTAAATATTGAATATTTTTAATCTATTTTATTGATCAACTATATTGAACAAATTGAGCAACATATTTTCTTTGATCAACTCAAATGTTCTAAGATTTTCTTTACAGCAATAGAATATGTTCATCAAATGCATACAGATTTTCATCCTATACATAAAAAAATAACCTAGGCCCACTATATGTAATATTTGTAGCTGAAAAAAAGTGTTAAAAGTAGAAAAAGTTTTATATGCAGGGATGAGATTGACCAAAAAGCAAAAAAGCTGAAAACTGTGCAAACGACATTTGAGCAATGACAGGAATTTCAATCGCAACAAATACAATTGCTATTAATAAATATAAAATTACATACAATTTAGCTTTGCATAAATAAAAAAGGAATTATTAACATGAAATAGGAAGAAAGTATTTGATTACAATAATGAAAATTTATTTTACTAATATCAGGGGTTATTGTGACTCAATGAAAAATCCTGAAAATTAAGTGATGCAAATTAGAAAACCCTGAGAATTATCAAATGCAAAATATACCAATTTCAAAGGTCCCATTCAATCAAAAAGATTTGGAGCAAAGAGAAAAAAAAAGTGACAACAAAATTAGTTTTTAAAGCAGCAAAAAAGGTTTTAGAACAGAAAATTCCAATCCAGCGATAACCCTTTTTTTTTCGCAATCTTTTGACGGAATTTGCGACTTTTCTGCGATCTTTTGACAAAATTGGTCGGTTTTTTTTTTGCGATCTTTTTACGAAATTGGCTGTTTTTTTCGCACTTATTTGACCAAAGTTACTGTTTTTACGAGATTTTTTTAAAATGAAATGTGAAGTTTTTTCATGAAATTTGCCATTTTTCCGCGCTTTTATGACTAATTTTGCAGTTTATTTGCATTTATTTGATAAAATTGGTCGTTTTATGGCGATTTTTTAACGAAATAGATAGCTTTTTTGACGAAATAGATCGTTTTTTCGTGATTTTTTTAGACGAAATTGATCATTTTTCAGAGATTTTTGTGACGAAATTGATCGTTTTTCTGCAATTTTTTTTAACTAATTTGATCGTTTTTTGCCGAAATTCATCGTTTTTCACAATTTTTTGAGGAAATTTAAATCTTTTTATTACTAAATTTGCGTTTTTATCCCGGGATTCCATAAAGAACTTAGTTTTTTGTGCGATTCTTTAATTAAATTCGTGGGATATTTTTTTTTTTTGACCCATTAACAAATTTACGTTTTTCCATGACTCTTTGACGATATTTCCGTTTTACCGGTGATCTTGCGTCAAAATATCTGTTTTCCGGCAATTTTTGGATAAAAATCACATTTAACATTTAAAGGACGATCCTTTGTGAAAATTCCGCTTTTTTTGCAATCGTTCGACGAAATTGTCAATTTCTTTCTGCAAATAATCGACAAATTGATTTTTTTTCAGCGACTATGTGTCAAAATTCATGATGTTTTAAAATTCGAATTTTCCACTAAATATAATAATCCCATAAACTCGGAAAAATCGATCGAAAAATCTGGAAATCCAAGGTATACACGGATCACAATCGCCCATGTTGAAGTCGAAGTCTTCTGTTTTAAGACAATGCCGTTATGTTTTTCAATGAGCATTCGGCGAAAGCGATGAAATGAGATAACCACCGGATGCGATAAAGGACCTCTCGTAGTTGAAGTGTTGAAATAGAGTCATATTTTGATGTGGATTAAAATTATTTTACAATTCTTTTTTATTTAAAACGAATAAAAAATGGAAGTCTACATGAAATAAATTCTTGAAAACTCAAAAAGTAAAAATTAAAAAGGTAAAAAAACGAAAATTAAAAAAAAAAAATTCGGAAAATTCGAAAAAAGCAAAAATTAAAAAATGACAAAAAAGCTGAAAACCGCAGATCCGCAGAAGAATCTCACCCCTGTGTATGCAATAATTTGTAAGTCTTAATTTAAAGAAAAATGAGAATATCATTAATAATTTTTTCTAAAAAAAAAAAAAAAAAAAAAAAAAAAAAAAAAAAAAAAACTGGTTTTTTGAGAAAAAAACCAGTTGGTTTAAAAACCGTGGTTTAAACCATGGTTAAAATCAATTGGCTTAAACCCTGCTATTCGGTGCATCCCTAGATATAAATGTCTAACTCAGATGACTTAACTCTAATTTGACACTTTTGTTCAGTTTCTTAGCTTTTAAAATTTTCTGTTTTCTTTACTTCCCTTTTTCATTTTCACTCTGGTGCTCAAGTCATTTTTTTTTTAATCTTTCTCCTCTGAAATATTAGGCCAAAAATGAATATGTAATGATACGATCACACACTTAGTGATTGTTTATACTGTTGATCTTATGTCTTCACTCTATATTCTTTGCTCAGAGTTTCCCCCCAGAGGGTTTTAGGAGGGTGCTCCGCCCCTCCTGCCCTTTAGTTTAAAAACTAGCGCCCCTCTTGCCCCTCATCCAAAAACTAGCACCCCTCTTGTCATTCATTCAAAAAAAAAAAAAAAAAAAAAAAAAATAGCACCCTTCTTGCCCCACATTTGAAAAAGCGCAGCCCTCCAGCGATGATCCGAACGCGCTATAGTGCGTAAACATGGGTGCAAGTTTGAAATTCTGCCAAGACTGAAAATATTTTGACCCCCCCCCCCCCCACTAACTGAGAACATAAGCACGTAACTCATGTTTTTTCCCCCGATCTTTTGATAAAATTTGCGAGTTTTCTATGATATTTTGCCGAAATTTGTGATTTTTCTACGGTTTTTAGCCGAAATTTGCAATTTTTCTACAGTTTCCAGCAGAAATCTGTCATTTTTCGATGAAATCCAAGTATTTTATATGATCTTTTGACAAAATTCGCGTCTTTTTCACGATCTTTTGACAAAAATCGCATTTTTTCTGCAATCTTTTGATGAAAATCGTGGAATTTTTTGCAATCCTTTGACGGAAATCACGTCTTTTTCTTGATCCTTTGGCAAAATTCGCATCTTTTCCACGATCCTTTGACAAAATTCACGTCTTTCCCACGATCTTTTGATTAAATTCACGTCTTTTTTGGGATCCTTTGACAAACATTGCATCTTTTTCACAATTCTTCGACCGGAAATAGCACCTTTTTCGCAATTCTTCGACCGGAAATAGCGTCTTTTTCGCGATTATTCGACGGAAATAGTCTTTTCCCGCAATCCTTTAACAGAAATTGCATCTTTTCACGATGCTTTGCCAAAATCCACATATTTTTCACGATCCTTTAACAAAAATCGCGTTTTTCCTGCAATCTTTTGATGAAAATCGTGGAATTTTTGCGATCCTTTGACGGAAATCGCGTCTTTCTCGATCCTTTGGCAAGATTCGCATCTTTTCCACGATCCTTTGACAAAATTCACGTCTTTTCCATGATCTTTTGATTAAATTCACGTCTTTTTTGCGATCCTTTGACAAACATTGCATCTTTTTCACAATTCTTCGACCGGAAATAGCATCTTTTTCGCGATTCTTTGACCGGAAATAGCATCTTTTTTGCGATTCCTTGACTGGAAATAGCATCTTTTTCGCAATTCTTTGACTGGAAATAGCATCTTTTTTGCGATTCTTCGACTGGAAATAGCTTTTTTTGCGATTCTTCGACTGGAAATAGCTTTTTTTGCGATTCTTCGACAGGAATAGTGTTTTTACTGCAACCTTTTGACAGAAAATATCTTTTTTGTGATCCTTTGACAGAGACTGCATCTATTTTGCATTCTCTGACCAAGATGACGTCTTTTCCGCAATCTTTTAACAGGAATCGCGTTTTCTTCACAAGCTTTTGACAAAAATCGTGCCTTTTTCCGCAATTCTTTGATGATATTGGTGTTTTTGACGATCTTTCGACAAAAATAGCGTGTTTTTATGATCCTTCGACAGGAATCGCATTTTTTTCTGCAAGCTTTTGACGACAAACGTGTCTTTTTTTGCAATCCTTTGACAGAAATAGCACTTTTTCCCCCCACGATCACTTCACGAAAATCATGTTTTTTTCCAGCGATCTTTTGCCGAAAAGCGTGTGTTTTTCCGCGATCCGCTTTTAAAAATTTTCGAGGACAGAAACGAGACAAAAGACGGAATTCCGTCTCAGGACGGAAGAACTTGCACCCATGTGCGTAAATTACGCAAAAAATAGCCTCATATGCGTCCCGTGGAACGGGTAATTTCGTCAAAAAATCACTAAAAAAACAACAAGTTTCGTTAAAAATCACGAAATAACAACTAATTGCCAGCAACATTCGCGAACAAATGGCTAATTTCGCACAAAATTTCACAAAATGGCAGATTTCCTCAAAAGATCGTGGAAAAGCGACAAATTTCTTCCAAAAATCGCAATAAAACGGAAAATTTTGTCAAATGAGTCACAAAAAACGGCAACTTTTGTGAAAAAAAAAAAAAAAAAAAAAAAAAAAAAAAAAAAGGCGATAAAACGGCAGATTTCGTCAAAAGATTTACCAAAAAACGGCAAATTCGTCCAAAAATCGCAATAAAATGGAAAATTCTGTTTTTTTCACGAAATTTGACGTTTTTTTGCGATTTTTTAAGCAAAATCTGCCATTTTTTGCGATCTTTTAACAATATTTGTCGTTTTTTCGCGATCTTTTAAGAAAATCTACCTTTTTTTTTCAATTTTTTGATGAAATTTCTGTTTTTTTGCAACTTTTTGAACCGCTAGATTCAACTTTATAAAAGTGCCCTTTTCAGAACAGTAGTGCCCTGCCCTTTTTTAACCCTGGGGGAAACTGTTTGCTGCATATATTCCTCAACAAATTGCATCCTATTCTTTATTTGAGCGATAGCAAAGATAAATCTATATGGTAAAGAATGTGCAGTTTCCCTTCTGGCACTTTTATTTTGATTAAGACATAGAATTGGTAAATCTAATGTGGGCTCAGCTAATAAGCTGATTGTGTTTCTTCAACTTTTCGAAATGCTTGAATTAATAACTTCAGTTTCATTTTCAGTACTGTGCTACTTATTCTTGCAAACATGTCATCTCCTAGGATATTTTTAACTTGAAACTCAAAATAGCTGTGTCTGGAAGAGTAACAGAAGAGCAGGGTTGGGTTTCTGACGTCAGAAACTGGTTTTTGACAAGACAAGTGTCAAAAACTGGTTTAAACCGTCAAAAACTGGTTTAAACCGTCAAAAACGTGTAATGCGCTTTAAACATTTTAAGAACCAGAGAAAAACATTGAGTAATTTTTTATTTAAAATTAATTATACTGTAATTTAATAATTACAAAAAAAATTAAATTATTTTAATTGCAATAAAACAGTTTTTTAGAATGTTCAAACAGAAGAAAATGATTTTGTACACTTAATAATCTGGATAAATTTTACCCCACAGCATCCTATAGCACTTAACCAATTTAGCACATTTATTTACACCCAAATGGTTTATATTATAAGTTTAAAGTGTATGAAGCCAAAGTTACAAAATACTCTCTCAATTGGTGCTGAGCTAGCAGGGCTTGATAACAGAGGCATTGCTAGTTGAGCAAGTTGGGAGGCTGGCCAAATTTTCAGATTTATGACAATTTTTTTTTTCTTTTTTTTCCAGAAATGATAATCTACAATACAGTAAAAGTGAATTTTTAATATTACATCTAATATTGTATATTTTTGACAGATGTTTAATGTGAAATTTTACAGATCAGTGTAGTATTTGAGGTTTCTGACGAGGTTTTTGACAAGAGGTTTTAGCCATGACGGTTTAAACCGGATAAAACCGCATACTGTCAAAAACTTGCCAACCCTGCAGAAGAGCCCCTCGCCCTTTCTAGGCACATAGTTCCATCTAAAGCATTGCATTACCATGGGTATATCCCAAATTTTAAAGCTATTTTTTATCCAGTCTTCGTTAATTGATGTAATTGCTTCTTGAAGAGCTACTGCAAAATATTCTTTTGTAAGCATGTTATCTAAATGTTTGCTATACCATTCTAAAACGACTGCTTTCCATGCTGTTTTTTAAACCTTTGAATATTGTAATATTACATGGCTTTAAGATCTTAATTTAATTTTGATAAAATAAAACACGAATTACACCTTCTTTTCAGCAAAAAATTATCTTTAAAGACAATTTCTCCTTATTTAACATTGTAAAATTTTTATATTAAATATTTTATATAGAAGTAAATAATTTTATTTATTTAATTATTTATATTTAGAAGAAAAATATATTTAAATAAAAAAAAATGATAATGAGTTAGTATATTAAATGAAAGTTTGACATGTTAATCACTGAAACATGAAACAACATAGTTATTGGCATTCCCAATATTAATAAATATATACTACAGTAGAAGATCGATATAACGCAATTCTATAAACCGTAATTCTCCATAAACCACACTGCTTCTTGGATGTAAACAGTGAAATTCACAGTTAAAAAACTCCTACATTCTGTATTGAAAAAATGATGCACTCTAGCGGATTAAATTTCAGCATATAATTTTATCATTTTCTCCCGTTTTTAAATAAAAATTCGCCATCATTAATGTGAAATAATTTTGAAAATGAGAAGTTAGCATCGCGATAGTAAGGTAAATACACCAAACGTCCATAGAAAAATTAGCTTGTAAACCATGGGGAAAGTAAAAACGGAGTTAGCAAGTCACAGAGCTAGCGAAAACGCGATGAACATCAAAAATTTTAGCGGCAAGAAATCATAATTACTTGCGATAAAATGGCAATGCCAGTTTATTTTGATGTTTAATGTTATTCTCTCGCCCACGTTTTTTCTTTTTTAACAACACATTTATTACGTTTTATTTCTTTTAAATCGGAAGATATATATTTACTTGTTTCGTTTTTTTTTTTTTTTTTTTTGTTTTTTTTTGAGTTGTTTTGTAAAAAAAACAAATTATGGATAAAAAAGTTGGCGAGTCATCGAAAGTAAACAAAAAACGTAAGATTTTGACTATTTTGCAAAAAGTAGAAATATTGAAAGAATTGGACAAGGGATCAACGGCAAAATACATTGCAAACAGTGTTAGAAATTAGCGGTCGTTAGTCGTCAAATGCAACTAAAAAATTGAATTTGATGACTACAAAATTATTCTTGGTCGTCAAATTTGACGCCTAGCTTTTTAACCCTTTCCGGCACGGGCATAATTTGTCAGTAAAATAAGAAATTATCAACTGACACCGGAATTCAAAACGAATTTTTTAGATACTTTGAAGTCCTTAATTTAAGTTTTTACTATAAAAGAAAAATTATACTAAAATATTATTGGTGCCGTTTGCAATACAAATTAAGTATCCCAGACCAGGCACAGTGTGCCGGAAAGGGTAAAAAAATATTTATTAGACATATGGTTCCGAAATAAAAAAAAGGTTAGTCAGAAAATTTGGAATTAAAAAATGTCGAAAATTTCGACAAATAGTCGAAAAAAAAAAATCAATTTCGTCAATTGTTCGCATAAAAAATCTCCGATTTCGGTAAAAAAAAATAGCGAAAAAAAGCAATTCTTTTTGTACGATAGAGGAAAAAAACGCAAATTTCTACAAAGGATTGCGAACAGAAATGTATATTTCGTCAGAAAAACGCTGGAAAAACGAGAATTTCATCACAGAATCGAGAAAAAAAATTCTTACTTAATCAAAAAAAATCCTGGGAAAAACACTTCGTCATAGTATCACAGAAAAAAAAAAAAACGCAAATTTTTACAAAGGATCGCGAAAATAAATCTTAATTTCGTCACAGAATCTTTAGAAAAACGCAAATTTTGTCAAAGAATTACAGAAAAAAATGAGAAGCTAGTCATAGGATCGCGATAAAATCCGTTAATTTCATCAAAGGTTTGTGAAAAACCACTAATTTCTTCAAGGAATCGCAAAAAAAAATCCCGCAATTTTCGCCAAAGAATTGCGAAAAAAACCCGCATAATTAACGAAGGGGGGGGGGGGATTCCCAGTCCTCCCCCCCCTGCCCTGTAACCTTTAAAAAAATCTGTAAATTTTAGATTTTCTTTTTTATTTTTATTCAGAATCATCCCTTGATTCAAATGTAGATCGGTCATAAATCCGAAAATTCGGGTATAAAATCTATCGCAAATTTCAAGAAATGGTCGCTGAAAAAAATTTAGTCAATCGTTCTAAGAAAAATTGCCAATTTTCAAGGGATCGTGGAAAAAATCCGAATTTCGACATAAGATCGCAAAAAAAAAAAAAAAAAAAAAAAAGTGGAAAAACGGCTGCAAGTTTTGTCAACTAATCGCGAAAAACTACAAATTTCGTCAAAAGATTGCGAAAAAGCACGGCCAATTTTGTCAACAGATCACAAAAAAACATGGCAAAGCTTGTCAAAAGATGGAAAAAAGCAGCAAGTTTTGTCAAAACATCGCGAAAAAACACGGCAAAGTTTGTCAAAAGATCATGAAGATAACGGCAAGTTTCTTCAAAAAAGCATGAAAAAAAACGACAAGATTCGTCAAAAGATCGCGAAAAAAAAGCAAGTTTCGTAAAAAAAAAAAAAAAAAAAATCGCAAAAAACCAGCATGTTTCATCGAAAGATCGCGAAAAATATGGCAAAATTTGTCAAAAGGTCGCAAAAAAGGGTAAGTTTCTTCAAAAGATCGTAAAAAATGGAAAGTTTCTTCAAAAGATCGCGAAAAACGGCAAGTTTCTTCAAAAGATCTCTAAAAAACGGCAAGTTTCTTCAAAAGATAGCAAAAAACACAAATTTCGTGAAAAAAGACACGACCCCCCCCCCCCCCCCAAAAAAAGGGCTAGAAGTGGATTTTTCTCCCATCTCTGTTGTAATCTTTCAGAAAATTTTATACGAATTTAAAAAAAAAAAAAATAGGCAGAATCACTCGTAAATTATATACAGTATTACAGTAATATTAATATGAATTTTAGAAACTGCAACTAAAAATCTTGATTTGACGCCTAAGATTTTTACAATAGTCGTCATTTGACGCCTGCTTTTTATCTCCCAATTTCTATCTCTGATTGCAAATGCATATGGTATTGGTAATCGAACTGTTTACGACATCCGTGACAACCGGGAAAAAATATTGGATTATTATTCAAATACCGATATCAAGAAAGGTATTGCTGAAAGGAAACGAATGAAAGGTGTACAATCGGCCGATTTAGATGCCGTTTTGTTCGAATGGTTTCGCCAAAGGCGATCAGAAAACATTCCAATTACCAGACCGATTCTGTGTATGAAAGCAAAGGAATTTCATAAAGAACTGAATATTGAAGTTCCATGTGATTATTCAACCGGTTGGTTGACGAAATTCAAAAATCGGCATGGTATACGGTACCTAAAAGCAAGTGGCGAAAAGGTGTCTGCTGATACAGAAGCTGCTGAGCAGTTTGTTGAAGAATTTAAAAAAAATAGTGGATGATGAAAAAATTTCGCCTGAACTAATTTATAATATGGATGAAACAGCCCTATTTTGGTGCAATTTACCGTGCAAAACTTTTGTGTGTGAGCAAGAACTTGAACCTTCAATGGTTAAAGATGATAAAAGAAGGTTAACAGTAGTTCTTTGCAGCAATGCTGCAGGTACACATAAGTGCAGACTGTTAGTTATAGGCAAAAGTAAAAATCCTCGTTCTTTAAACGGGTTAAAAAAAAGTGGTCTACTTCCTGTTATCTATAGAAGCAACAAGAAGGCGTGGATGACAAAGGAATTGTGTGCAGAATGGTTCAATAACAATTTTGTGAAGGAAGCTCAGGAGCACTGCTCAAAAGTTGGCCTGCCTAAAGATAGCAAAATTTTGCTATTATTTGATAACTGTCGTGCCCACCCAGAACTTGCTGCTTCTAATGTCATAACAAAATTTTTGCCGCCCAACACTACATCCCTAATCCAGCCTCAAGATCAGGGTATCATAAATAGCATGAAATGCAACTACAAAAGTTCTTTTCTTAAAAAACTCCTAAATTCTGATATCCACCCCAGGGTTGGAAAAAAACCTGGTTTTTTGAAAAAAAACCAAAAAAACCCGTTTTTTTTGGTTTAAACCAGGTTTTTTTGGTTTAAACCAGGTTTTTTTAAAACATCCTTTTTTATTACATATACATGCATATTTATTGATAAAACTAGACATTGTTAAATTATAAGTAGTATAAAATCATTTGAAAATAATTTAAATTAAATAATTATAGTTAATTATGTAGAAAATTAAAAAAAAATCATATTTTAATTTAAATAGATATTAGTAAAGTTATATGTTCAAACAATAAGCTACTCTACACAGTGAAACATTGATGCTTTGAAAATGTTTATACATAATCTTTTTATTATTTATAATAAACATTTGATGTAGTTTGATGAATATAGTTCTACATTTAAAAAAAATACAAAAATAAATTTGAGATTGTTCTTGGGGGTTTTGTGTTTTGAGAGACAATTTGAAATCAACATTTATGGTCATTGGATTTAGCAGATAACTGAGGGGAAAAATAATTTGTTAGTATTAAAATACTAAAACTAGCCCCCAATTTTTGAATACTCATTCAACCTCATATTTTGATTTTAATTCTTAAAGATAATCTCCCCGACAGGGTTGGAAAAAAAATCATGATTTTTTTAAAAAAATCAAAAAAATCAGATTTGATTTAAATCAGATTTTTTTGATTTAAATCGGATTTATTTGATTTTTTTAGAATCCTATATTTAATTACTGTGTTTTTATGTTTTTACGATACATGAAGCAGTTTTTTATAATAAATAACTAAAAAAGAATAAATAATATTTATAATTTATAAAAATAATATAAGAAATAATTATATAGTTAAGAAAATATTGTATTCTAGTTACTGATTGGTACTAAAAATTAAACATCTAAGCTTTAATCTAAAGCCATTCTATTATTTTGTAATTGAATTGTGCATACTAAATAAATAATAAATAAATTTAAATATGTTGTAAATGAATAGAAACTGGCAAAATTCAAAAAACAAATTAAATTCAGTAGACCCCCTCAAATCCACTGCCCTAATATCCACAACTCTCTAAAATCTGTGCATAATTTACAGATGTAAACAATGAAGCTCTCAGGTCAGGTATAAGGACAAAATTTGACTTTTTTATTTTTATATCAATTCTATGTATATTTTAATCTGTAACTTTCATTAATATCGCTAAATTCATGCTTTTCATGAAGGAAGAATAAATTTATTTCTGAAAAAAATTCAAGGTATTGCTAATATCAGTGGTGATCACAATCTTTTTGGAAAATGCATTTATACATTCATCAAGCTTTTTTTAATTGTTGAGTTTGAGTAAACCTGAAATAAAACTTCTATATTTTAAGATATTGATGTGAATTAGTAGTGCACCTTTATGGAGCAAGTTCCATTGAATAATTTAGGAAAAAATGCATCTCATCTTTATAATAAATATTTAGTTATACATTATTGATTACTTCATCTTTGTTGCTTTCAATATTTTAATCATTTTTAATTATCTAAATTTTTATTATTATAGTTTATTAACTTACATAATTGTTTTAATGTTTTACTATATTATAAGCATTCATTAACTTCAGTTGCATTATTAATTACAATCAAATTACTGTTTAAAAATGTAAACAAACCCATGACCAGAAATCCACAAAATTCTAAAATCCACTCAACCTCTGGTCCCAAGCTGTGCGGATTTGAGGAAGTCTACTGTATTCATTTAATGCAAGCTATTTATTAAGGGATAAAAATCACAATTAATTCTATATTTCTTAAGCAAATAGGAAAAAATCAGGGATTTAATTGTTTGAACAAAAACACTAATTTAGAAGCTTTGTCTACTCCTAATTTATTATGAAGGCTTGAATGAACTACTCCAAAATAAGAAAATTGTTTTTTTACTCCAGTAGATGAAGCCACGGTTGTTGTTATTTGGTAAATAAATTCAATTTCAATTTTGCTGATTCTCTCTTTAACTCCCTTTACATAAAAAGATTTCTGCCAATCATAATCTGTCATAATATCAGAAACTTTTTTCTCAAGCAATGGTAATTTTTGGAATGGGCCGTTTTTTGCTTGAAAATGTGGTACAGTGGTGAGAAGATTTAGACAATCTTCTTTAATGAATGACAAATCTTCATTATTTTTCCTTACATTAAGTTTCATTTCATTTTGATTTAAAAGAAAGAACCTTAATTAAATAAAACTCCAGCAAAATGACAGCCATTAATAGTTTGTTCATATCTTGCTTTAAATTTTGTAGTTCTATCGTTATCTAATACATTTTCTAACTTTTTACCCAAAATTTTTCTTTGATATGTGCATTCATGTGAAATTGCAAAAAATTGATTTAAATCAAATTATTTTTTTTTAAATCAGTTGATTTAAATCAGTTGATTTAAATCATGCCAACCCTGCTCCCCGATAGGAAAAAAAAAAAAAAAAATTCCTTTATACTTTCATCAAAATCTTAAAGATTATTCAGTTATGTAGCTCCATATTCAAAAGCATTGTGCATTAGGGTGGGCCGAAAAAACCTTTTTTTCGATTTTCGATAGTGGCGGGTGCGGAAAAGTGGCCACTGGTGGCACTCAGTTCACACAAAAAATTTGAGATTTTTTGGACAATTCCTTACCCTGCCGCAAATGGCTTGAAGTTTTGCCAAAATGCTGATTTTTTAATTTTTTTAGCAAAAAAAAATTTAAATATTAAATTAAGTTTTTTTTTGGTGATATTTAGTTTAAAAGATGTATTTAATGTGCCAAATGTTTAAATAACCTCTAATTATGCATTAGTTTAGTGCTATGTTCTTTAAAAATGTACAGATTTTAACTTGTTTTGCGTTCCGTACCAACGCGAAACAACCGAGAACTCCTCGCGTGGATGTCGTAGCTGCACGCTGAGTTTTACTCGCCTATAAAAATCGGCTAATTTAAAATACACATAGCAATTAAATAATGCATTATCAGAACTTATTTAAACATTAGATACGTTAAATATGCCTTTCCAAATAAATACAGCCAAAATAAACTTAATTTAATATTTTAAAAGTTTTTACTAAAAAAGTTCAAAAATCAGCATTTTGGCAAAACTTCAAGCCATTTGCGGCAGGGTAAGGAATTGTCCAAAAAATCTCAAATTTTTTGTGTGAACTGGGTGCCACCAGTGGCCACTTTTCCGCACCCGCCACTATCGAAAATCGAAAAAAAGTTTTTTTCGGCCCACCCTATTGTGCATGTTATGATAGATTACTTTAAATATTCTGCATTTTTTAATGAAAATATTTTATACTAAATATGGAATATTTTTAATCCATTTTATCTTTGATCAGTTCACATATTCTAAGATTTTTCTTTAGAGCAATGGAATATGTTCACCAATGCATCCTATACATAAAAAATAACCTAGAATCACTATATTTAATACTTTTTGCTGAAATAAAGTGTTAAACGTAGAAAATATTTATATCCAATAATTTGTAAATCTTAAATTGCAAAGAAAAACAAGAAAATATCATTAGATTTTTTTTGAAAAAAACCAATTGGTTTTTTTGAGAAAAAAACCAATTGGTTTAAACCGTGCCAACCCTGATCCGCCCTAATATGATAACAGAATTTAAAAAACAGTTCAATATTAGGGACTGTGTGTACATATTGAGGGATGCCTGGGACTCGGTAAAGCAGGAAACTTTAGTAAATGCATGGCATAATTTATGGCCAGAATCCTTTTTTTTTGAAACAGGTAATGACGATGAATTTGGTGGTTTTAAACCTTCCTTAGCAAAAATTAAAGCTGCTGAACTTATGAATTATGCACAAATCACTCAATTGGATGAATTGAACGAAGAGGCTATTGTGGAATTTTTGGAAACTGATGACCAGTCTCAAATTGTGAATCAAGTAACTGACAGTGAAATAATTTCTTCAGTTCTGAACACAGAAGAAAGCAACTCTGAAACAGAATCAGATGAGGAGGAAGTTCCCAAAGTTTCCATGGCTGAAGGAATTTCTATGGGAGATTCCTATTTAAAATTCTTAGAAACACAGGATTGTGTTACAGAGCAAGAAATCTTAATTTTTCACAGAGTGCAGGAAAGACTAATCTTAAAAAAAAAAAAAAAAAAAAAAAAAAAAAAGACAAATGCTAAAACAAACTAAAATTGATGAGATGTTTAGTAAACAAATTTAGTAGTGTTAATTTATAATATAAAACAGTTCTTTCTCCTGTGAAATAAATTGTTAAGTTGCATTACTTTCTTTGAATAATAAATTATTAAATTGCATTATCTTCTTTGAATAATTATTAAACTACATATTGTTGTATTTAAACATTATTTTAAAGTGTTACTGGCAGTGTGTGATGTATATCACATACATTTTGCAATTTTTAGAGGATAAATTTAAATGCCATCTTAAATGATCTATATAACGCAAAATTCCATATAATGCAACACATCGCGTTTTTAGTTTTGCGTTATATAGATCTTCTACTGTAATACTGAGTAACTTGGCACCGGTGCCAATAACTTAAAATTTTATATTTCAATTTAAAATGGCTGGTAGATCATTTAAAAGTATTACTAGAAATAAAAACATAAAATACCTCATTTAAATTTTTTCATGAAAACTAGTTATTGGCACTGGTGCCAATAACTGGATTTGTTATAGTTATCATAGGCAGTAATTGGCACCCATACCAAATAAATATTTAGCAGCTTTTAAAGCCAAATCACTTATTTAAATCAGGTGTTACATATTTATCTAAAATAATCAAACTGGGAAGAAAAATGAAAAAGAATGTACTTTTTAATAAAAACCTACGTTGAATCCTTAACAAATAATGAAAAAAAGGTGACAATTTCTAAAAGGCGAGACACTCCTCTGAACATTATTTTTTGAAAATATGATGCACTTTATTTTTAGTCGTGATGTTACTCACGTGGATTTGAAAAGGAATGAACTAATCATTAAAATTATTTTCAACATCAAAACTTTTTTAGTTCCCTTAATATTTTCATTTAAATCCTAAAGTGCTAATGACTGTATTGTTTTTACCCTATATATAAAATTATATACAGGGATGCCACTTGGAAAATATAAAAAAAAGAGGAAATTACGTGTAAAGTAAAATTTACTACATTTTTCACAACATTCATGAGTGCAATTTATAAATTATATTGTTTATAATAAACTAAAAAAGGAATTAAAAATATAACAAACTGTTTTTTAACTATTAAAAAGAACTAATTTTTGTAAACCTCTTGTAAGTGTTTCTAAATGAGTATTTGTCAAACCGTTTGAAATATGATGCTAATTCATTGTGCATTTAGTTCACCGTATTTTACATTAATTAAGGTAACACAACACAGATGCAGTGAGCTCAGTGAGGAATTTTACATATCGCATAATTTTAAATCAATTTAGATAACCCTACAATGGATTTGATGATTATTCCAAGAAAGTGAATAGCCAAAATTTACAGTTTTTCTGGTTTTTTTTTTTTTTTTTTTTTTTTTGGCAATTTTTCGATGAAAATCGCTGTTTTATTTCGCGATCGTTTGACGAAAATTGCCGCTTTATTTTATGATTGCTTGACGAAAACAGGCACAATTTGCGATCATTTGACAAAAATTGCCATTCTATTTCATTATTGTTTGACAACAATTGTCGTTATATATCGTTATTGTTTGACGAAAATTGCCGTTTTATTTCCAGACATGCTACAGGCTCAGCAAGAAAAAAGGATTCTTTCGATGAAAATCGCTGTTTTATTTCGCGATCGTTTGACGAAAATTGCCGCTTTATTTTATGATTGCTTGACGAAAACAGACAATTTGCGATCATTTAACAAAAATTGCCATTCTATTTCGTTATTGTTTGACAACAACTGCCGTTATATATCGTTATTGTTTGACGAAAATTGCCGTTTTATTTCCAGACATGCTACAGGCTCAGCAAGAAAAAAGCTGAACTTTTACGGCTCCACGGACTTCTGACGAAATTTCTATTTTCTTGCAGTGTTTTGATGAAATTTGCGTTTTTTCTTTTTTAATGATATTAGCATATTTTCTCGATCATTTGACGAAAATCTTACTTTTCCACAGTCTGTTCAATGAAATTTGCATTTATCCATGATCTTATAGCGAAATTCGCAATTTTTCTCACTTTTTTTCGACAAAATAAATGTATTTTTCGCGATCTTTCGTCAAAATTTGCGCATTTTCCGCAATCTTTCGTCAAAATTTGCGCATTTTCCGCAATCTTTCGTCAAAATTCACTATTTTCCGCAATCTTTCCTCAAAATTTACTTATTTTATGTGATTTTTCATCAAAATGTACACTTTTTCTGAGATTTTTTGTTAAAATTCGCACATTTTTCTCGATCTTTCGTCAGAATTCACATATTTTTTCTGATCTTTCGACAAAATTCGCATTTTTTCCGCAATTTTTCTGCAAAATAGATTTATTTTCTGTGTTCTTTCTACAAAATAGATTTACTTTCCGCGTTCTTTCTACAAGATAGATTTATTTTCTGCGATCTTTCTAAAAAAACAGATATTTTCCACGATCTTTCAAGAAAATCGCATATTTTCTTCGTTCTTTCGCAAGTTCTCATATTTCTCCAATATTTTGATAACATTCGCCTCTTTTCCACTATTTTTCGACAAGATGTGCATATTTTCCATGATCTTTTGATAAATTCGAGCATTTTTCACGATTCTGTGATGAAATTTTGAGTAAACTGAGTTTTAACCCACTTCTTGGCGATGTTTCTTTTGACGTGCGATGACTGTGCCATACCTTGCTTTCTTTTCTGTTTAGGTGCTGCTCTTCTTGGCAACCCTCGGAGAGATTTCTCTCCTCGGCTTGCACATGCTCCGTTCTTTCTTTTCTAGTTTTCTTATTGGACAAGAGAGGAGAAACATTTAAAAGTTTGAAGTCTTGCACCTGGAAATTAAATATCTTGTGTCTCATTAGAGGCCGTTGGATTTCGAATAGTGCAGGGGTGATTCTGGATGAAAATTTTTTTTCAGAAATTCGCATCGCATTTTCGGAAATCGGCAGGGGGGGGGGGGGGGGATTTCCCCGCTATCTTCAGACGAAATGAGCAATATTTTAGCAAAATCGGCGATTTATTGCGATCTTTTGCCAAAATCGGCATTTATCCATGTTTTTTTCAGTGAAATCAGCGTTTTTTAGACGATCTTTAGACAAAAATTGCTTTTTTACACGATTTTTTTTCTCTAAAACGGCATTTTATTCCCGCGATCTTTTGACGAAATCGGCGTTTTCCCATGTTTTCTTAAGTGAGATCTGCGTTTTTTCGACGATCTTTAGACAAAATTTGCTTTTTTATGCGATTTTTTCTCGAAAACGACGTTTTATTCCCGCGATCTTTTGACGAAATCTGCATTTTTTCCGTGAGCTTTTGATGAAATCGGCATATTTTTTTCAAATATTCTTTTGACAAAATATTTTTAAACGATCTTTTATCGAAAACTGCGTTTTTTCCCGCGATCTTTTTTAACGAAATCGCCGTTATATGCGCAATCTTTAGACGAAAATCAGCGTTTTTCCGCCGTCTTCAGAAGAAATCGGCATTTTATCTGTGATATTTGGTGAAATTGCCGTTTTTTCCGCGATCCGCACAGGAAATTCACATTTTTTATCGATCTTTTGTCAAATTTCGTTTACAAAAACATTTACGGAATCGTCGTTTTTCCACGAAATATTGACGAAATGTATGCTATTTCGGCGATCCTATCACGAAATTTGCATTTCTACGCAATTGTTTTTTCCGCGCGCAAAACCGTACAAGTTGGCTACTATGTGGAACTGATAACCCAATTTCAAATTTTCGGAAGAGAATGCCTTAAATTTTCGGAAATTTTGGACGAGAATCACCCCTGGAACAGTGTAACATTGAATGAGTAAATTTTTTGGGGGCAATATACGAGTGATTTTTTTTAAAAATTAGAAACCTTTGTTTTGTATTTAAAAAGGAAGTATTTTCTACATTTCTATTGTTTTTTTAATGTAGACACCGTGATTTGTATTTAAAAGTAAGTGTTTTAGGCCTTTCTTTAGTACTTTGGATGTTTTGAATCTTAATGCTATTTAGTTTCATATTATATATAAAAGAAAAACATTTGACTTCAAAGCTTAGTATATTTCTTTAGAAAATCTAATATTGATTTCTTTTATTTAAAAAAAGGCTGGTTTTGTTTTTAAAAGAAGGTATGTCTTTTGCGTAGTGTCTCCTGGACTTAAATCCCGCTCCGGGAGACAAAACGCAAAAGCTGGCCAATGTGGCGATATTTTGGAAGTGTGCCAAGAAGGGGGTTAAAACTCAGTCACGCCCGAAATTTGAGTATTTTTCTGCAACCTGTACACTAAAATCACATTATCTCCTGCAATCCTCAGGAAAAAAAAAAAAAAAATTCTAATTTTTTCCGTGACAGTTTTTTTTTTTTTTTTTTTTCCTGAGATAATTTGGAGCAATTTGCACTTTTTTTGCAATGCTTTGAAGAAATTTGCTTATGGTGCGGTTTGTACTCACTTTTTGTTGCATTTCTTCCCCCCCCCCCAATAAAAATGTCGACAAATTTTAATGCATATTTGCATCGATCCCAGGGATAATAAAATTCATCGCCGAAAAAGCGGAATTCCACGTTTTCGTAGAAAAGTAGCATGTCTGTATTTCGTTATTGTAAGACGAAAATCTCCATTTTATTTTGTTATTGTACGACGAAAATTGCCATTTTATTTCG
Source organism: Maratus speculifer (assembly GCA_964019185.1). NCBI lineage: Eukaryota > Metazoa > Arthropoda > Arachnida > Araneae > Salticidae > Maratus > Maratus speculifer. The sequence continues at coordinate 129,620,166 of OZ025296.1, forward strand.
TTATTGTCGACGAAAAATGCCATTTTATTTCAAGATCGCTTGCCTAAAATAACTGTGTTTTTCTCAACTGTCTGACGACAATCGCTATTATATTTCGCAATTGTGTGAAGAAAATTGCTGTCTTATTTCGTGATCCCTCGACATAAATTTTTGTTGTATTTCACGATCATTTGACAAAAATCATTATTTTATTTCATGATTGTTCGTGAAAATAATCGTTTTATTTCACAATCGCTTAACAGAAATCACGGATTCTTAAAAATTAAAAATAAGAAAAGAGAAAAAAGCAGAAATCCGCCATTTGGCAGAAAAGTGAGATCTCTGTGTGTGTATATATATATATTGGACATAATAATATATAAACATAAGATCATATGTAGTTCAAACAGTTTTTAAAAAATTAGTTACACAGGAAAAAAATTCTGAAAAAGGGGAAAATTTCAGAAAAATTGTCATTGTTCTACAGCAAAGTTTAAGTCAAAGGAAAAAAAAAAAAAAAAAACTGTTATAAGTCTTGAGCATAATTTAGCAAATACATACCTGCCAACCTGAGAAAATTCAAATGTGTAAAACAACGTGAAAAACATTTTTAATGAATTTTTATAAAATAAACACAATGAACAATATTTAGTATGACAATAGTAACTTTGTTTGCTTTACTTATAACATAATCAAAAAGAATACCAAAACGAATACTGAATATTTAATTATTCAGTTATTTGGTCAAACCATTATCCATTGCATCACTAATTTTTAACGGATCTTCAATTCTCACATTTAAAAAAAAAAAATTCAGGCAAAATTTACTCAAAACAAAGATATCTTTTACAATAATGAAAATTTAAAATTCTATATTTCTTAATAATGAAACAAGCTAATTTTTAACTATACTTAAATATACCTCTTTAAGTATTTATAATTAAAAGCAGCAGAAAAAATTCATAGGGGGAAATTGAGCTTGGAAAAAAAAAATTACAAAAATGTGTAAAATAAACTATTTTAAGTGTAAAAGAGTAAAAAACAGCCCAAATGTGTAAATTTTACACCTAATGTGTAAAACTTACAAGTATGCAAATATGGATTCAAAATTTTATCACGATTAGTCAGAAAATGGTCTTAACCTTTCAAGCGTCCTGTAAAATTTTCCATTCATGTTTAACAATTCATAAAATAGTAGCTATGAAAGGTGTTGGCATGAAAATTTTCATTTGGTAACCTTATATATTTATCTTTTTCACTTCAAAAAATTAGCTTCAATATCGATTTTGTGTTAAATCAGCCTTTGATGCTAAAAGTTATGTGATGGAAAAACCTGGTTAGGATGCTTAAAGTGCTAAAGCACAGACACATATTTCCTCACAGTATTACATCCAGTCTTGTCTTTCCTTAATACATTTCGAAACATATAAATGAAATCATTTTATAACTTATTCATAAAAACAAATAAAAATAAAATATTGACCTATGCAGATGCAGAGGTGCTTTATTTAATAAAGTGTAATACTGCCGGACAAATTCACGGCCCACACATTGGGGAGTAGGCGTTTCCATGACCATCTCTTTTTCCTATAAAAAAAAAAAGAAATTTAGAATAAATTGTCTTAAAATATATTGTTTAAAAACATAAATTTAACCTGGAAATGAAAACATTTTATTAACTAAAGCAACATAAATAAAACCCCCAGAAGCAGAATTTTGTCTGTCTGTCTGCAGCATACTAAAAACAATATCTCATAAAACATGAAAAACTTGCCTTTATAAAGAATAATAAATTTATGAAACAAATACTATAAATCTAGAAACTGAAGTATATTTCACCCTTTTTTTTTTTTAAAGCTCAGTCTTTCTTTTTAAGCTGTGCCATGTTGGATAATTTCTGCTACTGGGATAAAACCCTTATAATAAAAAAGAAGCAATTACTTTTAAAACTATCTTTAAAAAATGTTCAATACTAATTTTAATATACAGTAGGCTCATTTAAATCTGCAACTCTAAAATCCACACATAATTTATAGATGTAAACAATGAAACTTTCAATTTAAATGTTCTTGGGAGTGTAAAAGGGACAGAAAAAATCTAGTTTCCTAATACGACATAAGTTTTTTCAATATATAATTTTCAATTTAATTTACTTATTTTATCTTTAACACGTTCACTGCTGATAACTCCGCCCTCTGTGTTAAATGAATGGGAACTTCATGCACCAGCACGTGAGTGGCAGCGAATGTGTTAACAAACTAGTTTCATCACATAAATAGTTATAAAATCGTACCAAAGACTTAGATATTTACATTTCTTAAATCTCATGACATAAAATAAAAAAAAAATTTTAAATCCTTTTGATAATTAAAAAAATATATATTAATGACTGATAAAATACTTTACTTACAGTGGTCTGTCTAGACTTTTCTCACAGGGTCCTGCTTTTGTTAAATTGGGAAGTTTTTCTTGTCTTTGTGAAAATTCTAAACATAGTTTTGTGATTTTTAAATTATCAGTGTTTTAAGGCTCTATCTTTCACATATAGAGAAGCTAAGTAATATATTTTTTGGCGAGTTCAATTGTTTATTAACAGGCCAGATTTTATTTTTAAATGACTAAATTTGTGAAAAGTTCAATTTGAAGGTGAAATGTCTATTTCAGAGACAAATAATTTTATGAAGAGTCCTGTTTTAAGATAAATTATTTTATGAAGGGTCCTTTAAAGGACCTAAAATTTTCCTAAACATATCTCTGACTTAAGATTTAAAAAAATTAGGTATGCAATTTTTTATTTTGTTCCTAAATTCCTAAGTAAGACTGAATCTCACCTATTTAAAGATTTAAAATATTTAATATTAATTAATTAGCAAATTAAATAAAAATATTAAATAGTACACTTAAATTTAATTGTTTATACCATTACTATCCTTATTAGCATGCAGATTTTATTGCACATTGAAGACAAATAGGTTTTTTCCATTTTTGCGGTTTTTTTCATTTTTCCCCTGGTTTTTTCCAGTTTTTGCCGGCAAAAATGCCAACCGTGATAGTTATCCATCTTATTTTGTTCCAAACAAAGTTTCTTAGCACCTGTAATATTTGAAGTACAATCATTTTCTTCATGGTTATTGTTTACAGTTTCATTCACATGACTGTTGTTCTCAGGACTTCCAATATCAATTTCCATGTGCAGATGTTCTTATTCTTTATTTACACAATCTTTTATTTTCTCTTGTACATGCTCTGCATTTTTGCATTTTGCTGAATGACCTTTCATTCTGTCAACTCTATTGGCCATAGTATGTCCACATCTTTTGCATTTTCCATAAGTTTTATTTCCTTCTTTCACACAGAGAAAATCATTCCAGGCCTACCACCTTTATCCATGACTTAAGGAAAAAAATCTGTATTACAGAAACAGATTCAATACACATTAACTAAACAAGATCTCTGGATAAAGCTATGTAACCACAATTGAAATAATTTCCCTCTTAGAAGTAGCTTCAGCAATTTTTAAGAAAGTAAGATTATATAATTTCTATAAAGCACAGATTTGTTTTTCAAACTGACAAGTAATTGCACAATACTGACCTAACTACATTATTCTACACAACAGATATGGTACAGGTCAGCAAGAAAAAAGCTGAACTTTTACGGCCTAATGGACTTTTGATGAAATTCACATTTTTTCACAGCATTTTGACGAAATTTGTGTTTTTCAGCAATTTTTAACGAAATTAGCGTTTTTTTGTGATTATTTGACGAAAATTGCACTTTTGCCCACGACCTTTTCACTGAAATTTGCATTTATCCATGATTCTTCAGCAAAATTTGTGGGATTTTTTCACCCTTTTCCGACAAAATTTGCATATTTTCCGCTATTTTTCAAGAAAATTGCATATTTCAAACGCTCTTTCGAGAAAATTCGCATATTTTCCTCGATCTTTCGAGAAAATTTGTGTATTTTCCACTATCTTTCGAGAAAATTTGTGTATTTTCCACTATCTTTCGAGAAAATTTGTGTATTTTCCACTATCTTTCGAGAAAATTTGTGTATTTTCCACTATCTTTCGAGAAAATTTGTGTATTTTCCACTATCTTTCGAGAAAATTTGTGTATTTTCCACTATCTTTCGAGAAAATTTGTGTATTTTCCACTATCTTTCGAGAAAATTTGTGTATTTTCCACTATCTTTCGAGAAAATTTGTGTATTTTCCACTATCTTTCGAGAAAATTTGTGTATTTTCCACTATCTTTCGAGAAAATTTGTGTATTTTCCACTATCTTTCGAGAAAATTTGTATTTTCCACTATCTTTCGAGAAAATTTGTATTTTCCACTATTTTTCGAGAAAATTTTTGTATTTTCCACTATCTTTCGAGAAAATTCGCGTATTTCACCCAATCTTTCGAGAAAATTCGCGTATTTCACCCAATCTTTCGAGAAAATTCGCGATTTTTCTCAGATCTTTCGAAAAAATTAGCATATTTTTCACGATCTTTCTACAAAATATGTCTATTATCTTCGATTTGTCAAAATTCTAGTATTTTTTGGGACCTTTCGACAAAATTCACATATTTTCTGCGATCTTTTGACAAAAGTTACATATTTTCCGCAATCCTTCGTAAAAATTTGCATACTTTTCGCGACAAAATTCGAATATTTTCTGCGATCTTTTGACAAAATTCTAGTGTATTCAACGATCTTTTGATAAAACTTGAGTATTTTCCTACAACCTGTACACAAAAATCGCATTTTCCCCGCAATTCTTTGACGGGAATCGCATCTCTTTCGCAATACTTTGAGGGATATCGCGTAATTTCCCGCAATCATCTGAAAGAAATAGCATTTTCCCGCGATTTTTTAATGAATTTAGATTTTTTTTTTTTTAAATTATTATTTTTTTTTTTTGGAGAATTTTGCGTTTTTTCATGCAATCCTTTGTAGAAATTTGTTTATATTAGTGTGGTTTGTACTCGCGTTTTTGCTGTATTTCATCTGTTAACACCCCCCCCCCCCAATAAAAATAGCAACAAATTTTAATACATATTTGCATCTATCCCAGGTATAATAAAATTCATTGCCGAAAAAGCGGAATTCCGCGTTTTTGTGGAAAAGGAACATGTCTGACACAAGCAGGTGCAATACTTAGACAGGTGCTAAATACTGTTATAGTTAATAGAATCCAAATTAAGAAAAAAATGTTACACCTGTTCTTTGCTTGCAAATGTACATTCCACAAGCAAATAATTAAACATTAAAGGCTAGATTTAGAGCTTCTGAAATAATATGCTCAAAATGAAAAAAAAAAAAAAAAAAGGGAGGGGTTGTTGGGCTATTTTATAATGCATAAAAGAAAAATTTAACAAATTGTTCTGAAGAATTAAACTGAAACTGGATAGTAAAATGAAGATATATATGGGTAACTGAAAATAAAACACTTTCTTTTAACATATTGATTTAAAAAATATTCAATTATATTGATTTCATATTATAATTAATTTAATTACTCTTAGAACATTTGTGTTGCAATTGTGGTTTATATCTATGTATGAAAACAAACATTTAGAATCAATAAAAATAGAAGGAACTTATAATCAGTCATTAAATAGCATTTTTTTTTTTTTTTAGCATAAATTAGAATTAATTTTTTTTACATCAAACTGAACACTTAATAGTAATAAAGATACAAACATAAATAGTACTTTGAAAAATGTACAGTAGCTTCAATGTTTTTAGCTATTTTCCTATACATGACAATTGACATATAATTTAAATTGTGATAGATAAATTTTATTACAATTCATAATATAACTAAATAAAAATTATTTACATAACATATAAATTATTATTTAACCAGTTTTTAGATTTATTTAATATAAAATATCACTAATGATTGATAAATAAAAAAAATGTGCATAAGGTTTTTGACACTTTTAGACAGGTTTTCGACATGTCATGTCAAAACCTGTCAAAAAGTCTTTTGAATGAGATTATGATAGTAATTATATTTCATTATTTTTTTTTTTTTAGGATTCATTGGGTATGTTAATTTATAACAAGCAAATTATCCCGTTTGTAGAAATGACTCACAAGGAAGGCCCATACGGGTATACTCCGAAAAATCTGAAAAAATTACAGAATGTCAGGGGTGATTCTGGATGAAATTTTTTTTTCGGAAATTCGGATCGCATTTTCGGAAATCGGGAGGGGAGGGGGGGGGGGATCCCTCTACATCGATCTTCGGACAAAATCGGCGTTTTCACGCTATCTTCAGACGAAATCAGTAATATTTTAGCAAAATCGGCGATTTATTGCTATCTTTTACCAAATTTGGCGGTTTTTCCGTGATCTTTTGACGAAATCGGCGTTTTCCCATGTTTTTTAAAGTAAAATCGGCGTTTTTTCGACGATCTTTAGACAAAATTTGCTTTTTTACGCGATTTTTTCTCGAAAACAGCGTTTTATTCCCGCGATCTTTTGACAAAATCGGCGTTTTTTCCGCAATCTTTTGATGAAATCGGAGTATTTTTTCAAATATTCTTTTGACAAAATATTTTTAAGCTATCTTTTATCGAAAACGGCGTTTTTTCACCGCGATCTTTTAACGAAATCAGCGTTATATCCGCAATATTTAGACGAAATCTGCGTTTTCCCGCCGTCTTCAGAAGAAATCAGCGTTTTATCTGCGATATTTGGTGAAATTGCCGTTTTTCCGCGATCGGCATAGGAAATTCGCGTTTTTCATCGATCTTTTGACAAAGTTCGTTTACAAAAACATTGCCGAAATCGTCGTTTTTCCATGAAATATTGACGAAATGTACGCTATTTCGGCGATCCTATCCCGAAATATGCATTTCTACGCAATTGTTTTTTCCGCGCGCAAAATCGTACAAGTTGGCAACTATGCGGAACTGAACCCAATTTCAAATTTTCGGAGGAGGATGCTTTAAATTTTCGGAAAATTCGGAATTTTCGGACGAGAATCACCCCTGCAGAATGTTCTCATAAGGGAAATATACGTTTGTAAAAAAATTTCGGCAGAACCTCTGTACCCTGTTCGTAAAAAAATAATGAAAATCAGGGCTCGAAAATTCTAAAAATTTTAAGGTTCCCAGTTGAAAAGTGTAAGTTCCCGGAAAAATTTATGTGAGAATGTTTTAACAAAATTTGCTATTTTTTCGTGATGTTTTAACGAAACCTGATAATTTATCGAAATATTAAAAAAAAACTTGTCATTTTACAAAAAACGAAATTTGCCGTTTTTTGCGATTTTTTAATGAAATTTGCATTGTTTTGCGCGATTTTTTGATGAAATCTGCTGTCTTTTAGGTATTTTGGGGCGAGATTTGCCGTTTTCAAAATATTTTTTGACGAAATTTGTTATTTTCCATGATTTTTTAAACAAAATTTGCCGCCTTATTCGCGATTTCTTAATGAAATTTGCCGTTTTTTCACGATTTCTTGACAAAAATGGCCATTTTTTTTGACAAAATTTGTCATTTTAAGCAATTTTTTTAACGAAATTTGTCGTTTTTTTAAAGATTTATTGACGAAATATCTGCCGTTTTATCGCGATGTTTTAACAAAACCTGTTGTTTAAGAGAAAAAAAAAAAAAAAAAAAAAAAAAAAAAACGAAATTTGCCTTTTTTTGCGATGTTTTAATGAAATTCGCATTGTTTCGCGCAATCTTGACGAAATCTGCTGACTTTTAGGTATTTTTGGATGAATTTGTTAATTTCCATGATTTTTTTTTTGTAACGAAATTTGCCTTTTTTTCGGGATTTCTGAATGAAATTTTCCATTTTTTTTTTTTCGCGATTGTTTGTCAAAATCTGACGTTTTATCGCGATGTTTTAACGAAACCTGCCGTTTTATCGCGATGTTTAAACAAAACTTGTTATTTTCCAACATTTTTTGTCAAAATTTGATGACTTTTTAATGAAATTTGAGTTTTTTCCTGTGATCCTTTGATGAAATGCAGGCTTTTCCCGTTATATTTTGACAAAATTACGTATCCCACGCCCCGTTTAAAAGCTTTCTTTTGTGTCCCGTCACCGATTTTTTGCTTAATTTATGCGTCATAATGCATCCGCGGCATCACTGGCAGACACGGCGAAAGATTAGGTTCCCGGCCGGGAACCTGAGTGAAAGAATATACGTTCCCAGAAAGGATTTCTGGGTTCCCCGGGATCCCGGGAACGCTATTTTTCGAGCCCTGATGAAAATTTCGTTATTTGGTGATTTATCATTGGTTTGCAATGAAAAGCAATTTTTTTTTCTTTTTTTTAATGTCAAATGCATTTTAAAAGAAAAGACTTTCATGTTCAACATGTTTAGATATATATCTTTGGTTTTGTCAGCTTTAGTTTGTATGAAGTATAATTTCATTATATTGATGTATTTATATTCAAATTTAACCATCAAACTTTAAGATTTAAAATGAAATTTAAATTTAAATTAATTAAAATTGTTTCAAGTTTAGTCTAGTTGAGCACTGTCAATTTGATTTTGTTCTATGGAAACATCTGGCTTTTATTTTTGAATACGCTTAAATGTATGAAAATTTTACTGAATAAGAATTTTTTACAAATATTTTTTCAGAAGTAAATGAAAGCAGCTAATACGAAAGCAACTACAGCAACTAATAATATATATATATATGCAGCAGGGTTGGCATGATTTAAATCAACCGATTTAAATCAAGATTTAAATATAGATTTAAATCAATTTTTTGAAATTTCACATGAATGCACATATCAAAGGAAAATTTTGGGTAAAAAGTTAGAAAATGTATTAGATAACGATAGAATTACAAAATTTAAAGCAAGATATGAACAAACTATTAATGGCTGTCATTTTGCTGGAGTTTTATTAAGGTTCTTTCTTTTAAATCAAAATGAAATGAAACTTAATGTAAGGAAAAATAATGAAGATTTGGCATTCATTAAAAAAGATTGTCTAAATCTTCTCACCACTGTAGCACATTTTCAAGGAAAAAATGGCCCATTCCAAAAATTACCATTGTTTGAGAAAAAAGTTTCTGATATTATGACAGATTATGATTGGCGGAAATCCTTTTATGTAATGGGAGGTAAAGAGAGAATCAGCAAAATTGAAATTGAATTTATTTACCAAATAATAACCGTGGCTTCATCTACTGGAGTAAAAAGACAATTTTCTTCTTTTGGAGTAGTTCATTCAAGCCTTCATAATAAATTAGGAGTAGACAAAGCTTCTAAATTAGTGTTTTTGTACAAACAGTTAAATCCCTGATTTTTTCCTATTTGCTTAAGAAATATAGAATTAATTGTGATTTTTATCCCTTAATAAATAGCTTGCATTAAATGAATACAGTAGACTTCCTCAAATCCACTCAGCTTGGGACCAGAGGTTGTGTGGATTTTAGAATTTTGTGGATTTCTGGTCATGGGTTTGTTTACATTTTTAAACAGTAATTTGATTGTAATTAATAATGCAACTGAAGTTAATGAATGCGTATAATATAGTAAAACATTAAAACAATTATGTAATTTAATAAACTATAAAATTTAGATAATTAAAAATGATTAAAATATTGAAAGCAACAAAGATGAAGTAAATAATCAATAATGTAGAACTAAATATTTATTATAAAGATGAGATGCATTTTTCCCTAAATTATTCAATGGAACTTGCCCCATAAAGGTGCACTACTAATTCACATCAATATCATAAAATATAGAAGTTTTATTTCAGGTTTAACCAAACTCAACAATAAAAAAAAGCTTGATGAATGTATAAATGCATTTTGCAAAAAGATTGTGATCACCACTGATATTAGCAATATCTTGAATTTTTTTCAGAAGTAAATTTATTCTTCCTTCATGAAAGAGCATGAATTTAGCAATATTAATGAAAGTTACAGATTAAAATATACATAGAATTGATATAAAAATAAAAAAGTCAAATTTTGTCCCTATACCTGACTTGAGAGCTTCATTGTTTACATCTGCAAATTACGCACGGATTTTAGAGAGTTGTGGATATTAGGGCAGCAGATTTGAGAGAGTCTACTATATTTAATTTGTTTTTTAAATTTTGCCACTTTCTATTCATTTACAACATATTTAAATTTATTTCTTATTTGTTATTTGGTATGCACAATTCAATTACAAAATAATAGAATGGCTTTAAAGCCTAGATGTTTAATTTTTAGAACCAATCAGTAACTAGAATATAATATTTTCTTAACTATATAATTATTTGTTAATTTATAAATATTATTTATTCTTTTTTAGTTATTTATTATAAAAAAACTGCTTAATGTATTGTAAAAACATAAAAACACAGTAATTAAATATAGGATTCTAAAAAAATCAAATAAATCCGATTTAAATCAAAAAAATCTGATTTAAATCAAATAAATCCGATTTTTAAAAAAAAATGATTTTTTTCCAACCCTGATATGCAGTTTAATCTGTATATATGTATATAATGTATTAAACTCTTATTATTTATGTTTAAATTGGTTAAATAACATTTACACGGAATCTAAAAATCCAAAAATTTGCAGTTGCATTAAAATCGTTTGCTTTTGGCAGGTAAAAGTGCTGCTCGCCAAATCGTGTGATACTTTCATCTTTTTACGCCAAATATTCGACAGTATTTTATTTTTTTACATGTTTTCTACTGTAAATTTCTACACCGCTCAGGGATGCCGCAGACGCGCTATAGCGCGTAAAATACGCAAAAAATCTGCGACGGGACGCAAAAAAATGGAGCTTACGCGGGACGCGTAATTTTCGTCAAAAATTCACAAAAAAGGCAAATTTCATTAAAAAATTGCGAAAAAACGAATAATTTCCGGCAAATTTCGTCAAAAATTTTGCGAAAAAAATGACTAATTTTGTTACAAAATCTTGAAAAAAGGCAGATTTTCTCAAAAAATCGCGAAAAAACGACATATTTCGTCCAAAAATCGTAATAAAACGGCAAATTTTGTCTAAAGTTTCACGAAAAACGGCAATTATCATGAAAAATCGTGATAAAACGGCACATTTCGTCTAAAGATTGCAAAAAATCGGCACATTTCGTCAAAAGATTGCAAAAAATCGACACATTTCGTGAAAAGATCGCGAAAAAATGGAACATTTCATCAAAAAATCGCAAAACAGACAAATTTCGTTAAAAAATCGCGAAATAACGAATAATTTTTGGTGAATTTCGTCAAAAGATTCGCGAAAAAACGACAAAATTCATTCAAAAATCGTGATAAATTGACAAATTTTGTCAAAATTCAAGAAAACAGCAATTTACATCAAAAAATCGTGATAAAATAGCACATTTCGTCAAAGGATCGTGAAAAACCGGATCATTTCGTTAAAAGATCGCGAAAAAACGGCAAATTTCGTGAAAAAAATACAGTAGACTCCCTCAAATCCGCACAGCTTGGGACCAGAGGTTTTGCGGATTTTAGAATTTTGTGGATTTCTGGTCATTGCTTTGTTTACATTTTTAAAAAATAATTTGAATGTAATTAATAACGAAATCAAAAGTATAACGAATGCATACAATATACTAAAAATATTAAAAAAAGTAATAAACTAAAATAATAAAAATTTAGATATTTTTTAAAATGATTAAAATACTAAAAGGAAAGGCAAAGTTAATAATCAATATGTACAATTAAATATTCATTATAAAAGAGGAAATGTGTTTTCCCTAAATTATTCAATGAAACTTGCCTCATAAAGGTACATTACTAATTCACATCAGGATCATAAAATAATGAACTTTATTTCAGGTTTAGCCAGACTTAATAACTAAAAAAGCTTGATTAATACATAAAAATATATTTGGTAAGATTGTGATTACCAATGATATTAGCAATATCTTTATTTTTTCAGAAATAAATTGTTCTTTCTTCATGAAAAAACATGAATTCAATAACCTTAACAAAAATTATAAATTAAAAAATGTATGGAATTGATATAAAACTGAAAACATCAATTTTTACACCTACATCTTAACTGTATGTTTCATTGTTTACATCTGTAAAATATGTGTGGATTTTAGAGAGTTGCGGATTTTAGGAGTGCGGATTTGAGGGAGTCTACTGTAGCTTTAAAATGCAATTTTCGTCAAAGGGGTACGAAAAAAAGTTAATGACAGAATAGAATTTTTCTTTTCCAAAAACTAACTTCCCTGCTTCCAAAGTTTTTTTTTTTTTTTTTTTTTTTGCTGCTCCAAAAACAGATTTTCCTGCTTCACAATCTGTTTTTGATTGTTCTGATTATTTTGAAAAGTATTCTTTTTTTAGAAAAAATGTGTTTTTCAATAAATCAGTTTTACCCCTTTTTAAAAGAAATGTGAAGAATAGCGATACTTGTTATCCTCTAAACTCAAATAAGCATTATTTTATAATTTGTATCTTGCGCATTAATTTTTTAAAAAAAATAAAGTAAATATCTCTTAATAGTTTTAAAAAAATAATATTGGCTTTAATTATTTATACATTAATTTAAACAATAATTATTGCATTTAACTTTTCTTTTGCAAATGAAAAAGTTCAATTTTTGTGTCTAAAAATGACTTATTAGCAGGGTTGGCATGATTTAAATCAACCGATTTAAATCAAGATTTAAATCTAGATTTAAATCAACTGATTTTTTTAAAAAAATCATTTGATTTAAATCATTTTTTTTTTCATATTTGAAATTAGTCAGCAGAGAAGTAAGAAATAGGTGTAAATAAGTAACAGGTGTTTTTCTGGTATTTTCAGGATTGCTATCAGAAAGAATGTGGCAGGTACAGGTTAAGGCCCCTGTCCTCGCTCGAGGAAACACACGCGAGCTAATGTTATTCTTATGGGGAAGCATTTTTATAATAACTCTTTTGCATTTTGACATTTTTGAATAATTTTTTTTTGCATTGGATAGCCGAGGTGCATGCCGACAGTGCACCTTTTTTACTTTTTCGATTTTTGTTGCAGATATATTTTTTTAAAAACACTTCCAGCTTCGAAACCAGTTTTGAAAGTGAAACTAACTTTGTAAAAAATATCTGCAACCAAAATCAAAAAAGTAAAAAAGGTGCGCTGTCAGCATGTACCTCAGCTATCAGGGTTGTTATGATTTTGCCCAGCCCAAAAAGCCCGGGTGGGTTTTTTCTGAAAAAGCCCACTTGAAAAAACCCAGGAAAAAACCCGAGTGGGTTTTTTCAAAATTTCAACTTTAAATTACATATATAATGTATTTATATTACACATATAATATATTGTAATATATTTCTTAATATCAGTACACCACTCATAAAGTTTATAACCATCACCCCCCACCCCAAAGAAAAGAAGTGTCCTAATTATACCATTACAATTTTTAAAAGAAATAATTGTTAGTTAATCTCTGTAGCATGTGTAAGTAACACAAATTTTTTCCCATTAAAAAAATACTTTGGTGTGTAATCCGTTCTATGTTATACAATAGAAACTCATAACAAAATACCACATATGCTTAGAATCCTAATTTAATTATGTAGACATGTAGAATTACTTATTACTTGGCTTATTCTATTATTTAGTAATAATAAAAAATACTTTATAAATTATTATTAATAATCAATTTATCTAAAAACAAAGCATAATTTTGATTACTGTCATTGATTTATATATATTTGTAATCAATTAGCTACTTTAAATTTAGTAATAAGTAAATTTTTTTTTCAAGCATTCTGAACCACCTCCCATAACCCCGAAAAACCCTGAAAAAACCCAGTGGGTTGGGTTTTTTCTGAAAAAACCTGGGTATTTAACAACCCTGTCAGCTATCCAATTAAAAAAAAAATATTCAAAAATGTCAAAATGCGAAAGAGTTATTAGAAAAATGCTTCCCCATAGGAATAGCATTAGCTCGCGAACGTTTCCTCGAGCGAGGACAGGGGCCTTAAGTCCAGGTGTCCCCCTCCTAATCCTTTAATTGTTCTTTTGTAATAAATTTTAGACGATGAGGCGAAACACAGAAACACTTTATAAATCATTTTTCGTTTGCCAATCTTGGCAACTAAATTATTTGAATCTTTTTGTTTCACAAGTTAATAATTAAACAAATTCATTAATGTTCACCAAAAAATCGGATACTGCATAAAACTTGCCATATTGCACTGTCAACTTTTAATCAAAGCTTACGAATTTTTAAAATTTTTGGGTAAAACGTTAGAAAATGTATTAGATAAAGATAGAGTAGTCAAGTCTCCTGATTTTCCGATGTTTCTCCATACTCCTTATTTTTGACATATTTCTCTTAATTTTTCACACTTTTTAAATATTCTGTTATGTAACAATCAAATGTGCTGTGATTCAGTGAAAAAAGCTCTAGTACAGGTGTAATTGTTCTTTAGTATGTTTGACCACTAGTGTTTTATGTGATGAATTACACCCTGATTCATTATAAACTATGAATCTTTAAGGCTTGTTATTGTTACTATAGTCGTGTATTGAATTAATAATAATTTGTCTCTATTAAGACTTATTTATGATCTATATTATAGTTTTATATAAGTTAATGAGTAAAAAAAAAATCCCTCTTTTTATAATATTTAGTCAAACTAAAAATATGTTAAAATATCCTAAATATTATATTCTTAAATGTGTTCTACTTGTAAAGAATACATACTTTCCTTATTTGAGTAAGAGTGATACATTTCTTTTTAATCTTCAGTAATAACCAAGCAATATTGAAACAAACTTTTACTAAAGATGTTTACATCAACAAATTAACAAGTTTTCATTGACAATATCTCCTGATTTCTGAAATAAAATCTCCTGATTTTTAACTTTCAGAACTTGTCAAGTCTGAGATAGAATTAAAAAATTTAAATCAAAATACGAACAAGCTATTAATGGCTTTCATTTTTATGGAGTTTTACAGGGTTGCCACTCTATTCTTGAAAAAAAAATTCCCTGTGTTTTCCCTGTACTGCAACGCATTTATTCTATGTTGAGCGCGCAAAAATATATGCATGTATATAGTTAGACATCTTATAATTTACCATTACCCAATTAATAAAACAAATAATACATTATATGATATGAGCAAATGAAAAAGCCCTTTAAAGTTGTTACACTTATTATTGAATCCCACATTTTACATTAATAATAATAAAAACAGTAAAGCAATAGTCAAACATTCTGCTAAAAAATACTTTGAAATATTTGTAAATGAATGTTAAAATATTTAAAAACTTTGTATCTATTAATTTAAAAAATATAAAATTTTAAAGAATCTTACCTAAAAACCAATTATCTTGAACATAATATCACAAAAATTGCAGAAGTAAAAAAGAAAAGAAAAGAGGAAAAGCTACTTACTTTATGCATTCAAATTAATATTTATATTAAAATATAGGACACATAAAATATAGGATAACTTTGATACACAACACTGGTTTATTTTTTATCTTAAAAAATATCATAAAATAATATTCGACTTTCAATATGAAAGCCGTAAAAAAAAAAAAAAAAATGCTTGGATATAGTAGGAAAAAAATCCCTGTTTTCCAGATTTTTTTAAAAATTCCCTGGATTTTCCCTGTTTTGGGAGGGATTTTAAAATTCCCTGTGTTTTCCCGGTTTTCCAGGTTCTCCAGGTGGCGTGGCAACCCTGTTTTATTAAGTCCCTCTGTTTTAAATTGAAATGAAATTTCACTTAGTGTAGAGGAAAATAATGAAGATTTGGCATTCATTAAAGAAAATTGTCCAAATCTTCTCACCTTTGTAGCACATTTTGAAACAAAAAATGGCCCATTCCAAAAATTACCATTGCTTGAGAAAAAAGTTTTAGATATTATGACAGATTATGATTGGTGGAAGTCGTTTTATATAATGGGAGGTAAAAATCAGCAAAATTGAATTTATTTACCAAATAACAGACGTGGCTTCATCTGCTGGAGTAGAAAGACAATTTTCTTCTTTTGGACTAGTTCATCCAAGCCTTCATAATAAATTATGAGTGGACAAAGCTTCAAAATTAGTGTTTTTGTTCAAACAATTTAATCCCTGATTTATTTCTATTTGCTTAAAAACTATTGAATTAATTGTGATTTTTATCCCTTAATAAATAGCTTGCATTAAATGAATATTTAATTTGTTCTTTAAATTTTACCATTTTCTATTCATTTACAACCTATTTAAGTTTATTTCTTATTTAGTGTGCACAAATCAATTACAAGATAATAGAATGGCTTTAGATTAAAGCCTATATGTTTAATTTTTTAGTACAAATCAGTAACTAGAATATAGTATTTAATGAACTATATAATTATTTATTATATTTTTATAAATTATAAATATTATTTATTCTTTTTTTAGTTAGTTTTATAAAAAACTACTCCATGTATTGTAAAAACATAAAAACACAATAATTAAAAATAGAATTCTAAAAAAATCAAATAAATCCGATTTAAATCAAAAAAATCTGATTTAAATCAAATAAATCCGATTTTTTTGATTTTTTTAAAAAAATCATGATTTTTTCCCAACCCTGCTTATTAGTGGGGACCCGCTTTTTTGAAAAAGGGACCCAGAATTTTAGAAGTCTTGGGTCCCCGGGACCCAGGATTTTTCAAGTCCAGCGGCATCACTGCCGCTAATTTTCACAATACTTCATTACATACATGAGTAGTTTAATTAGTATTTTTTTTTTTCAGAAAAATCTGAGTATGCGCAGTCTGGAAACCTTTGTCAGCCATCCTGATTATGAAATGTGAACGAGGAAACTATGCAAAAAAATAATCTAAAACATTAAATTTCTGTTTCATTTGCAAATTGTTGTAACGTTATAGAAAAAATTTTCCATTTTTACATAAAATTAATTAGTTTAAAACAATTGATAAGTATCAGAGAAATCAAATTGAAACAAAGAATGAATTGATGAAGTCGTTTTAAAACTTATTTTTAACGTCATCTTTCGAGGGTTCCATCTCGTTTTGAATAAAAAATACTACGAATGTCAATATTAAAAAAATGAAATTTCATTATATATTAACAGAGTAAGAAAATATTAGCTCCAAGGAAGGAATAGCATTTATGCTCGGGTGCAATCTTGAGTGTAAAACAATAAGTGAATAAAGAATTAAAAAACAGAAAAAACTAAATTTAACGAGAATTCCCAGTAAATCTGAAACATTTATACTCTCATTTCTTTGCTCAAAAAGTGTTTAATTTTGCTGGTTATTTACAATAGATACAATTTGTATCTGGGCTGGATTTTTGCCAGCAGAAAATGGTTTCTGCCCTGCCAGTGGCAGAAAGTGGTTATAACTGGTTTTAACCGGGAGAAACTGGCAACAACTCGCAAAAACTCATTTCATGACATAATCGGAGACTTTAGTAATATTAAATTGCTTATATATATTTTATTCAGGATAAATAACAAATAAGATATTGTGAATAGTTTTAATTAAAAAATAAATAAATTTGTATTAGAATTTGATAGTTTTAAATCTTTTATGAAGAACCAGCCATATTATTTGCAGGTAATCGATAATCATGAAAATGATATTAAGAGCATAGTGGTTGTTAAAATTGTAAATAAATATCATGATTTTAAGAAAATTAAATGCTTCTTACATATGTTAAAATCTATTGCAGTTTCTCATAAAATTTGCTTAATTTCATTTAATGATTGAAATATAAAAACTCACAAATGCAAGATTAAAATCTCATTTACTGCAGTGATAACTTTTATTGTCTGAGCGTAGCGAAGTCTTATACTCAGAGTACGTAACGATATTAAAAGTCAAAAAAATTCTTTCGTCAAGCAAATCTCAAAAAGTACTTGTCGGATTTCGATTCTGTTTGTACCAGAAGGTACCTATGAAGGTAATCTGGTGAATGCACCTACTTTTAAAAATTAATTCCAAATAGTTTAAAAGTTATATTTAAAAAACTGATAAAAAAAGCACAATTTATTTGCATACGTCACAGAAATTTGGTGCGCGTGATTTTCACCGGTTGGATATTTTCGTAGATAACCGAATCAGCACATGGAGTAAATAGTAATCATTTACGCACTCCAAAATATTGAATACAATAAAACATTTTAAAATTTAATCATGCAGTAAAATAAAACTTATTTTTTATATTAAAAAAATGTCGTAAAAACTTTGATTTTGAGATTTTGTGATAATCTCTTAGCATTTTTTGATCGCTAAAAGAATATTTTATATATTTCGCGTGTGAAAAATAGAAACAATTACGTTTTTAAATAAAAAGTTCCTTTTATGACATCATTTTCCCTTTATATTTATTTTTATTGCATGTTTTCTTCTAACTTATATTTTGTTTGTGTGTGGAAGTCAATTCTGGTCACTAATTTTTCGGCACGGATACCACAAGCGCATCAGATTTCGCGCAATTTTTTTCAAAGCCCATTTGACGAAAATTCCGTTTTCAAATAACGCTTACATACACATTTTTAAATTGTTTTCTATTTTCAAAAAAGAACTTACAGTAAATAAAATAATAATAATAATTAATAACTATAAAAAGAAATATTTTATATAATTAAAAAAAGGAAATGAAAGTAAATAAATATTTTATGAGTAAATAAACAAATAATAAATAAATAAAGCCGGGTTACAATCTCAGGTAAAATAATGCCATTTTGACGCCAATTATGTACCCTGGTGCATATGTGACATCTTTTCCCATTTTTCATCCATTTCCTGTTGGCATACAACTTTAAAATTTAGAATATGTATGCATTACCTGGGAGCAATATTGGAATTAGACATTGATTTTTTTTTTTAATTCGATCCAAAAACAGGCAACGGGGGCTATTTTTTAAAGATTTATACAATTTATACTGCATAAAGGAGCCACTTACCTATTTCTATATACAAGAAGAAGTAAGTGGTATGTAAAAACAATTATAGTATACATAAATAAAATGCTTGAGATAATATACTAGAGATATAAGCACCGGGTTTGGCGAGATTTTTTATGCCAACTAGGCGAAAACATAGTTTTGATTACCAGATACATATAGCATGCTATAATAACACGTTATTTATTTATTTTAAAACATTTCGTTTTTCAATATTTGATAGTGTGCGTCTACTCGTTTTGTAACTTTCTTCTTTCTTAACAGCGACTATGGATTTCCTATTTAAATAAAAAATTTTCTAAATACAAAGAATTTTGTTAAATAAATAAATGAAATGCGGACATCTATTGTTCAAAGCACAAAATTTTTACTATTGAGTTAATAAAAATCAGTAAAAACATAATTTTTATGATAATAAAAAGGTGACTTATGTAATAACAGAGTCATATATTGTGTACGTTATGGATTAAGTATGAATATTTCTCCACCATTTATAAATAATAATAATGATAAAATAAAATGCGGACAGACCAAAGTCTATATTTGACTGAAAACAACAACCATTTTCTAAATGCTTTAAAAAAATGGCCAATGAAAAGTGATATTTCAAAAGTATTATGAAATTAGTTAAAAACCATTTATTTTAAACTAAATGAATAAAAGATTTATATTTTTAATGAAATAAATGGGATTTGAAAAATTATTGGAAATTTATCACCATAGATGTATCAATATTACAATCAGTACTTTGTATGCAAAATGGAACAATTAGCAATACTTTTTGTACCCGAAAAATGGTCGTTGCTTTTTTTAAGGTTAAAAAGTAGATTACGAAATATTCCTATACAGGGATTCCAAGCCCACGCTTATTGCACAGCAGAATTTTCTTATAGAAAAGTTATTTTTTAAATCCGCAGAATGTTCCAATTTAATAAAACATTTTCTGTATTAAAATACCGGTATTCAAAATGCCGGAGACTTGGCAACTCTGCCTATAACATTTTAATTAATCACGGTACTTTTTTTAATCGGATTCAAATTTAGTGAAGACAACGTTTTTTGGCCAAAAGCAGTTTTTTTCCAAATATGTAACTACGATACAATTCCTTGATGCTGAAATAAAATGTTTTGACTTATGCTATTATTGCTTCCTCTTATTTATTTATTTGAATTTTAAATAAGATGACTCAAAATCGTGTTTTTTAAATGTACGGAAAAAATTCATTTCGAGAGAGGGCAAAAAGAACAAACAATATTTGGCGATTTATTACCTGCGTTTGGCTAAGTGTCTTACTACCTTGTATTTAATACTCTTCACAATACTTCGCTGTTATATGGACTTAGGCGCTTTTATAAAAAGTTTGACGTAATTCGGGCTTAAGAAAGTGAGCATTTTTACTGAATAATACAAATAAATGAAAAATGAATACTAAGAAATACTAATAAAAGAAAAATTAAGCATTATACTTATCTATGTATATTTAAAAATGCATCTGCTAGCACTAATTAGATAATTTATGTGTATATAATAGGAGATAAATAGCTTTTGATTCTGTATTTCTATGCTATAAAGCATTAATGTTTGTATGATTTTCGTTATCATTGAGAGTACGTAGCCGATTTAAAAAATAATGTGGGCAAAAAATGTTAGTAACCATCTTTGCTGCAAAATATACTATATTTTGCGTAGGAACAATAATCACCACCAATGCACGAGCAAAAAAATTTCTAAAATTGAGAATTCTTTGATGTTGATATGACTAAAAATTAATCTGTTTTTTTGGTGGCAACTTTTAAGATATAATATTCTCGTTATGAACGATTTCTAAAACATTCGACAATTTAATTTCACAAATTATTTTTTTTTCTAGAAAAAGTTTTAAACCCAATTTATTGAGAATATTGCAATTTCTAGGATACTGTTGGGGGTCAAACTATAACTTTGACATCACCGTAACTTGTAAGTGCTCGTTTAGGACAAATTTTTAAAAAAAGATATTCCATAACTCTTATCGACAACCTCATTGCATCCGTGGAAAACAGATATTCAACATTATAAACTATTCGGACGGGTTTCACACACATAAAATACACTCCATTCAAACATAATAGTTTATATCATTTATAGTTTCTCAAATCGGTGCGAAGCTTCTGTTTATGCTCATGACATCATTTCAAAGAGTTAATATATAGGAAAACATATAGGAAAATTTGGTGTTTTATTTTCTGTATTACTTTTAACATTTTGCATATTTCCAATTTTATATCCATAAATGGTTTGTTTTTCTTTTATAAAAATCGTATATGCAACTTTATATATGATTTTGAAATTCTATGATTCAATATGTTTATTTTCATCATATTTTATCACAATGAATGACCAATTAATGATAACATCTCATTTTCTTTACTTATCGAAAGTTATTAACCTCTTCGCTACTGGCGATTATTACAGTATTTTTAATTATTACTGAATTATTTCTTCTCTAGTTTGACTTCAGAGCGAGATTTTTGTTTTATTTTCATTACCTCGAATCTTAGAATTCGAAACATATTATTCTTATATCGAAATTTTATTTATATTTGAGTATCATTTATAAAATGGGACAAAACTTATGTACCCATTTGGGTACTCAGGGACTGAAGAGGTTAAATGTGCATTCTCAGCAATATCACTCAGACTAATCCCTCTGAGGGAAGTCCTAGTACTAGCTTATTTACTTCATAAGTATATGGGATCAAAATTGACATTTGAGCATAAAGAAAGGGCAACAAAATTGCCTTTTGATATTAATCTAAATTTTATGCCATATTATAAAAACCCCTTCTAGCAAAATCGACTCCTTTCCCAGAAACATATTTCCCCAAGAAAATCCTAGAAAATGTCTTGCCTTCTGTGGGTGGTCACTTAAAAACAATTACCAGTGAAAATGAGAATTTTTTTAATTTTACATCCCCAATAATGACATTACCAGCAAATAAGGCTGGTCTTGAAAGAATATTTTCAAACTTTTCTTTCATTCAGAACAAATTAAAAAGCATTCTAGGTTAAGAAAAGAGCAAAATTAATCCTATATGATCGAATGCTCTTAGCTTTTAGTATATTATTACTTTTTCCACAAATTTATTCTTTCAATATGTAAAATAATTGTGCAAGATATTTCATTATTTTTTTTTCTGTTAAATTTGTGCTACGATCATTTACTTATGTTTTTTCACAAGGACGATTTATCTTTGTATGTAATGGTAGATAATTTTTAAGTTATTGCAGTGTATTATTTATTTAAAAATACTCTGAAAAGTGATGTTAAGTTAAAATATCATAGAATTTTTTGTAAATTTCTTTTTTTTAAACTTTATAGAAATTCAATTGTAAAAAAACAATAATATCAATATAGTTAAACTTGTACAGCATCAGATTATCGTTATGAAAATTCCTGTTTTTCAAGTGATGGAAAATTATTATATGAACAAAGTATATATTTATATGATCCATTTGAAACTTTTTTATACTTTTAATAACATTAATAATCTTTATTTTGATTTTTAAATGAAATTTTTTATATATTAAATACATGTGTGAATTATGAATCATTGCAGGTTACAGTTCTTATTAGAATTTTTTCTTCGTTTCTGCCAGTTTTTGCCACTTACTGGCAGAAACTTGTTTCTGCCGTGCCGGTTTTAACCACTGGTTTTAACCACCCCGGCAGAAACTTGGCAGCCCTGATTTGTATACATTACTTACACAAAATATAAAATACCAGGGTATCTGAGCTCATTACCATGAGATGAACAAAAAAAATCTAAATAAGTTCAAAGTACAATGTTGCAAAATACTTTTGCAATTCACGGTAATAGTTCTATTTTGAAAATAGATAATTCATTGTTAGTGAAACGAAATTGGCCAAATAAGAGTCTGATATTTTGTGAAATTTTTGCAAACTGTTTTAAAAAATATAAGCTTTTCATTGCTCGATCTCGTATATATAAGACATACTATGCAGATTCCTGTCGTAACACTGATTTCCAAATTATTCTCCATTCAGTGACATAAAAGTGATGAAGTCTAGGGATGGGACGAATATTCGGCCACTATTCGGTATTCAGCCTATTCGGCCCTTTTGCCGAATATTCGGTTGGCCGAATATTGAAGGCTTGTTGACCGAATACTTCGGCCGAATACCTGTAGCCGAATATTTAGAGATATCTTGCCGAATATTGCTAAAATCTCGCCGAATAGTGAAAGATATCTTGCCAAATAAATTTCGGATTTAAAGAATTTCATTCTTGAAATTTTTTTTCCTCTAATCCAAATTGGCTACTTCATTTATGAAGTCATTCTCACTCTTACTTACAAAATATAGAGTTATTCAGATACTAAAAAATATTTCTGTAAATGTATATAAAAAAACTTTCTGTATTTCCTATAAAAGTAAGTGATATTCTAGAAAATGCTGCCCAAGTTGGAGATTTAATTGTACGGGAAATGAAATCTTTAGAGAATGATATATTACAATTCAAAATATAAAAAAACTGCCTTATTCTAAAATGCTCGAATATTTTTTAATGTCTAAATTTCATGCACATATAAAAAAGGCTCTTATGAAATTTATAACTTATTTTCTATAAAGTAAGAAATGAAAAAATTTATTCACTAGGTGTGTTAATGAAGATTCATTTTCAAAATTAAATTAAATATATCACCATTCCAACTACAACGGTACATCTGAAAGCAGAACTGGTATCAAACTCGATACACATTAGATGACATAACTTGCTTTATGAAGATGGTTTTATAAATACAGTAGACTCCCTCAAATCCACACAGCTTGGGACCAGAGGTTTTGCGGATTTCTGGTCACTGCTTTGTTTACATTTTTAAAAAAGTAATCTGAATGTAAATGAAATCAAAAGTATAAATGACTGTTTACAATATGCTAAAATATTAAAATGAGTAATAAATTAAAATAATAAAAAATTAGATAGTTTTTTAAATGATAAAAATACTAAAAGCAAAGGTCAAAGTAATAATCTATTCATTATAGAGATGAAATGTGTTTTTCCTAAATTATTCAATGAAACTTGCCTCATAAAGGTATATTACTAATTCACATCAAAATCATACAATAACGAAACTTTATTTCAGGTTTAGCCAGACTTAATAACTAAAAAAGCTTGATTAATACATTAATATATTTGGTAAGATTGTGATTACCAATGATATCAGAAATATCTTTATTTTTTCAGAAATAAAATATTCTTTATCTAAAACACGTGAATTCAATATCCTTAACAAAAATTACAAATTAAAAAATATATGGAATTGATATTAAAACTAAAAAAGTCAAATTTTGCACCTACATCTGAACTGAATGTTTCATTGTTTACATCTGTAAAATATGTGCGGATTTTAGAGAGTTGTGGATTTTAGGAGTGCGGATTTGAGGGAGTCTACTGTATTTTAATATAAATTCTAAATACTCAACAAAATAATTTTTTCATTCTATAGTTTTCACTTTTAAATAATTATTTGCATAGTTACTGACTTAAATATGTAATATTATTATGCATATATTTTTAATTTAATCTTCCTTCCTTCATGTTGTTATCAATTTCTGTTTATCCTTTTAATGCTTGTTGAATAAGTGGAATATTGAAGTTGAATATTGTATGTGCCGATTCAAATATCAAAGATTTTGTCAACATATGCATTCTACTTTAAGCATAACCTTTTGCTTTAACGTAATTTGTAATTTAAAGCTAGGTTCCTTGTGAGTTCTGAGAGAGAGAGAGAGATTAAGAATATTATTGATTTTGGATACAAGAAGTATAAATTGATAGTAAAAGTGAAGTACATTCTTCATATTTTAATGGAAATATTTTCCCATCTTGACTTACTGAAAATCAATTTGATGTACATTAGAATAAAGGATATAATGCAATTTCATAATTTTTTTGTGTTAAAATAAGTTTTTCAAATTTAAAAATACATTTAAAAGTATTTAAGAGTAATAATTATTAAGTTGCTCCCATTTTTTAAATTATATATAATAAAAATTTATTTTCTTTATTGGAAAAAAATTTTACTATTCGGCCAGCCGAATATTCGGTATTCGGCCTAAAATTTGGCCGAATATTCGGTATTCGGCCAAATCACTATTCGTCCCATCCCTAATGAAGTCCAATATTTAAATTAGATACGATACATGGAATATACATATACATTAAATATACGTATTTTTTAAACATTTTTTGAAGAAATTTGTGATTTTTTGCAATATTTTGATTTTTTTTTAATTTATTTGCAAAAAATTTTTGATGAATTTTGCAGTTTTACTGTGATTTTATGTAGAATTTTCTGCTTATTTGCGTTCTTTTGGGTTTTTTCGACAAAATGAGAGTTTTTAATGAAATTTGTAGTTATTCGAAATCTTTTTGCGAAATTTGTAATTTTATTGCGATTTTTTGACAAAATGTGCGGCTCCTTCACGATCTGTTGATGAAATTTTTTTTTTTTTTTTCTGAGATTTTTCATAAAAAATGTTAAGTTTTATCGCGATCTTTTCACAAAAATTGCAGTTTTATTGCAAATTTTTAAAATAACTTAGTGGTATTTTAGCGATTCTTTCATAAAAATTTGACGAAATTTTTCATTTTTTTAGTGATTATTCGGCGGCTAACTTATAGGTTTACCATTATGTTTCCCTGCTCCCAGTCCTCTTGTTTGATGCGAATGTACTTTACTCTCCTTCTTTGCGCGATTTTTAAAAATCGCCAAATTGGCGTGTTTTTGCGTCTTTCTCCAAGGCCCACCACACACTACAGAGACATACGTCAAAAATCATGCAATATGACGCAATCAAACCGGTTTTTTCTCTCTTATCACTGTGAAATTGTCCATGTCGTACGTTTTTTCATTCAATGTTTGGCCTGCCACAGACCTGTCATACATTGAGCGAAAAAACATGACACACTGTTAAAAATTTGAAACTTTTGCTGCATCGTCACCGATTAAAAAAAATTTTCACAATAAATATATAAAACCATTGACTTTCTAATATACTAATAATAAATAATATACTAATAAATCTTATTTCTAATAATAAACTTTATATGCACCAGTTTCTAAAACAAACAAAATACAATAGCCATAAAAAAAATTCACTTATCTTTACTTATTTACATTACGGAATCCTACAAAGCGGATACTTTATTTTATTTATAATTTATCTAAGAAAATACATCATGCGTTCCAAATTAAAAATCTATCCAACAAACTAAAAGAATTATTTCTGCTTCCAGATATCGTTTCATGCGGCAGACGATTCAGTAATTACAAAATTTGATGCAATGTTTTCATCTAATGTCTGGTATTCAGGCACATTTTGCGAATACAGAGTTAACAAAACGAGATTGAACAATCAGAAAACGGCATTCAAAGTTTTTGCTTTTTTAAGTGAGCGAATTTTCTGATTGGTCAATTTCGTTTCACTAACAGCACAAAATCTATCGAGATTTCTGCTATGAAAAATACTTTTGTTCCTTAAAAAACTATTTAAGCACTGTAAAAATTAAAAGAAATGAATTTTAAAAAGACACATTCAAGCTTGTACATTCAAGCTTGTACATTCAAGCGAATTATTTTAAATTGGGGAATTTCTTATTTGTATATTTTATAGATATTATTTATATCAATAAACAGTCACAAAAATAATTGTGTACTTATCAGCGCCGTGCGAAAGGGGGGGGGGGAAAGCGAAGATGGCAGTTTTACGGGCGCAGAAATTTATACTACCAACGTCATTTTTAGCTTGTCACAAGAAAAAGTTCGGGGAGGGGGCGCCAAATTGAGATTTTGACCCAGTCACAGTTTCCTCTTCGTACGCTTCGTTCCATACTTAAAAATTCGGGAAAAACAACTACTTACTAGAGATAAAAATTACAGAAAAGGAATTTTAAAATTTTGCTGCGTAAATTTGCACAAAGTTATATTAATTTTTCAACTTACGTTCGTGAATTTTACAAATATTTTATTTCTAAAATTTAGTAAGGATATTTATCAAATAATATAATTCCTATATCATATAATTTCTATAATTTTAAACTGAAACATTATGACTGCATTAAAACAACAACAAAAAAAATCAGTGGATCCACAAAACTCGCTGTGCAGGAATCAGTAAAATGCATGAAACTCGTCGACGCCGCAATAACTAACGTGTGTATGAGCGCTTTGTGCCCATTAAAACTAAAAAAACATCAGTGCATCCATGAAACTCGCTGTGCAGGAATCACTAAAATGCACAAAATTAGTCAACGCCGCAGTCACAGACGTGTGTATGAGCGCTTCGCGCCCATTAAAACTAAAAAAAAACATCAGTGGATCCACGAAACTCGCTGTGTAGGAATCACTAAAATGCACGAAACTCGTCAACACCGCAGTCACAGACGTGTGTATGAGCGCTTCGCGCCCATTAAGAGCCCACAATAGTCACAGAAAAACTACTTAAAAAGACCCGGATGACCATGTAAAGTCTATGGGAGCGTTCTTTTCTAATATCTCGCTCAAATTTTATTTTTTTTGCATGATTTTTTTGCACAAGATAGCTGAGGGCAATCCACAACCGGGCTAGTTTTTACTTTTTCAATTTTAGTTTCAGATTTTCTTTAAAAAATTACTTTAACTTTCGAAACCGGTTTAAACCGGTTCTGAAACTGAAACTATCGTAATATAAAAAATATATAACCAAAATCGAAAAAGTAAAAACTAGCCCGGTTGTGGATTGCCCTCAGCTATCTTGTGCAAAAAAATCATGCAAAAATATTAAAATTTGAGCGAGATATTAGAAAAGAACGCTCCCATAGACTTTACATGGTCATCCGGGTCTTTTTGCGTACTTTTTCTGTGACTATTGTGGGCTCTTAAAACTAAAAAAAAACATCAGTGGATCCACGAAACTCGCTGTGTAGGAATCACTAAAATGCACGAAACTCGTCAACGCCGCAGTCACAGACATGTGTATGAACGCTTCGCACCCATTAAAACTAAAAAAAAAACATCAGTGGATCCACGAAACTCGCTGTGTAGGAATCACTAAAATGCACGAAACTCGTCAACACCGCAGTCATAGACGTGTATATGAGTGCTTGGCGCCCATTAAAACTAAAAAAAAAAAACATCAGTGGATCCACAAAACTTGCTGTGCTGGAATCGCTAAAATGCACGAAACTCGTTAACACCGCAGTCACAGACGTGTGTATGAGCGCTTCGCGCCCATTAAAACTAAAAGAACATAAGTGAATCCATGAAACTCGCTGTGCAGGAATCACTAAAATGCACGAAACTCGTCGACGCTGCAGTCACAGACGTGTGTATAAGAGCTTCTCGCCCATTAAATCTAAAAAAAACATCAGTGAATCCACGAAACTCACTGTGCGGGAATCACTAAAATGCACGAAACTTGTCAACGCCGCAATTAGTAACGCATGCATGAATGCTGTGTGTCCATTAAAAGAAAACAAAAAAATCGCTGGTTTCACGAAACTCGCTAAGTTAGAATTCCTAAAATGCACAAAACTTGTCAAAACTGCGTTAACTAACGACACTATATAACCGAAAAATTATTCTCTGGATGCTCAAAAGTCGCATTGAAGAAATTTCTAAAATGAGCAAATTTGTGGTTATTAATGCAGATATCCAACTATTAAAATCTTTGTAAATTTGTACGAAAATACGGGATAAAATTTTGAAATATATATTTTTTTATGTATTTATGGTACATATATATTGCGCGAATTTTTAAATAAAAAAGAAAGTTTTTCTGAAATAGGAATTACCTTCAGTAAAATTAACACATCATCTCAATTTTTTAAATGAAATTGATAAATCATAACTTAAATCATTGAATATTTATTTCGAGAAATTTATTTCGTATCGCATACTTGTCTCCAAATGTATGTTATTTATTAAACTAAGAAATATCTTTAAAATAAAATGAAAAAAAGGCCGGGAAAATATAGTCATACATGTATAATGCAATCTCCTTTTTTAATTCAAACAATAATAGACTGATGTAGCAATGAGATTTCATAAAAGCCAATCAAACAAAAGATAAGAAACCGTGCAATCCGGTTAAACTGATCAAAATTCCTGAACTAACAACTGTAGGCGTGAAAAGAATTCAGAAAACGATCCGGTAACAAGAAAAAGCCATCAGAAGTGTCCAATCAGAAACGGCTTAGAAATCAGTACATTACGTAAACCGAAGCACTCCTTAGGGTTGCCATATTGAAGATCCGAGTGGAGAAAATGAAAATGCACAGTTGCCATGTCGAAACATTTATCGCTAAAAAAAAAAAAGTCGCCTTGGTGAAGGAGAGTAAAGTACATTTCACCCTCTTGTTTTCATACTTTTGGATTAAAAAAAGATCACGATAGTAAATCTATGAGTCAATCAGTAAAACCAGGTTATTGTTTTTAACAAAAATACGACTTGGCAGACCGACTGCTTTAACATGCAAATCTAAATTTAACAAATCATCCTAGATTTTTATCCATGAAATCAATGAGGTGGTTGTCTGTGATGCCACCTTTTGGTCTATTACTAATAGAAAAGTTCTGTGAAAGATCTACTGTAAAGAATTTTGTGAGGGGTCTTATTTAGAAGGTTAAAAAGATTTATAAAAAGTTAATTTTGTTTTAATTTGAAAAAGTTTGTGAAGGGTCCTTTAAAAGACCCATTTTCTTCCTAAACATTCTTGCATAAATGAAAATCGTTTAATTAGTGATTATCAACAACTGAAAAGATGTGACACAGATGTCTCCTTTTAAAATAATTTTATTACAATAGTAAAATTTATAACTTCTAAACAGAAAGTAAAAATATTCAGTAATAATTGCTGATGATAATCTTACACGATTTTTTCGGCACAAATACATTAAAATAAATTTGTAATCAATCAATTTTATAAAGAAAACTTATCACAAAACAGTATAATAAGCAATTATGTCATTAGGAGGATTTTCTTTCGGCATGAAATGAATTGCATATGTTGCGTAGAGAACACAGTGCATTTGGTAATGCAAAATTACATGCTAATAATGAATGCAAACATACATCATTAGCAGTACCAAGAAAATGTTTATTAGTTATAAGAAAACTTATGAATAGTGTACTGAAATAGCAAACATATTATAACCTATATATCGGAAACTGTCTGCTCAACGTGCAGAAATACATAAAAAATTTTTAGAAACATTCCTTGATTTACAATAAATAATCGTACATAATATAATTATTGCACTTAATATTGGAATAAAATTATTATCAGAGGATTGAAATCTTTAAAAATAGAAATTCCAAATAATATATGCCGCACATGTGTTTAGTAATTTGTTTAATGCAACGTGCTGCGGCTTTTTAATGTTTCAATCGAAATCTTCAATCATTAAACACTCAAGATATAAAAAAATTACGGATAAAATTTAAATTTCTAAGGTTCCATTTAATTACATGAACATATTAATTGAAGTAAAACTAAAATTGTATATGAACAAAGAATCCATACCTTTCGCGCACACAGTTAGGCCTAAGTGACTCCAATTACAAAGAATAAAAAAATAAATAAAAGTACGGTAGGTAAACAGCAAGTTCACAGGTTACGCTCAGATCACAATAATAGAATGTTCTTTTTTATTAATAACACCGCGATTTAAATCCAACGTAGACCGTTTCAATAGCAAATAACTAGGTTGAACTCGTCGTACACTTCAAACATTAAAACACATACGGTAGTTTTTGGCAGACATAGGAGGGAATTAAACGCCCTCTATATCTTAAACAGGTAAACTGATATACCTTGATCAGTTACCGTGTTAAAACAAAATTTTATTTATGCTGTTGTTCAATTGTTTTATACTACCCTATTTCATTAACTATCACAATATGCGACTAACAAAATTATGTCAGATAATCCCGCGAAATCCTTTATTTTTCTATTGAAAATTGAAAACATAAAACTCCCTTTTCATAGAGAGACAGGTTGCCATTCAATATAAACAAAAGTTCCTTTTTATGGGGCGTGTTCAGCGCATTCCCCTGTTCACACTACGGATATATCTCAGGCCTGGAACTCTCTCAGAGAGTTCTACAAGAGAGTTTCAACTCTCTCGATCTAGATACAGGAACAACCACCTACTCTCATTGGCTACAAAGCTTTGCTTTTACTGATTGGCTGTTGTGGCCGTCTTTATTTCAAGCGCATGCGCATACGCTACATTTGTTCAGTTCAGAGATACAGTGACATTCGCTGAGATATCTAGATAAATTTTTCAATGTGAACAGGCATCCAATTCCGGGAGGGTCCACCTCAAACACGGCGATCTTAAGATATCTTAAGTTTGTGGTGTGAACAGGGTTTTACCAAAGTAACCAATGTTACGGACCGATTGTAAGGCAGTGCGAAAGCGAATTGTTGCACCAATGAAAACTATCCTGTTGAACTGTAGCTGCCGTCACACTTCGCGTTGATTTTCTTTCGTACTTGTCTACAATCGGTAAGTGACCGGTAAGTAACCGGTAAGTTGTGCTGAACACGCCCATGGTGATAGACAGAAAAAAAAATAACGAAAATAACCCTGAAAATGAAAACGCCAGAAAATTTTCGGAGAAGCGTACAAGAATCTCCGACATTATTTTTTCACAGAAATCCCGCATTTTTATTTATCTGAACAAAAATCGGATTATTAAATTACAGAAAAAAACTTTAATAATAGAAATACAAAATGATAGAAAAAGACAGGGAGAAACAATTAGATTCTAGAAAAACAATTTGATGCTTTTCCTTTTGAAGTGACGAACCAAATTAAATATTTTACGGCGGGCCTCCGTGGCTGAGTGGTTAAGACTACGCTAATCGCCTTCGAGAGTAGGAGGCTGTGGGTTCGGATTCCGCTGGCTCAATGGTACGCACTTCGACGCACTTTTTACGTAGAGATTCTGGCTGTATTTAATAACTGTAACTGTAAGAAAATCTAAATTTTTAGTTACAACCATGGAGATAGAATAGTAGGAGGAGAACAGAGAAGATAGGCTTTTCCCGACAGAACTTAGGCCGGTGCATGGCGTGGACCTAGTGATGCTGCACTGACTTTCAATCACATGACCTGTTTGACTGGTCTCTCGACTAGTCTGCTAGCGGGACGTAGGGAGCGCTAGATTTCATCTGCTCCCGAACCGCCGGAAATGCCAGTCAGACTCGGAAAGACTTTAGGGACGGTTCTTCTACTATATCTATCTTCATGGTTACAACCGAGGGCATATTAGCAAACCATACTTGAATTCATGTATGGACAAAATTAGAGCTTTGCTATTGGCTAATCTGAAATCTGACGTATTCAAATCTCCACCTCCCAGTGGCGCAGCCAAAGGGGTGGTTTTGGGGTTAAAACCCCTCCCAGAACTAAGAAAAATCGCTGTAATTTCCGCTTGTATGAATCAAAACCAAACTTATATTTAAATGTTTTGGCGTATTTTGAAATCCGTCGCTTTATTGAATCAGATTTCATTCAATAAAGTGATTCAATTAAATGGCGAAAATTTTACTTAAAATTGTGAAAGTGCATACTATATGAATCAGTTAAGTAAAAATTGGTTATTTGAAATAAATTACTTTTCTGAGACGCATTATGCTAAAAGAATGATGATTTCCAGCCACACAGACGCTCTTTGAGTTTAACTATTATACGTTGAATATTCTAATTAGTACTGATTCTATTAACCGGCGATTCAAATGACCGGCAATCATCTTTATTAGAAACTCACCCCCCCCCCCTCTCTAAAACCGAATTCTGGCTGCGCCAGTGCCATCTCCTTTCTTCGTAGCAATGAAAAGTATGTTAGCGTAAAGGAAATTATTACTTTTATTGACTAATCGTTATTTTAAAAAAATTTTCATCAATTTCAATTGTACAAATCAAATTGTATAGAAAGTATTAACACAAAGTATGTCTAGTGAAAGAGTTCAATATTTCAGTGAAGGTCTTTTAAATGAAGGGAGCTTAGGCAATGGAGGAAGATAGTTTGCTGCTTCTGCCATCTATCGGTACGAAATGAAATCATATGTATATTAAATTTAGGAGTTAGTTTCTTATATTATACTGATTAAATAAAACTCATGAATTAATGTATAGATTTTTTTTTTTAGTTGTAAATGCAAAATTTATATTAAAAAAGCAGAAATTAACATTTTTAGTTTTTAAAGTCTGTTTTAAAGTTTACCATTTATCACATTATTCCAAAGGCAAAGGATAACCATTATTATACAGGGTGTCCCTAAACTCATGGTATATACGCTAGGGGGTGATAGAACACATCAAGACGAGTAATAGTACATAGGAAACCAAGGGTCCCAAACGTTTTCCAAAACAGATAGCCGCCATTAAAGTTTAGAGTCCAAAATTTCAAGTTAATATAAAAAACGGAAAAATTGGTCGATTGATTTGCGGTTGACAATAAAACTATTCTTTATGTCGGTATTTTGTGAAAAATAAATTATAAAAATACATTTCGAAAAATACCGATAGAGGGCGCTTTAGACTTTGGAGTAATGAAAAACTATTTTTTGCCATTATTTTTTGCATCTGATTAAAATTTTTCGTAAGCTCAGACTTAAACTTAAATTTTGAACTCGAAATCTCAATAGTTGGGAGTGGTTAAGTAGCAAAACTAACTGTGTTCAGAGGATTCAAATTTCAAATGATTATAAAAAACGGTAAAATTGGTCGATTCGTTTGCAGTTTAAAATAAAACTATTGTTTAAGTCAGTATCTTCTTAAAAATTAATTTTAAAGATAAATTTTAAAAATTTTCATTAGAGGGCGCTTTAAATTTCAGAGTAACCAACAACTAATTTTAACCGTTATTTTTTGCATCTAATTAAATGCTTTCAAAAGCTTATTAAATGTTTTCGAAATCTTAAATTTTAAACTTAAATTTTGAACTCAAATTCTAAATCGTTGGAAGAAGTTAAGAAGCGCAAACTGAAGTGTGTTCAGGAGTTGAAATTTAATCCTCCGCCCCCCTTGAACACAGCTAAGTTTGCGCTACTTAAACACTCGCAACGATTCAGAATTTGATCTCAAAATTTAAGTGTAAGCATTTAATGAAATTAAAAAAATAATGGTTAAAAATAGTTGTACGCTAATCCAAAATCTAAGGCGCCCTCTATCGGCATTTTGTGAAATTTATCTTTAAAATTTATTTTCAAGAAAACACTGGTTTAAAGAGTAGTTTTAGCGAAAACCGTAAACGAATTGACCAATTTTTCCATTTTTAGGTGCGTTCGTAATTATATAATACGTAGCACCTATAGTGGTCGTTCAGTCCGTCCGTCTGTCTGTCCGTCCGTCCGTCTGTCCGTCCGTCCGTCTGTCCGCATATAACAACGCAAAAACTACCCAACCGAATCGTTTGAAATTTAAAATACATAATTATTACATAATTTTGTCGAGTCATTTCAAATTTTATGAAATTCGGATGCATAGATCAATTACAGGGGCAATCAAAAGTATTCCATTACATTACGGTCAATGGGGAAAAAAGTTTCAAATGCATTTTAATCGTTTGAAATTTAAAATACGCAATTATTACATAATTCTGTCGAGTTATTTCACATTTTTTGATAATCGTGTGCATAGATCAATTACAGGGGCAATCAAAAGTATTCCATTACATTACGGTCAATGGGGAAAAAAGTTTCAAATGCATTTTAATCGTTTGAAATTTAAAATACGCAATTATTACATAATTATGTCGAGTTATTTCAAATTTTTTGATAATCGTGTGCATAGATCAATTACAGGGGCAATCAAAAGTATTCCATTACATTACGGTCAATGGGGAAAAAAGTTTCAAATGCATTTTAATCGTTTGAAATTTAAAATACGCAATTATTACCCAATTATGTCGAGTTATTTCATATTTTTTTGATAATCGTGTGCATAGATCAATTACAGGGGCAATCAAAAGTATTCCATTACATTATGGTCAATGGGGAAAAAGTTTCAAATATATTCTATACGTTTGAAATTTAAAATACATAATTATTACATAATTGTGTCTAGTTATTTCAAATTTTATGAAAATCGGATGCATAGATCAATTACAGGGACAATAAAAAGTATTCCGTTACATTACGGTCAATGGGAAAAATGTTTCAAATGCATTTTAATCGTGTTACACACATGCGAACTTTATAAAATTTATATGCAACTATAAAGTACATATTATAATATACATCTTACATAATTTGTGGTGCAAAGAACATTTGTTATTGATTGACAAGGCCACACAAAAGTATTCCATTACATAATGGTATAGGAAGAGCATTGTTTGATGAGCGTTTTAACCCTTTCACGGGTTTGTCCTTTGAAGTTTTAACTACTGGAAATGGTTTCACAGGTACGCTTTTGTGTGTATAGAAATGGTTAAAGCTTCAGTTTACAAAACGTATAGCAATGTATCTGTAAAAAGTGCTTTCCCCTCTTAGAATTTGAAAGCAGACAATAATCCCTTGAAACCCATTGTGTGTGCTTGGATAGGAAAGACGTCCACAACATTTTTGCAGAGTGATTGATTGCCCATGAACTAATTCCCTTTCAAAGGAGCACCTGTTAAAAAGTAACTTG